>CM052546.1:79323320-79424953 GCA_028533065.1 Trachops cirrhosus | reverse complement strand
CTCACTGTTTCGTGCCTTTGCTTGGGCCATTGCCTCTTTGGTCTTCTTTGTTTGGGTACGTCTTGTTACCTCTGCGATTATCTTAAGAATTAATGTTCTTAGCTGTACTATTATTCTGGATTACAGATTTTTGTGCATCCTTCCACTGGATTGCAAAATTATTGAGAAGTTTTGAGTTTTTCACCTTTGAATTCTCCATGTCCAGCACAGTGTTACAATATCATATTAGTTTAATTCTTGTCTGCTCTGTAAAGGAAACCCAATGGCCTTACCTTTGGTGGTCAAATACCAGAGGATATATATTTTTTTGTTTATTGTCTGTTAACTTGCTTTCTTCTTTTATTTCTATGGGATACTCATTAACATCACAAGGCAAAATGAAATCGCTTGTCTGTGACAGGTCAAAGGGCCTTCGTTGTCCAAAATACCCACAGTAGTGACCACTGAGGGCATGCCAGAGCCTGAGGAAAGGCAAAGGTGGGAGAAATGCAGTCATTGGAATTCTGATAATAATCAGATTTTATTAGTCCATTGGGGATTTTAAACGTGAGTCTAGGACTCTCCCTACTAACTATATCGAGCTAATCATAACACATACATTTTTTCTCAGAAGTCTAATCTACAACAATTTGGGGAAATGTCTGTTTGAATCTGTACTGATATCCATTCATTAAAGCCAGAAAATAAGGAACAGATGTTCCCCCAAATAAGACTCTTCATTTAAGCTAATCAGAACTCACAATGAGTGACAGTGTTTTCATTCAATTAGGTCTTAGACTGGTCTATATCCCAGCTGTCTGCTTTCTGTATCAGCATCAACAGAACATATGCCCACTGATGCTTTTAGTATTACCAAAATCCTCTCAGCCTCCACCCACAATTCCCACCATTGTGGAAACACCACATTAATTTTTACAAATGAGTTACGAAATAGGATGGCAAAAGAACTGCTTCTTCATCCATACACACTATTTCACCATCAATTAATTCACTCCATAAGGTCCTTCTCAATAGTCCTCATGGTTTAAAGCAGTGATTTTCAATCGCCATGCTGCAAGAATTTTTAAAACATGCACTATCTGATTATTTAGTCAGGGGCACTGATCTCTTTTCCCTTGGATTGTCAAAAAAAATAAATAAGTAACAGCTAATACAACAATAGCCACCTGGTGTAAATAAATCAAAATTGTAGCTCCTTTTTGTCAGGTTGGCAAACATATGTTGTTTTGGTGTGCTGCAGAATGTAGAAATTAGTGTATGTGTGCCATGAGATGAAAAAGGTTGAAAACTGCTGGTTTAAAGTATACAGGATGTCATTAGCAGGACCAGGTGCCCTATGTCTAATGGAAAGGTCAAATAGCATTTGGAAGATCTTCCTTTTATGTAGACTTCAACCTCAGAGCAGCAAATGATAGAACAATCACCATCTGCGCTCGGCAATGACCCAAGAAAAGGAGAAGCTACGTGAACTAGCAGGAGATCCCAGCAAGTCCAAGCGGCAGCCCAGGTTCAAGCAGAAGGCACAGCAGAAGAGGTGGGGGAGAGGTACCCAGGTGGGACTCCTCACACCTGACAGTGTTCTGAGGAGGTGACGTGACTGCCGTACACCCCTTAAACATTTGCATGCCCCAACATTGCACAGATGTCAAGGCCCTCCCAGAGCCATTACTGAGGTGAAATGCACCAGCCCTCCAACACAGGATTTAGAGGGATGAGGGACTGACTTAGGACGACTCTAAATTTATGCCATGTAGGCAAGGATGGGAGTAACGTTTGGTCTCCTTGTTTGGTGGCATTTGCTGTTCCACGTAGGACTCTCCCAGGGGACGGACCCTACCACTCAGCCTGGCGTCCTGGGCCTCGGTTATGAATCCTCAGTCCCTTTTCCCCTGTGTTCCAGAGCTAGACCTTACTATGCCTTTTCCCATTATAAAATTATAATCTTTTTGACAAACAAATTTGGAGTGTTAGAACAGCTTACTCCTTTAGAAAGTGGCAGCTCGTGTTAGCAAAAAGGCGTGGCTTGGTTCTGAAGGGCAGCGTATTCTGAGGTAGCTACTAATAGAGCTCAGTTTTTACAACTGAGTATCTCGGAAGATCTTCACTTGCAGGAATCCTAAAAGTAGTCCCTCCATGTAAAGGACAACTGGTTTGAGCAGGGGCTGCTCGTAACAACAGAGGTGTGCATGCATGTGACCTGCGTGTGTGCATGTGTGTGTATTACAATCCCCAATTAATACTTCTTATTTTTAAAAAAAGATTTTATTTATTTGTAGACATAGGGGAAGGGCAGGAGTAAGAGAGGGCAAGAAACATCAATGTGTGGTTGCCTCTCACACACCCACTGCTGGGGAGCTGGCCCACAGCCCAGGCATGTGCCCTGACTGGGAATTGAACTGGCGACCCTTTGGTTCACAGGCTGGTGCTCAATCTACTAGGCACACCAGCCAGGGCCCAGTGAATACTTCTGGTCACAGGCAGCTGAAAATAAGCTGGAGCAGGCACCCAAGGAAGAGAGTTGTAAAAAACATCTCTAATAATGTAATGTCATGTTCTTAACTTTCCCTCATCCTTACAGAGGCAGCAGCTCTGTTTGCCCCCGAATAGGACCTTGCTCCACAGACTGACCGTGAACTCAACATTTCTAAAAGCTCTCCTTCATCCTTTCACATGCTAAACATTTTCTTTTTAGTGACTCCTCTCTCAATGAACAGCGAGATGTATATGCCAGGAATCATTCTTGACATCTATCGCTTACCTTCTCTTTCAGTTCAAGTTCACATCGGGATTTTCCATTTCAGACATTTCTCCAACCCAAAATTTTTATCTGCGGCGCTGCTGCCTCTGCCCTAGCCCAAGCCAAGCTCCTCACCACAGACCTCTAACTGGCTTCTGCACTCCCACCTTCGCTGGGCTGAAATCTCTTCCCCACACATTTCTGTTAAATTCTTTATTTTTAACAACATTATATGAAATTCAGGTGTACAACATTATAGTTCAATATCTGACCCATTCAGTTAGTTACCTTTTTGTTTTGTTGATAGTTTTCTTTGTTGTGTAGAAGCTTTTTATTTATTTTTAATTTTATTTTTATTGAATAAATTGGGGTGACATTGGTTAATAAAATTATATACATTTTAGGTGTACAGTTCTATAATACATCCTCTGTGTATTGTATTGTGTAGATTGGTGTGGTCCTATTTGTTTATTTTCCCTTGACTTCAAGTCAAGGGAGATAGTGGTAATAGTTGTAAATTCTTTAATTTATTTTAAACTCTCTAGTGTACTTTGAAGCCTCTCTACCTCTTCTGATGTTACTTAATTATATTCCCATAAGAGGGTCATTCATTACCATAATTTTAAGACATTGTAATATATACTAATAATTTGTCTCAATAAATGTCATGACATCTGTTTTCTATTCATATTTCTATATTTGGATTTTTATCATTTTGTGTACATATATTTATCATTATTTAGGCAATTAAGAACAAGTAGACTTTGTGCATCATGGTGACTATAGATAATAATATTATATTACATATTTGTTTTTTTAACTTTTCACTTTTTTAGTTTTTAAATATATTTTATTGATTATGCTATTACAGTTGTCCCATTTCCCCCATTTTATTCCCATCCACCCTGCACATCCCCTCCCACCCACATTCCCCACTTCCTTAGTTCATGTCCATGGGTTGTACATATAAGTTCTTTGGCTTCAACATTTCCTATATTATTCTTAACCTCCCCCAGTCTATTTTGTACCTACCACGTATGCTACTTACTCCCTGTACCTTTTCCCCTTTTCTGCTCCCCTCTCCCTCCCCTCTGATAACCTCCATGTGATCTCCATTTCTGTGATTCTGTTCCTGTTTTAGTTGTTTGCTTAGTTTGTTTTTTAGGTTCAGTTGTTGATAGTTGTGAGTTTGTTGTCATTTTACTGTTCATATTATTAATCTTCTTCTTTTTCTTAGATAAGTCCCTTTAACATTTCATATAATAAGGGCTTGGTGATGATGAACTCCTTCAACTTGACTTTATCTGGGAAGCGCTTTATCTGCCCTTCCATTCTAAATGATAGCTTTGCTTGATAGAGTCATCTTGGATGTAGGTCCTTGCCTTTCATGACTTTGAATGCTTCTCTCCAGCTCCTTCTTGCCTTCAAGGTTTCTTTTGAGAAATCAGCTGATATTCTTATGGGAACTCTTTAGTAGGTAACTCTTGTTTTCTCTTCAGCTTTTAAGATTCTCTCCTTATCTTTAATCTTGGCTAATGTAATTATGATGTGCCTTGGTGTGCGCTTCCTTGGGTCCAACTTCTTTGGGACTCTCTGAACTTCCTGAACTTCCTAGAAGTCTATTTCCTTTGCCAAATTGGGGAAGATCTCCTTCATTATTTGTTCAAATAAGTTTTCAATTTCTTGCTCTTCCTACTCTCCTTCTGGCACCCCTATGATTCAGATATTGGAATGTTTAAAGTTGTCCAGGAGCTTCCTAAGCCTCTCCTCATTTTTTTTTTTAATTCTTGTTTCTTCATTTCTGTTCCAGTTGAATGTTTATTTCTTCCTTCTTCTTCAAATCATTGATTTGAGCAGTGGTTTCCTTCCCTTCACTGTTAATTCCTTGTATATTTTCCTTTATTTTACTTTTCATAGCCTTCACTTTTTCCTCTAGTTTGCGACCATACTCAAACATTTTTGTGAGCATCCTGATTACCAGTGTTTTGAACTGTGCATCTGATAGGTAAGCTATCTCTTCGTCATTTATTTGTATTTTTCTGGAGCTTTGATCTGTTCTTTCTTTTGGGCCTTTTTTATTTTTTATTTTTTGGCAGTTCTGGTTATATTTTTGTTTCTAAGTTTATTGTTGTTCTTCTTTTGGTTGTGTAAGGAGGCACAGTGTGTCTACCTACATCTCCATCTTGGCCAGAAGTCCTATATTGCATATTTGAAAGTTGCTAAGAGACTAGGTCTTCAAAGCCCTCATCACAAGAAATAACTGTATGGTGATATATGTCTTCTAGACCTGATATTAACTACCATTTCACAGCACAGACAAATATTGAATCATTATGTGTACTCCTATAATTAATGTTGTCTGTAAATTATAAGTTAATGAAAAGAGAAAGCTAACCCTGAAGGGATGCTCTCCAGAGACTGTAATTGACCACAGTCCTAGTGTAAGTCACCCCGTTTGCTTCAATTACAGCCCTGTGCTAATCCTTCTGAATCAGGCGCAGCAGCCATGAAAAAAAAAAAAGAGTAAGCTTTGCAAAATCCATCACATCATCACTGAAACAATTAGCTCACTTCCACTTTTCTCAATATTAGTTTTCCTTTCTTACAACTTCTTAATGATGGCTGATACTGTCATTAGCTTCCCTGGGCTTGGGCTTATCTCTCTGAGCCATCCACCACGCTGAATCCTTTGAAGCAAGTCTGCAAAAACACTTACTGAAGGCATTTAGTCTACTTTCTAACATAGATGAGCATGGCATCTCACTTCCTTGGCCATGGAAAAGAATTCCAGGTCAACGGCCATCTCCTCAAAGCTGTTTTGTGCTCCCTTTATTTCTTTATCTATGTCAGTCAGTGAGTCAAGATTGCATTTAGGGTATGTACTTAAACTGTAGCTCAATAGCTTTTCCTCCCAGACTCAAAACCCTGGATGCACAGTGTGGAAGTCCTTACCTTACGGAGCCGTCGATGGAGGCAGTGAGCACCACTTGTCTGTCTTCTACATAGGTTACCTGAACAATTTCTAAAGAATGAGCACGCCAGGCAAGCAGCTGCTTGAATTTCTAGATGGCAAAAATAAAGCATATGTTGCGCAATAAGTATATGCTGATCAAAATTCAATCTTAATCAAAACTATTAATCATTAAAGAGCCCGCCTTATGGTGGATCCCCACACCACTTATGAGTGAATGGTGTGGGGATATGGGGAAGGTGATGATGCCCCCACACCAAATAGCTGTCTCTTGCTTTTAAGGTCCTCAAAACTCTACTTTTATTTTATTACTATTATTATTTTTTATCCTCACCCGAGGACATTTTTTTTCATTGCTTTTAGAGATAGAGGAAGGGACAGAGAGAAACATCAATTGGTTGCCTTCCGTACATGCCCAGACCAGGGATTGTATGCACCAGGACCAGGGATCAAACCTGCAACCTAGTTATGTGCCCTGATTGGAATTGAACCCACAACCTATTGGTTATGAGATGATGCACTAATCAACTGAGCCACACAAGTCAGGGCCCCAAAATTCCATTTTTAGTTATTTGTTAATCTACACAGTTCCCTGGAAGGAAAAGTACCTTACGCCTTTAGCAGTTTATTTAATGGATGATTAGCAATTCATTTAGTTGAAAATTACTGGATGACCAGATGAAAGAATAGAATAGCCTTAGAATAAAAGTTGTGGGGGGAACCCAGAGTGGGTATAATTAGGAACTGCAGGAAGCAGAGTTGAAAGGTGGAGACTAAAGAAGAGATTGGCAAAAAAAGACTTTTACTATTTTCAAATTTTATCCAGATATAGCCCTGCCTATTTTGTTCTTTTTTTTTTTCCTTTTCTTAGGGGGATGCTGGGGGGTGGGTTATATATAATAACTACATACCACAAGGAATTAACAAAAGAAATGCACCCAGCACATTCTCTTTCAAAGACATCATGATGCTTGATTGGTACATTCCTTCAGGGTGGAGCTCAAGTTGGGAGCTCCCAAAGGGTCACCAAAGATAATTCTAAAGTGTGTGAACCAGAGTGTCAACCGAGGTGCTTGCTCTGCAGTCACATTTTCAGAGAGTGTGTCCCTTCTCTCATTGATGAACACAGACTAAGAACTTACTTCTTCCTGGGTCCCCTACTTAGGAGTATTTGTGTAGAATTCTGGCACCGTAGAGGTCTCCTATGAGGCTCCTATTCATTTAAATGTTAAGAAAGGTTGGGCACAATTCCTCTGGAATTACTTGGCCTTTTGATTTAATTCCCTGTGGTTCTCCTTAGGGATCCAGGGTGACATCTGTGTTTTCCCCCTTCTTATTGTCTGCAAGCTGTTTAAGAACATCTGGTCATCCAAGGGCCCCTTCCCTGCCTTGATGGGGATTTTTTAAGGCCAGTATTTCTCTAATATGAGCCGCATCTATAGTAAGAAGTACATTTTACTTCAAGACACAGGAAACACATACCTGTATATGCATTTGAAATGAGTTTCAGTATCTTTCACAAAAGGATGCTTAACCTTATTGTGTATAATTCATACTGAGGCTGTCTATCCTATTCTATTGCATTTAATTCCACTTTATTCTTTTTTGTTTTTATGAAACTACTACTGCTTGCCACTCATTAGATTGATTTTATACCCCCCGCCCCCCATGGATTCTAAGTTGGAATTGGAACGACACTGCTCTAAAACTTACTCGTATGCTTGTTGATACAACACACGTGTGGCTCTCTCTCTGCGGACAGGCTTGGACCCTTCTCTCTCTTAGCCTACCTGTGCCCATGGAGCAGCTTTGTAACAGTGCTGGTTCAGGAGAACCAGACCAACCTCTGATTTACAGACCTACGTAGTAAGTTTCCACTATAGTTATAATTTAGAACTGAGTGTGGTTTAGTATATGGCACGGATTAGTCTTTGTAACAATGAGGCATCTTATAACCAGATTCTCTTGTATATTCATACACAGGCAGCCATGTAAAAATTGGAAAATCACATTGTTCACATACAGAGAAGATTGAAATGAAGGTTGAATGGGTAAAAATAGTAAGTTATTAAAATAAATCCTCTCCTTTTAAATTGGTGGAAATGCTTTAAAATCAATTGCACTGTCCTTCTAATTCAATATTAGCAGATAACTTTGTTTGTTTTAAATATTTTGTCTGAATTTTGAAGGGTCTTGGTCAGTTTGTAGAAAATCCTTTAGCCAAAATCATATTTTCCTGTTAACATTAGTAACAGACTATTGATAATCATCACAAGCAGGAAAAAACAATTAAATAATCTTCTGCCTATGCATGGGTCAGGACTATGATTGTTTTGTTCGGCCCATAGCACGCCTTCATTGTAGGACACCCATAGCTGTTGGTGAATGAAACGCTGTTGCTGCATAAGCTGAAGCTTATTCTTTTCCATTCGACCCCAGTATGAGCTACGAGCATACGTGGAAAGAGCACTGGATTAGAACACGAGGACCCTGGCTCTGACCCTGACCCTGATTCGTCGTTAACTGCCCATGCCATCCTAGGAAAGCCACTCTCCGATTTCTCCTCCACAAAGCAAAGATAATCCCACGAAAGCTAAATACCCAAACTTCATAAAGACTACCATGGATTCTTGGAAACGACAACAAAGCCCTCCATGGATAAAATGAAATAATATTTGAAACAATAACCATTCTAAAATGCTCTGCAAGGAATCCAATCCTAATCTATGTTGCCATATGTTTATACCTGTAATTCAAAAATAAAACATTATTATTTAAGCTAACATTTAGCTTTTGGATTTGAAATGTTAGCTTAAAGGAAAATAAACCTATGCAAAAATAGTGCTTCCTTGCTGTGCTCTTTAATTAGAGTTGAGTGAGTCTTTATAATACATGTATCTATTTGTATATCCACATACATACAAGAAGTGCATCTTTATATGGTTATGAAATAAGGAGGTGTTGACACTAAAAATAGAATATGTATGTTTACATTATAAGAAGGATTGAGACTAGATGTGAGAAAGAGTTTCTTGAAAATAGTAATAGTTGAACATGAGGTTAGGCTTGCAAGAAAAGGTTACCCAGTTTTCTTCTGTGAAGATACAGAAGATATAAAATCTGACTGTGGAGAACTAGATGATGTATGCATTCTTTGAAGCTCTGGGTTTCCGAGTAGATTCTCACAAATACATCAAAATGTGAAGTGGATGCGGTGACCAGTGGCTGGCTCACTCACTCTCTCATCCCTCTTCTGACCAGGAGACCTCTGTTGCCTGTCATACAGCTTTAGCGATGGTGTATATGACTTCAGTAATAACACATGTGACTAGAGACTAGGAGGTCTTGTCCTGTATTTCTGTCTTTTGTTGTGATGCCTAGCAGGGAATGATGCTCAATAAATACGTGCAGATTCACTAATTAAACTACAGTGAAAATTCTTACCTTTTCCTCATGAGGTGGATCCAGGAAGGAACCAATACTGCAAAGGATAACGTATCCTTCTGTATAAAATTTAAACATTGTAACATTTAGTTGAGCATTCTGTTATCTAAGTGAATACCACCCAGACTGCAAAGATATTGTGATTCAGGCATTTATAAGGGTAAACAACATAGAATCTGAGAAACCAGAAATGAAAGAAGAAATTTCCTGTCAACTTTTATAGGTAGTGATTCTTTTTTGTCTCTGGCTAAATAAGTCATAATGAGGTTGCCTTATAGACATCAGGGTAGATGACATGGTAAATGAGTGCACTGTGACCAAAGGGAGCCCGGACCATTGTGGAGATAATCATCCTACAAATCAAAGGACAGTTATGACAGCTAGATTTTAAAAAGCAAAATGACTACACCTAGGCATATCATAGTCCAACTACAAAGTCAAAGATAAAGTCTTGAAAGAGGCTGGTGGGGGGGCGTTATTTAAATAGAAGGAAACATAAGAATTACATCTGATGTATTTTAAGAAACCATGCATGCAAGAAGAGAATGGAGTGAAATATTTAAGTGTTGAGCAAAAAATACCCCCACCAACCTAGAATTCTGTATCTTTAGAAATTATCCTTCAAAAGTGAAGGAGAAATAAAGACTTTATTAAATAATAATCAAGATAATTAGTTGAAAGTACACCTACCTTGTAAGTAATATTTTTAAAAGTTCTTGAGAAAGAAGGAAAATGACAGATGAGGAACCCAGATTTACATAAAGGAAGAATATAAGAGAAGAAATGAGTAAAGACAAAATAAAAATAAACAGATAATAGTTTGTTTAAAATAATAACAGCTACAAGGTTTTTGATTATTATGATTTATGAATACCTGAAATGAATCACAGTAGTGATATAAGGGATGGGAGGGAGAAATTAAGAATACTTTGTTATTATGAAGTATTTAACTACCTGTGAAGTGGTATAGTGTTATTTGAAAGTAGACATGAATCTGATGTACATATACATAGCAAACTCTGGGGAAGCCACTAATTTTCTTTTTTAAAAAATGTATAATTAACATGCTAAGAATAGAGAGAAAATAGAATCATATCAAATGCTCACTTAAAACCACAAAAGGCAGAAAATGGGTAAAAGAGAAAAATAGAAACAAAAAAAAACAGGTCAACAAATAGAAAATAGTAAGAAATATAGTAGATATTGATTCAACTATGTCAATAATCTCTTTAGAGTATAGATACACCAATTAAAAGACAGAGACTGTTAGAAAAAATTAAAAAACACTACTAACTATATGTTGTCTATAAGAAATCCATTTTAAATATAAAAAAATATATGGACAAAAAGTAAAGTGATAAAGATTTACATGCTAACACTAATCAAAAGGAGGCAGGAGTACGTATATTAATTTCAGACAGAGAAGATTTCAGAGCAAGGAAAACTGTCAGGGATAAAGAGGGGCATTACTGATGTTACAGAGGTCAGTTCTCCAAGAAGACGTAACAATCCTCAATGTACATGTGCCTAAAGTCAGACCATCAGAATGCCTGAGGTGAAAACTGAAAGACTGTTAGTAGAAACAGATGAATCTACTTTTATAGTTGGAGACTTCAATCCCCTCCATCAGAAATGGACAGATTGGCAGGAAGAAAATGAGCAAGTTGACAAAGTTGAATTCAACAGCTCCGTCAATTAACTGGATATAATTGACATCTATAGACTCCTTCATCCAACAAGAGGAGAAAACACATCTTTTCAAGCTTTCCTGGAACATTCACCAAGATAGGCCACACTCTGGGCTATAAGTCAAACAGTAACAAATTTAAAAGAATAGGAATCAAAATGTATGCCCTCAATGTATAAAATTATACAGTGGAATTCAATTAGAAATCAATAACAAAAACTTAGCTTGAAAATTCCCCAGTACTTAGAAATTAAACAACATACTTCTTTGTTGTTTATAGGTTGAAGAATAGGTTGAAGAAGAAATCTCAGCAGAAATTTTAAATATTTTGAACTAAATGAAAATGAAAATACAATTTATGTGGGAAGCAGTGAAAGCAGTACTTACAGAAAAATTTATAGCATTGGATGTATATTAAAGAAGAAAGATCTTAAACTAATCATCTAAGCTTGTACTTTGGAAAACTAGAAAAGGAAAAGCAAATTAAATTTAAAGTAAGCAAAAGAAAAGGAATAATAAAAATCAGGGAAGGAATGGGTGGGTGGGCTGGAAAGGGAATAAAGGATAGAAACTGTACTGAATAAACTAAAATAAAAATTTAAAAAAAAATAAAAAAATAAAAAAAAAATAAAAATCAGAGTAGAAATCAACGAACCAAAAGTAGGAAACTGATAGATAAAATCAATGAACCAAAAGTTGGTTATTTGAAAAGATCCATCTCGTATTTTTTTAATAGACTTATGACGTAGCAGGTAAAGTTGGTACAAAAATGTGGAAGCTGTTTTAACAAAGGAACAACATTTTCCTGATCTCAGATTTCTCTACTATTCTGCTACAACCAGAAATGGTGTTATGTAAACTACAGAGGCTGACATAAATAAATGTTAAGATGTCAAGAATAAGAATATCAGAGTAGAAAAGGATTGGTGGTGGGCAATAAAACCAGATAAAATAAAGGTAAACTTAAATGCTATAAATCTACTGATACTATTGAATGCAAATACAATTATTTTCTGTAATTTCCAGAAGACTTAAATAATTGTTGGTATAAAATGGTTTGTTGTGACGTTCGTAAAAAACTTTTGAAATAAAAAAAAGTTCCTAAAACAGAAGATATAAAATTTAAATGTTAATGTAATAGCTCTATCTGAATGCAAATCTGCAGATTACATTAGCAAATAAGTGGGGGGCATGCAGAGAAAAGAGAAAGGCAAAGTGGACTAAGCTTTCTGTTTAACTGCACAGATGCTGTTTCAGTAAATTCTAAGAAATTGGTTAATTTTTTTAGGAAAAATTTAAAGGTAAGCACTAGTAAAATTAAAAACTGTAGTTATGGATTCACATACATTCACTGACATATAATCTGTAAACACATGGGAGAGAAGAAATGAGAGAAATTTACAATTAATTCAAATAACAGAAGAAAGGAAATAGAAAGGAAGCATCAAAAAATAATAGTATACATGAAAGAATTAAGACCAACTATATTAGTTATAACAACAAGTATAAAATAAAGTCCTCCTTTGAAAACAGTAATTCCTTTCCTCTCTCTTCATGCCACTACTCCCTTTAACAATGAAGATTAACACAACACAACCCTTTCAAGGTTAAAAATGAAAACTTTACATTCCTCTCAATATGTTAGGTAAGAGTAGTCCTTGTTCCAACTTGAACATGGAAGAAAGAGAATGTCTTGCTGTAAGGAAAGAGCTAGGAAGAAAATAGGTTCTTTTCGTGGGAGCAGAGGGTGGGCTGGGAAAAAAAAAAGCAATGAATAGTAACTACAATTTTGGGAATTAAAACGTAAGCATGTGAAAAGATATGCATCAGCATTAAAACAAAATAAATGTACAGAGTTAAATATTAGTAACTGTAATAAGTATTACCAAGCTGAATCTAGAAAGGAGAAAATTAAAAAAAGGGAAAATAGGCTTATTTTTCACATCATTCATTGTTCTATTTATTCAGCAAGCTATCCACGGCCCTCTCAACACTCATGTTTGAACAACCCTCTTATTCTTTTGTATCAACATATGTCGCCCATTTTCCTATGTTCCTTGTTATATCTTGTAGGTTAAGACACCCTTGGCTGACTACGTGAGGGTAATGACTTACCAGCGTTGCTCGTCAGGAGAACCCTGGTGCAGGAATCAGTACACAGTGAAGTCAGAGAAACGGTGGAGTGTCTGGTCAAAGGCAGCACATCTTTCAGCAGCCTTCCCTGTGTAAAGCAGAATAATAAATTCTATATAATATTCACACAAGCTACTGCAGGTGAGTTTCTCTGTCTAACAAATTATCTCGACTACTGAAACATGATTCTAGTTGTAATGAAGTAATCTGAAACTATTCATAGAAACTTACTTTTTTGAAATTAAATATTCACAAAGGTGTAGACACCTATTAATGATAAGCATCTACACTCTCTTATAGGTCATTTCTACCCTTGGGGGTTGTTTCTTGTACTTCCCATGACCCTTTCATGCAATTCCTCTGACCGGTTACATATTCTTTTAAACATTCTTTTCAGGTTTAAGTGTATCTCACTTGTGCTAAACAGGAATATTGTATTTGCTTTTTCAGAAATACCTATTTTTAAATGTTGGCCCAAGATTACAGACTGTAAGAGATTCCAATTCAGAAGATCAGTTTTCAGCACTTAGCATGTTAACATCGGAAAGAACTTCCACATTCATTGCCTTGCTTAAGGGAATAAACGTCCAAACTTCAGAAGACAGAATTTGAATCTGCCACTCGTTTCCTGAGATTTGCTTAGATATAATCATTTTTCCTCCTAATTCTCTCACTCACTTATTTCTCTATCAGAAGAAAAAGGCATCGCTCCAATACTAAGATGACCTCAGGCAAAGTTGTCGGTATGCTAGTTTGCATTTGCACACCAAGAGTTTCCCCTAATAAGCTGGGATCCATGGTCTTGGAGGTTTTACCCAGCAGGGTGAGACTGCCTTGTGTGGTTGGATTCTGCCGTATGCCACACAGAACGGCAGCTGTTTTTCGGGGCTTCCCTCTCGAGAGGAGCTTTACGAGTGGTACCCTCACTCTTGCCTCTCTGTCTTCCCTGTCATCGTGATCCACCTGCTCAGCATCCTCCCTTCCATACGCTCCTGTGGCCTGCTCAAACTCCGCCTACCTTCCACCCCCGGCCACTTGTAACAAAAGCTTCTAGTAGAATGGAAGTTATGTTTTCCACTGTAAAATGTCTAAGGACACCAAATACAGTGTAATAACTGCTAATAGTCTGTAAACTATTGGATAACTAATAGTTTGTAAATTTATGGATACTCAACATTTCAGTATTCTTCTTTTACAACAATTGAAATTTTACAGCATTGAAATTAAATACACAATAAAATATTTAGCAGCATGTACTCCTAGTTCAATCTAAAGAAAAGAAAGATGCGAAATAGTTAAATTTACAGTGTTGACAATTTGATCTCTTGAGTTACAAAACTGGCCTATTTTAAAGTTTGAGTGGCGTTTTCAGTGAGCAATCTGCAGAATGAGCAGTTTGGCTGGAAGGTTAAAAAACCCTAAAGTTGGATGCTATATGGAACCATAGAAGGCTACGGTTCACTTAATGATCCTTCTATCTTCCCCACCCTCTGCTGTTCCAGGGAAAGGATGGGCCTCCTCACCTCCATCGACCACAAGCGCAGGTGCCCATCCTGGTGAGCGGTGACCAGGAGTGGCGGCTTAGACTCTGCGACACAGGTGCCTCCAGGATGTCTTTTGTCTGCTGGCTTTTGCTCTCCCACAGTGACATCTGTTTGCTCACCTGTTGGAAAATCACGGAGCTACCAAGGTGTGCAGTACTCAGAATTTCAAATTCTATAGACTGCAAAAGAGGAGGCAGGTAGGAAATACCAAAAAAAGACACATTCTTTCCCTAGAATTTTTTCTTTTTTCACCCCAGAGAATTTCAGTCAGGGCAGAGAACAGCACAAGCATTAACCGGTGGAATCCTGTCCCACCAGAAAAACCTAAAGAGCTAATTTTTGGTCCTATTGAAAGCCTATCATACAGAACAGCTGAAACTACATAAACATCCAGTTTAAGTCTTACGTATCTAGTATAAGATTTAGGAAAATGGCAGGAGATTAAGAGGCTCAGTAATATTTTGGATTTCTAAAATCTAGAATTAGTATTTAAAAAGGTATCATCATAATGAAAATGCTACCTCCTAGGAGCTGAATCCTAAAGCCCCTCAACATTTAGTCATGGGAAGAATACACATTCATTAAGCGTATTCTATCACCTAAACTCCCTATTGCCAAGGAATCGTTGTGTTATAAGAAAGACAGGAGATTTTATACCGACCTTTAGACTCACTGTCATGTATGCTCTGCTTGCTTCCCTGAATCGTGGGAGAGAAAGGGGATAGTTCTATAACATCGTAAGCAAATGAAACACTGGATCAGCAGCTTCTCAGGTACTTCGTACATCTCTAAGCATGAAAGTTATCTTTGGAGTAATTCTTTGAAATCTGTATTGCAGAGATTTCCATGTGCACAGATTGGGCATCTGTAAGACAACGTTTTCCTAGTGGCTCAGATACAGCATTGTAAGCGTGATTAAAGGCCTGATGCCTGCCACGTTCTTGGGGCACGTTATTTCGAATTCTATTAACAGCCATGCAAGTTAGGCTTATGTACTTCTTACTGATGAAGAAATGGAAACTCAGAGATGAAGCACTTTCTGTAAAGCTGATCAGATAAAGGAAACATTTGGATTCAAGTTCAAGCCCGACTCTTACATCCTTATAAGTTTATTCTTCCCACCACGCTAGTGGTTTTAAAACCACATTTGCTGTGAAAACATCCCCTCAAACAAAATCCTAACTAGAAGCATAATGTGTAAAAATATGTAAAGGTGGAACTGAAAACCCAATTTGAAAACCCTGCATTGCATTGTGTAGTCTCTTCCCCGACGTAGAATGTGTGTAATACTTTTGAGCAAAAGGGTTAGTGTAAAGTTATTGCACAAACATAAAAGGAGAATATGTAATTTATTTTATTCATGATTAGGTATCAATTCTTTGCAGATAGGAAAGCCTTCAGAAGCAGAAAAAAAAAAGGTGAAAACAGTTTAGACATTGTTTTCTAAGGAAACCAAAACTGAAGTTCTACATAAACACTCACACACAGAGGACTCTTCACCTTTACCTGCCCTCAAAGGAAGGGCTCAAATGCAACAAATGGCTGTTTGGGACCAAGGTCGTGGGGGGAAACAGGAAGACGTACTCTCCCTGCCCCTTGCTTACCTTGCTGCTCTGGGGCCCCTTACTGGAACCACGCTGGGACGAAGAGCACAGGGAATCCTGACTCAGTCGCCTACACGAAGAGGGAGGAAGCCCAATGAGGAGAGGCCAAGACAGTCTATCATACTCAAAGGGCGCTCTGCTCCGCATTCCTTTCAATGGATTCTTTCTTTCATCCTCTGCAGACACTGAACCACTCACTCACTCACTCACAAACCACACCCTGTATCTTGTGTAATGAGTGCTCATCTGTCTGGTGTTAGTGGAGACAGTTGGGGAACCTCAGGAGCTAAGGTTCACTGCTGCCTGGCCTGGGAACTAAAAGTTGGTCCTGTCTTGCAGCTGAGGTTGGATGTGGTCCCGGAGGCTCTGACACCAGCGTGGCGGGAGTGTGCTGGTGGTGTTGGTGGGGGTTCGAGTACCCCGGTGACTTCTGCCCTGCAGCGTCCAGTTCTGGCCTCGCCCAGACTGTGCTGTGCTCTGCTGGGATGGGCTAAGATGTGCACTGGGGTTCTGGTGCAACCAGATCCAGAACAAGTCCTCAAAGTATTCTCAGAATAAGGACATTTCCAGCCAAGGGGTAGAGAAGGTGTTATATCCTGGCTCACGACTGGGTGACCCAAAACTAGCACAGAGGTGTGTTTATCGTGGCCTGTTGACTGAAAATCAGAGCTCTCATGCAAATATGAAGAGACAAAAATACTTTTCTTAGATATATAAATAATGGCCTGCTCTCTCAGACATGGGTGACGACTGCTCAGTTTTAGGGGACGCCCAACGAACCCTGCTGTCATGTGATTTGTCCCGTTGGCCTTGCAAGTTGCATCTGCTTCACATCTGTGCTCACAGAGTTTGATGTTGGCTGCAAGGGTGGCCAAGGGAGCGTTTCCCTCTTTTCTACTGCTGGGAAGGGGGCCGTGGGACGGACAGAGTGGGAAATTGCATCTGCACACATCAAGCTAGACCCCTGGGGACCACCCACTCCAAGAGGCAGTGGCAGCGAAGAAGGCTGAAATGAAACAGTCTGCTCAATTTGTCTCCCCGTAATTGTAGCCCTTGGTTGGTAAGCACAAAGCTACCTTGCACATTCAGGGGTCCGGAAGAGGAACAGTATGTCATTAATTTGAAGGCGTTTGGGATCCAAGTCAAGATTTACCATGAGGCTATCTTCAGGTCTGTATCTGGAAAAAGCACACATGTGCGTGATACTTACAAATCAGGTAATGTACATTACTTATATTGCATATCCCAGGCAGAGCTAACGAACTCCTGAAATGCCCGTGTCATTGAACATGCAGGGAGACCCTAGAGGTGTAGGGTGTGAACATATCTTTCTTAATAAGGCTGTGTATAACCACATGATCATTTAGTATTTAAATGTCTTTTAACTCAACTAGTATAGTCCTCCTAGTTATACAGGTAAGAGAGAGGACTTATATAAACTCCCAGAAGTTTCATACAGTTTAAAGAATAGAATTGTACTCTTGGAATAAGGAGAAGTGACAAATTTGGATCAAGTATGATTACTACCATCAAGAACCTTAATTTGAGGGGTGATTCAGTGATTATACTATCCTTGTTATGGGAGTCTCCCACTGACCCAGATTCCAAAGCACCAATCACCTTCCTAGGCAGTTTCCTGGGAGGAGAGTGATAATCCCTAATTGCCTGTCCTGGTGCTTCCTGCGGAGCTCTTAAAGCCACATAGTATTCTTTACAGCAAACAGAACTTGTAGCAAAGTGTTCCTTTTCCTTTAGTGGAAATTGCCTCTACTAATTAGACCTGGTGGGGGAGAACCAAAGAGGAGCTTATGGGCCCTGGCTGAAATGGCTCAGTGGACTGAGCACTGGCCTATGAACCAAAGAGTTACCAGTTCGATTCCCAGTCAGAGCACATGCATGGATTGCAGGCCAGGTCCCCAGTAGGGGGTGTGTGAGAGGCAACCACACACTGATGTTTTTCTTCCTTTCTTTCTCCCTCCCTTCTGAGGAACTTGTGGGCTTGATGACTTGTTGAGCTCAAACTTTGTACATTTTCCTGCTCCGCAGATTAGCTGAATAGTGAAATGGACTATTAACTAGCAAGAACAATTTCTAGTTTTGTCCCCAAAGAGCTTTGACCAGGAAGAGCTATTGCTTCTGACTGATGAAGGGATCTTAGGCAAAGTTTGAGGTAGATGGTCTCCACCATGAATACTGACACCCTCTTTCATGTTTGAGCCTTTTAAGCTGGATCTAAATGACATTAGTCATTTCTGTGCTAAGTTGGGTGTTTTGCAAAATACTCCAGCGATTCTAAATCAATTGGTTTTACACAATCATCTTTTTCTCAGAAGGGGACACTATGTGTGGCCCTCTATAGCCAGTTGTCTTCTCTGACTAGATGTTGACTTTGCACGCATCCCTGGACAAAATGCCCAGTGCTCCATCGACGGGGATCTCCGCCTTTAAATTGGACATGCCCTCAGGGTAGCTCCCCCTCTTTAGGCTGTGGCATCAGGACCGCAGTCTCTGCCTTGTCCGCCCATCTGATCTCCCTTGGTGGTGAGTCATACACAGCTAACACTTACAGTGTGAGAATGGCATTAATAAAAGGGCGAGACACTGTGCAGCGCATATTTGAGTGACAAGCACAAAGTCTGTGAGAAAACCTTAAGTATGAGGGCAGAAGGGCAGGAACAGGAGGATGGCCAGAATCCCAGGGCAGGGGTCAAGAGACCATGGGCTGTGGTACAGACAAAGGGTCTGCAGAAACAACTACCTCAACTTAAAGGTTCCGAGGAGAATAAATCCAGGGTCTAAACAAGGAAGATGCATGTCCTGCCAAAGGCTGGTGAAAAGTAGACTCAGACTTAGATTGGAAGGGGCATGGAGACCAGGTAGACCAGTAGTATGTAACATACTATAAACAGAGAGCAGAGATTTCCTTTGCATTTTCTTCTTTTCCCTTGTCCTCTCCCACTCTTTCCACCTCCTTTATACTTCTTCCCTTCCTCCAATTGCTTAGATATACTTGGTTTTATTACTATTAATTCCTCAAGGTTCTTGCCCACCTTGTACCTCAAAGTACAATATTACAAACTCCTTTGACATAGGGTGTTCACACGTGGTCCTTGCTTTCTAGCCCAATTGCACAACAGTGGATTGCTTATTATTTGCAATCCATCCACAGCAAATAATACAATGTTACATTATTTCTTTTACAACCAATGGCAGAACATTTAGAAATGGATGGCAGGGAGAGGATGATAAAGTTTCTGGCCATAGTGTGGAGAAAATCTGATTGGTTGGGATTTAGAATTGCATAAGCCACACCCTTGTTAGCACAGATCCATAATGAATCAGATGTGTTGGGGTGATGAACAAGAAGGAAAATCCATCTAGAATGGCTTTCACCATCCGACTATGGTGACTTGCTAGATGGTGGTGTCACTGGGAATATATAGGAAGAGGAGTTGTTTGGAGGAGGAGTAGACTGGGGCAATGTTTGGGGCATGTCGGGCTTTAAGGGTTCTGGTAATTGCCAGATATGTATGCGTGAAGCTCGGGGGAGATTCGAGTTTATAATGAGTATGCTTTTTAAGTGTTTGCTGAGGTTATAAATTTGGACAAGATCACACGTGAAAGCAGGCAGTAAAGTGAGAGGGGTGAAAGTTTGAGCACTTAAGAAAACAGATCCTCGAGGCTCACCTTATTTATATGATTCTGGGATTTAGACACTTAGAACATACTCTCCTCATGCTCATAACTCCGGGAAACCAGCCTTGAGAGTTTACCATTTTCATTTATTGCTCTTGCTTGTTTGTCTGTTTTAGTATTAAATGTTACTTTGGCTCTTCTGTAGTTCAACTTACATTATTTCAGGGAAAGATGCAACTTACAGTTCTTTGAGAGTGGATGCTACAAAATTCCATAAGATGATCACACCATTTAAGGTTCCAGCAGCTATCAAATTATATCCTTCTATTTGCAGTAAATCAATGCAGTTCACTTGGGTACAGGCCGCAGGGTTCTGAACAAGGAAGGAAACTGACTCACAGACCGTCCTGGACCCAGAGTCGTACAGATGCTGTGTGTGCACTTGGTTACTCGAGAATTAACTTAAAGTGTCTTACTGTGACCTTTCAGAAAATTTATTGAAGTGTAGTTGGCATACAGTAGTATATTTATTTCAGTAGTGATTCGAAATGCACATGCTTACCACGTGATCCCCGCAAGTCTGAAAACCATCCACATACAGAGTTATTATGGGGTTATTGACTATATTCCCTGTGCTGTGTGTGACATCCCCACGGCTTCCTTATTTTGCAGCTGAAGCTAAGTAATAGTCCAGTGAAGTTCATCCTGATACTTTCTGTACTTTTGTGTTTATATTTATAATATTTATAATATCCCATACTAAAAAGGAAGAAAATCAAGAAACGGATCTTACATCAGCACGTGGGGAAGAGGCTTCCTCAGCTACCAGTGTCACATCCGGGAAAGGAATGGCTGTGCTCCTTTCTTTACCAGATGGCTTCAGATGCACAACACGATTAACACCTTGCAGGACAGGTGTGGCGTCAGACAGCTCCCATACCACCGTGAGACAAATATCACTGTCTTTGCCCTGTAACAGAGATCCAGTGAGTACCTGACAAACTCAATTAACTATGTTATTTTGAGGTGTTGTAAGGATATAGAGAAAAATAGAGCATATCACGATGTATCTACCACCCATTTTTATCCAGTCTTAAGCTCTATCCATCCTTCCCTAATATAATTCCTCTTTCTTCTTCCCTCTCCAGAGGTAACTAGTAATCTGAATATGCTGTTAGTTATGAAAGTTTTAATATTTTTATATAAACAAATACATATATTCTACATAAACATATATGATACACACACACTGCTTTCAGGCTTTTAACTTTTTTATAAATGCTATCAAATTGTACAGATTCTTCTTCAACTTGCTTCTTAAACATATATTTTTGAGATTTACACAAGTTATTACATGGAGCTCTAGTTCATTTATTTTTAACTGCTTTGTAGTATTGCATAAATACACTACAATTTATTTTTTCTCTTAGTGATAGATGTTCAAGTTGTTTTCAATTTTTTACTGCTTTAAAAAATTTTTTAAATTGTTTTTATTGTCACCCCAGGACATGCTCATTGATCTTAGAGAGAGGAGAAGGGAGGGAGGAAGAGAGGGAGAGAAACATCAATACAACAGAGAAACATTGATCTCTTGGTTTTTCACTTGGTTTTTCCCTCAGTTGCCTCTCATATGTACCCCGACTGGGGACCGAACCTGCAGCCTGGGTATGAGCCCTGACCAGGAATCAAACCTGCAATCTTTTGGTTAAGGGGATGATGCTCCAACCAGCTGAGCTACACCATCCAGGGCTTCTGCTGTTGCTTTTATGGACAATTGCTACAGCTTCTTTAGAGCAATGCCTTGAGCAGAATTATCAAGTTGTAAGGTATGAGCATCATCAACTTTACTAGATATTACCAAGTGACTCTTCAAGGGAGTGTTATCTACTTCTGCTCCCACCAGGACTAGATAAGAGTTCTTTCATCACATTCTTGCCAACACTTGGTTTTACTTAATGTAATTTTTTGGCCTATCTGATGGGTTTGAAATGGAACATTTCAAAATTGATTTTAAAGTTAATTATATTAATCACATTTTCTAAATTAGTGAGTTGGACTTTTGCATGTGTGTGTTTGTGAGACATTTGGGTTTTCTTACCTGTCCCTTGTCCATTTTAATCTTGGGTTATTTGTTTTTATTTTGGACTTGTGGGATTTCTTAAGCTACTCTTGTTCCTAATCTTTTCTCAGTTACCTGGGGGTACAGTGAGTAGTTTTTTCATACCATGTGATTTGGTTTTTCACTGTTTTAAAAAGAAAAGTGATTATTTTTAGTGTGAACATAGCAAAGATAGTTTGTGGTATACCATGTATGAAAATGTGGTAGCTCTCCATATTTTCATCTTGTTTTTTTTAATGTCCTTGACTTGTTTCCCCCACAAAACTCTTGCAAATTTTTGTTGAATTCATTTTAGGTGCCTCATATTTTTCTCTGCTATTATAATATAATCATTTATTCTACCTTCTAGTTGGTTATTATCGATGACATGCTATTGATTTTTGAATTGTGAGTTTTTAGATGGGGATAAAGCCAATTTTTTAAGGCTGGATGCAGCTATGGTAAAGCAGAGAGGATATCGGTCTAAGTTTGAAGATAACACATTTCCAGCCTTAGATCTAGTGAGAGACTAAGGAAAGCATATGTTTTGGGGGCCTTGTTTTCCTTGTTTGTAAAATGAGGACTTTAGCTGCCTGTGAAAGGACCAGGCAGTTGCACAAGCTCGTTCCTGAGACTTGAGAAAATAAAGTCAAGAATGTTAAGTGCAGAGGAGACGTTACATTTCAAGCCCTTACGGACTGGTTTGTAGTCATTAAAAAGAAGTACATAACACTCATGGGCACGCGGCCTCAGAGCACGATGCACCAGCAGTGGTCCCCGGTGACTGAATGTGACGACGGAGGCCGTGTTTGCCTGTTTGTCGGTTTATTTAATGAGGCTGAGGGTCTGCAAAGAGAGAGGGCTGGTGCTTCTTTTCTTTGCTCCACTCCCAGCTCCGACTTCAGGAATGAATTACATTCCTGCCACATACATTTACTATTGTATACCTTACAAGAGATTTCTTATATTTCTTTACGGGAAGAGTGTGCTCCATCAAGGGAGTTTTTCACTTCTTTTTTTCCAGCAGGAGGGCCATCAATAATCATCTTCATCTTTGCCAGACTTCTTTTTCTGTGATCTTAGCTTTCAGAAGGGGAATGATGATGATGATGATGATAAGTAATAATAATGAGTCCTTGAGTTCTAAGCAAGCACAGATTCACTCAATAATCAGAATAAATGATCTAGCTTTCGTTTGAAATGTGAAGAAGGCATTCTTAGGTAACAATAGACTCACAGGAAAAATAAATCAGCCTACCTCAAACATCCCAGCACAGCTCTGAGCAGACTGCATCACTAACCTTAATGTAAACAAAGCAATTTTGGTAACAATCTAAAAAAGTGGCTTGAGCATCCCTGGATGCAATAGGGGCTCTAAGGGACAGAGAGGAACCACTACTCCCCCTTCTTTTGTGCTCTGTGCTTGGACCTGGGCAAGGTCACTTAGGAGCATCCTAGGAAGGTGGTGGGGAAACGCCGTCCTTAGCTGTCTGGCGAGAGAGGAGTCCGTGAGGGAATTATCCACTGACCTAGCTGATTTTCCCCAGAAGAGCAGGGAGAGTGCCAAGGTCAATGCGGAATTGCAAACCTGGATCAGTTTGATCTTCCCACTGCGCTCCAAGGCGAGGAGGAAGGACTGGTGTTTTTCTGGCGCCTTCAGAAAAATCAGGCGTTTCACGCCGTGCTCCTCCTCCACCCAGTCCTTCCCTCTGGGCAGTGTTTTCATCTCCTGCCCGCTGTCGAAGTCCCAGATCTTAACCGTTCCTGAGCACACACAGGGAAGACTTGGTGTTAAAACGAATTTATAGGAAGCTTGGCTTATCATCTCAGTGAAAATGGATCTGTTTGAATGCTTTCTACCAATAATTTATCCCCTATGTATTCCCTACCAATATGTGAATCTCCCTGGCCTTGCTACACACAAAATATTATTTCTGTATGCCTCTATTTGTCACAGGATGATAAAAACTAAACAGGACCGAGCAATACCTTGAAACTGTGACAGTTTTTCAGACTCTCTTGTCTGAGCTTTCTCTCTTAAATGGATCTTTTCTGCCTTTATTCTCCCAGCTCTTTCCAGTTTGCTAAATAACCCCCAGTATCCCCCAATTATTATTAATAGTAAATATCATTGTTGCAATAAAGTCACAGTTTTGAGGGTGCTGACATGTCTTAGGACTTTAGTTCTTGTTGGGTAACAAAAGGTTTAAGAGAATCCTAGCAGATAAGAAAGTATCAAGCTTTGAATTGTTTTGTTGGTTACATGGGGGAAAAATACAAAAGGAGTGTTCAGTTTCTTCTTACATTTGAAATTACAATTTCTTTTGAGTTAACGTCACTCATTTAATTAAGTAATCTTGATAAAGGGGCCAGGAATGGTGATAAGCAATGCAGTTGTTGGATGCCTCGTTCAAGGTCAATACTCAGTGTCAAGAATCAGGCTCTGACATGAGCCTTTACAGTGGCCACCTCAAGGTTAGATCCAGCGGGATGCCCCTCACAGCACTTTGCCTCCGATCCCTTAACTGTCAATATTTAAAAGGACTCTCGACTCCAGCACTAAGGAGATAAAAATTCTGTGCTTGCATGAAAATCTCGGTCACGTTGAATTGCTTAATGCTTATGTCTGATAACAGTTGTGTACATTGCTCAGTGTCTGTTATGTCCAGTTCCCACATTGTGCAGGGTGTGCTGGGAAGAGCAGCGGACTGCTTTCTTACGAAGTGTCCCACGTGGAGAGCAGCTGCGCGCATTCACACCCCGTCAACTCAGCAGTCCTGGTTTCACTTCACAGGCTGCGTTACCTGCTCACACTTTTCAAAACCAGACTTTACATTAGGATGTTCTCTCAAGGCATGGACTGCCCCACCAGCCAGCATTTACTTAGTAAATACGTCTCTTCAGTAAATAAGTGCATTCTGCGTAGTGCCTGCATAAAGCAGTTCTATGGTCGAGATAAAGTAGGTGTTTCCCAGGGATAAGAACGCAATGAGGTGAGAAGCGAGGCAGGCTGTAGGTCCCTCGTTCCCGGAAGTCCCATGGGATGCTCCCCAGCCCAAGGCACATCAAACACCACCGCACATCCTGAACCATATGCCTTCCCACATGTGCGTGGCACATGCCCGAGGTCATGTGAGCAAGTCCAGAGGAGAATTCTGGGAGTTATGTGACAAAGCTGGCTGGGTATTTTGTCTGGCCCCCAAATCGACTGTCAATAAAAATATTATCAGGAAGTATTGACTCTAATGTCTATCTCTTAGCTGATGATACCCAAAAGCAGACAGAATGAGTCAGTGCAACACAGATGAAGTCAGACAAAGGATGGAGTGAGATTGTAGGTGTGAAAGACTTTTGCAAACTGGAAAGCAATGAGATAAGTGTTACGTAAGGTATTGATTATTTTGAGCATCAGTATCAGAACATGAAGGCCTATTAAAGAAGAGCCCATCACTCCTCAGTTGGGCACTGCGGCCTCACTTGTGTGAGCCTGGTTCCTGCTCTCCCCATAACCCGAACAGCTGATGAGTTCCTAGGACTAATTCTCAGAGCGCTAATGCAGGGAGGCCGTAAGTGAATATTAGTCTGACCGTTATATGCTCCTGTGGCAAAAAGGAATCCACTTTCATTGATAGATGCAGAAGTCAGTTCGACATTGAAGCCATGCGGGTCTAAAATCTGGTAGATTTGGAGGCCAGTCTCAAGTTCCCATACCTGTAGGTAAGAACAACAACAGTAAAAAAATCAAATAACCCACCTGCCCTTCAGTGCTTATCAAAATTTTACAATATTCAAAACAGGCTCAAGAGTGGTGGGTACCCGTCTAACACCTTTCCCAGCATTCTGCCACAAATGCTGTTTGATCAAAGGAAGTGCTGGAAGATGCGACGCTACCTAGGAGTGTCTGAGCTGTCCGGGAGTGTGTCTGCGGCATGCGCCCGTGGCTGAGACAGGCAGTGGCTCTGTTCCAGGGAGCCCCTGGCTGGGAGGAGGTACTCAGTCGCTATTGTAAGTATAAAGCAAGATAGAAATGTAACAGTTATGAGTCCAGCAGACAAAATACCAAACTGGATTTCGTTTTCTCTGTTGACGCTCATCCACGTTAGCTCGGGGTCACTGGACAGAATCTGTGGTTAACAGCATGGAATCTATGAGAACCCTGAGGAAGGAGCTCACTGACCTTTCTGAGGAGTGTTGTGATTAGGGAGATGGCTTTGGCTCCAGAGAGAAAGAGAGAGAGAGAGAGAGAGAGAGAGAGAGAGAGAGAGAGAGAGAGAGAGAGAGAGAGAGAGAAAGAAAGAAGTGGGGGGAAAGGCTGAGACTTCAGAGAAGGCTATCCCTGGAACTAGGCTGGGTGTGACCAGAAAGCCGAGAAACATGTCAGGACTCTTTGGAAACACAGGAGAGACTTTATACTCCCGCAGCCCTCAGTGGGAATTTCCCCTCTTCAGGGATGGGCTGGGCTCACACGTAATAAAACTGAAGGGGCAGCAAGGGATGAATTTGTTTGCATTCAAGCTGTTTGGGGGCAGGGGCAGCATCAGCAAAGGGCCAGGGGCGGAAAGCAGCATTGACGGCTCCTCCGGGGAGGGCTGCTGCAGCTGGGGTGGAGGAGGGAAGGGGGAGGAGCTGAGGAATCCGCCTGGGAGGTGGAAAACAAACCGCAGCCACCGGGAAGTGGTGGCGCCAAGACCTGAACCGAGCCAGTCTGGCCCTGGAGGCCATGCTCTCCATCCCTGTGTGCCCCTGCGTACACAGGGGTCCTTCAGGGAGAAAGAGGAACACGTGTCACTGCAGGAATGGGTTTCAGAGGTGACGCATCTCCTGGCCCGAAGCACGTCCGCCTCTAACCCGTCAGGTATGGAAACTCACCTAGAGGTCTTCCTCCCCCAGGGGAGACGCCCTCCCACCAACTGAGCGTTGTATTTTCTGAGAGCAGGGCAGGTTTTCCTTTTATTTCCCTCTACCTACTCTCTAGGCGTCACCAGAGTTGAGAGATAGTCATGAGATTTGGACCTGAGAAACTCTCCAACAGGTGTGCAGAGAAGGTCAGAGACCACGCGAGGGGACCCGAAGGGATTTCAGAGGAAGGCTCTCTAGTGATACTGTCTCTTCCTGGAGGGCATGCGCGAATAAAAGGGTGAACACTTGAAGCAAACACGCCCAGCCACCTCGGCTAGGGGCCTGCCGTGGACGTGATCACAGGGCCACGTGCCCTGGCCTCTAGGGAGCACGGTAATGGCAGGGCCAGAGGAACGCAGCGGAAAGGGCAGGGGCATTCACATCGGATGAACCTGGGTTCTATCCCAGGCCTGGGGCCTAACCTCGCTGAGCTCCGGTTTGCTCCCTTCCAAGTGGAATTCTGTCTGTCCACAGAGAATGACTGAGAGGATTCGCTAAGGTCATGGATTTAAGGCGCTCCGCACGTAGCCTGCACCTGTAAGGATTCTGGGAAACGTCTACTAATTCTTTCCCCTTCCTCGTAATATAGTGTCTTCCCCTAGCTCGGTTTTTTTAAAACTGCCTATATATAGTATATCTATTGTATTTTGCCATGTATAATGTTTACCCACGTTTGTGGCCCAAACTTTCAGGAAAAAAATATCTTTTGTTTAAATTTTTAAATTCAATTATTTATTTATTTATATTTTGATACTTGTTTTTTGTATTATTGTATTTTGCATACAGATATCGTTTTTGCTTTCTAGAGTTACACTTTTAATACACAAGCATACATACAAGAATTAAAAACATTTATATAAATTCAGAATTAGTACTACCCATATATAATGTGCATCTTTATTTTTCCCTCAAAACTTTGGACAAAAAAGTACGCATTACACATGGCAAAGTATAGTATATACTATTTTGATAGTGACAACTAACTTTATTTATTTAATTGAGCATGTGACAATACCACGCAGCCTAAGCTGGCTTAAAATAGTTTTCTTTTTTTTTATGGGTTTGTGAAAGCTTAAAAGTAGATAGAATGTAGGGTCTTATTAGATGCCACTATGTTTACTTAATCATTCAAAGACTTACCAGTGAGAAGAGAAAATTCTATGTGTTTTGCCTCTTTTTTTTTTTTCTGAAGAGTCAGTATGTACTTACCTTAATTATGGATTCGGAGCAGATAGTAAGTACTTGGTGAAAACATTTGTTGTAAAGCATGACATTGATTTCCCGTTCGTGAGTGTGGGGGACCTGTTTTGTATCTTGAATCATTCTAGTCAAAGGGTACATGTCAATAACACTAGATCCTGAAACAGAAAGAATAATCTCATAAACACTCAACAGTAAAATTTCTGCCTCACAAAGGATTTTATCCAACCAGTTGTGTCTGTAAAGAGGCAGTCAGTGAGATTAGCAGTATGAATGCTTAGGAACTCTAATGGGGTGCAAAGACGTTCGTTTACAATTTTAATAATAAAACAAATATGATTTAGCCAGAGAAAAGCATTCATTTTCATCTTCATTATTTTCAAGTGCAGGCCGTTCAGATTTTGCTAATATCCTCTTTCCAGTGGCCTCTATTTTCCTATTTCTATAGTCTCCTTTTTTTTTTCCTTTTTAGAGTGGCTGGAGCACACCTCTCCATCTGGTGGAGAGTAATAAGGGAGATGGAATTGGCAGGTAAGTTGCCATTTAGCGATTGGAACTTATTGTGAGACAGCCCTTTTCAACCAACAAATGTTAAAAACAAAACACTGTAAACATCGCCTTGTTAAATGTAACCAATGAGAATGGTTGCAAGCCAGTGCTTGTAACATTAATATTAAATAAGATTATTTTCCACATCACCATAGTGAGGTAGATGGAGAGCAGGTATTCCTTACTTGAATTCTTCTAAGGGTATTTGGTTTGGCTTTACAGTAATATGGTAATCTGCAGATATGATTTAGCTCAAAATCGACAAACTGTGTATGCTGGTGGAGTGTCATGTCTGGAAATATAAATAAGAACCGCGAAGCACCCCATAGCTCCAATGAAAATGAAGTCTCTTTCCTATGTTGATGTGAATTTTTTTCTTTGCATTGACTTTCTCAAGTGTCTTCAAAGAAATCTCAACTTCAGGAAGGGTTTCAGCGGGAGTTACGCACTACTAGATGCTTTCCTTGGGTGTTTAAATTTTAAGATAAAATGTATTCTTGTGTGAAAGACTTCAACGGCTCTTCTGGGAACGTTTTTCATTCAAATACCTCAATATGGAAATGGGAGGAGTGTGGTAGCCAGCTAGTCAAACAGCACTTGAAGCTTCTTGGTAAGATCCTTTAACATTATATTGACATGGGCAAAGCTAGATAAGCAGGACAAGTGCAATCTCCTCCCTTTTTGGCTATTATACTGTTGCTATGGAAACAATGCTTTACTGAGAAGTTATGTGTATTCAGGGTCAGAGGCTTTGGGATCCAATCCCAGCCCTACATTTCCTCCTTGTATCTTTCTACTAGTCAGTTCAACACTGGGATATTCACTTCTGTCACTTATAAAACAGGATAAATAGTAATTCCAGCCTCATGTGATGATCGTGCAGACCACAGGACAGGAAGGACATGAAAGTGCCTTGTGAGGGAACTATACAGATGGTTGTGCTTTAAGAGTGGTGACAATGACAGTGATAGTGCCGCAGCATATTCTACATAGCAGTCCCAGGACGTGGCTGCTGTCACCAGGGTTTAGAAGATTATATTGGCTGCTTTGCTTGGATCAAAGCATGAATGAAAATCTGCACAATAAACTTCACATCATTCTGGTGTCAACTGACAGTTGCAGCCAATGCATGCAGTGCTGGTGATTAAGCAATATTCAGAGGTCTGTATATTCTTAATTTTTATTTATTGATTTAAGAGAGAGAGGAGGAAAGGGGGAGAGAGAAAGAGATCAGTTTGTTGTTCCACTTACTTATGCTTCCATCGGTTGATTCTTGTGTGTGCCCTGACTGGGGCTCGAACTCACAAACTTGTCATACCAGGACGACACTCTAACCAACTGACCTACCTGGCCAGGGCCAGAGCTCTATATTTTTATGGATAAAATATTATCATGATGACATAAAATTAGGAAGAAAATTTGATTTTCTATCCCTTTTTTTGGTCTTAACATTCGAGTCCTCAGTTACTCGGATGATAAATGGAATGGAAATGATGAGCCCGGTGATCAAACATGCAGGTTGGCGCACTAAGGGAGAAAATTTGCTTGTAATTTTTAGGATGTTGTTTTTAGAGGAGGGATGCTTACAACCAGAATTAAGTTCTACTTTTCAAGGTGGAAAATTATCTATTAAGTATGAAGTACTAATTCACTCATAATCCAGGAAAAAAACCTCAGAATTTAAAAATAATGATGTTCTCCACCAGCAAAAGCACCAACCACCTCCCTGCCCTAATTAATCCCATGGAAAGTCAGAGCAGGTGGTCACTGGGAAAATGCTTAGGACATGCATTCTGGGTTGGTGTTGCAGGAGGAAAATGAATTATTAATGTGGTTCATTTTTCTCCTCAAGCCTGAGGGTAAGCAAATGCTTAGCATTTGTGTCTTTAGTAAGCACTTGTTTCTAAGAGGCAGCAAGAAAAGGAGGAAACAAATCTGTTGGCATCAGCCCTGGACATCCGGAATTCCAGCCTCTATTCTCTCTCTCCACTGTTCTTGGTCTGGAAGCAAAGGCAGGGAGGAGGCTCAGCACCCTTCCTACCTAGTAACTAGAGCCCCAGTGTCAGTGCCTGGGGCCAAACTGCCTCACTGAAAAGAGTGGTGCATCCGTTCTAAGATGAGCCATATTCCTGCTCCCAAGAGTAAAAACACAGCTGAATGTACCTTGCCTTAGCAGCAGGGTACACCCCGTGTTTCTGCCAAACCCATGCCACATCTCCGTGGGTTCAGGAACTTGGAGCCCTGGCACGGTATTTTCAGAGAACACCAGCTACACCTTGTATCCACCCAGCCGTGGAAATATAGGAGGGGTGGAATTAGATGGAATATTTGCTGTGATGAATCAAGGTTTACACGTTTCCCTTCTAGTTTTGTTTTTCTTCTAGTTTGTGCCCAGGTGCTAGTTAAAAAAAACAGTTAAAAGTCAAGGTATGAGGGGTTTTTTGCCATTAATTGGGGGCACTTACCTGCAATAAGCATGCCGTGATTGGAGTCGTAGATCATGGAATAAATTTGCATGTCTCCGGGTCCTCCCTGGGTGTCATGAAAGACTTGCAGGAGTGACAGAGTCTGGATGTCCCACACCCTGAAAACCTGGCGGAGGAGGGAGCACAGTTCACCACTTTGACACGTCCCCCTTCCCACTCAAAACTGTTTATGTGAAGCATTTTCAAAATCCGTAATATGCTCCTAAGAACTTGTAGCAATGCATGACTTTTATGATGAGCACATATTTGCTAAACTCTGATTGGGCCCTTAGTTCAGTTATTATTCATTAATATCAGAGGGAAACAGCAGTGATTAAATGTTTGCTTAAAGGAGCTAGACTTTTGTGTCATTACAGAAGGGAGGGGAAAACAGAGTATTTATTATTCTTTAAGAATTTGGAGCCCTGGCCAGGTAGCTCAGTTGGTTACAGTGTCATCCTGATATGCCAAGGTTTCGGGTTTGATCACTGGTCAGGACACATACAAGAAGCAACCAATGAATGCATCAATATGTGGAACAACAAATTGATGTTTCTCTCCCTCTCCCTTTCTCTCTCTCTCTAAAATCAATAGATAAATTTTTTAAAAAGGAATTTAGAGAAATAAGAAAAGACTATTATAACTTAACAGTGCAATGGAAGTCATGTTTCTCTTTCTACCACAGATTAGAAAACAGAGGGAAGACAAATTTTAGGTGGAATGTTTCAAGTTGCTTTTTTATGACTTAGGAGGATGGGAACATCTTACTAAATGAGGGTTTTAGGAACCTGCCCTTCCTGCCACCCAGGCATACAAGAATTAGAGAAAGCAGTTTTTTGGGGTGGTATAAATATAGTAAGAGTATGAGGAAATAGGTTATGAGAACCCTTCTTTGAGGCAGGAAAGGGAACTATGTAATACTCAACTACAGCTTGGGTTGATAAAAGCAAATAGAATGAATTAATTCAGCAAACTCGATCAAGTTTACCCTTCATCACTTGAAATAACTGGTCGTTGTTTTCTTTATTTTCTGGTTTTTTTTTAAGCAAGTTACAGTGTCATTGAATTTCAGAAGTAAGTGTGATTTCATCATGGATTAAGGCATCAACCTTAATATTTTTGTGTTATAATCATTATTATTAAACTATTAAATTAGAATCTTTGTTGAGTATATAAGTGATCTTTTTATTTTTAATTTTTTTCCATCACCATCATTGCCATTTAGTCCCGTTATACCCCTCTGCCCGCCCTCCCCACAGTCGCCACACTGCTCTGTCCATGTCCACGAGCCCTGTCTCCTTCTTGCTCAGTCCCCCAACCTGCTCCCACCCGGGGCTGTCAGCCTGCTCTCCATCTATAAGTCAGTCTGTATTTTGCTTGTTAGTTTAGTTTGATATTAGATTCCCTTATGAGTGAAATCATATGGTACTTGTCTTTCTCTGACTGGCTTATTGCACTTAGCATAATGTTCTCCAGGTCCACCCATACTGTCACAAAGGGTAAAACTACATAGAAAGCTTTAATAAGTACTTCTGCTAACAGAGACACTAACTTCTTATTGGAGACACTTATAATATAGTTAACTGGGTTAGAAAACTTCACTGATGCAGATGCAGGGTGGTCCTTACATGTAGGAGCAGAAAGATGTCTAAGTAACATAATTTTGGGAACACTGCTGAGGAACTTTGACTCCTGTATACTCCCTGTAGGCCAGGATTACTCAGAACTTGTACTTCCTTTGTTCTACCAAATGTGCAGATTTGAGAGAGTAGCTAGAACACTGAACCTTTTCAGTCTTTTGTATCAGAGTAAACAAGTATGATGGACTATTTATGAATGTTGGTTCAGAGCCTAGAGTGAGAGGCAAGCAGAAGAACGAACAGTGGAATCGAGGAGTGCCGAAGAAATTGGTCTCTATTCACATTGTTTCTAACTTGATTGCTCCGGCTGGGATCTGTCCATGGTTGGCGTTCCTTTTGACTCCTGTGTGTACACTCTGAGCTATGGCTGGTGGAGAGAACAAAGGATGAGGCAAAAGATTGGGGTTTCAGTTCTAACCTACCTTTGAAATTCCCTGAACTTGTTTTCTTTTGTCTAAAGTGGACTCAGTAACATCAACATGCTCTCCTTATCGAATTGATGTGAATATGTTCTGAAATCTGTGATTTTTTTCCATAGAGTAATTCTATTTTTTCATATTTCTCTCTTCTTCAGTGTTCAGTCCTGTTGGTCTTCCATGTGACTTCAGGGAGGTGGGACCGCTGGGTGGGCAGAGGCACAGAGGTCTTGGTCCTTGGGCTGCATCTGTGCTCCAGATTTTTCTGCTGCCCTCTCCCTCATGCCCTCTTTGTTACTGTCGTATCAAACTGATTCCACTTTTGCAAACTCTCTTTCTCTGGTCTCTGTGCATCCATACATATTCCTTGTATCATCTCCACTTTCCTCCCAACACCCTGCTCCATATCTAGCAAACTTGAAACTTGGAAAACTGGTATTCAAATAATCCTGAATAGCATTAAATGCATCAGGGACCAGTTTTGTGGAAGACAATTTTTCCCCAGACTGGGGGTGGGGGAGGGTGGCTTCAGAATGACTCAAGAGCATTACATTCAAGCTCACCTTCTACTGTGCACCTGGTTCCTAATAGGCCACGAACCGGTATGGGGCTGTGGCCCGAGGGTTGGGGACCTTTGTCTTACAGTACAATATTCCCATGCAGAAATGGAGACTGTCCCTCTGCTCATGTTCTTAAATACAGGTGCCTCAGAGAAAACTTCAGAGTTATCTTACATTTCTAGTGAATATTGCTTGTTAAGGAAGTACTTCATAATTTTTGTCCTTGTAAATACTGTCCATTTGACCATGTTTTCCCAACTGGTTACTGCTCTTACATAGAAATTTGTTTTTATATAAGTTGCCATTATAACCAACTGCCTTATTAAACTTGTCCTAACATTTTGAGCTGATTTTATTAAAATTTTCAAGCAATCCCATTATTTGAAAATGTAACAATTTAGTCTCATTTATAATATTTATAACTCATTTTTTCTTGTGTTATCACATTGGTTAGAAGTTTTAAAACACTGTTTGATGACAGCAGCAATAACAGAAACCCTTATTTTTCCTGCATTTAATGATGCTGTTCCTGTCTGTGATGGGAAGGCCTTTTGTGTCTGACGACTGAGGATAATGCGGGCTCTCTTCCCAGAGTTGTATCCTTTTGACTCCTCAAACACGTCCTTCCTTGTGCCGCATTCAGCAGAAACCACAGTGGCTCACCATTTCCCTCTCCACACTGATATTTTTCTCAGTGACTATTGCTATTTCAGTCAAAAATTGTCTGTATTCTAGAACGTCCAATAGTTGATTTCAAGGGAAACAAATCGTGTGTGTGTGTGTGTGTGTGTGTGTGTGTGTGGTGTGTATGGTCGTTTTTTCTTTTTATTACCTTGGCGGAGGAAAGGCTGATGACCAGTTGATCTTTCTCATTGGTTACGATCTCAGTGATGCTGAACATGTGCCCCACGAGCTTTCCCACTGGCTTGGTGCTGATATTGGGGTGCCACAACCGGAGCACTTTATCATCTCCTGAAAAGGACATGAACAGTTGCTTACTTTCTCAGGGATACAGGTGGTGACAGTTTAAAGAGTCTGTGTCTCCCCATGTTCCCCACCCCCCAGCCCCTGATCCTATAAGTTCAGTTTATATATATATAAGCATACAGTGTTAGTCCTCCCCTGTATGACTTATGGCACTCAGCATAATGCCCTCAAAGTCCACCCACATTGTCACAAAGGGCAAGATTTCCTTCTTTCTCGAAGCTGGGTAACTTTCCATTGTATATAATATACGACCACGCCTTATCTATTCATCTGTTGAGACACACACAGGGTGTTTCCATGTCGTGGTAGTTGTGGATAGTGCTGCAATGAACATGGGGTGCAGATGTCTCTTGGAGATGTTGGTCAGAGTGTACAAACTTACAGTTATAAGGTAAATACATTCTGGGCATCTAATGTATGGAATGGTGATTATAGTTAATAACACTGTATTATGCACTTCAAAGTTGCCAAGAGAGTCGACCTTAAATATTTTCACCATAAAGAGAATGGTAATCATGTGATGTGATGGAGGTGTTAGCTAAACCTTGGTGGTAATCACTGTGCAATATAAAAGTGTAGCAAATCAATAAGCTGTACAACTTAAACTTATACGTTATATGCCAATCATGTGTCAGTAAAGATGGGAAAAAAGTGTCTCTCACTCAATCACATCCTTATCTCCCTTTTGACAGCAAATCACAGTCTGTTTCTTCCACGATGCAGCCTGGGACTTGCTAAGAGGCTGTTATCCTTGTTTGGATCTGCTTCCTCGCATCAGAATTGTTTTGTAATAATTGTATTTACACATACAAATGTGAATTCCCATAAATATTTGATGAGTCCTTTTCTTGATTCAGTACTTTCTTACCCCATTCATGCATTAATGTATTATTTCTTCTGTAATTACTTCCCCAAAGCATTTAAGGCAGCTGTTCTTTTGTTTTCACATTCTTAAATTATGCAAAAATTATAATAAGAGAGGAAATCAAAGGAAGAGGGAAATTACACATAATTTATACCATTATATCAAGTCAACTGTTTCCATATTTCCATCTTCCTACCTAACATATATATCCATAAGAAAATATAATTTATATGTAGGTACTATCATAGCATAGATACTGTTTCCTAATTGTTAAAACCATGCAGGTATATAGTAAAAGATTTATACAGTATGGAAGAGTATAATTTTTTACTAAAAAAACTTCCTTTCTTCCCATAATTTCTAGTTTTACTACCAATAGAAACTGTTATTTTTTTTCTCTCTTACAAATAGAGTGTTTTTAGAGTTAAGAATAACACTTTTCCATTCATATTTAAATACTTTAAATTAGGAAGATTACCATTTCTCAACAACAACAAACCACTATCACTAATTTTTATCTTTGATACACACCTAAAAATCTGTTATAGATGTTGACGAAATGCAAAATCACTGTTTTAATATGAATTTTTACCAAGAAATTACAGCAAGTGGTATTGAATGCATGGAGACACAGACCAAATTAAAGTTTTTTAGAGTAGATTTGTCATTTGTTATTCTGTATAGATTGGAGGGAAGATGGCTTTCCTTTTCTTTCCAGCTTTATGGGACATAATTGGCATATAACATAGTGTAAGTGCGAGAACATAAAGTTCTGTCGTTTGAGCCACTCATTCCAGTCTGTGATATTTTGTTACGGCAGCCAGGGCTGACCACGGCAGCAGCCAAGATATTTTAAGGGCTACTGTCCAGTGTAAGTGGGATATTTTATTAAATTGAAAACTTCCACAGTAACCTTATTAACAGCAAGAAGAAAAATATCTTGAGAAATTACTGTACGTTTGGCACTTTGCTAATTGTTGAGCATACCATAGAATTCTATATATTGACTCTATCAAAAGTCTACTTTTTCAGAAACCTCCCTGAAAGCCTCTTCTGATTACTTTCCCCAGCCTCAGATTGAGTTAAGATTTCTTCCGTGTTGTTAGGGTGTTTTCTTGAGATTTTTTTAAAAGCACAAATTCTATTCAATTTTAGTTGTTTGCTTCCATATATTTTACTCATTACCAGGTATTTCTCATTTATAGCAGTGTTTCACAAATAGTGAGTGTTTGATACATGATTGTTTAATAAATTAGTTGGCTAGTAGAGTCACTTATGAAGTGGTTAAGAATATTTATTTTAAGTAAGTCTGCCTCAATTTCAAACCCGGCTTTCTCACTTACTGGCTTTGTGACTTAGAGTAAGTGTCTTTACTATCCTGTGTCTAAGTTTCCTTATCCGTGTAAAGGGGTAAATGGAAGTATATGTCATAGCTTTACTGTCAAGATTAAGTGGATTGTACATGTGTAACTTTTTTAATTTTTAAAGTTGATTTCAGAAAAAGAGGAGGAAAGAGAGAAAAACAATGATTTGTTGTTCCACTTATTGATGCATTCATTGGTTGATTCTTGTATGTGTCCTGACTGGGAATTGAACCTGCAATCTTGGCTACTGGGATGACACTCTAACCAACTGAGCAACCTGGTCAGGGCCATGCATGTGTAACTCTGAACAGTTTCTGGACTGTGAACTGACCATTACTACTACTACTACTACTACTACTACTACTACTACTACTACTACTGCTACCATTGTTCTAAGTCCCTGCCATGTACAATTCATTAAAAAATGTTTGGGGTGGGGGACGGAAGGGGAACTGAGATGCAGATAAATGAAACATGGACCCTGCTCTTGAGAGTTTCTAATCTGATAGTAGTACAGCAAGAATGAAAGACAAACAGGTAAAGTAAAAATTCATAGAAAAGATATCAAATCTGAAAACAGGACATTGGACTATAAATATTATATTATGGTTCATGAGGGGTTAATTTCTTGTATCTTTGTTATTTTCCATTCACTTTCTTTTATTTTGTGGTTGAACCAGGATCTTAATAAGGCCACACAAACAAGACGGGATTTCTTTCCTTTAGTGAACTCTTATTTCTGTTAGTGAGTCACTTGGCCAAAATGCGTCACTCTTGGTGAGATGTTGGGCCTCTGTCAGGAGAGAAAAGCAAAGGAGGGAGAGCCTGGGGAGAACTAGCTTACTGTCTGCAAGAAGGACAGAGGCCGGAGCAAAGAGAACTAAGTCAAGCTCAATTCCCCCAGCTACCCAGCTGTGTGAGTTGTGGCAAATCACTTTCCTTATCGGGACCTCATTTCCTTATCTGTGAAATTTTGATCCCCGATATTCCTTCTAGCCCTAAAGTTTTATGATGGTGAGAGTGGACTGCAATTGGAAATTTGTTGAGATGATGAGAAACACTCCAGCTTAGCAGTTACACCATTCGAACTGAATAATTCCCATTATGCAGTATCTTGTCTGCCTTTGCTTTTCACTGGCAGTGGCCAAGAAGTGTCACAAGACAGTACCCGGGTATGTTCAGAATGCCAAGGCTCAGGCCCACAAACAGTTGCAGATAACGCTGGCCGGAGCAGCTCTGCCATGGGTAAGGTCCCTCCTGGAGCACGAGCCCAGGCTATCCCCAGGAGGAAACCTGATTTACTTGCCTATCTCGTGAAGAAGGAATCAGTTGAGGATCGCCGCCTCAAAAATGTTCAGGACTCTTAACCTAAGGTCTATCTATGTCCAGTGTGCATTGCAAAGGAAACCCAGTCTTCCAAAGGTTTCCTGCTATCTACTGCCAGTGTCCTCCAGCTCTGCGTGCTTTCTGTCGATAGTAAGAGAATCCATGCGCAGTCTGCGTGGTGGCTTTCTGCAGCCAGAATAAGCAGAAATGAACATGACGCTAAGCTCTAAATGCCTACAGTGTTCCATCTGTGGTTATGATGGTGATGATGATGATGGTCTGTTGACTCATGCTCCGCTTTGTGTGAGCCATTTAGAAACACATCTTATTTGTACTATTAGATTTTGAATTCTTAACGTTAGAAATACAACTTGATCTTTATGAACTTTATAAATAATGCTTAGTCCCTACCAACTGTGCAATCAATATTTCTTGAAGGATACATTCACAAACGTATGCAGAGCCCCCAGTGAATCTTAAACTGGCAGAGAATTGTTTTTATACACTTGACCTTCCAAACTAGGAGTTCAAGTCCTAAAATGGCCAATACATACAACTATTGAATAAAGAATTCCTGGTGGTCACCAAAATAATGCTCAGGAAATTGGCTTTTTTTAAAATCCCTTGCTCCAGTTTGGCTTCTTGCTCTTTTCTTCTTTTTCAGCAAATGCTTCTGTTGTTTTTTCAGCTCATCAAATGTCCATAACTTTATGGGAACTCTAGAACTATGTTACTTAAGTAGACAATCTCCACAACGTGAACTATTCTCTTACCTCCAGTGACAATGACATTTGCTTTTATGCAGTAACAAAAGCTGTTTGCTCCTCTTGGCATGGAAAACTCTCTGACAGGCCTGGGACACACAAATCCGAGGTAAAACATACTGTTTTCCTGTATGAAGCTATTTCCACTTTACAAATAGATTATGTTCAATAGGTTCATTTCTCTGTTGGTTATAAATCCATTTACCCACAGAAAATGATATAATTATTAAATCCTTATGGACTCACAGAGTTTACTTACTCCATAATGTGGTGATATTAGCACAACATTTTGTATTGTTTCTTCTTAATAAAAGATATCCAGAGGGAAGGGGGTTTAGGGAACTGAATGAAAAAGGTGGGGGGGGGGCGGTAATAGAATAAGCAATTAAAAACTTTTTTAAAAAAGAAAAAGGCGAGGGGATTGAGGAGTACAAATTGGCAGTTACAAAATAGATGCAGGGACGTAAAGAACAGCATAGCGCATACAGTCAGTGATGTTGCAATGACTATATAAGGTGCCAGGTGGGGACTGGAAATATCAGGAGGATCACTTCGCAAAGTATGTGATTGTCTTACTACTATGCTTTATGCTTGAAACTTAAACAAAATAATATTGAATGTAAGCCATAATTAAAAAATAAAATGCAAAGCAGAAGACATCTGAACAGGAATCCAGCCCTCCTCCTTGGAGTGGTGGTTGTCCTGGTGGTGAGGACGGGCAGAGACACAGCACGTCTGAATCCGCACAGGACACGGGGCGGCTAAGGGTGTGTGTCGGTAACACGTATGCCAGGAACGCGTTTGGACACTCTATCCTCTCTCACTACCCACATCCAACCTGCTATCAAGTCCTGTTGACTTTGGCTCTAAGATATACCTGAACTCTCACCATTTCTTCCATTCCCACCAGTATCTTGGTTCAATCCCATTACCAGATCTACTGCAATGCAGTGCTGATTTCTCAGCTCCCACAATGGCCTGTTCTTCCTTCCCCCTCCCCACCCCATCCCCAGCCTTGCCATGCTGCGGCCAGAGTGCTGAGCAAAACGTGAATTCGACTTCGCCCCTTCTCCCCAGTGGCTTCCCGGAGCTCTGAGGGCAGCCGTGTTCCTTCAGCTGGCTCCCCCGCCCCAGGCGGTCCCTGTCACCTTTCTGGGCTCACCCCAAGCCCTCCTCTTCCCTGCACTTTATGATCCAGCCCCACTGCTCTCACCTGTCTCCTTTCTGGCTGCACTGAGCTTTTCCCTCCTCGAGAGCTTCTGCGCAGGCCAAAGGTGTTCTTCCTCCCAGATCCGAGCCATGTTAAAACCACCCTCCTGCAGGTGTTATTTTCCCAGGAAGGCCATCCCCGAACTCCACCCTCCCGCCCCTAATAATGTGTGTTGTGTTATTTTCTCTCCTAGTACCATGTTCTTTCCCCTTAAGGCATGTGGCATCTTTCATACAACCTTAGTGTAGATGTGGGCCCATGTTGCCTATTCTGTAACAAAATGGGTTGTAGCGACCATGGGCCTTGAACATGAAAAGCTCCCAATAATTATGTGTCTGAATACCTGTAAAGGACAAATACCTAGTTAACGATACTACTTTCCCTTCAAATTAAAAAAAAAATTGGAAAGTTCCCTCTGAATTTTTCCCTGGCAAAAATTGATATAATAGCACTTTTGAAAAAGGAACATTTTGCAACAATTTTTTCAAAATGGGGGGAAAAACCGCAAAACACATTGCTATCAGAAAACCCTGCCTGGATGACAGCGTGCTTCGTCTCAGTTCTCCCTGCTGCTCTGTGTGTGTGTGTGTGTGTGTGTGTGTGTGTGTGTGTGTGTGTGTGAGCTCCGACCTGGAGAGGGAAGTGGGTCAGCCGCTGAAAGGTAAAGAGGTGACTCCACAAGGGCACGTGGTCCATGATTGGGTGGTTTAGTGCCTGCGCGATGACGCCAGGCAGGAAGGCGTTCCAGGTGGATCCTGCGCTAAGAACTAGGCCACTGAGCAAGCTGCTGTCCTCCTATCTTTTCTTGCTTTGGTCATGAGGGTGGTTGGCGGGAGTGAGGGCAGACGACAAGGAAGAAGGCATTGCTATCGTCTCCTTGACGTTGTGAAGAAGACATTTCAGGGTGCCTCAGGTAAAGGTATTTTTTTGAGTGGTCCTCAATCTGGATTATCAGCTGTCGTTGAGCTATATTGGTCCATTCCCAAGGGAGGGAGTCATAGAAAACTGTAGATCAGGAGTTGGCAAACTTGTTCTTTAAGAAACCCGATAGTAAATATTTTAGATTTAGCCATACAGTTTTCATAACTACCCAACTCTGCCGTTGTAGCAGAAAAACAGCCATAAATAATACATAAATGAGAAAGCATGGCTGTGTCCCCATACAACTTTGTGAGCGATAAAATTTGAATTTCATGTAATTTTCATGGGTCATGGTATGTTATTTTTCTTTAATTTTTTCAACCATTTAAAACTATAAAAACTATTCTTTGTTAGCAGATGTTACAAAAACACACGGCCCCCTGGACTGGCGCCCCCACCCCCAGCTTTCCTAACTGCTCTTTTAGACGTGGGAACACAAATCCCGAAACGGCGCAGGCCTATGACAGCGCCACCTGTTGGCCTCAGGATTCAAATTCTTTCTTGAGATGCTTTTCCGTGTTTCATTCAGGAAACAGAAAGAGGAGCTTACACTTGTTGAGCACGGTGTGCCAGACGTGAAGTCAGGCACGTCCTGTGAGTTAACTTAGGTGCCTTTTGTAAGATTATAGGGGAGGCATACGCATTCCCACTTGGAGATGGAAAAATTGAGACTAAGAAGAGCTCACGGTCAAGGTCACAGAGCTAGTGAGGCGAGGATAGAAACCAGCTGTCTTCTGGCTTCGCAGGAACCCTACCGATGGCCACTGTACAAAATTGTAAGCATACGCTTCAATTATTTTTAGTAAACTTACAGAGTTGCAGAACAGCCACCCCGATAAGTTTCAGAACATTTCCATCACCCCAGAAAGTTCCCTTTCCCCTCGTGGGCCTCTGCCCCCACCATCACCACTCCTAGTGGCGTCTCTTCCTGGTCTACTTCCTGTCTCTATACATTTGCCTTTTCTGGACATTTTATGTAAATGAAATCATGAACATAAGGTTTTTGAGGTTTATCCACATTGTAGCATATATCTCAATGCATTTTTAAAACTGAGAATTAGATCACTGGTAGTTACTATATATTATAATAATATACTATTATTGCATATTAATATGGCTATTAATATGTTGCATATTAATAGGTGTTAATAAATATTTAACCACGCTACTCAAATTCTCCTGCCTGTAAGAAAGCTCCTTGTGCGTGTAGTGCGCATGGAACGTGACGATCATCCGGCACACCCTCCCAGGCCTATTGACTTGGGAGAAAGATATTAAAAGTATAGAGATTTGAAAACTACTCAGTTCTACCAGTAGAACTGTATTTGGACAATGACGTTATGCAAGCACCTTGTTTATTTATTCCAACAGATTATGGCAGCAAACAACAGGTTGTTGCCAGGAGGACCCATCACGTCAAGATTTGCATGAATAGCTTCACTTTTTTCCCTGAAAATCTAATGTTGTCAAGCCGATGGAATAATTAGCATGTCATTGTTCTAAAACCCAGTTTGAACACTCCAAGGCAGCCATGGGTTTCTGAACTGTAAACAGCAGGGGGCGCACTCCCCCTCGGGAGCCTGCCGGCTTTTCCCTTCCTCTCTCCGTCCCCCTGGCCTGTCACCTCGGCCTTTCTCTCTCCCAGGCGCCAAGGGCCCTTCTTCTGCCTCTGAGACTAGTTTCCTGAGCCTGCGCAGCCCAGCTGGCTCACTTCTGCTACGTCCGTAACTTTCTAAATAAACTTTGTCTTACAATTTGAAAAAAATAAAAAGCCCAAAAGTCACAGAATATTCACGTATATAAACTATTGTACTTACGAATTATCCTCAAGTTTCTTCAAGGATTCCAAGACTAGCGAGTGAATGCTATCTAAGGAGCAGGATCCGAAGCAGTTTAGGGTTGGAATGTATCTAATTTTCATAACCCAGTCGTTATGCAGCTTCCTTTTAACACTGGGAGTTAAGAGGAAAGAAAGGGGACGGTTATGTTAGAATGTCAGACACAAACACGTAATGCTGAGTGTGTGTTTGGCATTCCACCTTGACTTTAACCAAACCGCAACTCTGAACTGAGGTAAAGCCTGCATATATAATACCATCCTATGCATTATACCACTTTCAAGTGTTTTAACCAAAGTTTCATAACTTGTTTATTTAAAATGGAAAAATAAAAGATTATCAGCAAATTCTGAGACTCAGAATTAAAAAGTATATAAGAGAATCTCAGTCCAATATTGGTACTGTCTCCTTTACTGAAAAACTTCTGGTCATCCAGAACGTTGTTTCATATTGTTTTATCTTACTTGAGTCAATTCATTTTTACATTTTCCAGTGAATACTGATCATTTAAATCAGTCATTCCCCTATTGTTGGACACTAGATATTTTACTATTAGAAATAACACTGTGACAGTCATACTAATATCTTTCAACACATGAGGATCTAGGGTCCCGGTGCATATTTTAATCTTTTCCAATTTTTTAAGTGAGAAATTATGTCTGATTTTATTTCTTTGATTAATAGAGAAGACACATTTAATGCAAAATTTGTTTTTCTGCTAATAATAAAGAAATAGATGTCTTACTCTAAAATCTTCAGAGACACTACAAGAATAAAGAAGACAATGAGTCCCCACTAGTGTAGCTCAGTGGACTGAGTACAGGCCTGAGAACCAAAGGGTCCCCGGTTCGATTCCCAGTCGGGGCACATGCCTGGGTTGCAGGCCAGGTCCCCAGTAGGGGGCTCATGAGAGGCAACCACACACATGTTTCTCTCCCTCTCTTTCTCCCTCCCTTCCCCCTCTCTAAAAATAAATAAAACATTTTTTAAAAAAGAAGACAATGAAAATACTCAAAACCTTATCAGTTGGAGACACGTTTTGTTAGTATTTCTGCCCAATGAGCATTTGAAAATGTTCATTGACAATTTGTACTGTGTGTGCAGGTGTGTGAATGATCTATCTGTTCATGACCTTTGCCCATTTTCCTCTGGGGGGAACTATTGTTTCTTTAACTGAATTCTAACACCTATTAAATAGACAAGTAGTCCATTGTCTGTCATATCTGTTATAAATATTTATTCCAGTTTATTTACTTTAAAAATGTTATCTTTTGATGCCCAGAGGTTTTATATCATGTAGAGTTGAATCTATCAAGCTTTTTCTTTGAATTTCATATCTATTGCTTTTGGTCAGACTCTTCTTTCATATTCAAGTGCTAGTAAATAGACACATACATCTTTTATAGTTTTTCATGACTTCATTTTTTATTTTGCCCTTTAATTTATTCAAGTACCTATAAATTTTAGTTGTCAATAGCGCTTAGAATAGGAATTTTAGTTGCTAATTTTCCTGGGCGTCTTCCCTTTCTATTGGAAGTTCCTTGAGGCCAGAGGCCTTTCTTGTTCAGTTTTATGTTTCAAACCTTTACCATGTGGTCCGACTCATCGTTTATCCTCCAAAAATACTTGAACGATGTCTGTGTTAAAACAATTGGACTCCCCACGTGCCCACTTACCTTTTGAAGTTCTTTGAGTCTATGACCTGACTTTGTAATTTCTTTTTGGATTTTGCCTGCTTCAATCCAAAGTCATCACTTTGGACCGTGAATTTGCTCACAAAGCCGCCATCGTCCCCCAAGAGGATGTCATCTCGGCAGAGCTGGTCGGGCAGGGACACGACACACACGCAGAGAAGGCAGTGGTCCATGGGCTTTATGACGAAATAGTTTTCCTAGAAACAGAGGGGCACTTTTAATAAGTTATTACATGGCTCCAAAGATCTCAATATTGAATGTAAATATTGTCCCTATTAATTTTTTTAAGATTTTATTTAGTTGTTTTAGAGAGAGGGAGGAAGGCAGGGAGAGAAACATCAATGTGTGGTTGCCTCTTGCAGGTGCCCGGACTGGGGACCTGGCCCACCACCCAGGCACGTACCCTGACCGGGAACTGAACCGGTGACTTTTTGGTTTGCGGGACAACACTCAACCCACTAAGCCACACCAGCTGGGGCTGTCCCTATTATTTGATAAATGTTTTACTTTTGATATTTCATATTTTAGGTCTTCCCACAATGTTGAAGGAATTTGAAGGAAGAAAAAAACAAAGGTAATCAAGAGAAGTTAATGAACACTCACTGTGAGGCCTATATTGTGTTTTGGGCTGTTCTGGGGGGAAAGGGTGAGGTACCAACCTCTGGCTCAGTAGTGATGAGATTTTCTAGTGGAATATTATGAATGTCCCTTTCTTGGATTTATAAGACAATACTAACAGGAAGTATAAAAAAGGTGCAGGTGTTCAAACAATATTGACATAAAATTGGATGGATAAACAGGAAACTCAAGTATTCAAGTCCCAAATATTTTGCAAGGAGCTATCAGGAGAAAACTGTCTTAACACTTAAGTTTATTCAGAAATATTCAGCAAGTGTTTGCCCAGATGACAGTGCTGCTGAACTGGGCTCCCTAAACTGTACAGTTCTCGCTCTCCTGGAACTCAGTCCCTACCTGAGATAGAAAACATAAATATTAAAAAAATTAATTTGTTTTGTTCCCGTTAGAATGAGTGAGACTCGAACATATTGAGAGGTTCTTTCAGTCACTCAACAAGCATGTATGGAGCATCTTTGGCATGCTGAGAACGACTGTAGGCACTCGGCTGGACAGGGATGAGCAAGACAGGTTTCTGCCTTTGTGGAGCTACCATTCCAGTGGGTGAAGACAGAAGAATAAAACAGATCATCGCACATAACGGAAGTCAGTTAAGGAAATAAACCAGAGTGCCGAACTGAGGAGTAACCAAAGAGGCCACTTTGGCTCCCACGGGCAGGGAAGGTGACCTTTGATCTGGGACCTGAATTGGTCGAGAGAGAGATTCCAAGGAGGTTAAGAGGAAGGAGACTAGGAGGAATGATTAACGATTATACTTCTGCCACAGCAAATATTTTTTTTGCCAGAATTAAGCATTTGATTTGAATAATTTTCTTGCCACACAAAGCTGAACTGGACAGAAAATCTTTCAACTTGATAACATGAGCATAGGCAAAAAGCTAATATTTGCATTTAGAGAAAGATGTGAAAGGAAGGAAGGATTTAGCCTGTACTAAAAAGAAACAAACAAATACCCCCCAATGAAATACACACTCTGGAAAATATTAGTAGTAATATTAATGCTGGACTTGATTATCTACTTAAACCCCTCGTTTTACAGATGAGGAAACTGTGTTAAGTAGACAAAGGGTGGTGCTCATATCCTACTGGCACGGAAAAGACAATCTCCCTTCTTGGAGTATTTCTCCTGATACAGTACCTGGCTGGACCCTTGAGCTTTATAGTCCCAGACAATAATGGTTCTTTCTGTAGTGGCAACGATTCGTTTCAGCTGTGGCAGGTAATCACATCCTGTAATCCAGGAGGTATCCTGATAGAAAAGCATAGACTTGGACGGGGGATGTATATTGTGTTTTGTCCTATCATATAGTGATGGTTACTAAAAAATAGGTTAGTTACATTACAGTCCCCATTTTGCCCCCTTGTTTGAAGACCAGGCTCCCAATATGTCTTCTTTGAGGTTTGGGGGGCAGGCTGTAACCTTTCTCCCTCACCCCGAGTTTCTCAGACCACCAGCTGGAGAGCAGTGGAGCTGGAGCCTGGCGCAGCTCTGGACACACACAGCAGCCCAGGGAGCAGCCATCTTTGTGCCCTATTCACTTAGGTGAGATCGCTTCTTCATAGGGACACACAGGGAGACCAGATGAATCATGGTTTCTGGCCCTGTAGCCATGCTTAGCATTTTTAGCTAGAAATGACCTTGTGATCCCCTGTCAGTGATCAAGTTGAGGCAAATGAGTTTGTGTCTTGCCTAAAGTCACCAAGGTGGCGCGGGTAGGACCAGGAATACCCAGGACACCCCACGGCTGATCAAGGAGAAGAGCTCCCCTTCGTGAGTGCCAGAAACTGCTATGTGCGTTCAGACGTGCTCCTGAACCTTCTGGAAAACACACTGGGAATCCAACAGTTTTTTCCAGCCCTAAGAAATGAAGGTTCAGAGGCTTAGAGGGAAACCAGACCCCTCCTCTGCAGTTCAGGGCACCGGATGTCCACAAGCAGGGTTTTGGAAGAGTCAAATGTTTCCCCACCTCCCAGAGTCATGGCGGGATTCTGAGAGCAAGCCCCTGTAACTGGGCGTCTGCCACTGGGTTACTCTTCCAGTGAACAATGTAGATTAAATTCCAACATTGCACTCGGATTGCAATGCTCTTTTCAAGTTTTAAATAAAGTGTTTTAAAATTATTTCTATTGGCTGTTTCCTCGCTGTTCTCACACTTGGATTGCACATATTTTTTACATTCCTGAGTAGTGGGTGCTCGGAAGAACCTAGGTGAAGCTTTTAAATGGAAGCTTCCCAGAGTAATCATCTTCCAAGCAATTCTCTGCAGTGCATTTAACTCTACAAAGCAAGACCTGGGTCCCCTCTGCTATTGCCCAAGGTTTAGTTCTAGTCAATAAACCTAAATCTACAATCCAGGAAAACATCTGGTTCTCAGAGCATTTTGCTGAGAGTGGGATTAGTTATGGGGGAACCATCACCTTAGTCCTACTTTTGGCTTAATTAAGAATTTGTATTTACCGTGACATTGGTGCTGGTCTGTATTCTCATCTGTAAACAAAGGAAGAAAACAATGAAACCCAGTCAGCTCTACCCTAAAGGTGCGAATGCTGGCTCCTAGATGACACAGCATCTCCTCCGTTTAACCTCACCTGTCATTTCCACTCCCACCGCTCTCCTCCCTGTTTCCTATGAAGCTTCCAGCTCTGTGGATAATGCTCTGCTTGCTTTGGCTGAGGTTTCTGCTTCGGTGGCTCGTCTTGAAGCCTGGCGACACCGCTTTCAGTCTTACACTTATTAGTTATTTTGTCCCTTCTATTTGCCAACTGCCTCACATTCTTTAGTGATTCAGAGCAAAGCAAAAAATGGGAATGCAAGATAATACTAACAGCCATGGGAAGAGTAGTTCAAAGAATACTAAAGAGGTCGCTATAAGTATAGATTGATGTAGAAAAAACATTGCTTTATTTGAGATTTAGCTCTCAAGTCACTGAGACACTTAAGAGCATTCTGGCCAGTGGGATTCCTATTTTATTCAGTAAATACTGAATATCACGCCCTGGTACTTGAGGATCATAGATTGGTTCCCTACAGACTTAGGATATACACAAGCAGCCTCTTATACACTTACAGCATGTTAGTTAATTGTGTAGTAGAAGTATATATATTAATGACCTGGTTTCTTTTGGATGCTCAGATATGTAGGAAATGGCTGTCCAGAAGGAATGGATTGTGTGAAAAGGAGAAAAATTAAATCAGGGCGGTGACTAAAATTGCTAGTCACGGTCATCACAATGTGTCCTTCATCTGAAGAGTTCACAAAAGCTTTTTTTAATTTTATTTTTATAAACCAGGGACCTATTTATAGGTGGACAAATTTCTAAGGAAATTGGTGAGCAGAAAAAAAGAACACTTGTGGTTTCTCCTCTTCAGTTTCTCAAACTTCATCTTCAGCAGAAGTCACGAAAGTTCTCTTCTTAAAAGTTGATCTTCTGAAGTTTTAAAATCTAGCCTTTTTGGCAGGAATTTTCCTTAATGACATTTAAACTCTAGATTATGAAGCCCCCTAGAGAGCACCAAGAAAATTCTTATAAGTTTTTATTCAACTTCAGATAGAGCCTAAATTGTGGAAAATAAGCTGTTAAAAGATGGTTAGCATTATTGACTACCTTTTAATACATTTTCCCTGTACCCTAACCTACCAAATGTCTATTCCCATAGAATGTGTCATCCTATTCGTGAGGCATGCAACATTCAAAATGCTGCTTATCCCTGGTGTGTTGAGTCTTAAAATAAGTATTTAATCAATCTTTTCTCCCCAGTTACAGTATCTTATAAGAAAGAAACGTGTCTGTGTGCTCGTGAGTATACGTGTTTACCTGTAAGCGTGTGTGTGTGAAAGAGACGTATTTCTGCAAATATGATAATGCTACCTCACTTATTTCACATAGTCCCAAACTACTTCCTTATGAAGTTCATTATTTTCCTTCTCACATTTTTGTTTAGATACCAACTCAGTTCTATTTTTAGAGGAAATAAAGGTAAAAATGAGAAGAAAATGATGCACTGAAGAAAGATGTTCTCGTTTTGCTTCCACATCATTCGTTCATAAACCCAGTTGCCAACATGCTCTGAGTACTTACAATGATGCTGAGCGCTTTATGTGTCTTAACTTATTGGATCAACAGAGCTACCCAGGAAGGGAAGTTGCCTGGTTCTGAATGAGGAGGAACCAGGGCTTGGGCAGAAATTAGTAACAGGCATAGCTGGGCGGGTCCCAGGCCCCACACCCACATTCAGTCCCCCACGGCAGGGCCTCTGGGTGCCCCGCCCCCTCTTTACCCAATGTGGCTGCTGTCCTGGAGATCACTGAGGAGCTGAAAATTATTGTTGACATTTTGATCATCTGATGGTTATTTTAATACACAGGGTCTGGCAGAAGTAAGGCCTGCTTGAGTGTGGTTGGTAGGGTAATAATATGGGTGTAATAATTTATAGTTTTCATTTGAACATTTCACCTACAATGTCCTATGGTGTGCTCTAGATATTGTTCTGTTACAGAATTACATGTTTATGATTTTGTGATAAAAGACTTTGTAATAAAAAGGGGGCGTTATTTATTCCAGACCCTATTCTAAAGCTTGCCGTTTGTTGGAAATAAACTAGTAACTAGAATAATTCTTTGCTATTTAACACCAGACATTCACCTTGGATACTCATAGTGCAGTATGATGTAGACTGTGTCTCCATTAAAATCTCTCATATTTTAAAAATAGACGTCCAAAGTACAAATTTAGAATGGCATTAACGAGAGCAATGCGTGACGTTTGCATGGGAATTTGTCGCTCATAAACTGCTTCCACATTCATTATCTCGCCTGCCCTTCGCTGCAACCTCAGAGGGAACGAGGACTGCCCCTCTCGTCCTCATTTTACAGAAGCAAAAAAAAAAGAGAGACGTGAAAAAGTATGTCGTCTCCGTAAGTTCCCTACTAAACTGTCATAGCTGGTAAAATAAAAGGACTGGAATTTGAGGCTTTTTTTTTCTTTACTCTAAGGTTCTTGTTCAGAACTCTTGTAGTCTTGGGTGGGATTATGACAAAATCATTTGGCTGTGCATTTTTCTGATTGTATCTGAGAAGTTATCAGGGTCATCCTTCAATTGTGTAGATGCCACGTGGGTCCTACGTCACACGAGGGACAATGCTAAACGCAGTCACTACATCTCAACAATTGCTCCGGGGTTCCATGATCTCTTTATTCCGGTCATTTTTTTAGTTTGATTTTTTGGAGTAGCTCTGAAATGTGGTTCATGGTTTGTGCTGTACCTGATACATATGTAGAATGTGTAGGTAAAACGAAAGAGAGGAAGGGAGGGAGGAAGGAAGGAAGGGAGGAAGGGAGAGGGCTGGAGGAGTCCCAGATTTGAACTTACCTGGTTGTTGAAGACGGTTATTAATCCTCTCTGAGATGCTGCTATCAGTAAATCCAGCTGCGGGATCTTGACGATGCACTTAATCACATCCCGTCTCCTGCTACCTGGTAACGGCACAACATTCAGTTCAGCTCCCAGCAGTAAAGATCCTAAAAGTCACTTGTTAGGTTTGTGTAAAAAGAGCAACCGCCTCTTTTTCAAGAGAAAATACTGTCCCCAAGAAGGTGCAGGTTGGTGCTGGGGGGTGTGTGAATGAATCTCACTCTCTTTGTATGTAACACACCGATATACATGCAGCACAAAAACAGTTAGGCAGTATATCTGAGGTCTTAAAATGCCATGGGGTGGGGGGAGGGGCTAGAGGGGCTTGGGGTGTGAAGGGCCCACAATGAGAAAAAGGTCTACAAGGCTTCTTAGGGGATCAAGGACAGAAAAAAGGCTGAGACCATATTCTTATGTCAACCCACCTCCAACCTCTCTGTGTCTGGCCTGTCCCCACTATAGACTTTTTTCAACACAGAAGCCAGAAGGAGCATTTGAAATAGAACTCGGATCCTGCCTCCTTCTGTCTGCAGCCCTCCTGTAGCTCCTCCAAAGTCTTCAGCGTGGCCACAAGGCCCCAGACGTGTGTGCCCACATTCCCTGGCATCTCCCCCTCCTCCACTCCTACCTGAAGTGTGTGGTTTGCTCTCTCATTCACTCCAGGCCCTTATCACCTTCCCAGCGTGGTCTTCCCTGACCACCTTGTTTCTTCCCATCTCCAAGCCGACTTCCTTTTCCACAACCTGCTTACTTAATTTTTTTCTGTACCACTTAATACCATCTGACCTATTATTTATATTACTTATTTGATATTTTTAAATTATCTGTATCTTTTCATTAGAAGTAAATTTCATGAGGTCAGGATTTATGATTTATGATTGTTTTCTCCCTGCCGTGTCCCCAGCACTTAGAGAGCTACCTGGCTCCCGTGGTGGACTTTAACCCATGTTTGTTGAGTGAATAAATGAACTACAGAACTTAATTGCCATGTAGAAAGATGTTTTCAAAGTTCTAACGTAGGATGCCAGCAGCATGTGCCCCTGCTCATGAGCCCTTCCTCGGCACACACGGGGGTGGGGCAGCAGGAATAGCCCCCTTGCTTCTGTTCTGTGATGAGAGCTCCATGGCCAGAGCTTGGGCTTCGGTAAGGCCCTCGGCTGGGCTAAGGAAGGGTCCAAGACACGGGTGGGCTTGGGTCACAAAGGGCTGAAATAAGTTCGGGTGCTTTTTAAAGGAAGAGCAGACTGAAACAAAGACCAGTGGCGATGTGTTTCAGAATTTGGAATGAAGTGCTAGAGAACAAGAGCAGATTCTAGGGCTTGCCTTTCCCCTTCCTGGAGGGAGAAAGGAAAGGAAACCCACAGTGTCAGCAATGCAGACGGGTGGGTCTTGCTGGTCCCAGGCTCGGATTTTAAAATAACTGGCATGCCAACTGGAGACTTCCTAACATGAGACGCTGCCCCTCTGTGATTGGCCCAAATGCCTGGTGTCACATCTAGGGTTAAACCTCCGTGAGATCATCGAGGATGAGATTTTGGAAATGAGTTCTAATTAGTGAAAACTTGAACATTCCATTTTAAGAATGTAGTAAAAGAAATGTGGTTCCATTTGGTACTGGAACGTGCGTTACTGAGGTGCTGTAGTGGAGAACTTTAACTTAAGATTGGTGCCTACTCCGTAAAATGTGATCGCCCACCCCCATACCCCCTATATACAGTCCTTTAGAGCAATGACAGTATATCAAGCTCATCTGCAGGTACCGTTTCTTCTGAGAGTGCATATAAAACTGTCACCGATAAAGTAAACACAATGAAAAGTGATTCTACAGAAATGTTATATTCCCAATATTGATTTTTGAGAAAATACTAAAATCTTTATTAGTTTGGAAGGGAAATTAACAATATCACCTGAAATGACAACTCGCTGTTTTCTAGAAACAAGGAAAACCAGATTTTCTTCATTCATCTGGGAAGCGAGAGAATCTTCAGAGGAGAAATATCCAAAGATCTAAAATCCCAAACAACACATATAAACATGAGCGACATTTCAGAATTGTCTGTGGAGGAACAGATTGGATGTTGCCTGGATTTAAAGTCTTGAATGAACAGTCAAAAGTTGTCTTACAGGTGTCAGGGGTCCCCTTACGAGAAGGCCATGTGATGCATTTAACACACTGGGTGTTGATGACGCATGCTTTTTAAGCAGACTCTGATTTTGCTTTCCAGTGGGTGGACCGGGCTGGTGTCCTCGCTCAGACTGAGAGTGCTATCGGGAGCAGGCACTTAGTTGGAAATCAGATCAGCCTTCATCAGACAGGGTCCCTGCTGAGACTCTTGACCTTGAATTTGGTCACTCTCAAATGACTTTTCCTACCCATTTTCCATAAATCTTCCTGGGCAAGATTTTTTATCCCTCTTAGGATGAGTTTTGGAATTCAAGAGGCTATACAGCTTAAGATAGATGTTCAGTTATCTTATGAATAAGCAGAAATAAAATTCTTATAGACTAATGACTATTTCTCATAAACTTGAGACTTGTTGGTGCTTGTTAAGGAATACACAGAATGAACTGCAGAGTTTTTCTGAAACAGTAGTATAGACACGAATCAGTGGGAAGCCTGTGAAAATGCAGGTTCTGATCTGCATTGTCCAGGATGGGGCCTGGGAGTCTGCATTTCTAACAAGCTCCCAGGACAGACCACACTTGGGGTAGAAAGGATCTACTCACAAAATGACTCAACTGAACATAAATCAAAATGAGCTATATGTCAGTTTGTTTTAATAACGTTTACTTTGATGCTTGATGGTGTTGTACTATGTTAACATATGTGCCTTCAGTAACATGTGCCATGTTACTACCTCCTCCACTACCCCCCCACTTCCAAACCTCACAACACACCACGACTGCCCTAGACATTTCCCACACTTAGACTGCATATGCTGGGAAGGCCAGGATCATTTGGCGAAAACAGCACTCAGTAAAACCTTACTGTTATAATCTTTTTAGTAGTCACTGCTCACTTTCTGTGGGTACCAAACTTCTGGATTTAGCATCTAATTCCTTTGACGGATTGAGAAAAAGGGTGCTTCCAATAAGTCTATGTTGGAGTGGACAGGAAGCTTTGGTCACTGCAGAGTCCATCCTTGTCATCAATCACTGATGCCTTATCAAGTATTGATCGGCACCTTAGCGCTGTGTACAAGATAGCCTCATGGCGAAGGGCATGCACTATGGAATCAGACCGTCTGATGTCTGAGTTCAGGCTGTGTAACTAGCAGGTGCTCAGAACTTGTACAAATTCCTTCACCTCCGTAAGTCTCTCTGTATTAGTTTTCTATTGCTACTGAAACAAATGATCACACAGTGGCTTAAAACAATACCCGTTTACTACAATAGCTCACCAGTTCTGCAGGTTACAAGTCCAAAATGGGTCTCATTGGGCCAAAATCAAGCTGTTGGTAGAGATGTGTGTTTTACCAAAACTTGGGGAAAATCTGCATCCAAGGTCATTCCAGTTGCTGGCCCTAGCTCTCTGCTTCCTGGCTGGCTGTCAGCTCTAACACATGAGCCCTCCATCTCAGTACCAGCTACTGGTGCTGCAAATCCTCATCCTACTTGGAGCCTCACTTCCCCCTTCCTCTTGTGATGTTGAGGACTCACGTGGCCACACTGGGTCCACCCAGATAACCCAGGATAATCTCTCTACTTTAAGGTCAGCTGATTAGACCTTAATCCCTTCTCTGCAGTACCTTGATTGGTATTGGGAAGGGTGCACCTTTGAAATTCTGCCTATCACGTCTTCATTTTATAAATGCAATTCAGTACAATTTAAATGACTTGAGCAAAATACAGCCAGACATTGACCAATGTTAGCAACCAATTTAACCACAGACAATAAGTTTTAAAAAGATTGGGAAATGATGACAAGAATGATGATTATTTTTGTGTTACTGAATACGCATGTTTCTCAAGGAAGGGAGAACTCTGCACCACACAAGTTGTCCCCAGTTGGAAATACTGCTCTCTGTGTGTCCACAGTAGCTATATTTTTAAAAAACCATGTTACTGACTGTCATTCTACTTGATTTGTACTTTGGTGTAATCTTTATGGAGATGGTGATATCGTATCTGTTAAGTGTTCAGAACAGATGTGGGAAGAAATCTAGGAGCACTGTCTTGTTTAAGGCAACGTTGAGAGCTTTTAACTTGGGCCTAGGTCCAACACTGGTCCTATTGCCTGCAAGTCACATGACCTCAGGCACGGTCCTTCATTTCTCTGTGCCTGAGTTGTCCCCATCTGTAAAGTAAGGATATTCAATAATAACCAGAACTATATGCTTTGGTGTAAGAATGGAATGATGAAGAACACGATTAGATTATTTAGTAATTAGGAAGATTAGGAAGTACTTAGGTTGCACCAAGTTTCAGCTTGGAGCTCAATCAGCGTCAGCATTTGAGTGAATTTAATTCCCAGCTTTGTAGGGACAATAGAGGAAATGGAGCTCAGGCGTAAACTGTCTACTGGGCACCTCTGCCGCCTGTCCAGGCAGCCCATCAGCCATGCAATACGTCACGTGTGCATTTTATAGTCACATCTACATGCAAGTAGGTGCCATTCTGTGGGGCATCTACTCTGATGAAGATAATACATTTTGCTACTTCTACTTGCAATAACACAAAGTTACAATGCTTACCAGAAATAACTTCCAAAGGACACTAAAAGCATCAAATTGCTCAAATGTCTTGAGGAATAATTTAAGGGATATTATACCGGATATACTCCTTTCTAAGAGACAACTAAAGTTTTACACTGAAATAAGATGTTTCAATCAAACAATGTTTTTAAACATTTCCTGCAGTGCTCTATAGCCTCAAGGATCTCAGATTTCTGTTTCAACAGTTAAAATTTCAGTCTAGTAATTGTACTTGTGACATGCTTGGAGCATTTTATGACTATTAATGATTTAACTGTTAATAGTAAAATTTTATGACTATTAAGTGGTTCATTTTTTAGAACACTTTTTTGGGGGATTCCATGAGGAACACCTGTTCAATGTAGAATACTACGAGAAAATGAAAAGCAGGTAGAAGGGAACCAAAACCTTACCCAGCTTGTTTTTAACCCTGGAGCAAATATAGTTTTAGAGTTATGCTAATTCACTTGAAGGGAGTACCAAAACTGAATATGCTAATTCAGTTTTGGGGGCACACAGTTATAGGTATCCCACATGGTGTTGTATGCCAAAGAGGCCCTCTTTGAATTAATGTGCTTTCATGAGTTTCCCACTGGAAACTAGACTAACATGGTATTGTAGCAAAAGAATATTGTTATCTTTACCAGAACTTCCCACTAACTAGCTTCATAAATTTGAGACAGTCACATTTCTTTGGATCTCTTTACATCTAATTTTTCTCATTATAAATGAAAGGGGCAGGTCTATGTGATGTTTTAGCTGAGTTCTCAGGTTGTCTTATTCTGTAAACATCGATTTTCCCAAATGCATTTGTACCTAAAATCTAGAAAAAGAAAGTGCACCTTTTTGTGGTGTTGCTACAATAAAGAGATTTATACTCAGAATCAGGTTTGTGCCTTTGTGCCTTTAAAAGAGTCAACCTAGATCTTATTACCTGATAAGATTACTATTGGTTGATAAAAGGCAGCACTTAATTTGAACTAAAATGAAGTTAGTCTTCCAGTAATGGATTTCCACTTTACCGACGGCAGATCTGAAGCCCAGAAAGGTTGGGTCACCCACCTGGAAATAGAAATGCCTCTTAGGAGCACTGGCACAGATAGTTTGTGAGGAAAGTGACAGAAAAATAAAAGGGGCACCTTTCTGCATTATTTTTTTCAAACCTCAAGTTATTCTTCAAATGCATACAATGTGTCAGACGGTCAGCCCAAGGTTTTCTATTAAACTTGCATATGATTTATAGGGACCCATGAAATTTAACAGGATCGTGTCATAAAGGAAGAAGGAAAGAAAAGAACGAGAAAAATTAGTCAGCTTGGCAATCAGAATTCATGATTTTTGGTGCATGAACCTGGAACTCCTGAAATGACTTTGTAATGCACTGCTGGGTTCAACTTCTCAAAATTTCATTTAAAACTTAAGCATTTATATTCATAAGTAATAGTGCCTTATAATTCCTTGACATCTTATCTTCATTCAACTCAGTGTTATTTAGCCTCTTAAAATGAATTGGATAACTTTTCAACTTTCCTAAGGTGTAGAAAAAATTTAAAGGCTTAATAGAAGCTCTTTTTGTTTGCAATTGTTTTATAAAATTAATTGTTTTTATTTGGTTGGCTTGGGGGGTTTGGATTATCTTCTGTTATTGGTTTCTACTTTTACTATATTGGAAGTTATTGAAATGTACTTTTTAGCCTTATATATGGTCAACTTTATGATGGTCTCTATATGTAGCTGAGATGGCTTTGTTCTATGTCTTGGGCTCAAAGTTCTATTTATACATATCTACCAATTTATTAAATGTTAGAGTCAAATCTCTTAAATCTTCGCTTTTTTGCCTACTATACTACTAATTTTTGAGAGAGTTAGATAACTTAAAAATCATTTTAACTACTGTGTACGCATGTGTGAAATTGTTTAAATTGTAAACTACTGAGAATCCTTTTAGAATATGAACCTGGTTTATAACTAAATCTATAGAATGTCTCTTCTGTGAGTTTAAACAAGGATCAGAGGCACTTTGTCCCCACTTCCATCATCCACTTAACAACCAAACATGCTTCTTCTACATGTTCTTCCAAGAACACCAGAATTATATCAATACTGTTCCAGTGAGAATATTACTCAGAAAATGGAAGAGGGGATCAATCATCACCCTTTTCTTCTCTTATACTGAGAATTTGGATGCACTGGAATTTGTATACACTGATATTATTGAAAAGGAATATTTCATTTATGATGTAAAGAAGACCATTAAGATCTTGGTTGTGGTTAATACCCTGTATAGTTCTTTCAATTGGCAACTTGGTCTAAATGTATGAGGAGTGACTCATTCATAATACGGTTAAACATCCATCTGGTTTACCCACTTTCAATGATAGGCAGTGGACACCTCTGGACGGTGTAGGCATTTAAACATGCCACCACTTTGCGCATGTGCCCCTGTGGGAGTAACACTTTGTCTCAATTATTTATTCTAAACAAAGAAAAACAATGCATGCATTTCATATGAACATAAAAAGTGACTACCTCACACCAGTCTGTAGGTGCATCAGGGTTGTGGCAGAGTTTTCTGTAAAAGTATTTCACATCTTGATTCTTCACTTCTGAACCAAAGAGATCTTGCACTGCTCCATAGAACTTCTCATAATCAATCATATCTGCATTGCAACAAAGTGCAAAAACATTGTCATAAAATCCCAAGAACTATATTGTATCTGTCAGCTGTCTTTTCATTCTTTTTTTATGAAAAGAATTTTGAAAATATGTTTATTGATTTTAGAGAGAAAGAGAGGGGAAGGGAGAGAGAAACATCAATGTGAGAGAAAAACATCGATTGGTTACTGCCTGTGTATGCATCAACTGGGGTCAAATCCAAAACCTTTTGGTCCACAGGGTGATGCTCCAACCAACTGAGCCACACTGGCAGGGGCCAGCTGTCTTTTCTATTTGCTAGCTTATGTCATTTTAACTTACAAAAGCCAGCCTCTCCTGCATTTTAGAGATTTTTTTCCCATTGGAAATATAACTTGGGACTTGGCTAAAGTCAGAAGAAAATAGTTTATGTTGGTGGTTAGTACCTCCTCTGTAGCTTTCGTTGCAACTATTTTAAGAGTTTTGTTCAGGAATACAAAGATAAAAAAGTGAGTTACTTCCTTCTTACTGTTAAAAGTTTTACCCATCAGGAATCTCTGCTAGAGTTCATCTTGAGTGAGCAGAGATTGGTCCTTCGACATTGTAAGTGCACAAACACACACAAAACCCACAAACACACCATTTTTGCAATACAGATTTTGCCTAACTTGATGATTCACTGAGGTATGGCTACCGAGTCAAGGACAAGAAGGCATTAAGACACTAAAATGTGTTAAGCACTTGTAATGTGTCAGAACTGAGCCAGATGCTGGGCTGGGAAGGGAGAACTAGATAGGTCCCATTTTCAGGACATTCACATTCTAGTGGGAGAAACAAAATGAATGGGAACAGCCAAATAAATATCTGCAGATTGCGACAGGCAGACTACTAGCAGTAGATATTAGATGACTGGCTCTCTGTGTTAAGTTGAAAAGCACATGAGGAAGCTTTCTGGGATGGTAGAGCTGTTCTTTGCTCAATCTGGTGGGTAAATACAAGTTTGTTTACTAAGGTCCAAATTTATTGAGCTATATACTTCCAATTAGTGCATTTTATGGGCTTCACTGTACATATGTCATACCCTAGTAACAAAGTAAAACCCATTACATGTAGTATGATAAGCAGCAGGAAGGAAGCCAAGAGGGATCTGTGAAATGGAGTGGTGAGTGCATTAGATAGTGTTGGTGCATGGGGTGGGCCTCGGGGAAGCTCTCCCTAAAAGCAAGGGGAAAAGATTAAACTGAGGCCTGAGAAGCAAAAAGCAATCACCATGTGTAATGTGAGACAAGAGTGTTCAGGCAGAGGCTGATGAACACAAGGATGCTGGCTGGGAAGAGCCAGGCGTGTGCTGGGAGGTCAGTGAGCGTGGGGTGAGGCGAGGATCAAGGAGAACACAGTGCAGTGAGATCAGAGGAGGGCAGAGCATGAGTCAGAAGTTTGTACTTTATTCTGGGCATGATGGTAAGCTATCTCTGGAGTGTTTCATGCAGGGGAATGACATGAGTGGACTTGATGTTTTTTGAAAGCACCGTGGCTGCTATGAGGAGATGAGAGTGAAAGCTCTCAAAGCAGCCCGGGGTTGGTGCATTCCCTGGGACCCCAGATGATGGAGGCTCAGGCCAGGGCAATCCAGAGGGCGGTCATACTTCCTGAGTTGCCATGGACAGTCTCACTAATGACTATTTTCTTAACTTAATTATTAATAACACCCCCTTTCACTCTTGAAAGTGCCCTCAACTGGATGATAAGTGACAGAGACAGAAAAGAGAGCAGGGTGGTGGGATGTAGTGGGAAGTGGAACCGCAAAGACTCGCTAGTGGAGTAGGGGTGGCTGGGGCCAGAAGTGGTGGATGAAGGAAAAGCAGGAATCTAGAGCATCGGTTCACATGCAGGCGAGATCGTGCCCTCCCTCTCCCACAGGGACTCCGGCAACGTCTGTGACATTTTTGATTGTTACAACCAGGGCTGGGGGTGCTCTTGGCGTCTAAGAGGATAGGGCAGAGATGCTGCTAAACATTCTGCAGTGACAGGACATCCCCCACCCCACATGCACACATGGACACATACATAGGCACATACACACAGACCAAAGACTTGACCAGCCCAAATGTGAGCCGTGCCAACGTTGAGAAACCCCGTTCTGGAATGACACTCAGGAGTCTGGTTTTAAAACCCAGCAGATGTTGGGGCTACTTACCAAAACAGAGGAAGGGTCATGGTTCTTAGAGCAAATAGACTTTCCATTTTGGTCATGTTAAGTTTGAAATTCCTATGAGATATTCAAATGGTTTAGGTGTTTTAAACACACACCAACTAGAATAAGATTCGAGGTATGTGTCTCATTGTACATGTCACTGAATGTTTTTTTTCCTGGGATGTTTTAATTCTAATAGGGTAAGAGGATTTAGTTCTATCAGGACAAGAGAGTTTAAGAGCTACGGTGCATGGAGGAGTTCCTGCAGTGGACTTGACACCATCTTTGAGGTAGGCACTGTTTCATTAAAGGCATTCTCTGTAGTTCTTAGCTTCTTGCCCACAATGGGAGATAGACCCTGTATCCCAGCATTAAACGTGAATGGGAATGTATGTCAGTATTAGCAGTCTGATGAACGCTGAGATTGCACTTCTCCCTTCTCAATCTTTCAGGCCATAGAAGGTAATTGATCTAGTAATACTTAGTCTTTACCAAATCTATACTCTATACAAAATATATACTATACACTAAATTTTGTATAAAATATATAATATATATTCTGTCTATATATGTGTATATATACATATACTATACACGCACATACCATAAAGGAATATATATGTGTGTGTGTACATATATCACACACATACATACACTATAAAGAAAGGAAATGTTTTGATAGGATTTTGTCACTGTAACCTCCTAAATGAAAGCAGGGGTGGCCTGTTCATTTAGCTCATGTTTTAGAAGTAAAGGCACCCCCTGGACACCAGACTCTGGGCTAGCCCTGGGTGGCAAAGCCTTCGGGGCACACACGGCTCAATGGCGGGAGGAGAGGCAGGATGAACGTGTAGATAGAAATTTCAGCAGGTTAAGCACAGCAGGTTTTCTCGAGATGACATACAGTGCCTTGAGTGCCAAAGACGGCTTTGCTTGGGGAAAGTTTGAAAATTTTAAAAAGAGAGGACGTTTGACCTAGGTCTCAAAAGAAGAGCGAAAGGTGACTGATACAAACGGGGGAGCAAAGGCACCCCACACAACAGCAATGACCTGTGCAAAATCAGAGTCGTTAAGAATAGGACATGCTTGGAGATGCTGGAAAGTTCATGTGAGGGCAGAGGATGCATGACAGGAAGTTGCAGGAACTGAGGCTGGAAAGGTAGGTTGAGGCACGGTGGAAGAGCCCCGGATGCTAACCTAATGTACATGGATTTTTAGAAGGGAGCTTAGAAGCCAGCAATGTAGCCATTTATACTTTTTTTAAAGGAAAAACTCTCAGCCAAAATGTAGAGGATGAAAATAACTCTTGGCAAGGAGACTGTTATATTAAGAGGCAGTTGTAATAACCTGAGATACAATGAAATAGTCAAAGGTTTTCCCAAGATACCTGGCTTAGGAGACCAGGTAGATGGTGTCTATGCGATTAGACTGAGAGAACACAGGCAAAGCTCAAGAAAAGAGAGGAAAAGACAGGATGAGACGGGGGAAAAAGAAGAGAGTGGTGTGATGAGAGACACCGGAGAAAGTTTCTGGAAGCAGAGGCAGCTAACTGTTAATGCGGCAAAATGGCCAGTAAGCTGGACAAGGAAAACCATTTATTGAATTTGGCAGCCATATTAGGTTATCAAATACCTTGTTAAGAGCACTTTCAGCAAACTCATGAAGAAAGTCAGACGTGAGCAGAGGTGATGTTGTGGAGAAATTTGGTGAAAAGGCAAAGGAAAGACATAGAATGGTAGCTTAAAGAGAAGAGACAGTCAAGGTTGCAGGGGTTGGGTATGTTTCTAGTTTGAGAGGACAAAGCCAGTGAAAACGGAGATGTTGACATTGTTGCTTCAAAGTGATAGCCTCCGAGGAGAAGAGGAATGGAAGAAAGAGCAGGGTGTGCTTTGGGGAGTCTGGGAGGGAAGAGAGTGGGGGACAATTCTTGTCTTTTGGTCTTGTTTTCTGGTTTGACATTGGAAGCTTGGTGGAGAGGGGCTGATATCCCAGCAGAGGTGTCCAACCTTTTGGCATCTCTGGGCCACACTGGAAGAAGAAGAGTTGTCTTGGGCCACACGTTAAATACACAAACACTAACAAAATCTGGTGAGCACAAAAAAAAAAAAAAAAAGCTTTTAAAAAAATTTACCATTTTGTGTTGGGCCACATTCCTAGCCAGCCTGTGGTCCACACGCTGTGCGTCGGACACCCCTGCCAGGATTCAGAAAAAATGGTCAGGGTTTGAAATATCAGGTACAGAGAGAGGTAAAAGAAATTGACTAAGAAAATGAAAGTTTTGTTGAGTAGGTTAGAAAGCCCAGCCAAGTTCACAATCATCTAAATCTGAGTCTTAGTTCGAACACAGCAGTTGAGGGACTTGGGCAGATGTTTTATCTATACCTCTCATTTTTTAACAGATAAAATTGGGATACTATCAGCAATAGTAATATTTGTCCATTAGAATCTTCATGAGAATCAATTAAATTGTATTTATCAAAGTGACATATCAACTCTTAAATACTATTCAAATAATATTAGATTGGGCTTCAACACCTAAAGTCAACATTTTCACTCACTTACGGCTGCACAGCCTGGCTCATTAAGAGACTGGGCATGCTGACCCCTACCAGTTATGTGAACCCTTCTTCTTTCCTTGCAATAGAAGGGTTTCTTCTGCCGGCCCAGCACTCTGCTGGCTAAGCCTTCCCCTCCTCTGCTTCCTCTGTGCCCTCAGCCTGCACACCATGTCACTCCCCTGTAACCCTGATCGGGTGGTGTACTTTCAGGTCTGTGTTGGTATCTCTGCTGCCAAATTGTCCTGGCAGACCACTGCCCACCCTACTTCACTCTCTTGGCATGTTCAAAATCATCCCAGCCTAGAGACACGGGGAGAGGCCCAGGCAGGAAGTCACCATGGTCTCACAACACCATGAAGTCAGGAGATGGCAGGGTGGCCCTCTTGGACTACTGAGTCCCAGATCAACCAGTGAGCCATGAAATGATAGGTCCTGCAGAAGAACCCTTAGAAGTCATTTAATCCAACCCCTTGATTTTACACTTGAGACACTTAAAGTTCAGACAAGTGAAAAAAAACAAAAACAACTTCCCCAAGACCACGTAGCTGTTTTGAGTTAGAAGGAGGACTCCGGCCCCCTATTAAGTGTCTTTGCTTTTAAGCTGTGTCACTTCTCTCTGATGGCTTAAAACACCTCCCCGTTCTAACCAGCAGACCCAACTGGACTGCCCGTCATCACTGCTCTTACCTTCTTTTGGGACAAACAAGCCTGCTCTTTCATCTCTTTTCTGGGCTGCTACACGTTCAACCAGTTTTTCAAACCCATATAGGGATATCTTGAAACTTTTCAGCTGAACTGCAGCATCGAGAATCTTTTCCTCCCCGAAATCCATTGGGATGCTGGGAATTTTTATTTCTGCACAGGAAAAAATAATGCAAATTTGTCAACTTGGAAACCCTCCAGGTTGTCACACTGCCTTCCTGCTGTCTCAGTTGTCACCCTAGGTCTCATTCCTTCGATCTTCAAAACCCATTCTGTGGGTAGGGGTATGAGGTGCAGCTAAGCTGCTGGGCAGGGAGGAACCTTACTGAGGTTTAGTGCATGTAACGTGGGTGAATATTTCAATGCAATTCTGACCTCATAATGATACCAGTGTCCTTTATATGGCACCCATTGCATCATAATGCCTCCGTAACAGCCTCCTCCCTTTAGAAGGAGGAGGCTGAGACTGCTTTTCCCATAGACTGTGTTTGTGTGTGTGCGTGTGTGCGCACACTGCCAGAGAGGGAAGAAGAATGGGTAAAGACCAAGGAAGGACACTGGACATGGCTTTCTCCTTTCTATATCTACTCTCAAACCTTTTGCCTTCTTTCTCAAGATTCCGTGGAGAGTAACATTCACATTCATTCTTGCAGCTATACTGGATACCAAAGCAGAAACTTCTAACGATGAAAACCTATTTCAGCATCTGTCATTTCTATCACAAATGAAGATATTTTTAGAGGCCATAATGAATAAAACTGCCTCTTATTTCTGTAGGCATTGTCTTTCAGTTAAAATAGTGAAGTGAGCCAGAAATGGAGAAGAGTGAGTTTCTCAATGAGAAGTAAGTTCTCCAAGGGTTTATTCATTGAATGGGAAGAGAATTGTCCACATATCTCCTCCCTTCACAATCTCCAATACTCCAATACCACTTAGTCCAACTGCTATTGAATTGAGTTTTCCAAACTTCGACACTTTATGGGAAGGAGAAGCTGTCTAATGTTTTATCAACATTAGTTAAAATCCTATGGTTTAGATGAGATAGATGAAGTCCATCTTTAAAGACATCTGCAGGACCTTGAATTTAGAGGTGAAGCAGATGGCACCGCCAGTTCTGGTACTGTTTCTCGTTGCCCACCTCTGACTACTGTCAGGGGGAGAGCAAGGTAAGATTTTTATGTAAAAAATCCCTAATGCTTTTTGTTTCTTCTTTTTCCCTCTAAAGCGTTCAAAGTACTCAGTAGTGACATCTGAAGGGCCACTTTTCCTGTAGTTCTAACATGTGCATTCTTGTATTTATCCATTCATCCAGTAAATAGTCATTGGACACCTGCCTCTTGTTAGGTGTTGTTTCAGGCACTGAAGATACAGCAATGAACAAAATAGCTTCTTGAGCTTCCAGTCTAATAGACAAACAAATAAACTACGAAGAAAAAGAGTAATGGTGTGTGCTGGAAGATAAATAAGAGTAAAAGGGTTAGGGAGCTTAGAGAAAGCATCATTTAACAGACATTTAGACCAAACCAGAGGAAAGGGAGATAATAAGCCATGTGTGTAAATGGTGGGAGGGTGTTTCAGGGAACAGAAAACCTAAATTCCAGAGATCAAAGTGTGCGTGACACATCTGAGAAACAGCAGAGAGGCTGGGTGATGAGGTGATGTGGGTGGGGAAAGGCAGGAAGGTAGGGTCAGAGGTCAGGGGGTGGGGCCAGGTCCTGGAGGACCTTAGAGGAGTTGTAAGGACTTTGGCTTTTACCCTGAAGAAGATGGTGAGTTTTTGAGTAGGATAAACTGACAGGGAGGAGGGGTAGAATCAGAAAAACCAATTAGGTGGCAGTTTTAATAATCCAAGTAAGAGATGATAGTAATTCAGATCCTAGTAATGGAAGTAGGGCTTGGTGGTCAGCTTGTGTGAAGGTGACAAGATTTGCTGATGGAATAGAAGGGAGTGTGAGAACAAGAGAAGGCTTAAGGAGAATCATGATTGTGGCCTCAAGAAACTGAAAAGATTGTGTTGTCATTCATTTACTTTGGGGGTGAAAGTTGGTGGGAGGAGCAGATTTGGGTGGGAGGGACAATTAAGAGTCCAGTTTGGGAGATGTTAAGTTGGAGATGTCTATTAGATAAGCAATTGTATATGGTAAATAACCAGATGGTAAGAGTGCTTGAGAATCATCACCGTTTGGATGATATTTAAAGCCATTGGACTGGATGAGATTACTTGGGATCGGTGTAGGTGAGGAAGACAGAAAGCTGAGGACCGAACCCTGAACATTCCAGCGTTCAGGTCAGGATGATCCGGAAGTGCCATGGACAGAGACTAAGGGGCGTGGCTAGTGAGGTAGGAGGAGCCAAGAGAAAGTTGTATCTCAGAAACCAAGAAAAGAAATGTATTTTGAAAAGAAAGGGGGCATTGGGGGACCATTCTGTTTATTCAATAAAAAAAATTGCATAGGAAATAAAAAGAAGGAGCAGGGACATACAGATTTAAAAGAGCTTTAAAGACACGCTGACCCGTCATGGATGGACTTTATTTAGAACCTGGCTCAACCAAACTGAAAAAAATCACATTTATGAGACAATTGGAGATTGAAACACCAACAAGATATTTGATGATATTGAGAAATTACTGTTTATCATCGTAGATGTGATTATTATAATTTATGTTACATTGCTACTTACGTGATATTCTATTTTAGAACTACATATTGAAATATTTACAGCTAAGCATTAACATACAAAGGGGTGGTGAACTGTGCCAAACAGCACTGATGAGCTACATCAGATGAGGACTGAAAATTAAGCATTGGAATGTGGCAGATGGTGACCTTAAGAAAAGCCATCTCGGTGGTACAGCGGCTTAAAGAGAGAGTGGCAGGAGGGCATGTGGGGACAGTCGGTATAAATGCTTGCTATGGCACCAGCTTTTGGGGACATCTTAAAAGCGTATGCTGGCACAGTTCACAGCTCTTATGGCTATTTATAGAGCAACAGGATACATCTGTACTATTTTCCTAATTGCAAAAATTATAAAACCACCAATTTAAAGAATCACCAGTGCAATCAGCAATATTCCTACCGTTCTTACAAAACTTTGATTTTTCAAATACCGCCTTCTAGGCCTATGTCACATACTTTCATAACTGTATGCAGTTTCAATAGAACTATGCACATTATATAAATATTAATGTACTATTTCATAAGCTGTGCCCATGATTCTGATGTCCTTCACAAATAGAATTCCTCTTTTCTCTTTTCCTTCTATCTTTCTCAAATATTTTATTATTTTATTAATTACTTCTTACATATACATGATTGTGGTGGATGATTAATGTAAAAATTCAGAAGCAAACACACGTAGCTGTGTAAGGAAAAGACGTTAGCGGCACCCCTGTTAGAGAACGGCTCTGGGGAAAGAAATACGTGGAGTGGTTTCCCTGAGCTACGATGGCTTCAGCTCCTGTGAGTCCTGTCAGAGCCCTGTGTGGAAAGCAGTGGGAAAGGCCATGACACAGGCCTGGGGTCAGGTCCTCCGCGGGTCTGTGACATGGCCCAGGCTCCGGCCACCTGGTAGAAATTGTCTCAGGAGAATAGGTAGGTCTGCATTTTCTGCTTCCGGGTTCACCGGGGCCAAGTCCAGTTCTCGGGGTAAATAGGTCAGTGAAGAACTTCTCTGGGGCGAAATGAGGATTCTCGGTTGAAGGATGTGACAGGGCACAGAGAGAGGACGGCAGCTCTGGTGGGGGAGGATGCTGGCTGACCAGGTACTGGGAGGAGCCTGGGTCGTGCTCCTGCAGGTACTTTCAGGATAAAAACACGATCCAAGAGCAGAAGGCATCTTGGTAAAGCTAGTGCACACGTCTCTCGAGTGGCATTCCTGTAGCCTGGCCTGACTGATACCTTCTGTATGTCATGGCCTAGCCGTCACACTGCTCTCTTTCTTTGCCATCGTTTTGGGAAAGTCCTTATCTTCTCTCCTATAGTCTAGGTCATAGACATAGTCAAACTCATGTCAAACTCATTTTCACCAGGGGCCACATCAGCCTTGCGGTTGCCTTCAAAGGGCCAAACGTAATTTTAGGACTGTATAAATGAAACTACTCCTGAACAGTTAAGTGAAAGTTGGGCGCTGCCGCCGGGTAGAAACAAGGTGCCAGGCTGGATAAAACAAGGTGGAGGGCTGGATTCGGCCCGTGGGCCTTGTGTTTGCCACCTGTGGTCTACGACCTCCTTTTCTATAGTTTATTCCCTCATTTTGATGGTTCACATCCAGAGTAGTACCTGGAAGATACATTTTGGGTACCGAGCATGTCTGAAAATATCCTTAATCTCTTCTTGCAATTCGATTGATATTTGGATGTGTGTAGAATTCTATGTTGGAAATTGCTTTCTTTCAATATTGTGAAACTATTAGTCCATTGTCTTTTTGCTTCTAGTGTTGCTGTTATAAGAAGTCTAATTTAATCAACGACTGTTGTTGATTATAAGCTATTCCAACCCCTGACCTTTGAACACAACTTGTTTTAATTCCCCCCTCCTGCCCAATCAGGAAGCCTGTAAGTGCTCTTTGTCCCCAGCGTGCCCAAACCTCACTATTTCACTACAGTGGATATCCGCGTAGGAGTTACATTAACTGAAAGTGATCAGACGGGCTTTGATGACTGACAATTAAATGTCATCCAAACACAGTAAAGAACAGGTGGAAGGAAGACATTTGAAATGAATAGTGGGAGAGAGAATAAAGTAACTTTGGTTGGACCCTACTGAGCCTAGCTTGCTTAGAAAATGATTGTTTCTGTTTACTTCTACTCTGAGAAGGGAGATGCAGGCACAATTTGCATGTACATTTTTTTTTGTGAAAAGAACTTTAAAATTTATTTTTAATTACTGTTTACACTTAATATTATTAATTTTATATTAGTATTATGTGTATAGCACAGTGGTTAGACAATCCTATACTTTACAAAGTGATCCCCCAATATTTCCAGTCCCCACCTGGCCCCACACATATTATTGTAATACTATTGACTCTATTCCCTGTGCTGTACTCTACATCCCCATGACTAATCTGTAACTACCAGTCTGTACTTCTCAATGCCTTCGCCTCTTTCACCCAGCCCCCAGCCACTCCCCTCTGGCAACCACCAGTCTGTTCTCTGTGTCTGTGAGTCTACTTCAATTTTGTGTGTTTATTTTGTTCTTTCAATTTCATATCTAAGTGAAATCACATGGTATTTTACCATTTGTGACCCCATGGATGACTGTAGAGGGTATTGTGCTAAGTGAAATAAATCAGTCAAAGAAAGACAGATGCATGTACTTTTTATGGTAAAATAGACATAATGTACAATTTACCATTATATACCACTTTAAGTGTATAATTCAGTGGCATGAGTTTATTCACAACAGTGTGTAATCATCACTACTATTTTTTCCAGATCTTCTGCACCCTTCCAAACTGAAGCTCTGTACCAAATAACCACTAAGGCCCATCCCTTCCTCCCCCCAGCTCTTGGTAACTACTATTCTACTTTCTGTCTCCATGAATTTGCCTATTTTAGGTACCCTTATTTCAGCGGAATTTTACACTATTCGCCCTTTTGTGTCTGGCTTATTTCATGTAGCATAATGTTTTCAAGGTTTATCCCTGTTGTAGCATGTACTAGAATTTCATTCTTTCTATAATTGAATAATATTCCATGGTATGTATATATCACATTTTGTTTATCCATTTATCTTTTGATGGATATTTGGATTTTTTTACATCTTTTGGCCATTGTGGATAATGTTGTTATGAACATTGATTGACAAATATTTGTTTGAGTCCCAGCTTTGAATGTTTTTTTTTTTGGTATATACCTAACAGCGGAATTGCTGGATCATATGAAAATTCTAAGCTTAACTTTCTGAGGAACTGCTAAGCTGTTTTCTACAGTGGAAACATTTTACATTCCCACCAGCAGTATGCCAGGGTTTTAATTTATCCACATCCTCATCAACACTTGTTATTTTCTGTTTTGTTTTTATTTAAAAAATTTTTAATAATAGCCATCCTAGTAGTTGTGAAGTAGTATTTGATTATAGTTTTAATTTGCATTTCCCTAGTGACAAATAATATTGAACATCTTTTCATGTGCCTATTAGCCATTTGTACCTCTTTATAAAAATGGTTATTTAAGTCCTTTGCCCATTTTTGAATTGGGTTGTTTGTGTTGATGAGTTAGAGAAGTTCTTTGTATAGTTTGGATATGAATCCCTTACCAGATACATGATCTGCAAATATTTTCTCCCATTTTATGGGTTGTCTTTTCATTCTCCTGAGAGTATTTTTTGATGCACAAAAGTTTTAATTTTAAGGAAGTCCAGTTTAGTTATTTTTTCCTTTATTGCCTGTGTCTTTGGTGTTATATCCCAGAAATCATCGCCAAATCCAGTGTCAGGAAGATTTTTTTCTCCTATGTTTTCTTCTGAGAGTTTCATAATTCTAGTGTTTAAGTTTAGCTTTTTGATCTTTTTGAGTTAATTTTTATATGTGATGTAAGATTAGGGTCCAACTTCCTTGTTTTACATGTGGGTATACAGTTTTCCTGGCACTATTTGTTGAAAAGATTGTCTTTTCCCCATGGAATAGTCTTGGCATCCTATTGAAAACCAACTAAGCCTTGGCTGGTGTGGCTCAGTTGGTTAAGTGTTGCCCATACAGCAGACGGTTGCAGGCCTGCTCAGGGTGCACACCTGGGCTGTTTGTGGGTTTGATCCCCAGTTGGGGCGGGTGTGGGAAGCAACCAATTGATGATTCTGGCATCAGCCTCCCCGTCTCTCTCTCCTCTCTTTCCCTTCCTCTCTCTCTAAAATCAATAAAAGCTGTCACTGGGTGAAGATTAAAAAATAAAAAAAATAGAGATAATCAAATGCCCGTATATGTGAAGGCTTCTATCTTGACTCTCTTCAGTTCCATTGTTCTGTATGTCTGTCCTTATGCCAGTATTGTACTTGCTTTTTAGGTTGTAGTATTTGCCAGCATCCTATCATTATGTAATTCTGAAAATATATAAAAACATATATCATTATTGACAAAATAAATGATGTTTGTGGTAACATTGTTTATCTCTCTCTAGTACAATAAATATCCTTAACAGTATTGTAAAAATGATGATATTGAAATTCTTACATATTAGCCAAAAATACCTCTTTCCTCTTTTCCTTCACTGTTACTATTACTCTCGCATGGTGGTTGTCCTGGATTTTTACTCTGATAGAGAAAAAGCCAAAGTCCTCTTGTTAAAATGGCCAAGGCCCTGTATGATCTGGCCCATCACTAGTCACCCACCTCTCCTTCCTCATTTCTTAATTCTCATTCCACTCCAGCCACATTGGCCTCCTTGTTTTCCCTCCAACATGCCAAGGGCAGTCCCACCCCAGTAACAGGTACCCCGTGTCTACTGTGAGGTTATTCCAGACCACCCTGTACAAAATAACAACTTCATGTGCTCTCCCAGCACCACCAGAATTTAAGCTTTAGGAAGTCAGGAACTCAGCACCAAAAAATGATGAATGAACAAATGAATGAATGAGTGAATATTTTAGGAAAAAATATAGCAGCTCCTTCTTTATTTATTCATTCAACTGATATTTACTGAGAACTTACTGTAGACGACACAATGTTGAAAACACAGCGGACTTGTTAAATGGTTGCATAAATCTAAAATATAAAATTAAACGAGGTTTTTAAAGAGGTGGGTGTGTATGATAGTCTCATAGATGACAAATCCAGGCTGAAAAGATTAAAATGCAGCTTTTGGGAGCAGAGCGCACTGCTCCTCAGCTCTTGCTCTGGGCACCAGGGTGGAGAGCTGACTTCCTAGAAGATTAGATTCTATCTCTGGGAATTTGGGATAACAGTTCATGGAACCTAGTCATCCTTTACTACTCTTTTAAACAGAGCTGGTAGGGGTAAACCTCTCCTGGAGAGCACTTCCTTTGCCCTTCCACACACACCGTGCTAGTCACCAATGCCCAGGACAGCCCGCAGGTGTGGCTCAGGAGTGCAGTCCTCCTGCACGACCTTGTTAGGGACCGACCGTGCAGAGACTCAAGAGCTGCTCTTGCGGTGTGCTCACGTTCACAAGCTATATTTGACTTGGACTATATCCTCATGGCTACCGGAGAAAAGGCTAAGTGGAAAATTCGTGCTGTTCTAAATATAGCATCTGCCTCTCCGCAGCTGCTAGATTTAGGCTGAAGCTCGGAGGGCACCTCCCGGCAGGCGCCGCCAGCGTGGGCTGTGGCAGTGCTAATAGGATGTCTCTACCGCGGCTTCAGGACCAGAGGGCCGAAGGACAATGCTGGCAGCCTGGGCTCCACCCTGGGGCTTCAGCTGCCTGGAAAAGGCAGAAGCCCACGATGGAGTCCCTCATCCAGCCCTCTCCTTAGCTCAAAGTAGGTGCACGCGCCAGGAGACTTTTACGAATGAAGGAATGCGCGAGTGAATGGACTCGGTGCTTGCAAGCTGGGTGTGGGGAGACAGGGTGTGAGACGCCATTGAGGTTGATTTGTCTCTCTGCTGCTTTATCCTCCCAGAAGCACGCTGAAGTTGGGGGTGCAGGGGACCTGAGGACACGAAGGACAGGAAAAGCGTGGGAACCAGGACTGGGCAGTAGGTTCACGACTACGCAACAGGAGCGCGAACGCGCCCTCGGGGAAAGGGGCGTGGCTACGAGGGCGCGCTGGAGGCGTGGCTATAAGTGTGCTAAGCTTGGGGACGCGGCCCAAGGAGGGGGCGTGGCTACGGGGCGCGCCAGGCGGAAGAGGCGGTCCGGCGGGCACACTGTCAGAGTAAATGGCGGGTCCGGCATCCCATCCGGTGGCGATCACGGACAAAGCGGAACGCTGAGCACCTCCACCCGCCGAGCGTGCCATCGCCGGGCCATGTTCTCGGGGAACCGCAGTGGCGGCCAAAGTTTCTGGGAGGGCGGCGGAGCGGCAGGCGCGGAGGGGCCGGGGCCAGCGGGGACGCAGAGCCCCGCGCCGCTGTTCACCCCGAGCACCTACGAGCGCCTGGCATTGCTGCTTGGTTCCATCGCTCTGCTGGGCGTGGGCAACAACCTGCTGGTGCTCGTTCTCTACTACAAGTTCCAGCGGCTCCGCACTCCCACCCACCTCTTCCTGGTCAACATCAGCCTCAGCGATCTGCTGGTGTCCGTCTTTGGGCTCACCTTTAACTTCGTGTCCTGCCTGAGGAATGGCTGGGTCTGGGACAGCGCGGGCTGCATGTGGGACGGGTTTAGCAGCAGCCTCTTCGGTGAGTTGGGCTCGGAGGAGAAAGCACCCGCCTCTCCTCTGCAAACTTACCCTTCCCTGCATTGCCATCCCGTCTGTGCATCCTCCTGACACGCACCCTCGCCCACCCTCGCCCCATTCCCGCTCGGCCTCATCGTTCCTACTCGCCCTACCCGCCCGCGCTCTGCCCTGGACGCGCCCCGGGACCCCAGGCTGGCTTGGTGTTCTTCCTGCTTCCTTCAGCTCTTCCCGCCCCACGCGGATCTCCGCTCTGTCCCTGTGGTACTCACCTTCCTCCACGCCGACCCGACACCCCAACCCATTACCAGCTCCAGCTCCTCCACAGCTCTGTCCAGCGCTGTCCAGCTCATCCCATTTCGGTTTTCACCTCCTCGTATAATTTGAGGAAAGAAATGAGGGATAGAGTCAGGTATTCAAGAACAAAAGTGATGAACTGGTGAAAGTTGGAGAGGGTCATGAGGTTTAATTCATACTCCATTTGTTTCTGAAAATGAGAGGGTAGAAACCTCACAGTAGCAGTGTGTAATTAAAAAAATTTTTTTTGTTTACTAGCAATTGTAAACAATTCGACTGCTTCCTAGGAAGTGAGATCTTTTCATTCAGATCCTCAGGATGCAAATAGGCATGTGCCCTGTAAGCTGTTTGTACTATATTTTTCTCCTCCATAGGATCCAGCCCACCAAAATCTAAGGTGAGATTTAAGAAGGCGCAGAGAATCCCAACTCAGATGAACAAAAATTTAGCTGTGCAGCCAGTCGATTTCATTAAAGTCGAACTTGATTGTTAATTGAAGATTTATTTCAACAATACATCTAATCCTTAGAGAAGATTTAAGTCTCACTGGGACTTGACATTTAGAAGGGCGATCCACCCAGCATATCACTGAAGATGTGATTTTCTAAGCTTGAGAAAGAAATGATCTTTTTGTGTGTGCTCTAGGTTTTCATGTGTATTATTTGAAATAGAAATATGTATTTCTCAGGTGTTAAAGTTTCTTTTTAAAAAATCCTGAATTCCACTGATACTTTATTACTGTTTTATCTTGGCAGGGTTTTTTTAATGGAAAATTCATTCTTAAGTTTATTGGTAAAATTGAAAAATAAAAAGGATAGTTAAGAAAAAGTGTTAAGGAATGAGGAGAAAATACATTATCACACAGCAAAATATATTACGAATCTATAGCAACCAAAATGGTATGATTCTGGCAGAAGTATTATGAGCCACATCCATGCATAAATGAGGACTTGATATGTTATAAAGATGATATTTCAAATTAGTTGGAGGAAAAACAGAATTATTATAGATGTGGCTTTTGGACATTTTAGCTTATTTGGAATAACGTAATTTATCTCACATCGAACACAAAAATGAACACAAGATGGATTAAAAATTTAAATATATAAAGTTCTAAAAACTGAAAAAACTCAAAGTAATTTTTTTAAAAAGAAATGCATATGACAGACTGGAGTACCTAGAAATAAAAGCTTCTGCAGGATGGGAGACAGTTAAAAGACAAATGACAATTGAGATAAGTATTCATAACACATGCATAACAGAGCCCTAATGTCTGGTACAAAGCACGGTCTCTGTAGCCTGACAGGTAAAGCAAACGAGTCCGGTGGGAAACTGAGCAAATTATGTGATGGGTTATTCAGAGAATAAGAAATACCAGCAGCTAATAAATATGGCAAGAAGCTCAGGGGGATTGAGAAAATGAAAGTTAGAATAGCAGTGAGATTGATTTTTTTTTCAGATGCCATATTGTATCTGTCAGGCTGGGAAAATTTTAAACAGATAAGGGAAAATAGAAGTTCTCTAGAGTTCTGTTAGTAAGAATACAATTTAATACAATGTGAGGTTTTTTGTTTTTTTCTTTTGAAGGTAATTGCTTAACTCAATTAAAAATATCATAAATTCTTTGCCCTAGTAATTTTATAGAGGTTTTATACTCCAGGAAAATATTGGTATGCTTTGATTAAGACAGAGCCAATGTTTGTAACATAGGTTTGATCCATTTTGAATTTTTATATATGGTGGAAAGTAGGGGCCAACGTCATTCTTTTGTACATGGATATCCAGTTTTCCCAGCATCATTTCTTGAAAAGACTATCATTTCATCGTTGAATACTTTGGGCACCCTTGTCAGAAATCAATTGATGAGACATGTGAGTGTTTATTTCTGGATGTTGTAGTCTCCTCTTTTGATCTATACAACCATGCTTATGAAAGTACCACACTGTTTTGTTTACTGTAGTTTTGTAGTAAGTTTTGATATCAGGAAGTGTGAGTCCTCTTTGTTCTTTTTCAAGATTGTTTTGGCTTATATATAGGTTTCCATAGATGTCCATTATCAGGTTGAGGAGTTCCCTTCTCTTCCGAGCTGGCTGAGAGTTTTTGTCAAGAGCATTTCCTGTATCTTTTGAGATGATCTCATGGTGAATTACATTTGGCTTTGAATATTAAACAAATCTTGAATTTTTGGGATAAACTCTACTTAGTTGTGGTGTATTTTTCTTTCTATATGTTGCTGAAATCTGTTTGCAGAAACTTGGCTAAGAATTTTGCTTCTATGTTCATGAGGGATATTGGCCTTAATTTTCTTTTAATGTCCTTTCCTGGTTTTGTCACCAGGGGTAATGCTGGAATAATGAAGGCAATGTTCCTTCCTTTTCAGCTTTCTGGGAAGTTTGTTTAAAATTGGTGTTACTTCTTTATTATTTTCTAATTTCTTAAAATGGAAGCTGAGATTGACTTCAGATTGTTCTCTTCTAAGTAAGCAATGTCATATTTTAATTGTTGTTCAGTTCAGAATAATTCCATTTTCTCTTGAGATTTCTTCTCTGACCCATCAGGAAGCATGTTCTTTCATTTTCAAGTGTTAGGAGGCTGTCCTATTATTTTTTTATTGATTTGTAATTTAATCCCATTATAATTAGAACACACTACTGTTATAAATTTATTAGGATTTGTTTTATGGCCATAGGTTCAGTGGTACTAAAAGTTCTGGTTTCCTTCTCCGATTGCCCTGCTGCCAGCTTCTCTAGGTACTCTGCCCAGGATTTGGTTGCATTCAGTGGGACAAACAGGAGGAGGCTCTTGAACATCTGAACCAACTTCACGTTCAGTGTCTTCGTCCCTAATGGTGTCCTTGCATCTACCCAGCCTCACCGACCTGGAGTACACCAGGCTCTGAGAGTCCCACCACCAAGGCTGGCTTTTCTGAAAGGCTGGGTGAATTGGCAGGGGGTTTTTTTTGAGAACAAAATCTTTGTAGTGTTATCAAAATTTTCTTATTCACCAATCTCTTATTTTGACAAACTGAAATATTGTATTTGTTATGTTTCATTTTTTGATATTTCAAAGGAAACAGTCATAGAAATCATGATTCCATCCATTTGATTTCTTCAATCATTCTATTATTTTAATACTATCTTTTCTCTCCCCAATCAGCACTAATCTGAGAATTTCGCCTGTACAAAGAGTTGGAACTTGGGAGGGGCTGTAACTGTATGTAGGTGGTAGCACAGACGGCTGTGGGATTACTTTCTTTATATTAATTTAAAATACCTATCAGGAAATTTTTTAGGCAGGCGAAGTTTTTTATTTTAAATTTAATCTTTATTGTATATTTTTTCCATTACCATTTAAGGGCTACGCTTTAGAGAGGGTGACTCAAGCCGCAGCTGAAAGTGTCATCAATGACGCTTCCTAGGATGAGCAGTGTTTGGTCACAGACACAAACTTTCTTGTTTACAAGAAGTGGTTTTTCTGTGCTAGGAAATCCTATTGCTAGCCCAACTCTGTGCTGGGAGTTTAGAAACAAGGGCTTACTGAGCTCTATGTTAGTACCAGCCTTCGGTCTCTTCCTCACCCTCCCCGGCAGCCCTCCCTGCACTGTCTCCTTGTTTCTGCTGGCCCTTTTCACGCTGCGGCATCCCTACTCAGACCCCACCCCCGTCAGAAGGAATAGATACTCCAAGGCTGCTAGAAATGCTCACCACAGGGCATTTTTCCTGATGACTGCTTGATTTCTCTGGACGCGTAGTTAGTGTTTTCAGTGGTGGCTATCACTGCTTGTGAATTAGAGGTGAAGACTCTGGGGTAAGCGATTAACAGGCTTGTTTAAGTGCTGGGAGGCAGGTCAACAGCGGCGTTAGGATGGAGCTTAAAAAATTGTTAGCAGAGATTAAGAATTTCTTTGCCTGGAGTCTGTACTAAAGATTGTGCTTCTAGGTAAGAGTTAAGGATGAGGAAAGGGAGGGTGATTTTCTCTTTGTCATCTCTGAGCAAGAATTAGCCAGTCATGGAGCAATGAAGGGGGAGGTTGTTAAAAATGCTGAAAGTGGCTGCTTGCGTCCATGGCCTCTGGAGAGGGTGCCCTGTCCCGTGGGAAGACCACCGGCCTGAGGACATGAGAGCAGGTCCTGCTCCTGACCCCGTGGCCAAGCCGATGTGTGGACTTTGCCATCACTTAACCCCTTCAGCCCTCGTACCGTCTCTATTACGGGATAACTGAGCTAAATCTTCTTCAAGGTTGTCTTGTCCAACTTGCTGTGTATTTTGAGGACTTGTTTGATAGTTGTAGGTTGGAAGGTGCCTGATTTTAGCACCTACGTCTTGTATCCTCGTGTCTTGCTCCCATCCTCAGCTTTATCTTCTTATTCAGGGATAAGCACATAATGCGCTTATACTTCTTCCTAGACCCCTGTGGGTTTTGCCTTCTCCCGCACCCTCTGCTGGAGAAGGCAGTCTCAGTAATTGAGACACACAGATACCTCCACGGGAGGGTCAGGCAGCCACTTTGTCCTGTGCTCAGTTCCTGGTTACTCAGGCAATGCTGGAAACAAGTGGATTTCCTGATACTCTTGAGGCAGAGGCTTTGACTAGACAGGACTGTTAAGACAGTCACGTCTCTGAAACTGGTCAGTTCAGTGAGCTAGTTGATTTCAGTTCCGATTGAATGGCTTGTTTTACAGATATCCAACATAACTAGTCACCTTAGCCCAGGCAGTCCCAGATTGTACTGGTCTAGACAAGTAAGTTTAATCCTGGGGAAAATCAGAGCTCAAAGAGCTCTCACTCTTACTGGGCAATGATGAATGATAGCAGGTGCCCCTAGCATGCGCCGTTCTTTAGCCTGAAGACTTCTTCTAGGTGAGTGTGTTTTTCATCCCTTTGGTCGCCCATCCCCCCCCCCCAGCACCACACAGGTGTTCTACACGTGGAATATAACTGCTGTTATGCCTGAGGTTAACAGGACAGCCTTTGCCCCTTCAAAAACAAGGACCCCAAACAACGGGTTAATCTAGGCAGAAGATATTTAGACCTTTATCTTGTGAGACAGAGATGCCGGGTCACAGAGCCAGAGTCTGGAAAAATGCGTCACCCTATTCCAATGTTAGAAGTAGGTGTTATTTATGTTAAGATATTTTAACATATGAACCCAGGGGTCTCTTTTTAACCTACACCTAAAAACATACACATGCATACATACATTCATATTAAAGATTTGTTATAAATACATTTTCCCTTCAGTGGGCCTATTCTTTTATGCACTTAAAATATTTTAAAATGCCAGCTGTTTTACTGAATCATTGGTTTTCTTAATGCCATTGAGATAGTCTCCTCTTTCTCCCATGAGATCTAAGGGTGGTAGGGAGTGGAAGTCTTCTATCCAGCTGTCCTACAATGACCCACAGACTGGGTTGGGCCCGGGGATATTCCTAGTCACAGCGACGTGCACACGCCATGCGGTTTGTTTCCGGGGATATGTCTAGTCACGGCAATGTACACGTGCCACGTGGTTTGTTACCGGGGATATGCCTAGTCACGGCAGCGTGCACACGCCGCATAGATTGTTTCCATCAACACTGCAGAGCCACACACTTCTTACGGCCTAAGCACACAGTTGTGTATAGTTTTATTCAAATACAAGTTTTCTTAAAAGCAAGAGTTACAGAATTATGTTAGTTCTTTATTATTCTGGGACATTATTATATCCATTCTCCATTACTGAATTGCCTGATTTGGGGGAGTATATCTCTATTGTTCATTTCCAAAAAGTTAGAAAATATGTGGGAAAGCACTTACTGACTTGCTTTAGTAGAGGCTTTTGTAGCTGCTGTTGCATGAAAGTACTTTTCTCCTAATATTGTTTACAATTGTGTTCTTGAATTTTCTTTCGCAGAAAAGTTCCAGTCACAAATGCATACGTGATGCATTTTGACATTTACTGCTAAGATGAAATGCAGAAACGAAAACCACCCATCCGTTTTATTAGTCTCAGGTGTGTTTAGATGTCCTTTATCGTGTTTTTATGCTACTGACCTGTAAAAAATAAAAAACACTAAAGAAGGGTAACCTCCGGACTTCTGGGGTGATCTGGAACATTGCAAGGAGAGATTTTATTGCAGGATATTCACATCTCATCTGACCCCTCAGTCTGGATTCATACACAGTTCCTTCATTGACCGTTGTCACCAGACACTTCCCCTTCCAGGATGGCGGACAGTCTCCCTACAGAGTTCGATGTGGTCGTTATAGGGACAGGTTTGCCCGAATCCATCCTTGCAGCCGCCTGTTCACGAAGTGGTCAGAGGGTCCTCCATCTTGATGCGAGAAGTTACTATGGAGGAAACTGGGCTAGTTTCACCTTTTCTGGGTTGCTTTCCTGGTTGAAGGAGGATCAGCAAAGCAGTGACATCGGGGACAGGAGCACTGCTGCGTGGCAAGACCTGATCCAGGAAACAGAAGGAGCCATCTCCCTTCGTAGGAGGGACGAGACCATTCAGCACACAGAAGTGTTTTGTTGCGCCAGTCAGGATGCGGGTGACAGTACTGAAGAGATGGATGATTTGCAGAAAAGTCCTTCCTTTGTAGCGTCTAGTACCCTCACTAAACCTTGGGATTCTGCATGCCTGACTGAAGAAACACACTCATACGTTACCGGCTTTGAAATGCCTGCCAAAGACACTGCAAACAACGATGGGGAAGCCTTACTAGAAGTGACTGATACAAAGGAAACTCAGGCGAAAGAAAAAAAATACCATGGAGATAAAACTTGTGTACACACAGTTTCAGACAGAGATGAAGATGAAAACAAACCTGTAGTAGAAGGCAACACTGATCAACCAAAGGGAAACAGGATTACTTACTCTCAAATAGTTAAAGAAGGCAGGAGGTTTAATATTGACTTGGTGTCAAAGTTGCTGTATTCGCGAGGATTGCTGATTGATCTTTTAATCAAATCAAATGTTAGTCGTTATGCCGAATTTAAAAATGTCACAAGGATTCTTGCTTTTCGAGAAGGAAAAGTAGAACAGGTGCCTTGCTCCAGAGCAGATGTCTTCAATAGCAAAGAACTCACTATGGTAGAAAAGAGGATGCTAATGAAGTTTCTTACATTTTGCTTAGACTATGAACAGCATCCTGATGAATACCAGGATTTCATACAGTGCTCATTTGCAGAGTACTTAAACACTAAAAAACTAACCCCCAACCTCCAGCATTTTATACTACACTCAATCGCAATGACAGAGTCGTCCTGCACCACAATAGATGGCCTTAAAGCAACAAAAAACTTCCTTCAGTGTCTTGGACGGTTTGGTAACACTCCGTTTTTATTTCCCTTGTATGGCCAAGGAGAAATTCCCCAGTGTTTCTGCAGAATGTGCGCGGTTTTTGGTGGAATCTATTGTCTTCGCCATCAAGTACAATGCCTTGTGGTTGACAGAGAATCCGGAAGGTGCAAGGCAATTATCGATCACTTTGGCCAAAGGATAAATGCTAAGTATTTTGTTGTGGAGGACAGTTACCTTTCTGAGGACACATGCGCGAATGTGCAGTATAAGCAGATGTCCAGGGCAGTGCTCATTACAGATCGATCTGTACTGAAGGCAGATTCCGATCAGCAGATCTCCGTTTTGGTGGTGCCTCCCATGGAACCAGGGACGTGTGCCGTTCGGGTCACTGAATTGTGTTCTTCAACTATGACGTGCATGAAAGACACCTATCTGGTACATCTGACCTGTTCATCTTCTAAAACAGCGAGAGAAGACTTGGAACCAGTGGTGAAGAAGTTGTTCACCCCGTGGGTTGAAACAGAAATAGACGAGGAAGAACTTACAAAGCCAAGGCTCTTGTGGGCCCTTTATTTTAATATGAGAGACTCCTCAGGAATCAGCAGGAGCTCCTATAATGGCTTACCCTCCAATGTGTATGTCTGCTCTGGGCCTGACTGGGGACTGGGAAGCGAGCACGCAGTCCAGCAAGCCGAAACCCTTTTCCGGGAGATCTTTCCCGGTAAAGAATTTTGCCCCCCACCTCCAAACCCAGAAGACATTGTTTATGATGGTGATGATAAGCAGCCAGAGGCTTCTGGAGCCAATACTGTATTAATGGCCAAACCGGAGCTCTCTGAAGGAAGCAAGAACATAGAAAGTCTTCAAAATTAGAAGGGAAACTGGAAATGCTACTTTGGACCTTCATCCTAGCATCAGAATATTCTCATTGAAAGGACAGTTTCTTATATGAGTAATTAGAAGTGGTTATATGATGAATGCTAGGCAGATGTAGACTTTAATTTTCTTTGAGACATTTCGGCCATTGGGTGTCTTTGTTAACCTCTCAGTAACTGATTTATTGGTTATTGCACTGTTCATTCCAGAATGTACTCCATAATCCATAATTCTAAACAGAGTTAGCTTTGGGTCTTTGTTAGTATTGGGTGTTTATGTGAGGGTTCCATATTAGCAACTGTGCTTAAAGGAAGGTGGTATTGTATATGCTAATGATCTTCAGGTGTTATTGTCCACAATGACGACTAAGGAATATTTTACTTTGCAGCTATTACAGTTGCTACCACCTCTGAGTGAAACACATGTACAGTAGATTATGTGGGTCGCTTGTATATAATATAAGCATTTATACACAGTAGCAGTAGCAACTAATGCAAGTGCCAATATAAAATACATTCGTCTGATTAAAAGGTTAGCTTTGCATGATCCTGTATTTGAGAAGGTCTGATGTTTACAATATGTCTTACTATTGAATTCTCCTACTTGACCTTGTACCCCATGAGGCAACATCGCCACCACAATCTTCTACATCCAAAAAAGTGCCCCAGAGGTCTCTTGTTGAAGAGCTCACCCGTGGGAGGTTCGGTCCAAAGACAATCTAGGGGATAAGATTAGTTCTGGTTTAATACTTGAGAAAATTTCTGCAGAACCTGCTCTGGCACCTAAAAGAAAAGAATACCCAAACAGTAACTGAGGCCAAAAGAAAAAATAAATTGCTCCAGAAAAAAGATACTTCAGCATGACTGTTCTGAAATTCCCAAGGAGAAACCAGGGGAGTCCAGTTTTAATCTGCAGTTGACTCCGAGCTTTCTCAGTGAGGGCGAACATTTCTCCTTGCTGGCTCTGCCTCTAGTGAGCAGCACCAACTACAACCGACAGGAGTGAATCTAAGAAGGACCGACTTACCGTGTCCCTTCTGATGTGCCCCATCCCACACAGTGAGAAACCACCCCATAGTTGTTTCTGCCTCTTGGCTGTTATCTATGCAGAAGAGGAGGGAAATATATAATTTTTCCAGAACCGCTGGCAGTCGTAAAGCTGATGTTACTGCGGCGGTGAAAGCCTGCGGAGCTGTCCTAGGAGGTAAAGGTCCCTGCCCGTGAGTCCTGTTTGCATTCCTCAGTCGGAGAATAGTGGTCCTCCAGGGAGAGGGCCCTGCAGTGCCAGTTTTTGTTCTGCATGGGTGCTTTTGCTGTGACTTGGGCACTTACCCCTCTCTCACATTAAGGTTCCTCAACCCTGAGAGGCAGAAGTTACTGAATACATTTTCAAAGATGAAATAAAGACTTAATTCATAATTTGCCCAGAGTCTGACGCGGGGAAGAGCCGACATCGGAATCCACGCTTTCATGATCTCCGTCTTCTTCCTAATATTAATTGTCAGAGAAGGGCAGTACTGTGGGGGTGGGAAATGCCCATGACGTCAGGCTGGTGTTGCTGGTGAAGAAAGGCTGGCAGAAATTGGTCTCTCAGCTTATTATTGAAGCAGAGAAAGGTGAAGATCGAGTAAGCTCTGGCCATTGTGGCTCAGTTGGTTGGAGCGTCTGCACCCCAAAAGGCTGAGGGTTCTATCCAGATCGGGGTGCATATAAGAAGCAACTGATAGATGTTTTTCTTTCTCCCTCTCTAAAATCAATGAACATATTTTTAAAAAGAAATTTAAAATGTAGCTTAGAGCTGCGTACTTAAATTGAAACGAAATTTGGCTAAGTTTTAACAAAATAATGCTTCTTAATATATCTTTTGATCTGAACATGGTGGCATAAAAAATACAGAGGTATGAAGCCAAAATATACTCTGACTAGTCTTGCTGCTCCTCTGTGTGTGATGAAAATTAAATAAAGACAAGTAATTTACACTTTATTGGAAGTAGAGAAGCCATAATTTGGTATTAATATTTTATATATTTTTTAAATATAACAAAGTGGTGTTATTGGGTGGATCCTAAAGTTTAAGTTCAACCAAAATGCCTGAAATAGACCTAAAAATTAGTCATTAAAATGAAAAAGAACTTAAGATGATAAATAAAATGTAGGTGAAGGTAATCCAGACCCACTGAAAAAAATTTCAGTATGAATATTATTCATAAGAATTGAGAAAAGAAGCCGTGAGAAGCTGCAAAAAATGCTAGAGCTGGGCATAATAGAAACAAAAAAAAAGTGTTCAACTAGTCCAAAATAACGGTGGTTTAAAAAACTACTTGAATGCAAAGTAAATAAATGAGAAAAGTTATAATCAATAAAAAGCCTTAAAAATTAGGACATATTGTAACATAGCATAATTTTCTGATGAGTTAGAATCTTAGCCTAATGAGCTTATTATTGTATTTTTTCAAATGTTCAAGGAATAAATATATTTATATACCATTAAAGATGATATGCCAATATTCACATTTTGAGGTAAATATGGCCTTAATACTGGAAGGCAAACATTCTGAAAAGGGTCTCATTCTGAACAGATGCAAAATGGAGAACATAGTCAAATAATACACAACAAAGAAAATGCAGGCAGACCTCATTTTATTGCACTTTGCTTTAGGCACTTTGTAGACGTATTAAAATTGAAAGTAAGACCCTCCATCAGCAAAAAGATGAGGACTTGCATTTTTTAGCAATTAAATGCTTTTTTAGACATAATGTGCATACTTCATGGCCTGTAGTATAGCATAAACATAACTTTTATGGGAAACCAAAACATGCATGTGACTTGACTTTATTGGAATGTTCACTTTATTGTGTAACTGAACCCACAGTGTCTCTGAGGTATGCCTGTGATTGTCTTCTGTCACTCAGGATTATAAAGCCAATGTTCAACAGAGCAAAATAGTAAAAAATTCAAACTACAGATAACTTTAAAAACCTGAATAACATCATCTTTGATTTAATTATCTCTGGTAAGGATTTCATTGGTTTCTCATAGTGTGATAAATAACTTCTTAAAACCAAGAACTAACATCAGTCCTATTAGGCACATATATGGAAAACATTTCTCAATCAGAAATCCAACAACCTTGACACCACTTTTATTTATATATGGTTGAAGGAGCTTGTAATAAAATCTTAACGAGCATTCACAAAATGGGAAAGATGCAGGAAGAAAGCGGCACAAATGTTTTCTGTAACGTGGTTTTGTAACTAGTGAAACCTATACAATATAAACATACAGTAAAAGATTAACTCAGGAAATTACAGAATATATAATCTTTAAAAAATTAATTTCATTTCTAGATTGCCTCAGTGACAAGCTAAAATTTAAAAAGCATTATACACCAACAACATTGGGATAAATTAAGAAAGATGCTTAAGTAGAAGCAGGCTGAAGGAACTACATCCTAGTATATAATGGAAAGAAGGAAATAGGGGGTCGGAAAACCAAAATTAGAGTCATCACTTTACTACTTACCAGTTGTATAATCTTGGGAGAATCACTCCTAGCTTCTATTTCATCATCTATAAAGTAGAAATAATACTTTGCAACATTATTCTGAAGATTAAATTAATATACATGAAATGTTCGAAGGAATGGGAATGGGTGACATTAGCGTGGAGATTTACTACACTGCCACTTAACATTCCAGCTAGATGTTTTAGAAGACAGTTTGCCGGAATTGTGATAAATTATTGAGGAAAATAAACAAGGAAAGATGTGTCTTTTTAACTTAGGGGGGAAAATGGGAGTCATACCTCAGATCCTTAAAATGTGTTATTAAGCAAACTTTCTAAATGTACTAAGTAGAAAGTTTAAACTAAGACTAATAAGGCAATTGGAAAGAAATAAATACATAATTGCCAGTGAAAAGACTAGCGGATGTCAGTATGAAGAAAGAAATTAAACCCAAATTATATAATAATGATTAATTCCAGATGAATTAAAATGTTAAGTATCAAGTTAGACATAAAAACACTACAGTTCTCATTCCAATAAGGATACAAAGGAAACGTTATGGCAATGAAAATCATTAGATAGGTAGGTGAGATTAACTAAGAGAAAAAGAAAAAATATAAATACTAAAAAGAGCGGATTTAAAAAAGCTACTTGCATTATATATGGGTTAAGTGCTTAATATTTTTTAAAAGGGAGGTGCAAATCCATAAAATTTTCTCCTTTCCACTAGGCAAATTTATTAAAAGGATAGGTGCAAATGAGAAAATACAAATAAAAGTAAATTCTTAGAATGATATTCAGATTTCCTAATATTAGAAATGCAAGTTGCAACAACTTTGACCTAGTTCATGCTAATAGCAAAATTTTTTCAACTACATGTTCCCTCATTCCAGTGGCATTGTTTTATTAGTAGTGTTTTTTTAAAGAACTATTTAGAAAATTATAATAAGAGCTCTAAAACCAATCTATCTTTTGATAGTTCTAAACTCACTTTGAGAAGCATATATCCAGGAAGATAAAAGAAAAAAACTACTTGTATAAAGATATTTCTAGTAATTCCATTCATTCAAGTTTTTTTTAAAAAAGACCAATAATTGGCAAATGTATAAATAACATTTTGTGTATAGCTATTGCTGTCAAAAACTGTTATGTAGCCATTAAATAATATTCATATATGTAAAATTATATAGAAGAATGTTTAAATGAGACTCAAAGTGTTAGAACATAAGTTATCATATTTACTGTTTATATTTATGTACACTGAAAAGAATCTGGAGAGAGTGTAATTAATTGGAATTTAACATTATGGGGTTCTTTTTTTTCTGTAAAATACTGATATATGCAATGAAAAATAAAAGATTAATGGTATAATTGTTTACTGAATTGGTGAGAAATTTATTCTTTGAAAACTTTTCAGATTCTCCTTTAGATTAAAAAGTATATATATTTTTAAATGTTAAATTTGAAAGATAATCTCCAAAAATGTTGATATGAAGTTTTATAACTCTTGATGGGAAGCATTCTTGGTCCAAGTGGATTTTGTATCTTCTGTATATTTTCTCAGTTACCCATCATTAAGAAATGAGAAGGCATACTGTGATGATACTTTTTTTTTAAAAAATGGAAACCTCAGAGCCAGAGGTGGAAATAATAGAAGTGGTATTAATGCATCCCAGGACATCAGCGCGAAGACATTGCTAACTAGTTAAAGTATGTTTCCAAATCCAAGAATATACTTCATTTGGGAGCCTTGGAGGTCTGGGAAATGAAGGTGAGATTTGGATTCCTAGAAGAAGTCCTGGGTATCCTAGAAGGAATGCTAGAAGGCCGAGCCTGGGTCTGAGGAGTGATTTCAGGGGGACCCATGCTGAGGATAGCTCTCTGGAGGAGCATGCTGACCTTGTCAGCCTGAGAGATGCAAATCAAGGTGAATCCTACAAGCATCAGCTGCACATCAACCGTGAGTGATTGACTGGCATTTCTCAGGATTACAAATAGAAAAACAAGTAAGACAGGTTTTCCATGCCTGAGAACAATGCTCTTGGAGGACATGCATACCTTTTACCTTAGTGAGAACTAAGATGTTCTCTATCCATCATACTGCCCATTATAACTACCACCACCTCCTCCCCGAAAAGAAAAGAAAGAAAAAAAACTCATCTGTGATGGCGTTCCTTTAAAAGGCCGCCAAAACCTTTTATTAAGCAACTGGAAACAAGTAGCTTACAAGTTAAATGGTTGATAGGTTAATACTTTGTGAAATCTATTTCAGCTAACATTCAGTGAATGAAGAAGTTTTTGACATTAACCGGAATTTCCGGTCTTGCCTGGGTAAGGAGTGAGGAGACTGTGTGTAACACAGGGCCCCAGAACCCCCTTCACGGAGAGCTCAGGGAGCAGGAAGTGTAAAGAACCCACTAGGAGAGGTGCCCATAAGAAAATTGCAAGACTGAGAACTCTGATTACGATTACCTTTACTTACCTGCCTCTTGGCAGGATGAATGGAAGTCACGCTCTTATTGCATTGAAGTAGTTGCTTCCTTTTTGAAGATTTAACATGTTTTAATTTTAGTACTTTTACCTTTATTATAATGAGGCATTGTTTCCAGTATCCCTCTCATCCTTTTGTTGTTTCACCAACAACAAAATGTATTCACGGTTCAGCAGCAGGGGGCACACTACCTCCAGCTTTCTGTAAGACTTGAACAAAGGAGCTGAGGGATTCAGTTGAAAGAATTCGACTCTAACGTGAATACTGGGACAGCTGTTCTGCCGCAGCATCTGTAGGAATGCTGCCCTTTCTCCCGACAGCTACATTTTCCATGTGCACCTCAGGACACCTCTGTAAGGTAAGAAAGGGCAGGTATTTCTGTCCATTTCATAGATAAGACGTGCAGGAGTCACGTGACTGGCCTGGACTTCTGGTAAGCTTTCAGATCCATTTGTGGGAATTGAACTGTAACTTCTGCTGTGCCTTCATTACATAAAAGAATGCATGTCACATAAATCACTATTCCAGAAGTGGGGGGTGTTTAGGATTTTAGAGTACATTTATTTTTTTCAACAAATACAAGAATTCTATAAAGTAAGATTTGGGTTATTAAAGTGGGCTCACTATGTTGGAAGAGGGAGAAGACAGCTCACAGAGTGATGTGATGTCTTCAGAGAGGTGTTAGATTAACTCCAGGAGCAAGTAGCTGCTGTGCACCAGAAACTATGTATGTGTGTGTATGTGTGTGTATATACACACATACACACACATACAGGGTTATATATAAAATAACCCTGAGAGATAGGTATTAATGTTTCTGTGTCGATGTGAAGTAGGCTCAGTAACTTCCCCAATGTTACTGAGTTCGTAAGGAGTGGCACTTCCATGCATTGGTACTGACGTTGCTGAACAATTAGCCACTCTCAATCAGGCCCAGTAATCAGGCCCAGATCATCTCTATGATGGAAGGATAAATTTGAATGGGTGCACAAAGTTATTATTTTAAGTCTGGCTAGGGAAATCTGGGAAGGCTTCATGAAGGAAGAGGCCTGGGCCCCACAGGCTGAGAAGGGTTCCTTCAGGCAGATACAAAGAGCACGCTGTGTGTAGGGAAAATAGCAGAAGCGGAGGCAGGGGCATCCAGGGCATTGCACGGTGTGGAGCCGGAGGGCATGAGCAGGGCACGTGGGACGGGCTCCACACTCAGTGGTGGTGAAGACCACAGGGCGGCTTTCAGTGGACAATGGGGAGCTATTGAAGGTTTTTGTAGGTAAGGCCTAAGAAAGGTTAGCCTGGTGGCAGTGTGAAGTGGGACCAGAAGGAAGATGCAGAAATTACATGCAGGTGACTGGAAGGAGGAAGACTACGATAAGGCCTGGGTAAGGCAGGATGATGGGAGTGAAACAGGCAGAGACAGATTTGGAGCTAGACCACAGGAGCTGGAAAATGGCTGTATGTTATAGAAAAGGTAGAAAGAGAAAGGAATTGAAAGTGACTAAAATTTCAGCTGCAGTGCTTGAATGAGTGTAATACATTTAATCAAGATTGGGAACGGGTTTGGAAGAAAAGCAAAACGGGTTTGGTTCTGGTCACACAAGTGATGAGGAGATGGTTCTGGAAGGTCTCTGAGGGTGAGGAATTGTGACTCTCCTAGTGGAGCAGCATATAAGGCTATTAAACAGGGGGGCGGGTTACAGTTGGAGCAATAACCCCGGTGTCCGTGGGAGGGTGAGTCCAAGGCGGGCAAGGAGACCAGACAGGAGGTTACTGAAACAGTGGGCAAGCTATGCTATCCGTCTGACTTGGGGCAATAGCAGTTAGGACAGAAGGACAGATCTGAGAGCCACTGAGATTAAATGAGCCCGACTCCTGGATGTGACTGGATGTGAGTGCTGTTAGGAAGGAAGAGAAATCGGGCGACAGGTGAGTGAGAGCTGGTAGGTATGGGCCTATTGGGAATGAGAACATGGTGCCCTGGCTGGTTCGATGTAACTCCTGCCCCTGGATTAGTCATGGACTCAGAAAATGTCTTTTCTAGGATTCCTGGGTATACAATCGCCCCCGCCTCCTGAGCTCGTTAAGCCTCAAGGATGTGAGTCAGAGCTGCGAATATGCACCTTGGTTACCAGAGTCTGTCTGAGACTTAGGCCAAATAGAGAGCAACCAACCGAGGAAGGGAGGAGAGATCCCTGACACTCGTTCAGGCCCCTAGCTTATGGGGCTCTCGTTATATTTCATTGGTCCCCATGCTCGGAGCCACTGCCCCTTGGTACTTCCAGTTACATAAGATAATCTGTTTTTTTCTTTCATAGGAAAAAGAAAAACAAGCTGGCATAGAAATAGGAGATGGGATAGGAGAGAGGTTTTACAAGTTAAGAGGAATTTCAAAAAGAATGTGGTGTAAATCGTTGCTATTGCAAAGATGTTGGGTAAAGTTTTAGTGATTGATTTATCGATCGAATCAAATGGGAATGCCTTTAAAATACAGATTACTAGGTGCCACTCCTATATTCTGGGTCAGTGAGCAAGCGGGGCACTTGTAAGTGGTTGCTGGGTGGTGCTTGGCTGTCATGCGTTGTGACATAAGTGAGAGGCAGTGAACACAAGTGTCCGGTGGGCTGGTGGTGGGGATTTAATTTATCTCCCGGTGGGTATTTTAACACTGTAATGAAAGCATTAGAAATCTCTGCTCCTCCTCACCCAGCAATCATATTAGCGAGGATTCCTAAGGAGGTAATCACAGACGTATGTAAATACATAGCTCATGGATTACAGCGTCCACGGCTAACACTTTGTATGTGTGCCAGGTACTGTTATAAGTGCTTTATGCACATCAAGTTCCTAACTCTTAATCTTTGTCACAATTCCGTGAGATAGTTAGGTGCTACTGTTACCCCCTTTTGTACTTAAGGAAATTAAACCACCAAGAGATTAACTCAAGGTCACATTGGAGGCTATGGACCCTCAATGGCGAAGTTATACTGTCCTTCCTCACAGCATGTTAGAATAGTGACAAGTTGATGTAATCTAAGAGAACACTTGTTTCTGAAACCAACATACCGCCAGGCAAGTTGTTCAGGACCCAGACCCTGGAAACACTTTACCTCCCACCCCCCAAAAACAATAAAAGGTGATCAGGATGAGGCCCACTGTAGCTCACATTCCCGCCGAGGTCAGCCGTTGCCAGCAGGGCAAGCCTCTCCAGTCGGCCCTGGCTGGATGCCCATGTCCTCACGGCGCAGGCTGCTTCTCGGTTGGGTCCGATGCTGGTCTCCCACTGTGTGCGCACTCAGAGCCTCCCCTCATGACCGGCCAACTCCCCTGTATCTTCAGCATCTTCTCTGAGTGTCCCCTTGCCCTCCTTTCTTGTAACCCTGGCTGCCCCCCAGGACCCCAAGAGTTAGTGTGTTTTTTTTTCCTAACACCCTCTTATGACTTCATCAAAATAACATTTGTTATGTGGAGTGCAGGGTGCCTGATGGTGAATCTTGGTTCAACACCACAGTACCAGGGGCATTGGAATAGACTTTATCACTGCGGGTCCTGGAGGAAGTCCAGGGCATGCTCTGAGGGTCACACAGAGAGGGGCAGGACCTGGGGCACATGCCTTTATTAGGGTCTATGGGTGCATGCTTTGGGGTTCTTGGGTGAAGGACAGATCAGTCAGTTCAAACCAGGAGGAGCAGGGTTTTGAGAAGCTCTACAAGGGTCTAATGTAAGGCCTGCATCAGGGGAAGGTCCTGGGAAGCAGGGGGGACTTGAACACAAAGGCTGCTGGGGAAGTCACCTTAGGGGCTTAGGTTTGTTTGTGAGTCTTCTGGCTGCTACCTAAGGCATGTTCTTGCATGAAATGCTAGTGTCAAAACTCCCTGCAGGCCTCTTGGTCAAAGAAAATGGAGTCACTGGGCTAACCTCTCCTCCCCTACGTGCGCCAGGGCCGGGTGGTGGAGCAGGGGACCCATTCATTTCCCTGTTGCTTCCCAGCCATAGGCCTCGTTCTGCTGAAAGGCTCGGCTCCATCACCATGCACCCAGAGTGAGATTGCAGAATGGGACTCCCACTCGCACGCGGCTCACATTTTATTTCCATTGGATAGCAGTGCTCCAGGGCACCTAAGAAAACCCGGAGTTGCTGGGCGTGGTAAATGCTGGGTACATTTGCAAATTTTTAATTTTTTCAATACCCTTCAGTCCTGCCACTTTAGATAAAGCCCTCCCATTTTCCAAGTCCTTGGTCATCTTTCCTCTCTTTGAGCTCCTATGGCACTGAGGTTTCTATGTCTCGCGTGACACTTCAGATACAAATTTTGTATTTTGCTTAGTCTTTTTATGTTGCTTTCTCCCCTTCCCATCACGGACATTATGACTTTGCTTCCCCAACACTAAGCTCAGGGCCCTGCATGTTAGAGACACGTACATACTTACAGAAGGTTTAGACACTCCAGGTGCAGACACTCTGCTTTTAAGCTGTGATTTGTCCTGGAACAGCTTCATCTTGTTTACTGAGGAGATGCCTAAGTTTCTTGTGCAGCCAGGCCTCACCCTGCTCGAGACAATATGAGAAAATTCCCTAGAAAGTGGCCTTGCTCTTTGCGTTGCATCTCTTTTCATGATGGACAGGCCACTGTCTCCCCACCAAGAGCCTCATTTGCTAATGAGTTCTGGAGTCTTGGTATCTGCGTAAATCAGGGCAAGCCTCACACGTCCAGGCTCTTTGGTTAGATTTATCACAGTTCCTTTTCAAAGACACCATCTTCAGTCCTTTTCTGATAGGCTGCCACTGGTTCTATAAAACACGGCCTTAAGATAGCTTTGGGGACTATAAAAGCAGCAGACATGGGAATAGGTAGATAAGAGTAAAAGCTAGAGGTGAGTAAAATATTTTTAAAATTAGAGCTGTCGATATAAACGAGACAAGGTCCCCTTTCCCAGAGCTGAAGCTTCGTGTGTGACACAGCCTCTGGTGTCCCGTGGAATCCTGCTTTGTGAAGTGTTAACTCAAACGAATTCAGTTGTTTCTTTGAATAAGCTCACTATTCCCTTCTTCATCCGTTTTCCTTCTGGGACACCCATTTTCCTTGTTGCCCTTTCTAAAGGAGCTATTTCTCATGGAATTTTTTCATTAAAAAAAAATCTGAGTTCTTTTTTTCTGCCTGCACTGTTTCTCAGTTTTTATCTTTGAGCTCATTCATTTTCTCCTCCATGTGGTCTCTCTTTCCAGTGCTTTCTACTGAATTGTTCTTCCCATTTATGATTTCTTCAGCTCCAGAATTTCTGTTTGGTCCTTTTTTATAGTTTAAATCTCTTTGGCAAAGTACTCCTTCTGTTTATTAATTTTAGACCTGAGCTCATAGGACTGCCTTTCTGGGTTTTCTTACATCTCATGAACAGCCTTCATGAAGGCTATTTTGAGTCCTCTATCTCTTAGGTCAGTCTCCCAGGATCTTGAGCTGGGCTTCTGGGGAATCGTCGCTTTCTTTCTGGGTTACCGTGTTGTTTTGGTTGTTCATAGCGCTTGATGTGCGGTTCCTCCGCTGGGAAGTAGTGAACACTTTTCTTGTTTAGGTGCCATTTTGGTTTTGATAATTCAGCGGTTTGATTAGACGTTTTTCTTTTGCTTTCCAGCAGATGGTGGTATAAGGCAAGTTTTTGTTTTCTTTAAAAATTTTTTTTCAATTAGCTTACATTCAATACTATTCTGTATTAGTTTTGGATATACAGGAAAATGGTTAGAAACTCACATACTTTACGGAGTGGTCCCCCGATGCCTCAGGCACCCACCTGGCCCCATGCAGAGTCATCACGACGTTATTGGCCACATTCCCCTGCTGTGGTCTCCATCTCTCCATCTCTGTGACCATTCTGTAGCTACCCATCTGTACTGCTGCTTCAACCCTTCACCTTTGTCACCAGCCCCCCCCCCCAAAGCCCCTCCCTTCTGTCAACTGTCAGTCTGTTCTCTGTGCCTCCAGGGTCACTGTGGGGGGTGTCACTGTGGTCATGGGCATCACTGTCTGGGTGACCAGGGTGTGGTAGACACCCCTACTGTGTCTGAGTCACCTGGTTCTAGAGGTACCACCACCATGGTGGGGGGATGTGGTCGGTGGGTAAGAGCTAGCCCAGTGTCTGTAATGCCACCTGACTCCCTATGGCCACATGTGCTGGCGGAGGCCATAGGCGTGTCCCTTCTGCTGCTGCTGGGCTCTGGTGAGGGCCCTGAGCCTGCCCCTCTCACCCTCCAGTAGGGGCCCTCACCCCAACTACTTCATGGCTACTCATTACCTGGGGCCACGGGCACAGCCAGGCAACCGTGTCTGCGGGCAGCACTCCTGTCCTTCCCCTGCCCCGCCTCCCCAGGCATTCTAACACGCCCACCTTCAGGCGTGCCGAGGGCGGACCTCTCGGGCATCCTGCGTGCTGAGCAGAGGAGCCTCTCTGGGCTACAGCTGTCTGACAGCTGTAGGTTTACGGGGAGCACAAAGGGGCTCTCACTCTGCCACGACGCTCCACTGTTTTTTATTATTGTTTTCTCTTGTACACACTGCACTGTAAGTTCCATGAGACACTTATTTCACTCACTTCTTTACACCTATTTTCTACTACAATGATTGACACATGCAGATAAGCAATAAATATTTAACAAATAACTAAATGAATGAATATATGAATGAAAGATAAAATTATACCCGCTTATTGCTTTAACCATATCACTACTTTCTGAAGTATTTCCTCAACCCAGTCTTCCAGTCACTCATGTGTTTACTGGACATTCACTCTTTATTCAAAGAGCATTTACTGATAGCCACAAGTACCTGACCCTGGGGATAACACTGCTCCCCTCACCCACCGAAAAACCTCACCCCCCCCGAAAAACCCAAAAGCCTATTGTGGTATAAATGAATATTAACTATGTTCCATCAATTGCTTTCTGAGCCTAGGATCTCTTCATTTCACACGTTTGTAATTGTAAAATCGCAAAATTTTATAATGTGAATGGCGATTTTATGTAAACAAAAATAAAACAAGTCTAAAGAGATTGCATTCACAGAGCCATTTAGTGGGGAGCTGGGGCTCACTCCCAGGCCTCTTGGGAACCTACCCTCCACACCCCTACCCTACTTCTCATGACACCAGATGTATTTTCGTTTTCCATTCGAACCACCTTCACAACCCGTTTTGACCCATTCATGCTCATGTGTTGTAGGAAACTCATCATCTCATTTCCTCCTTCACATCTCATCCACCTTGTAGTTTGTATGTCTGTCAGTGTAATCACTCTGCTCATCGCACAGGTCAGAAATCCCCAAGTCATTCTTTTTTTAATTAACTAATTAATTTTTTGATGTTTATCTATCACAGTTGTCCCTTTTTTCCCTTTTGCCCCCCCACCCAGCCCACGCCTCTCACCCACAGTCACTCCCCTCTCTGTTGTCCGTGTCATGAGTCACTCATGCATGTGCTTTGACTAATGCCTTCCCCTTCTTCCCACCATTCCCCTCTCCCTCCTCTCCTCCTACAGCTATCAGTCTGCTCCCTGCTTCCATATCTCTGGTTCTGTTTTTCTCATTAGCTTATTTTGTTCATTAGATTCCAGTTATAAGTGAGGTCATATGGTACCTGACTGGCTTATTTCAGTTAGCATAATAGTCTCCAGTTCCATCCATGCTGTGGCAAAAGATAGGACTTCCTTCTTGCTTTCTGCTGCACAGTGTTCTGTTGTGCAAATGTTTCACAATTTTTTACTCCACTCATCTACTGATGGGCACTTGGGCTGTTTCCAACACTTAGCTTTCGTAAATAGCATTGCTATGAACGTAGGGGTGCGTAAGCTCTTTTGAATTGGTGTTTCAGGGTTCTTAGGGTACATTCCCAGCAGTGGAATCGCTGTGTCATAAGGCAATTCCATTTTTAATTTTTTGAGGAAATTCCGTACTGTTTTCCAGAGTGGCTGCACCAGTCTGCATTTCCACCAACTAATTATGCTTGACATACAATATTATGTTAGTTGCAGGTTTACAACGCAGTGATTGGACCTGTACAGATCTTACGTAGACTGATCACCCTGATAAGTCCAGTACCCTACACAGACACCATACATACATAGTTATTACAGCCTCGTAGACTATATTCCCTGTGCTGTATTCCTGAGTTATTCTTTACTCCTCTCTTTTCCTCCACTCTTCACAAGAGCTGGAATTCAGTTGATATTAATTGTTAAATGTCTCTAAAATTCAGACATCATTGTTTTCGTACCTTTTGAGGTACCCTACTTCAGACCCCATCATATCTTGCCTGGACCACTGCAGTAGTCTGCAAACTGGTCTCCATGCCCTGGATGGTGTTTTAGCTTCTGTTGCTACTGGAATAAGTCCTTTCCAAGGGGAATGGAAGAGATATAAAGGAGAACTCAACCATTGTCACTTCCATGCTTAAAAAACATGATGGAGTATCATCTTCTAATTTACTATTTTATACAGGAAAAAGGTTTTGTTTTTTTTTAAAGAAAAACAACAAAACAAATACACATAAAGCCTTAAGAAGAAATTAAAAGCTTTCTCAGGATGGCCTCATCTGCTCTTTCTAACTTTCTCTTTCCTTCATGTCCTCTGAGACCCTTCAATGGCCTCGATGCTCTGGTGCAAAATTCTCCAATGCCCCTCCTGCCTTGTCCACAAAGGCCCCGTTCTCTGTGGGTCCCACGACACACTGTGTCAGCACTGTAGCCCTTACACCTTGTGCAGTGCCCCAGGTGTTTGCACATCTGCATCGCCTCCGGTCAGCTCGTGTCACATGCTGCGTCTCTGTCCTCATCGTACCTGCTGTGTCAGCATGTTGAGTGAATAAATCACTCTGGGGACAGGCGGAGAAGTAAGCAAGTAAGGTTGTGAAGTGTGTTTACTGCAAAGAGAGGTATAAATGAGGACCGTGGGAGCAGAGCGGACTTCACTCGCTTGTCAGCAGTCCTTGCGGGTGAGCAGTTCCTACCTGGCAGGTGGCTGAGGGGGCCTTCTGCGTGAGCGGCCATGACTTCGGTCCCTGCGCACTTGTGGAACCCGCTCTGACTTTGTTCCTAAGGGCTGAGTCAGACACAGCTGACGGGAGGAAAAACCACGTGAGAGCCGCTTTAGTGATTCACCCTGACATGCTCCAGAGCTTTTCTTTACTGGAAATTTAACAAAATACGGGCATCAGGGGTTGGCTGATGGTAGGGCTGTTATTTTTGTCCTGCTGCAATCTACATGCTGTTTTCTATTCTACATTTTCTTTTATGGGCAAAGATATTTCCAATCGAATTTCCTGGGGATTGCGAGGCACTATTCCTCTACGTAGTGCAGCATTTGGAGCAGGTGATCGGCTCCAGACACGGCCGGGTGTCCCCGGTGGAGTTTAGGAAGGTATCCCGCTGGGGTGGCTGTCTTCCCCTGTGCCGTACTGTACTGTCACCCTTTCTCTTCCTGCAGGGATTGTTTCCATCGCCACCCTAACAGTGCTGGCCTATGAACGTTACATTCGCGTGGTCCATGCCAGAGTGATCAATTTTTCCTGGGCCTGGAGGGCCATTACCTACATCTGGCTGTACTCGCTGGCGTGGTCAGGAGCCCCTCTCCTGGGCTGGAACAGGTACACCCTGGATGTACATGGACTAGGCTGTGCTGTGGACTGGAAATCCAAGGACGCCAACGATTCCTCCTTTGTGCTTTTCTTATTTCTTGGCTGCCTGGTGGTGCCGGTGGGCGTCATAGCCCATTGCTATGGCCATATTCTGTATTCCATTCGAATGGTGAGTTGAAGACTATGAATGCCCCTCCCCCAACTGTGTCCAGGGTAGGACATTTTGTGTGAAATCAAAGACAACTGCACCTGTCCTAAATGATCAGTAGCTACCCACAACCGAGCAGCTCTTCCCATTTCATAGAATTTTGCGCTATGAATCCCTCTCGGAAAAGATCAGTGAGGAATAACGTTCTTTCTATGCCACCAGTCTAAACTGGAAGAAGGAAGGAAAGGGGTTCTGGACAGAAAAAATCAGCTGCAACTCCCTCGGCCCCTTCGTCTTCCAGCACACATAGAATTTAAGAACTCTAATAAAGGGAATTCTACACTCCCCATCATTGTATTAATTCAAGGGTCACATAAAGACTAGTATAGGTATTTTGTCGAGAAATCAATTTCGAGCCATAAAGGACAAGACCTGACCACTGGCAGATTTCCTGTTGGGTACTAGCAGGAATGACATGTGAAACAGCAGTGTGGGGCACGCTCCATAGTCCACTGATACAAAGGGTAAGAGTTTCTTCTTTTTCACAGCTGCATAGTATTCCACTGTGTAAATGTACCACATCGTTTTATCCACTCATCTCATATCTTCATTGCTGACTGGCCCACCTTCTCAAGTCTCTTTCAAGGGCTTCTTTTCCATGGGTCTCCCTTGCATTACCTCTCATCTCATGCTAGACACTAGCTTTGGACAATCTCACATCCTGCCAGGATTGCTCCTCCCAGCGACAGCTTGGTGATTTTGAAATCTCTACTTCTGATCCAGGTTGTTCTTCTGACCTCTATTATATCTGCACAGTCAATTGCCTATTGAATATCTCCATGTGGATGGTCCACAGACTAGAGAAACTCAACATGCGTGAAGGTGGATTTGTCACCTCTTCCCCCGCAAACCTGCTACTCATCCGTTCCCTTTCTCAGTGAACCATCATCATTCCTAGCTACCCAGAAATTAAAGAGTGATCTTTGACTATTCTTCATCCTTGTTTTCCCCCACATCCAACCAATTATCGATTTTTATCTATTCAACCTCAACTATTTTTTCATGTATCATTTTCCCCCTTTCCCACTGCCACAGACTCAATTCTAATGGACCTTAGTTTTTCTTCCTTCATTCTTGCTTTCCTCTAGTCCATTCTCTTCACACTACCAACAGAGTAATTGTTCTCAAATACAAATATTCTCATGTCACTGCCTAGCTTAACATCCTGTAGCGGTTCCATTGCCTTCATGATGAAGCCCAAAGTCCCTGAGTGTGGCCACCAGGTCTGGCGAGGCCATCCTCTGGCTGCCTGCTCTGCATCCTTTCTTGACATGCCCTCCCTCTTGCCACCTTAGGGTTCAGCCAATTGCAATCTTTCTTATTTCTAGAACTTGACATGTGTTCTTTTACCTCTTTGCCTTAACGTTCTTCCTTTGCCTGGAACATTCTTCTGTCTCTCCTCCTTACTTGGCTAACTCCTACTCGCCTCTGAAGGCTAAGATGTGGATCTTCTGGCTCTGCCCCACCCCTGAACTGATTACCCACCCTGTGTATTCCCATAGTCCTCCCTGCTCACTGCCCCCCCCCAGCATGTATCACTTACGGAAGCAGAAGTGTGTTTGTCACCCTCACCAAGCAGTGAGTTAATTCCTCAAGCACAGACACCCAGCCTTATCGTTCACCTACGGCTGGAACAGTACACACATGTGACAGGTGATCGGTGACTATTTTTGGAGCAAGAACCAGATGGCGGAGGAAGGGGAAGTGGTGCAAGAGCGCAGACAGCCCGTCTCTGGTGGGGTTTCTGTGGTCGGTGGGTTCAAAGTCTCAGCTGAGTCTCAGCACTAGAGGTTCTGTGCCCTTCAGCCAAGCTCAGGGCATTTGCAAAGCTTGGAAATCGAGTTTGAGTGTGATATCCAGAGTTTGGAGACAGTTCCTAATCTTAGACTAAGAGGAGTCATCTGAGTCTTGAAAAGGTTTTAGTTAATGGGCAAGAAATCTTTGGTCACTTTCCTTTACAGAGTCAGGGTCTGTGAATGTTTGGGGAAGTAATACGTGAGAGAAGGTGAGGGGTATATGTGTGTAGGTTACGGTTGTTTACGTGATTAGTTTTTCATTTTTTAGATTTCACAAACTCAAAGGAGAAGGAGAAAAAATCCCACGAAGAACTATTTGTATCTATGTCTGGTCCTTCTACTCTAACAAAGAATCAAACATTTAAATTATCTGTGTTATCTTCTATTTTTGTCCACATGAATACATGATTCTAATAAGAATCTTGTTTCTTAAATACAATTTTAGATAATATTAATAGGTTAGATATATTAGTTCAAATACATTTTTAAGTACTATAAGCAAATGAGCTAACTTATTTGGAAATTTTCCTTAATTTTTATAAAAGAAAAACACTTAGAGTTTGCTGAAATACAATCAATATCCTAGTTTAAAACTACATATTAAATATCAACAGTATGCTGGATACCTTTTTTAAAATCAGCATTTAAAGTATTTGTATTTTTGTAGCATAATGAGCTTGGACTAGTCAGAAATAACCATTTTATTTAAGAACATACTTTTGGTGTACAGGAATATTTCCCCCCTCACCTTAATAACACATTTATAATAAAATCAGGAGGAATATCTAAAGGATATTTTATCTGAGAAAGTTTGTCAAAGAACTTTAAAAATGGAAGAACTGGACAAAATCCAATGGGAACACAGTAGGAGAAGATATGCTGGTTTTTAAGAAAAGGGACCGTGTAGGTTTTGCCAAGTGCTCATCCCTGCAACCAAGCCCCTGATGAAACCAATCACAGATTCCTCATCAAATCCCACTTTATAGCCATTGGCTGTGAATCGGAAGTCACAGTAGCTTCCGGCAAGAGTTCATGTGTGAATTCAGTTCCCATCACGACCAGCTGTGGGCTTAACCGTGCAGAACTCTGGATGTCGCGTGTTTGCTCTGAGACTCTGAGGGTTATGCTGTTCACAAGGGTTTCCAGGATCAGGGAGAAACTAAGTATCAATAAAATTGTTCATCTTATACTTCTTTAATTAGAAAACATTAAAAACCATTAATGGATCTAAGAGACACTATAGTTCAATGTATTATGTCAAAGACGAGAAGACGGAGACCCAAAGAGATTGAGAGCAGGTTCTGGGTCAGAACTCAGCCTCCCAAGTTCCTGCTCAGTTCCCTTTCCATTGAGGGGGGGCTAAGAGTGGTGCCTGAGTCTCTTATAAAAACAACAAAAATAATTCTATCCTTTCCAACCCTTTCCTTTCTTTCTTTCTGCAGCTTCATTGTGTTGAAGATCTTCAGACAATTCAAGTGATCAAGATTTTAAGATATGAAAAGAAAGTGGCCAAAATGTGCTTTGCTATGATATTCACCTTCCTGATTTTTTGGATGCCTTATATTGTGGTCTGTTTCTTGGTGGTTAATGGTTACGGACACCTGGTCAGTCCAACAGTGTCTGTTGTTTCCTACCTGTCTGCTAAATCAAGCACCGTCCATAACCCGCTGATTTATGTCTTCATGATCAAAAAGGTAAGCTTTGTAATGAACCGATTGCTTCCAGCCTGGGGGGTGGAGTTGTTGAAAACTAGAATGCATTTACAGAAATAATTCCAGAAGCTTCCACAACAAAAACCCAAATCAAAAATTTTACAGGAAAGCAAAGGCTTCCGGAAGAAAAATAGGATATTCCGCCCCCAAAATGATAACAATTCTACCTCTGGAGGTTCATGCTTGTTAGGTAGAATTCTATTAAAATTAGTGTTTAGCAGAAACCATTTTCTGTCTGGTGATAATAACAGCCACACCAGATGTTAATAATAATACGGATATGCTGGGGAGATATTGCAGGATTGGTTTCAGACCACAGCAAATATAATGAGTATTACATTTAATATTCTCACTATATTGCCCTGGCTGGTGTGGCTCAGTGGATTGAGTACTGGTCTGCAAACCTAAAGGTCGCTGGTTCGATTCCCAGTCATGACACGTGCTTAGGTTGCTGGCCAGGTTCCCAGTTGGAGGCGTGCAAGAAGCAACCAATCACTGTATCTCTAGCACATTGATGGTTCCTCCCTCTTTTTTCTCTCTCCCTTCCCCTCTCTCTAAAAATAAATAAATAAAATCTTTAAAAAAATAAAATGAAATTCTTACTACATTATGCAGGTTACACCTATTATCATCACAAAACTCCATGAAATAGTCACTGTTATTATTTTTTATTTTATTTATGGACTATTACGTATATTCAGAGAAGTTACATAACTTATCTGATCTAGGAAGTGTGGATGGCTGGATTTTGACCTTGTTTGCTTGAATCCTAAAAGTTCATAGTAGCAACTCCTCACTTGGGGTTCCAAGTACCATTAGCAATTGGTTGGGTTATTATGCCATGGCCAATGTGTAGCTAAGATTAATTTGGCTCGAGAAACTTCCTCTAGATCTGTTGTATCTGTTTCTGTAGTAGAAAGCCTCAGCATGCCTACACCACTGTGGTTTTGACTCAATGGTTTTCAGTCAGACTGTGAGAGGCCTCGTTATGATTGACACGAAGCTGAGCCTCTAAGTTACAAGGTGGAAAGATCAGAGAATTTAAAAGTTATGCATAATGGTTAATGACACTATTGGAATTTTAAAGCAACAGGTCATATTAATAACAGGCAAAATAACTACTCTGACTTCTAATGTTTCAAGAGTTGGGAAGAAGGGGGCACTTTTATATT
>CM052546.1:79244603-79322820 GCA_028533065.1 Trachops cirrhosus | reverse complement strand
CAGTGAGCTTGGTCTCATAGGGCTCAGTCTCCTTTCACTGATGATCTTCTCTCCCTTGCACGTTGCCTTCCATTTGTCTGCTTCCTGGCAGCCCGTGATCTTTAACCTGGGAGTGTGTTAGGACCTCAGGACTTCTTGCACTGGCCACAGGAGAACCATCAGAACCCCTGAAAGTGTTTATAAAACTCTTTGAAAATTTGCACATGTGACTTTTTCTAGTGAGTGGATTATAACTTTAATTTTCTGAAGGAGTATAAGACCTTGTTTTAAGGATGACCACCTCAACAGGCAAATAAGTACATTTTTAACTACATCAACTAAACTATTTTTTGAACTCTTTACCTGGGCCACTGGGCTATAAATCGGTGCTTTTAAAACTTTAATATGTAGACACCACACCTGGAGATCCTGTAAAAAAGGCACATTCTGATTTAGTATGTTTTGGTGTCCAAGGTCCGGCATGTCTAACAAGCTCCCTCACGGTCCTGATGTTTCTAGTGTCTGGGAGCTCACTTTGAACAGGAAGTACAAAGGATGCAACCAACAAACAAAAACAAACAAATAAACAAATGAAACAATGGTCCTTATCCTCAAGTAGCTTACCATTTAAGTTGGAAAACACTTTCTTTGGCATGCAAATCTATTTAGCTCTTAAAATAAAGTATCTTTAGCAGTTAACCTGACACACCAAACAGCAGATTGGGGAATCAAAAGAGTCTCAAACAAGTAAATATTTTGAAGGTTAATGTAAATTAAATGTTAACATATATACATGGACTCCAAAGAAGATCGATATCAATGTAGCTATTATACTTTTTTAGTGATATTTCCTGTTCTGGGAAAGCCTACATATTACTCTAAACAAAGGGGATGACAATGAAATTAAGTAAATTTTTATTGATATGCTTTATTGGTCATGATAGACAATTATAACAAAAACCCCGAGATCTCAGTGGATTAACAAGGAAAAGGTTATTGCTCATTCAGGTCAGAGTCCACAGTCCAGTGTCTTTGATGGAGAAGATGGGATCGGTTCCATTCAGTCACAGAGGACGGTGGGCTGAGACCAACTGTACCCCTTGAGCGCTACGGTCTTATAGACAGGGACGATCAAGGAGGCGCCCCTGAAAGGGGGCTGAGAAATAGCCTTGAACCCAGGACGGAGAAGAAACGCGGGTGTTGGTGGACACCAGCCCTCTCTGCTGTAGTGGTTTTGCTCCAACTGATCCACAATCTCGGTGGAAAAAAAATTCTTCCCCTAATGAAAGGACTGCTAGTGAGCCCACCACGCGGTCTCTTTCCTCCGCCAGGAAGGGCCTTGCCTGCCCTTGCCACCCACAGCATCTCCAGACTGTAGCACGGTGAGTGTCACCTGGAGAGTGCAGTGCTCGCCGATGATTTGTGGGATGAATTTTTGTTCAGATCCCTTAAAGAAACAAACGTGGCTTCCCTCACAAACGGTTCATGCAACTCGAATCTACAGAGATGCTAAGGTGTCAAACATTCCTACGCAGCCTGCTTTATAGAATTGTAGTAAATAAAAGGCAAAACTGCAGGGTTACTTAGGTAGATCCGAGTGAGGCCACCTAACCCCACACCCTATCAGAGAACAACCTGAACTGCATTTAACTCATTGTCTCAAATGCTAATGCAGATTAAGAGCCACACTTTTCATTCTACTCAACCTTATTCTCTCTCTGCCCAGTTTCGAAGGTCCCTGTTGCAACTGCTGTGTGTCCAGCTGCTGAGGTGCCAGAGGCCTGCCACAGACCTACCGGCAGCTGGGAGTGAGCTGCAGATCAGGCCCATTGTGATGTCCCAGAAAGACGGCAACAGGCCAAAGAAGAAGGTGACTTTCAATCCTTCTTCCGTCATTTTTATCATCACCAGTGATGAATCACTATCCATTGACGACAGTGACAAGACTAATGTCTCCAAGGGTGATGCAATCCAAGTACGACCTTTATAAAAATACACAATGGTAAGACGAGATGGGTACTTAACTGAACACCACCGTGAGACTCCCATTACGAGGACCGTTTTGGAATCCCCATTCTGTGTAATATCAACTGAACTTTTGTGGCCCAGAAGGAAATTCAAATTGTTCATGTACTCTCCAGCCTCTGGGAGCAACTGAGCATGGCCAGTTCCTTCCGTTCAATGGGTGCTTTATAGAGTGAAAAACCTCGTGGGGGCACAAGACAGGTCGATGGGGACACCATCAACTTCTAACATGTCGGGAACTTTCATTTCAGATATAGCTTTTGAATGACTGTATTTCCAAGGCGCACAATACATTGTTCCAAAAAAAAATGCATAGTGTAAAAATAACTTTGTCTCATACACAAGTATGAAATAGCTAGAAAAACAGGAATTTTCTGGAGTGTTGGGTTCTATTTGGTGTCATGTCCAATGTTTGACCAATTAAGTTGATCAGAGACAGTTCTAGGATGAAATGAAAATCAAACCCCTACCTCTATCTGAAACAAAAGACTGGCTATATGTTAGTGTGCTAAAGAGGAGCTTCAGACAGATGTGCTGCTGAGCGAGCTCTAGGAGATGCTACCAAAAAGCAACACAGCCAGGAAAATAGGATGGTGGATTTCAAGGTCATCATGGTGTGTAGGCAGTCATATGTGAGCAGAGGATGTACATGGTAAGGATTGTGTGGATGGGAGACAGCTGTCTCCATCACGGGTGTCCAACCTTCTGGTGTCTCCAGGTCACACTGGAAGAAGAGTTGTCTTGGGCCACACATTAAATACACAAACACTAACAAAAACTGATGAGCAAAAAAAAAGGTTGGAAGGAAATTTACAATTTTGTGCTGGGCCACATTCATAGCCAACCTGAGGGGCATGTGGCCCGCGGGCCACGAGTTGGACACCCCTGAATTTATATCATTTCAAACACGAACATGGCAAGATTACCTCTCTTTTTAGTAATTTTCCACAATGTTGCCAAGAGTTCTGGATTTAATTTAAAGAGAGAGTTCCAAAAAAAAAACTTACATTTGTAGGGGGATAAAAGTAAGTGTAGAACTGTGCTAATAAAATATATTATTTAATCTTTATTACTGTTCAGTCAAACTACTGGGTAACTGCTAGTGTAGAGGCCATTTTCCCATGAGGCCTTGTTTAGACTAACCATGGATTATTAGAACTGAAGGATTTCTTGGACATTATATAAAAGAAACAGATAAATGGTTGTATTTCGTTTATTGCCTCATATTTATGTCTTAGATGACTGTCCTACTAGTGTTGCATTTTCATAGTCAATCATGTTTGAAAGACTCCTAAATGATTCAGTTCGACTTTTGAAGAAGGAAGAATCAGAGAACACATTTTTCACTGAACAAAATCACTTTATATCTGGTTGTGCCACAGCATGTAGTTCATAAATAAGTTAGTAATTTGCCTCTAAAAGTCTGAAATGGAATAAAATATGCCTTCCTATTTATACAAATACCATCTCCCTTTGTTTCCTTTCTCTTCTCTTGTCCAGGTGGGTATTTCCTTCATGGATACAACCCTTTCTGTCCTTCACTTAGCATGGCATTCATAGACTTTTCTAGTCTTCAGAAGATACCACTGGCCTTTGAAGACTGGGACATAATATCGATTCATTGTGAGCTCTCTAGAAAGCCCCCAATTCTTCATTTGCATTTCTAGTTTCATCAAGTGAACCTGAGCCCTGTGCTTTGATAAGTTCCATTCACATGATCAAAAGTGTCATTGACATTATAAGGCACGTTGGAATATTTAGTCCCAGGTATTGAGTCAAATCCCGTCATGATCTCTGTTACCTCCATTAAAGAAAGTGTGCGATTCGTGTCTTCCTCGATGTCTCTAGGGCCTCGCTTTTTGAGAAGTGAAAGCAGCATTAGTCATGGCACTTTTATATTTAGACATAAGCATAGTGTTGTGGGAAGCTGCTCGTTGCACCTTCAAGTGGTGGCTTTAAAAAATATATAGTTTCAGTGAACACATAAAGTAATTCTACACTGAATTTAATGCTAAGATGACAGATGTCTTCCATTAGTGAATTAAATATGACAGGAGACATCGTTTTGATCCTTCGATTTGATCACAGAGAAATCAAGTATATTTGCTACTCAGCACCTGTATCACCTGCTAGTGACATTGGAGATTTGTTCTAGTGACTCCATGGAGTTGGCAGGGAAACATGTCCTGTATTCTGGAAGTTAGTGACCCAGTCCCATGGTCTTCTCAAGTAGTCCTGGAGTCTCGGTGACACAGAGCTCATAAGCAGGCAGGTAGTACCAATGGCTATCAGTGCTCCAAAGAAATAGAATCCTTTGTTTAGCACCTGTAGAGACAGCAAGAACTCTCACATTATTTGTGCAGAGACTAAAATCTTGAAATAAACCATATTCTTAAATGACCAAGGAGTATATAATTCCCTTTTTGTTCTTGAACCTGAAACAGCAATTTAATTTCATGACCACGAGGTAGGCTTGCAATGGCTGGTAACGTCAAGAATTTGGAGCTTCCTTCCTTTTTCTCTTTCCAGAGACACCTGAACCCATGTGTTCTGTATAAGGAATTCTTAGCAGTGAACCTTTGTACAGTCATTAAAAAATCCAGTTTAGAAAAAGAGCTATGAACTCTTAGGAGAGTACTGTGCTGAAGCCACAAACAGTCTATTGCTCAGGCCCTGCACTAAGTGTCCATGAGAAGAGGGATGCACCCGGTGGCCTCAATGACTCAGAAGACACACACACTCAAAGAGGTTAGACACAGCATCTTTACCAACTGCAGTATATCAGCTGCATCGGGGAGGTACACTCTCATATCATCCTGGCCTCTGTCACTGTACTTATTGTCCTGTATTCTAGCTGCCTGTCACCATCTCTTTCCCCTATTGCACTGTGAGCTCCTTGAGGGCAGGGACCCTGCTTTTTTCATCTCTGGATGAGTAAACTCGATTCCTTCCATTCCATTCTCTACACAGCAAAGTAATCTTTCTATGATCTGCACCCGAGTTTATTAGCTTCCTTCGGTCTCCCTGCTCCCCTCAAGTTCATATTCAAGATGTTTATGAAAGCCATTCTGACAGGTGTGAGGTGAGAGCTTGTTGTGGCTTTGATTTGCATTTCCCTGATGATTAGTGATGTTGAGCACTTTCTCCTGTGCCTGTTGGCCATCTGTGTGTCTTCTTTGGAAAAATGTCTATTTAGATCTTCTACCCAGTTTTTAATTATTTTAAACATTTAATTATAGTTAATGTATAACATTACATTAGTTTCAGGCGTACAACCCAGTGATAGATATATATGTAAATGACAAAGTGATCACCTGATAAATCTAATAACCATCTGACACCACACAGTTATTACAGCATGGGGAATATAGTCAATATTAACTATATTGACTATAGTTAATATTGACTATATTCCCCATGCTGTACTTTACATCCCCATGACTATTCTGTAACGACTAATTTGTACTTCCTGATCCCTTTTCCTTTTTCACCCATTCCTCTAAACCCCCCTCCCCTCTGGCAACCATCAGTCTGTTCTCTGTATCTATGAGTCTGTTTCTGTTCTGCTCGTTCATTTACTTTGTTTTGTTTTTTGAAGATTCCACATATAAATGAAATTATATGGCATTTGCCTTTGTCTGTCACACTTATTTCACTCAGCACAGTATCCTCTAGGTCCATCCATGTTGTTACAGATGGCAGATTTCATTTTTTTTGTGGCTGAGTCATAGTCAATTGTATATATACACCACTTCTTCTTTATCCATTCATTCTGCTGCTTTTAAGATTCTCTATTTGTCTTTAAACATTGGCATTTTAATTATGATGTGTCTTGGTGTGGGCCTCTATGGGTTAATCTTGTTTTGGATTCTCTGAACTTCCTGGACTTGTATGTCTATTTCCTTCACTAGGTTAGGGAAGTTTTCTGTCATTATTTTTTCTAATAAGTTTTCAATTTCTTGCTCTCTCTCTTCTGCCTTAGGCAGCCCCATGATGCAAATGTTGGTACACTTTATGTAGTCCCAGATGCCCCTTAAGCTATTGTCATTTTTTTGCATTTTTTTCATTTACTTTTTATTAAGTTTATTGGGGTGACATTGGTTAGTCTCATTTTGTTTTGGATTCTTTTTCTTTTTTGCTGTTGTGATTGAAAGTTTTCTGCTTCTTTGTTTCCCAAATTGCTGATGTGATCCTCTGCTTCATCTGTTCTACTGTTGATTCCCTATAATGTATTATTCATTTCAGTTCTTGTATTCTTCATTTTTCACTATTTTTAAATGTTTTCTACCTCCATTTCTGTGTTTCCTATTTCTTTGTTGAAGTTTTCACTAAGAGTGAAAGAGTTTTCACTGAGAGTTTTCACTACTCTTTTCCTGAGTTCATTGAACATCATTATAACCAGTGTTTTGAACTCTGCATGTGGTAGATTGCTTGTCTTCATTTTGTTTAGTTCTTTTTCTAGTGTTTTGTTCTGTTCTTTCATTTGGACCATGTTTCTTTGTCTTCTCATCTTGGCAGCCTCTCTGTTTGCTTCTACATATTAAGTAGAGCTGCCGTGTCTCCCAGCCTTAGTAGAGTGGCCTTATGTAATAGATGTCCTGTGAGGCCCAGACAGCCAGCCTCCCTAGTCACCCAAGCTGGGAGCTTCAGGTGTAGTCCCTGTGTTGGCTGTGTGTACCCTTCTGTTGTAGTTGAAACTTGATTGTTTCATCAAGTGGGACACCACTGGGAAGGATTTACCCCCAGACCCTTTTGTTGCAAGGACCAGCTACAACTACAGTGGAGAATCTTCTGTGCAGGGGCCTACTCCACAGAGCAAAACTTGCTTCAGTGGGGTTCTCATGCCCTACCAGTCCGCTCCTTGATGTGTCACTGGTGGAGCTGGTTGTGTGGTACTCTGGCACAGTCTGAAGCTGGCCACTGGGTATGCTGGCTCTGGGGTCTCCTAAGAGGTACAGGCCAAGGTCAGCCACCACCTGTGCCAGGCCTGGGGCCACCTGAGCTACAAAGAGATCTGCAGATGACTCTACTTGTGATGGCCTTGGAAGTGCCTGGAAGAGGCCCAGCTGCAAACCAAGGCTGGCTGCTACTAGTGCTGGGCCTGGGGCCACTTAGCAAGATGTATGACACATGCTGAGACCAGGTGCTGCTTGTTTGGGGTTTGTGAACCTTTGGAAGATTTTAGAAATGTCTGCAGCATAAGCCAAGACAGGCCATTTGCATAGAAAAGCCACTGGAAATGGCTTGGGAGGGCCCTTAGTTTGGGTAGGGTGGGGTCTCAGGGACTCACCAGGGTGGGGCAAACAGTGCTAATGGTGTGAAAGGTGTAGCCAGGTTGATAAAGACTCGGATAAGGTGCTCACCTGCCTCTGCCAGCTCAACTGGGGGAGGGCTCAGCAAGGAAACAATGGTTTCTGCCAGCATTTCTGTCTGAGAGAAGGCAGCCCCTCCAGCTCTCTGCCTCTCCATATGTCCCTGGCACCTGTAGAGCTGCTGCCCCCGCACTGGAGCTCAGAGCAAGTAAGTCCTGGCAAGTTGCTAAGAGAGTAGATCTTAAAAGTTCTTATCACAAGAAAAAATAATTTTGTTAATTGTGTGTGGTGATGGGTGTTAACTAGACTTATTGTGGCGATCCTTTTGCAATATATACAAATATTGAATCATTATGTCGTATACCTGAAACTAATATGCTATATGTCAATGACACCTTAGTAATTTTTTTAAAAATGATGTTTAAGGCTTTCTTACCATTCCAGCTCTTGCTTTAGCCATTTTCACATGCACGTGGTACCTTCCAGCTCCCCTGAAATACTTACCATTTCCACTCTGAACACATGAGAGGTTTCTTCAGCTGCTGGTGTTTTGGCCCACTCCCACGCTCCTCCACGGGCAGTTTGTACATTTCCACTGCACTTGTCCATTCTCCCCCTAGTCTCTGAGCTAGGAGGAGGGTAGGGACTATTTCTTGTTCACTACCATGCCCGGCCCAGTCTCTACACTAATACAACTATTTGTTGAGTGCATGAAGTTGTAAGACTTCCAAAATGGAAGATCAGGAATCTGAATGTCTATTTACCAGCTTCTCTAGGTCAAATGCCCAAAATGAATGTGGGATAGCATTATATTAGAACTTGAATATTTTTTATAAGTGATTTATTTTTCTCCAGTTATACAAATTTAACCTCTAAGAGTATCGCATGAAGCAAAAGTCAATTGATAAATAAAAGTAAAAAGTCACATTGATTAAAAAAAAAGTAAAAAGGTTAGAATTAGCACCAATTTTAATACCTTCCCTTCCAAAGCTCTCACGCACTCCCTTCGCCTCTTTTGTTAAGCATACTGCCTTCTGTGTACCCAGGGCATTTTTCATTTGGAAGGCACACATGCCGTGTGAGTTGCTTCATTTCTTTACTTGCCTGAAGTACACATAACCAAAATGCTATGCATCTCAACACATCAGGTTTAAAACAAGCAAAAAACTTGAGTCTGTCCCAACCTTTTTTTGCCAATGCCAGCGCAGCACCGCTTCATGGTACCTTATTCTGGAAAATGTGACCTGTAAGAAAGTTTAAAGAATACCAGTACTCTGTGTATCCTTTCATGGCTAAGCAGAAGATTAAAATAAGGAAAAGTCTTAAGTTCAGACCTTACCATGGTGTAGAGGGGAATAAAGGTGGAGGGCATGAGAGCGTGAAGAAATCTCTCCACGTTCTTCTGGAAGATGAACCATCTTGAGTTGACATGTGCTCGCATCTGCAATAATGCAAGAGTTTTAAAGAATACCTTGGACAAAATACCTTTCTTTCTTTACAATAACCTACTAATACTTTTTATTCTTATTCATCATAAAGCCAGACACAAAGTACTCAGGTAAGTTCTTATTTCCAAAATCATCAGTCCCAATCCCTTTTAGTAATTCTCAGCAGTATAGGTCATTATCTTGAAAAGGTAGAGCAATTACACCAAATCTGTTAGGGAACTCTATTTTGCTCAGAGGTATGTGTGGGAACTCTACTGCAGTTTCTTCAACTGGGTCTGTGGGTAATCAGTGAGCCCAATGATTTAACTAATTTCTGTTGCTTTCTGGTTGCTTTGGAATACTGTTTATGGCAGGAAGGGATTTGTTTAAATGTACTCCATCTTCAGAACAAGCATTGGGTTGTAGCTGTCTTTCTTTTAAAGACACAGGGAAGATACAATAATATGCCGTTTAGTATGTTATACAACTTCCTTCACCACATATGAAACTACTCTGCTCAAATGGAAGTCCACTTTATTAGTTTCTGGCTTTAAAAAGAAGGAAAACAGCAACACTCTCTTCTTTAAATTTATCTCATAAAATTTTTAAACTATACATTTAAGCTAAACATAAACTATGCATTTAAACAAAACATTTAAAACTATAACCACAATTTATTGTGAGCTCTTCATGTGACTGGCTCAAATGGAATTATGGTTTTCTTCATGTAATTAATTTTCTGACCATGATTTCTTTTTTCAAAGATTTTATTTATTTATTTTTAGAGAGAGGGGAAAGGAGGGAGAGAAACATCAATGTGTGGTTGCCTCTCACATCCCCTACTTGGTACCTGGCCTGAAACCCAGGCCTGTGCCCTGACTGGGAATCGAACCAGCGACCCTTTGGTTCATGGGCCGGCACTCAGTCCACTGAGCCACACCAGCCAGGGCTTCTGACTATGATTTTTTTAGTGTTACTTTTTTTTCAATATATAATACCCCAAAGGAAGTTCGATATGACTCTAAGGGTGCAGTTTATAATGATAAGAGTGGAAAGTCCATTTAACATTTCTCAGACTTTTCAAAGGTATTAACTAACCCCTATGAAAGGTATGTTTTCATTAAAACAGCATATTACTAACTTTACTCAACATCTAAGATTTGAGCTTGTGAATGATCAGAGATTGAATCAGACACTGCGTCATTTCTGTTTCCTCCCACATGTCACTGAAGTGTAGACGGAGGTGACGGGCACAGGTCATTGTCACTGTGTACATGGTCACGAGCCACCCGTGTGTAAGGAATGCTGTGTGTGTGTGTTCTTTTGTACCTATTTAAAAAGAGCACTTGTCAGAGTTTCAGTGAATGACCACATGGAGTAGAGCCACGCCCTCTCGCTCACCTCTATGTAATTGTACATGGATAGGTCCGAAATTGCATGGTCATCTGGAATTCTAAGTCTTGAGAATTCAGGAAGACACATACCTGGAAGCCAAGTAAAATAATGCAACTTTTCCAAGACAGTCTATAAAAACTTTGCCAGAGTCCACTGGTACAATTAAATAGTGTATTCCTTCTAACCTTTTAAAACTACGGGTAACCAGGCTGCATGACCAACAACCAAGGAATACTGAGCAATAACACATGAGTATTTCCTGTTGTGATTAAATAAAACTTATGATAAAGTTCATATAATGCATACTGGTTGTTTAGTAAATCGTTATCTTCCTGATGTCACAAATGGACAGCAGTTCATATAAATGAGTGTGCATGACCCCCAACCCCTGTCCTGCTTAGCATTTGCTTCTCCTATATGTCCTCCCTTGCTACTCGATATGCCAACTTTCATTGCACCTGAGACACCTCATAGCTTAAACTGCAGACCCCCCGTCAGGCTGTGATCTCCCAGAAGTAGGCCCCGTGCTACATTCCTGTTTGAAATCCTAACCTGGTATTTGTTAAATACCAAATAAATATTTGGTAAATTAATAACTAACTAATACAGCTTTCACATGGCCAGACAACTCTAGTTATTTAGGGAGTTGTTTCTAAAGTCAGAGAACCTGGGTGCAAGTCCCCACTTCTCAGCGGCATGACTTGGGCAATAGTTTCTCAACTTAAGTTCCCTCAGTTGTAAATTAGGACAAGAAGAGTACGTATGCCCCATGCTTTCCATTGAGGACAGCGTGAAACAATGCATTAAAGGAACATCAAGTTACCCAACTCATGTGAACTATTCAGTGATGTTAGTTACGATTATTATTGTCGCATTATTATTGTTCTTTGTTGCCTAGTAACCGAAGCCACTATTGACAGTATGTTCTGCCACATGAACCCTCCATCCACCTCCATTGTTGTCGGCAGATGAGACCAATCACTGAGGGCGAAGAAGGCAGGAAACAATACACCTCTGGATGCCCAGCATCTGAGTAAAATGATTGGGAAAGAAAGGAAGAAAACCACAAGCAACTTGCCCTGGAAGCTGTAATCTCCGCTGACCCAGACACCACAGTGCCAATGACTTCCTACAACCGTCACACACTTGCCGGAACTTACTTTGTGCCAGCTTTTTTTTTTTTAAAGCTTTACACAGATTATTTAATTCACGACAACTCTCTGAAGCTGGTATTATTATCACAACTTTATAGGTGGAAAAAGGCACACTTGAGACTTGAGAAAGGTGACATGACTTGCTCAAGGTCACACAGCTGGTAAGTTGGTGAGTCAGGCCTGAGATCTAGGCTGGAGGACTGGAATGTCTCCCTCCCTAGGTGCTCGTCTGATGTGGACAGCAGCAGAGGCTGCTAATAGAAACATTTGTAAGGCTGAACGGGAAGTGTGCAGAGCGGGTGTGTGATCATCCGGGATCAGAAACAGGTCCACAGTTAGTCAGCAGGGCCAGCCCATGTCCATTTGAGAAACTTTACTTACTCAGGTCATTATCGAATTTATCCAATAACTCGTCAAATACCAAGCAGTCCTCAAAGCCCTGAAATAAGAAAAATGGGAAAAAATAAACTGTAAAGAATAAAAGCTTCTTGGCAATTTTGAATAGACCTTCCACCGGTGGTTCATAGGATGTTTTCCCTCAGCCAGCAGCTCACACCAGCTGAATAGCCAGTCACGCCTGGCACTGAATGAGGATTTCTCAAGACCACCAGCTGCATTATTGATGGTCTTGTCTTTGTCCGATTCATATGTGTTAATTATGGTGATTTGGAATTTGATCAAAATTTAAATTACTCATAATTTTGATGGATTCCATTGCTTCTTCAAGAAGCAAGAATAATTATATTGCTTTATCATGAGTATTAGAATTATATTTAAACTGTTCAGGTCTCTGAGAATCATATTTTGAGCAATTTAATGACAGGATAGAACTCTCATATTAGTTTAGTTCCTATAGGCCAAGAGTAAAGCAAATTTCCAGTATAAGCACTCTGTAAAATCAGTAAGGTACTATGCAAAATACAGTAGGAAAGAAGGAAATCAAACCTGTTTCCTGCTTTCTAGGAATTCAGACTATAGTTTTGGAGACAATATAAAGCATGTAAAAGTTAAAAATTAATTTTCACATCAAATACAGAGATTATATCTAAAGCAAATAAATTTTACTTGTCAATTATATACTGTTAATTTATATGTGAGAGATGCCATATAGAGCTAAGATAACACTTTTAAATTCTCTACTTAATTAACTCATTTATTCCCCAAGAATCTCTACAAAGTAGGTACTGTTAAAATCCCACTTCTACAGATTAGGAAATGAAGATAAGTTAGTTGTGCAATAACATATTTTAACAAATTGTGGAGTCAGGATTTGAACCCAGGCTTTTTGAATCCAGAGCCTGGGCATTTATCCGATAAAGTTAGTGTGTATTTATGTTTTTATAAAACAATGTTAACCACTGCTTTGTAGAATGTACAATCGATTAGATTCACAACCTATTTGTACCTGGAATATATCCCACTCACCAAAACAATAAAAAAGACTATGATTATAAAGCTCTTAGTTATCAAACACGCACGTGATATTTTATAGCTATTTCTTTTCTGAAATGTTTTTCTAGCCATAAAGATAAAATTTCCAGGAAAACAGTAGCATTCAACATCTAATCTGTTTTATAGTTTAATTTAACTGTGTCAAATGTGTTTTCCTTTCTTTTGGAAAGAAAAAGCGATGGAAGAAGAATAATTTGAGATATTTTCTTTCTCTGAGCCTAACATTTACATATTTATGCATAATATCTAGAAAAAATATTTTAAGAATCAAGTCTTGAACTACTGATAGTCAAGTCTCCAAATTTTAGGCAACCGATAAATTTTCTAACTGCACAGATAACGGTCTTAGGCTTTATGCTTTTTTCTACATTAAAGTCCTGGATTAAGCAATTCAAGACACCTGTAATTAGTGCCAAATCTAGCTAAACAGCCACTATGACTATTGAATTGATTGTGTTCTCAGAGATTCTGTGGGGATAGTTTGAGACATTATTTTTTAATTCTTATCCAAGGATAAGATATTGATTTTTAGAGAGAGAGGAAGGGGGAGAGAGAGAGAGAGACAAACAAACACTGGCTTGCTGTTCCACTTATTTATGCATTCACTGCTCACTTCTTGTATGTGCCCTGACCGGGGATCGAACCTGCAACCTTGGCCTATCAGGACGACACTCGAACCAACTAAGCTACTTGGCCAGGGCCTAGACATGGTTTGTTTTTGTTTTTTTGTTTTTTTGTTTTTAATTTAAGAGTTTTGGGTTGGGATTTCCCTGGGGAGAAGAACTTACCGCATTCATTCCTTGCCCAAAGAAGGGCACGATGGCGTGAGCCGCGTCTCCCATCAGCAGACAGTGTGACTTAAAGTGGAAAGGCGAGCACTTCACGGAGATCATGGGCTGGGCGGGCAACAGAAAGAAATCTCGCGTCAGGTTTTGCCTTCAGAGAAAAATAGTCAGAGTGTCAAGATGTTAAACTGGGTATGAAATAGCGCTCACTTCTTTCACATTTACTGGCTTCATCACCGTAGGATTTTACTGACAGATACGCAAGAACACCAGAAAGAACACAGGAAAGGGAGGAACTGAAGTTTCTTCTAGTCCCCAGATTCTGTCGTCCTAATTACCTTCTTGTTTGCTACAAAGTTCATCGCATTCAAAAAGAACACATTTGGTTGCAAGTCAATATTCTGAAGTATGTCAGCATTATATGTCATAAGAATGTCTCGTATGTGGGTCATGCAATTTTCAGTGATGTTGGTATGTTTTAGGTTATGGACACATCAAGATGTTGCCGTGCATTGGATTAAACCCCAACACACCAAAATGAAAATTAATGTGAATATATATGTATTTGAAAGTGGACAGTTGTAATCATAGCTAGTGTGTGAAAAGCATCCAGAGGTTTGTGGAAGCATAATTAGAGAAATGGCATATAAATCTGGGTCTTAAATCTGGTTGGAAAGGTAAGAAATAGCCAAGGGATGTATGAGTTACATTTTGGTGCCAGACAGATTTCCCTCAAGGTCGGAGAGGGAGAGATGAGTACAGACGGAATTAATCAGCAGGAGGGGATGAAAACTGACAATTTTGCAAAGACCCGCTACGGGCTGGCAGTGACTATCCCTTTGACATAGTTGGCTCATTGAGTTTTAACAACTGCACTAAAACACGGGTATCCTGGTGCCCATTTTAAAGGTGAAAAACCTGAGACTCAGGGAAGTAAAGGATAGAGAACTATTAAAATTTTGCTCTTTCTGCAGCCTTATGCTGTCTCCGTGAAGACATCGCTGGAGGGGGAAAGTGAGCTGGGTTCCAGGAGGGAGGGACAGTGAGGACAGAGGCACTGAGTGAGACCAGATGACAACAGCCCACATGGAGGGTGATGCCGACATGCGCCCGGGCAGCCAGGGGCTCTAAACCAGACAGCTGATACAATTAGCTCTCAGCCTTGAACTTTATGTGTGCCGGGCCCTGGGCTGAATGATTTACCGGCATGGTGTCCTTCAGTCCTCACTGTAACCCTTCGGGGCAGGTGCAGTACTATTATTATTGCCATTTTACTGCGAGGGGCTGAGCTGCTGGGAAGTTTACACGGCTATTGAGTGGTAGACCTGAACTTGAGGCTGCTGGTACCCAATGTGTCACAGATTTGCTTATCTATCAGGGGCCGGAGAGCCTGCACAGGATATAGAAAGGCCTGGGGACATCAGTGACTTGTCTCCTAGAGAAACTGGCCAGGGCCTGGGCTTGTTCAGCTAAATGCTCGTAGCACCGCGTCCACTTTTGCTAATAGAGGCTTCACGGCTAGGTTGCTGTGCAGCCAGCTATGTTTACGCTAAGTGGAAATAAGGTGCATCACCTGCATTTGGATTTTGAATAACTCAAACCAACGGAGCAAACGGCACATCTTGAAACTTACTCTCCAATTAGAGGAACGGCATCTGGAAAGCGCTTGTGAAAGAAATCCAGCACGTCTCGACTAGTTTGAAGTTTTTCAAACTCTTCAAAGGGCATGAACAAAGTACACGTGAAAGATTTGTCCTGTGAGAAAAAGAACGGTGTGAGAGGGAAGAGGAGGCTGTGATGTGGGCACAAAGGTGGGTCCCTAAACCGCAGGGTTCTTGCTGTGGCTGGCGACAGGCACCTGGGAGGTATGTCCCAGCAGACAGGAAAGCACCCTCGCTTCCCCCCCCTACCCCCCCCCCGACTCCCAAAGAAAAGCTCTGCCCAGTCTCAGGGCTACTCCCCAGCTTCTTGGTTATTAGGATAATTTCTACCCTTTAAACTCCAGAAATTTCCACCAAGCAAACACTACAACTTTGATTGCTAATAGGTTGGTTGGATTTCATTTCTCCTCCTTTTTTTCCTCTACTGTTCCTTTTATGACAGTATGAATAGGCATCAGACCCCAGGACTGATAACAAGAGAGAGAAAGAAAAAAGAAAGAAAAAAGACCAACCAGAGAAACAGATAGCTATACTTATCTATATTACATAATAATAATAACAATAAAATAAGGACAAGAATATACATGGGCCAGCACAAATAATGCCCCATTTTTATTATAAAATATTTTATTATAAAATCATAAACGTAATTCTGTAACATAACAATATCACACTCAAGCATGCCATATGACATTTTAGGTGAAATGTTCAAATTAAAACTGTAAATTATTACACCCATATTATTACCCTACCAGCCACAGTCAAGCAGATATTACTTCTGCTGGACCCTGTATGTATTTTATATACTTATATATCAAAAAAGTGTGGGGTCTAATGAATGAACAGCCATCCTCTTTTTTGATAATCTATATTCCAATGTTTTATAAATCTTAAAGGCTAAAAGTACTTCGTAATATATGACCTAAGTCTCTTTGGCTTTATTTGGGGGACATTACTTCCTACAGCATCGCGGGAAAGATGGCAGGCCCCACACACCAAACCCCCACTAGTCATCCGTGGATGTCAAATCTCCTTTGCAGAGTAAATCACTGGAGTGGCTTCAGGATTTTCCTCAGTCATCCCAAAGTTTCAAGATGTAGTCACTCAGTAGACCAAACAATGATGAGCTTAGTTAGGTTTACACATACTAAGTGCAGAAGTAAATAGTGAAAAGCACGAATTATAGATGCAAAAGTACCGTTGATGAGAGGCTCTATACTACCTTGTTAGGAAGCGCGATCATCATGAAGGTGTTTCTAGGCCAAATGTGCAGATAATTAGGTTCCATGGCATACTGCAGAAGACACGTACATACACCTGATTAGTATGTTAACGCAACACATCTACAAAGCTGACTCTGCTTATTTTACCATTGTTTCCACAGCAGTTTAAATCAGAATCATATTCGTGGTGATATGCACGTCTATTTCCATATAAAGTAGAACTAGTCTTAGAAAACACTTTGTGTTCTGTCTTTATAAACTCAAACTTAGGTGAGGTTTTTAAAATAGAACCATTGATTGCCTTTTATTACAAATGTACTTGATCACTTGACTTCAAAAAGCTTAAAATCAATACCCTATTTTGTGTATGCCAGTGTGATGAGTTTTTAATACTAGGTATGACTGAAGATTTGAGAACAGGCTATATGATGTTCTCTCTCTCTTTCTTCTCTTTATTTCCATATACATGTGTATGGATATACATATATTATATGTGTGTATAATATTTTTATACTTTTCATCTTATCTGGGGACTCAATTGTATGGATGGCAAGGTCCTAACTTAAGTTTTATGGGCAAAACCAAATTTTGCAAACAAGCCTCTTATCTTGTTTCCCACAAAATGAATAGTGGAGAGGTCTGGTCTCCTTAGTGACCCTTCTACAACACAGTAGCAACCTGAGTAAGTATTGATTACTTGAGTAGATCAATGGACCCAAGACCCAACTGACCCAAACCTTATTGTTCCCAAGGATATTTTATATATCCAAGAATATCCAATCAATTTTCCAACTATTTCAAGTTTGCATTACTTTTTACAAATGCTTAGGAAGTACTTACCTTGTGTATATTTTACATAGAAAGAAGAACTCAGGAAGCACAGAAGAGTCTCCTGGCTGACATTTTCATGCTTTGTTTCAGTTATTTGTGTCTTAGGGGAAGAGACTATTCCTTTCTGACTTTTTAATCCCCAGTTACCCAAAGAAAGCCCAGTACACAAACATAGGAGTGAATAAATACCTAACGCTTTGACCTCGAAGATCCTACAGAGTAGTTGAATAGGAAACGTTTATCCATAAGGAAAGCCAAATAACTGGTCTTTAATAACAATTCAAGTGACAGAGAGACGGTAGGTGATTTGGTGCGGAATTAGAAGTAGAGGAAGTAGAAGTTGAGCAGGGGGATAAGTGGTAATGGGAAAAAAAACAATTAAAAATATAAAAAAATAAAAATAAATAAGTGTTAAAAATAATTTAAAAAAGAAGAAATTTGTGGGGTGGGAGGGGTTAAAACAAGGGACTTCGGGACTCTTTAAGGGGCAAAGGGAAGGGGCCTCGGGGGAAGGGCGAACTGGTGGGCAAAGCGGGGCTGCATGCGTGTGCAGTGCAGAGATGGGCAGTAAGGAGAGCAGCCGGGGTAGGGGGCCGAGGTCCTTGCTTTTCCCTCTGCTATCTTCTGACCACCTCTACTACATCTTAGAGCTCCAAAGATAAGAAAGAGCAGAGGAAGGACAGCTGACCAATTTACCATTTACCGCAATATTTGCCCCAGGCCATACATGGTTTAACGTGGCAACAAGGGAATAAGAAAACTCCTTGGAGAGCATGTTGGCCAATGATACATCTGATAAGGGGTTAGTATCCAAAGTTTATAGTGAGCTTATAAAGCTCAACACCAAAAAGCAAAGAATCCAATTTAAAAACGGACAAAGGACCTTAATAGACACTTCTCCAAAGAGGACATACAGATGGCCAGTAGACATATGAAAAGATGCTCAATGTCACTAACCACTAGAGAAATGTAAATTAAAACCACAGCGAGATATCACCTTATACCTGTCAAAATGGCCATCATCAATAAATCAACAAATAACAAGTGCTGGCAAGGATGTGAAGAAAGGGGAACCCATTTGTACTGTTGGTGAGAATGCAGACTGGTGCAGCCATTGTGGAAAGCAGTATGGAAATACCTTAAAAAATTAAAAATGGAACTGTTTTATGACCCAGTGATTGTACTTCTGGGTATTTATCCAAAGAAACCTGAAACACTGATTTGAAAGAATATATGCCCCACTATGTTCATTGTTGCATTATTTATAATAGACAATATTTGGAAGCAATCCAAGTGCCCATCAGTAGATGAGTGGATAGAAAAGCTGTATACATATACACAATGGAATATTACTTAACTGTAAAAAGAAGGAAATCACACCCTTTGCCACAGCATGGAAGGACCTGGAGAACATTATGCTAAGTGAAATAAATCAGTTAGAGAAAGACAAGTACGATATGATTGCACTCATATGAATCTAATGAACAAAATAGACAAACAAGCAAAATAGAAACAGAATGACAGATAGAGTACATACTGACAGCTCTCAGAGGGAGAGTGGGTTGAGAGGCTGGGTGAAAAAGGTGAAGGGATTAAGCAAAAAAAGCCTCATAGACACAGACAATGGTATGGGGAAAAGGGGGTGGGGGAGGTTGAAGAGGGTATATGGGGGAAATGGTGACGGAAGGAGACTTGGCTTGGGGTGGTGAACACACGATACAATGTACATGTGGTATTTTATAGCATTGTACACCTGAAACCTATATAATTTTATTAACTGATGTCACCCCAATAAATTCAATTAAGAAACTCCTTGGAAATCTCTTTGCAACAACTTGCGGTTCACTTTATTTAATAACTATTATTAATTTAATCATGAAAATAAGACCTCTTAATTGTCAGTGTACAGAATTGATTCTCAACCCACTTTTTTCCTCCCAAGAGAAAATAGAGAAATGATATTACTATCTGAGATAAATTCCCTGTGTGTTTCCAATAGGGTAGTTATAATTCCTCTCTGCCTTTACTTCTTAGGAAAGTATCTCAAAAGGTGATGGAGAGAGAGTGATATTACTAAAGGGACCTCTAGCCCAATGTATTACTAATGACAAAATACTTTGCCAAACCTATGAACTAAGACACGAGACTGAGAACAATCTCACTAGAATATGCCTCCAGCCTCCTATGATGCCAGGTGTGTGTAAAGGGGATAAGGAAGGGAAGGACTTACATCTCCGTCCTTAGATGGAATGGTCAGCTCCATGTACCCATGAGGAATGTACTGTTGACTGTAATCAAAGCGGGGTTTCTTCATGAGGTGAGCTCTGACAGTTGAATAGGCACCATCACATCCTACAATGAGGTCACAAGTGACATCTTTGGGAACTTCGTCAGATCTGAAAAATAAAATGAACCATTCAATTTTTTTTAAAAGGGGTCTATTGCTAAAAATGATAATGTACCTCCACTTGGGTGTATAAAAAGTAGCCAGGCAATAGGGCTACTACTCACTTTTACAAATCTTACAGATTTCAGTGGACAGCCAGAAAGATGGTAACACCTCTATCACAGGTTTTCTTCTGAGAATGAGAATAACACATAACCACACTGTTTAATAAAGACATGCTAGTCCATGGAAGTGTGTCTGAGAGTTGAATTCCCTGCATGAAGAGAATCCTGAAAAGAAGGCAGAGCATCCCAAGTGGAGGGAATGTATGAACCACCGAAGTGATAGGACCAGGATTTTTAATGAATACATTTGTCTTGAGCAGAGGGTAGGTAGTAGGAGATAAGCTTAAGAAAAGAACACAGTAGAGGGAGGGGAAAAAGGGAGAAGATTATTTTGGATGCTATGACAAAAGGTTTAAATATATTTTCCTGGCAAAAGGGAAAAAAGTAATTCTTTTCGATTGGGTGGATGGTGTATGAAAAGTGGTAACTTAATCTCACTTGCAGTAGATGGATTGAAGTGGAGGCAGAATGTAGAAGAGAAGGGAAATGGGGACCAGGTGATCACAGTAGCCTACCTAAAGCAGGGATGACAGCCAAGGACTGTGGTGCTCAGGAAGAGGACAGGGACTCTGAGGCCAGCAGAAAAATGAGGAGAAAATAGGGACAGGGGCCCATGACAGTGATTCTAATTCCCTGGATGATAGAACTAGTCAGGAGTGGGACACACTTGGAGAAAAACAGATGATCGAGGTCTCAGATGTGTTGGAGGTATGGCAAGAGGTACCTATGAAGATGTTTAATGAGAAATTAACATTGGTAGGGTTGAATTTAGGACTGAATGAAGGTACAGGCCTAGGCGAGAGAGGCTCCTTTTAGAGATGTGAGTTTGTAAATGTTGAGTGGACTGGGAATCCATGACATGTCCATCGCCAGAGTGGGATGGGAGACTTGGAACTTAAGAGGCAACAGAGCAAGACAAGGACAAGCAGACAGATAGCATCCACAAAGAGAGGAGAAACAGGGCGGTGGCAGGTCCTCTATTTCTAGCAAGGAGAGCATGAAGCAGAGTGGGGTCCTCAGCATGGAGTCCCCACTGTGGAAGACTGTGGGAGGCTGAGTGAGCAGGAGGACCGCTGGCATGCTAGGCAGAAGGTATCTAAGGTCTCTTTTCAATGTGAAACTCAGCAAATCTAGGAACTAGCTGAATTAGCCTTTTAGTAATTCGACTCTTTCAAAAGAGCCAAAGAACAAAGTTTACAGACACAGTTCTCCGCGCCAACCCTTCACTTTTCCCTCTGAAGTCACCAGGCTGCGGGGCATTCATTACCCAAGCACTGTGATCCTTCTCTCCTCGGGATTGCACTTCAACAGCCTGTGGCCAAAGTACACCTTTGTGTTGGGATATTTCTCAAGAGCTGAGGAAACAACAACAACAAAAAAAGCAAACAAAAATAAAATTCCAATTCTTGTGTCACTTATTCAAATTCAAGTATCAGTCATTTTCTGACAACAGTATAACAGAACTATTTATTCTTATCAATGTAAACATGATTGAAGTAGTAATTTGACATTTGAATCTGACATTTGACATTTGAATCTGACATTTGACATTTGGTAAATGTTGCGGGATAATTTGATAGTAAAAGACATGAGTAAAAAATCAACTGCTCTCATCTAAAAAAAAAAATCCAACTAACTCTGTTACACAAAGTCTTACATTGCTGTAATTATAGACACCCTGGGAAGGAAACAGGCATTACATATGTTTAAAATTGCCTGTAATTTAAGGTTTCATTTGTGATTGAAAATGTTCAACCAAACTCTCTACAGCTTGAACTTGTCATTCAAGTTGTGACAAATATAGATTATTGACACTCACTCTTTTTATAATCACATGCTGGAACACTAAGGGGGTAAATGAGTAATAATACTTGAAATTTCTCAATAAATAGAATCAGGTTATGTTAGTGTTCTATTAATTTGCCTGCTAGCTATCAATAGAACTTAGTGATTTTCATTTTCTGAACTAATAATCATGTTCTTGTCATAGTAGTAAAATATGATTTTTGCCCCTATGAATTCTCAAGGATAGGAAAGCGATAATGGCTTCTAGAAGGCTATTTATTGCTTCTAAAGCTATGAATCAGGATGCAGAGATTAGCCCCAGACCCTATAAATGGAGTAACCAAAATCCTGGAAGGAAAGGGAAGATGCCTGAGATCACAGAGAAGAAAGTCAGACTTTCAACTCAGCACTCCTGTCTGTGATTCTCTCCTTTTGTCTAAGCTTTGGACTCTTCTGTTCCATTCTGACTCAAGTGTGATTTGGGGTTTGAAGACTTTAAGATTCTGGAATGTGAGACTGGAGATTTTAGAATATTGAAATCTGAGCGACCGTAAATCAAAGACTTATTCATGTGTAAGAACTCTTTTGGCAAATAATTTTAAAGACATCAAAATTTACCTGAATGACTAAGGCTATATTTCACGAACACAAAATGTATCTGTGGAATCTATTTTATTTTTTTTCTTAAACGTATCCTAATACATCCCAAAGAATTTTCCACAAGACAATAGTCCTGGGATGTGGTCCCTCCAAGACAAGAAACTGTTCTGTGGTCAAATCCTTTGGAGAAACGCTGACTCTCTGACCATCCTGGACATACTGCCAGGTCTCTAGCTACCTGTGACTCTTGAGTTTGAAATTTGTGGCTGGTCCAAGTGGAGATGTGTTGTATGCATTGAATTTTTACAATTTAGTACCAAAGAGAGAGAGAGAGAGGATGAAAATGTCTCATAAACTACTGTCATATTGATTGCACATTAAAATGGAAATATTTGCATATATTAGATTAAAATACATAGTTAAGTTCACCTGTACCTTTTCAGTTTTTTTTTATGTGACTAATGTATTTAAAATTACACATGTGAGTGGCATTGAGGCTATGTCTCAGACGGCCCTAGAAGGCCAGCCATGCAGACCAGTAGAACCAAGCTCTGGGAATCCCTGTCCGAAGAAAGACTGAAAGCTTGTTTGATGCAGGACTTACAAACTCACTTGACCACATGTCCTTTTCTGGTCGTCTTGCAGAACATTTATGAACATCCCACAGAACAGTGAACCACAGTGGGATAGAACCCCTCATGAAACGCTGATGCAGGAAAATGCTTTTAGTTTTTAGAACAGGGCAGAGACTGTTCGGCCAAGGAGAAGTGAACAGTGACGAGTGATTGGACCTGTGGACTGGCAGCTTATACTTTCCAAAGGTTAGGAGAGAAGAGGTTCAGCGTTCACTTTACTGACGGATTTACAGCATTTCAGAAGTTGCACGCGGTGTTGCACATTTCAGTGCACCGAGGCTGCATCTTCCCACACGTGTTCGCTCCCAGTATTAGCAGATGTTTCGTATATAATATTGGGGGGGGGGGGCTGTGTCGGCAGTAGCTAAAAGCATGGACTTTGGAATAAACATACCCAAGATTAAACCCAGATTCTACCACTTATTAACAGCGTGACTTGTTATACTGAGGAGCCCTCTAAGCCTCCTTCACCATCTGTATGGGTTAGAGAAAGATAATTCCCACCTCTCGTAGTTATTGGGAGGGTCATACAAATCGATGCATATATAGCACTTAACATAGTGCCTGGTGCCTTAATGAATGTTTGCTGTTATTTGTATCCTAATAGGTTCAGAGGACACTATAAAGAGATTGTCTTAGGTGACCTATGTTACTATTTTAAAGGTGTTCTTTGGTTTATTTATTTTCTTAAGAACAACATGAATCTATCTAGTCATCTAGCCGTCTAGCCCCACCGCTCCCATCTGACCATCCAAAAGACAGTCTTATAAATGCAAGTAAAGAAATTGATTTAAGAATACTAAGCCCTATTTCTTAGGTCCCTGCTGAATCAACTGGAATGGCTTTCCCTGTCACTCCTCTTTCCAGTGGAATTCAATTCAACGGACATATTGCAAGCTGGCTTTGGATGGGGAATTGTGGAGAAGCAGATAAATCACGTGAGCTGTCTTGAGCTGGACTGCTCAGGACAGATTTAGGAGCCAGGAGAATTACTTTAGGGGGATGCTTTGCAGGGAGTGAATATGTTCGGTCCAAATGCTGAAGAGGAGAAAGAACTGCTACGAGCAAGGGCTGCATGGGATGTGATTGGGTCGATCTGCCAAGCTACAGATTTAATTACCAATCCAGGAGATTTTCCATGAATGACTAGGACTTTTTAGTTACATTAGAAACCTCAGGGTTATATTTTAGGCCTTCCTCTTTCTTAACCTCCTTCGCCCTCCATCTACCAGGTCTCCTATAAATACCACGAATCTACACGCTTTCCTCCAACCATGTTGCTATAGCTTTAGTCCAGGGCCTCATTTGTTTGGACACAGATTCCCAACATTCTTGAGGCCTTCTCTTAGCCTCCACACTACTGCTTTTTGTTTTTCTGAAATGCAAGTCTAACTGTGTCACTTTGCAAATCATGAGAGCATATGTGTTGTTCCCCTGGACTGTGCATTATTCATCAGGGAGAGGCTCACTCGTTCCGGTGCCTCAAGACAATAGGAATTCAATACACATGGAACAAATGATTTGCATTTAGATCATTGAAAAGATGAAAAAGGGATGCCAGAGGATGTATCACTACTGCTTTTCACGTAGGACTTGGTATTGTATATTGTCCTGCTCTTAATACTTATAAAAAGAGAGAGTAAACAAATCCCAATAAATCACGTGACAAGACTAGTCTCGTGTGCTATGCTGAAAATGACAACTGGTGAATAAAGCATTGGACTTACCAGTTAATAGATCCTTGTTCAGACTTTCTCTGCTTATAGAAAGAATATACTGCAAGAAAAAGATAGTAGATACTGTTTGTTTCTGGAGAACAGGAAAATATAACTCTATGTTGCTCACTCAAAAATAGGAAAAATGTATTGTTTAGCAGAAGGTTGCAATCTTAATTTTGTGACCATTTAGCTATGTAGCCATTTAAAAAATAAACACTTTAATGAAACACATATAATATGATACTTAACTTTAAAGTTAGGCTTTTTCAAAGTTTGATACTATAAAAACCAAATCCTTCTCTTGTAGGAAAATGTTTTCACTAAGATAGTTTTATTTTAACAGCAAATCGTAAATTTCATATTTTTGTCTTAGGTCCCCAAATTAAGCTGTTTAAAAGAACTTCAGAAATGATAGCATAACCAGAATAAATGTACTCTTTCCCAAAGGCCTTCATTTCAAAGTGAAAGAGAGAGAGAGAGAGAGTGTGTGTGTGTGTGTGTGTGTGTGTGTGTGTGGTTGTTGGTGGTGGTAGCCAGAAGGGGGCTGGTAGGTGTGGATCAAGCCTCCCTGGGTCAGGTGTTGATTGTTTGTGACTTTTATAGGACAATTCAGTGGGTTGACTGTTCTGCGAGGCATGGCAGGCACGGTACGTAGGGCCCCACCATACTTTTATGGGTACATTTTCATGTACCCCTAATTTTAGTCTATTTAATTTTAATTTTAGTCTATTTTGAAATCAGAAGAAGAAAAATTAGTATAGTGAGTATATAAGAATGAATCCAGCCTTCATTATATTACTATTTATACCAATGCACTCATAAAATCTAATTTTTACTACTTAATGTTTTACGGAGGAAGGGGCCCCTGGAGGCTGGAGTGCCCACCTCGGGCCCATGCGGGGCACACCGCAGCCTTGCAACGCAGGGTGAGTCTGTTGCTTTAAAAATTTTAACCATGTCACTTTCCATATTGTGGCATATGTCACATTTAACACAAATATACTAATTTAGGACTCTTTACCTCATCCAAACATAGAGACATTTAAAATTAACAGCTAAATCTGAACTTGGTATAAAAATAGTTTGTTCATGCTACAAAGGCAATGACTGGGGAAGAGCTTCCTGTGTCTTTGCTACAAGCCGAAATTAACAACGACCCGTTAATTGTCTCTTTCCTAGTTCTGTTCTGCAGTCTGTGATGTCACTAATCACCTCATTTCCATGGAAACCATGCTTGTTACTCAAAGTATGTTAGGAAACATTTTAATTATAAAGGCATATTTACATGGGGAAAATATTCTTTCTATGTCAATAACCAGGCTGCAGGGAGGGTCCCTGTCTGGTCTACTCTATATCTTTGGTATTTTTTCAAAATCAAAAGATAAGAGTCACCACTGTCAAGCCTTTACCTGTTCTAAAATATTGATCTTGTGAAAAATAATGTAAATAAATAAGTTGAGCTATGAAAAAGCTCTTATAACCGAAATAATAATACTAATAATAATGATAATAATAATAAAGATAATCTAAAGGAAGTTGGATTATCTCCTTTGGAGACTTCTAAGACAAAGGTTGCAGTGCTAACTTTTCCAGATATATTGGAAAAAAATTGTTCACATTCTTTGCGCTGAATGCCTTCAAAAGAGAATGTTTTGTAGTAAGGGAGTGCCATTATTTTGGGCTCAGGAGATTAGAAGTAAAAAGTGGGGAGCTCTGGCCTGCTCTGTATATTAGGGAAAAATTTGATAGTTCCCAGGGCCCTCTGGGAGGGAGATGGGAGGAAGAAGAACCCGGAACCAGAGACAGTAAGAAGAACCAGAAGAACCAGAAGAACCCGGATGCTGCAGGGAGAAAAGGGCCAAGAAAACAGCTGGAGGAGAGAGGCTCAGCCCAGAGAAGGGCTTCAAAACAGATATCGGAGATGAAACTGTGCCCCTTGGGGATTTCAAGTTTGTTTGCTCTTCTGCAGGCAGTGTGAGCCCTGACAGATCCACAGGTCTTCAGGATTTCATGTGTCATGTGAGCGAACGTTGTTTGTAGAAATTGGTGGAAGAGGTGAACTTCCTGTCTGGACCATCATGGTACATGGTCAACTCCAGGGGAGAGGGGGTGGTCACCAAGAGCCATTGGAGGTCAGTTGAATGTAGGCTCCCCAGGGGTCCATAGAAATCCCGGGGTCCTGGGGAGGGCTTTGGACTGCTGCAGGTGTGGAGTTAAGCAATTCAAAGCAATCTTTTTTTTTTTTTAATTTAATTTATTTATCTTTAGAGGGGAAGGGAAGGAGAAAGAGAGAGAGAAACATCGATGTGTGGTTGCTTCTCATGTGTCCCCTGCTGGGAACTGGCCTGCAACCCAGGCATGTGCCCTGACTGGGAATCGAACCTTGATCCTTTGGTTCACAGGCCCGTGCTCAATCCACTGAGCTACACCAGCCAGGGCTCAAAGCAATCTTAAAGGATAAGGAGGCTCCCATGTTCGACTCAGACATGAAAATAATGATGCAAGTCAAAGAAAGAGGGGTGGCTATAAATTTAGCATGAACTCAATTCTTAAGAATTGAGAAATGGCAGGATTGGTGGGGGAGGAGTAATTTCCTCCTTCCTTTCATGCATGCAAGGCCCCCCAATGGAAACCCCCAAGGACACTGTCACCCTGTTGGGAAATCATTGGTAATGAAACTGCCTCTGTCTGTCCCTCTCTGGTGGTACAAGTAAGGAAGCCAACTTCAGTCTCGGGTCCAAGTCACTCTCCTCATCCAGCTTTCCTGGTACAGTTTTGAGCCATACCTCACTCCTTGGTCTATTTATACTTTATTGGCTCACTCTTTGCCACGGGGATGGATATGATGCATTGGCCTTCCTTAGCACATCCATGTTAATCCAGGAAGAAGGTGGATTGATTATTACAAATCTCTCTCAATTTAGTAAGAGGCATAGCGAGATCAAGCAGTACTGCCCAGCTCTCCCGGAAGGACCCCAACACCACTCTCTGCTGGGTATTGTCTCAGAGGAAACCTGCCTCATTTTCCCTTTGACCCTGACCTCTTGTAATCATGCAGCTTCTTTCTGCACCTGTAAAGCCAGGTGGGTAGAGTCGATGGATTTAATAAGGTTGCTGATCACTGTCAGATTCTGTTATGTGAAAGTGCATTTACACGTTTTCTCATCCAATGCACATTTGGCACTTGAAAAATCTGTATGATTTTGAAATCTGTTCTCACCCAGCTTGCTTCCATTGATAGACCCTCACTGGATTGGGACGACGCCATCTCGCTGCTGAGTTAAGGTTTCAGCAATCTCAGAGTTCACTTTCTCTGTGAAGACTTCTCTGGAAGTGAAAGCTTTCCTCCCTCTCTGGACCACATGGCTGACCATTCCTCAGCTGAGTTCTGTCCACAATGAACTTGATTGCTAGCTATCCTTACCCTAGCGAGGGTTTTCTGAGACTCCTAGCAAGGATTCTACTGCCAGGTGTGTTCCAACTCTTTCTCAACTGCCTGTGAATCACCCATACTCACCCCTGTCTTCATTGTCCAAAAAAAATGCCTTATATACCCAATGTTGCTTCACTGTCATTGGAATTTTCATGGATTTTTTATGTCTATGCAAATTCCCCATGACACATATTAAACTTTGATTTACTTTGGCTAATCTGTCTCTGTTAATTTGGTTATCGGCCCAGCCAGGAGAATCTGGAAGATGTGAGAAAAAGTATTAATATTTGTTTAGCTCCCACAGTTAACAACAGCTTATACTTGACTTGAACGTGTAAATTTTACTTGCCTATTTAGAAGAGGTGATTCTTTTCTTTCCTATAACACCAAGTGCAATTTGGGGTGAACTAAACAGAATATATTAATTATCTGAAAATGTTTTTCTGACTATGGATGGTCGGTGGACTTTCTTCCCCTTCATTCCCCTGCCAAGCTCAGGAATGAAAGCTCTGTACCTATGTTTTTATAATGCCAAAATAAGCAGGTTATTATTTTTAAAAATAATTAAATAGAAAATTTTCATTCTACCCTGCCACCTCTTTCCCCAAAGCCCTTAATTCTTGGAATGGTTTACTTTGGACCCACTTTTTAAACAAATTTTAATTGTGGCAAAATATCTATAATATAAACTTCACCATGTTAACAATTTTTAAATATACAGTTCAGTGGCATTAAGTACATTCACAATGTTGTTACAACCATCACCACCATCCACTCACAGAACTCTTTTTCAAAATTTAATCTTTATGGTATTTTTTTCCCATCACCATTTAGTCCCTTTATAGAACTCTTCATCTTTTGAAATTGAAACTCTGTCCTCATTAAACAATAACTGCCCATTCCACCTTCCTCCAGCCCCTGGCAACCACCATTCTATCTCCTGTCTCCGTGAACTTAACTGCTCTAGGGAACTCATGTAAGTGGGTTCATATAGTATTTGTTCTCTTGTGACTGGCTTACTTTACTGAGAATAAAGCCCTCAACGCTCACCCATGTAGTAGCATGTGTCCCGTCCCTTTAAAGGCTGAGTGATATCTAGTGTCTGTTGTGTAGAAAACTTACACTTGTCCTGGTGCCTCTCTAGCCCTCACACGACCAGCCCCAACTGGGTGTCCCACAATTTAACTCTGTTCTGCACTAGCTGTCTGGAGTTAGCGTCCATCCCAAGGTTGAGGGCTCAGTCCCACAAGACTGCCCCCACTTCAGATGACACTCTTATGTCCAGTTTGTCACCTGTGCCTCTGACTGATTGGCTATAAATCGAAAGTTCCCCAGAACCCCTTTTCAGGTTTGAATAATTTGCTAGAGTGGCTCACAGAACTCAGGAAAACAGTTCACTGTCTACCAGGTTATTACAAAAGGAAATGGAAAAGCATACGGGCATACGGAGGAGCACCCGGATGGAAGAGGTGTGTAGGGTGAGGCATGTGAGAGGTCTGCAGGCTCTGCGCCTTCTCCAGAGTACCACTCTCCAGCACCTGCTCAAGCTTGCCAACCTGGAAGCTCTCGGAACCCCACTGTTGGGGATTTTTATGGAGCTTCCTCACATCGGTGTGATGAATCATTTAATCCATTTTCAGGCCTTCTCTCCTCTCCATAGAATGGGGGGTAGAGCTGAAAATTCCAAGCTTCTAATCATGGCTTGGCCTTTCATCCAGGAGCCCACCAAGAGTCACCTCATTAGAACAAAAGACACTCATACTACCCAGAAAATTCCAAGGGATTTAGGTACCCTGTGTCAGGAACTGGAGTCAAAGACCAAACATTGGAACAAAAGATGTTTCTGATGCCCTTCTCACTTAGGAAATTACAGGGGTTGTAGGAGCTCTGTTCTAGGATCCAGGGGCAAAGATATATATATTCTGTTATCTCACATTGGCTTACACCACATTTTGCTTATCTGTCTGCCCATCAATGGACATTTGGATTGCTTCCACCTTTTGACTATTGAAATGCTGCTATAAACATGGGTATGCAAATATCTGTTTTTTTGGTTCTTTGGGATATATACCAAGATGTGGAATTGCTAGAGTATATGGTACCTCTATTTTTTAAGTGTTTGAGGAATGACCATACTATTTTTCATATGGCTGTACCGTTGTATGTTTCTACCAACAATGCACCAGGATTCATTTCTTTTTCTTCATGTCCTTATTTTCTGTTTTTGCTTCTGAGAGTAGCCATTGCAATTGACATGGGCTATGTCAGCTACCTTATCATCACGAGATCTGGGAAGACCTTGGTCCCGTGAGCGTGTGTGTGTCTCCTGCTACCTACTCTAAGTGTGGTCCACGGACCAGCAGCGTGGATACCACCTGGGTGTTTGGGGGTTGCAGAACTTCAGCCTCCGTTCCAGCCACACAGAATCAGACTCCTTTTTAACGAGATCCCAGGTGAGTCTGACCATCATCATCGTACTTGCAATGGCAGGTCTGTGGAGGATCAGAGACCCAGAAGAATATGAACTTCACTGGGATTCCCTGCTTAAAATGAGGTGTTGCTGGATAAAGCAAGTTGGAGTTTTTCTCTTACTGATAGATGTTTGACACATTCATTCTCTCAAAGAAACAAATTTAGAAGGTGTAACTAGATAAAAATGTATACTTTGTACATTTTTGTACAACTCTGTGTGTTACTGTATAAAAGATAAGTAGAAAAGTGACAGAGCAAGAAAATAGATTTGTTTTAACACATTCTGGACTCTGATGTTTTAGAAATTATGAACACTGAAGGCATTTCAGGTTTATTCTATAAATTCCATTATAATTCAATTTTGGGTTGGAGAGTCAGGGAAATCAACATCATAAAACCCTGTAAAGTTGTTTTTGCATATTATGCTTGACAGTAAATACAGGGCAATTTTCTCTGTGCAACTGAAAGGAGATGGGAGGGAAAATTTGTCCAGTAGAGCAAAGCATAAAGGCAAAAAAAAAAAAGCCTACTGTGATGACAATAATAGTTAACTCTTATTGGGTGTTTAGGAGGGATGGGGCCCTATTTTAAGCACCTGTTATGAATTAACTTGTTAACTGGCTTATGTTCCTGAATTCTAGGCTGATGCAGGAAATGTCAAAGATGGGTCCAAGTGGCAAGTTATAGACTTTAGACTCAGCTCTAACCAAACGAGTAGCTCCAGTGTCAACCTACCTGGGATTTTGTCCCATAGGGAATTGCAGACTTTTTTCCTGAGAGAGAGTGAATCATTCTTGCTCTCATTGGAACACCTTGAGCTACAACCTGAAATAAAACCAGAAATACCAATTTCAATTTCTGTAACATGGCATTATGCAATTAAAATAGATATGAATTTTAAAGTACGCTTTGTAAATATTTTCAAAATATTAAAAATAGTATAAAGAATCATGGAAGCATAGAATGGTGGTAAGTTAATCTGTATTCTTGCAAATGTTAGTTTTTGCTTTCTTTTGAAACTTCAGATTTCGGAATTCACTTAAAGCTTATTGGGTCTAAATCTGATATGACACTTGGGAAATGTTTCATTGTCAGAAAGGTTAAGGTATTTTCCCAGGATCATCCAAGAGAGCAACACATGGGGAGTAAAACCCAGGACTCCTGAACCCAGTGCCGTGTTTTCCTACACACGGACCTAAGAAAAGTGTAGAAATGCAAACGGAACTTATATCGACTTATGTTATCATGTTGAAGACCCACTGTCAGCAAAAGTCCTATTGGGAAAAATGCGTGATTTCTGTTCATATTTCCCAGCTGCATGGTGGACAGGGAGAAGTTCAGTGATATTGAGGCCATGTAAGAAAAATCTGCTACAGGCCCACAATCCTTATCCACAATCTTGGGGCCCATTGGTTTCAGAATTCAGAAGTTTTCAGATGTTCGAGAGGTAGTTTGGGGCAGATGTGGCTATCACACAGCCAGCAGAGCCTCAGGCACCAGCCCATAATGAAACAAAATACTTCTGCAGTAAAACATAGTGACATCAAATGAAAAAATGGGTGTGGCCGTAAAAAGTCTTACATCAGGTCAAATGTTCTGCTGGATGGATGATGAAACACTTCCTATTTTCAGAGCTTTCTGCATCATAGAATTGTGGGTAAGAGAGTATGGATCTGTATAGCCGAAAGAATGGAGTCTGCCTGCCTCCTGTCATCCTAATGCCATCCAGAGCTCACTTTTCTGTAAGCAGAGCTCTACCACCCTGTTGAGAGCCCACATCAGAAGTAGTTATCAGGTGGTGTTGCAATGCCTCTGCTCCAGGCCAGGCATCAGGCTCTGGATCCCCAGGTGCTTCAAGCGTCACATATTCACCCTCTTGCCAGTTTAGAAGTTTGAAAACCTCTGTAGAATGAGTCTGCATGAAGAGGTTCGTGGCATTCGACAGTCTTTTGCACCAGGATGAAAGCTAGACCACACGATTGTTGGAAAACAGCAAGTGTCATCTTCGATAAGGAAAATGCATTAACAAGGTACCTGATCTTCTAGGCCAATGGCTTTCAAGGCTTGTCGTCCTCTATAAGAAAGGGCCAAGTTAATGCTTCTTCCACGTGCAGATTTGGCCACTCGGATATCTAAGACATTGGAAGTAGACTCCACGTTACACACATCTCCTATGTCCTAGCACAGAATGAACAACTGGTGCAGTCAGAACCAGATTAGAAGGCCTTGCTAACTCTTCTAAAGAAAATACTGCCCTGTCTCGTGTGGCTCAGTGGTTGAGTGCTGGCCTGTGAATCAAAGAGTTGCCAGTTCAATTCCCAGTCTAGGGCACATGCCTGGGTTGCAGGCCAGGTCCCCAGTAGGGGGTATATACAAGAGGCAACCACACATTGATGTTTTTCTCCCTCTCTCCCTCCCTTCCTCTCTCTAAAAGATAAAATAAATAAAATCTTTTAAAAAAGAAAAAAATACTAATAATAGTACATTTGTGTTCAATTAATTGAGATAGTCAAGGTTTAAAAATTTGAACAGTTCATTTTTAAAAAATATCTTTTTAAAATCTAAAGAGAAAGAGCTCAGAGAATGAAAACCACATCTCACCATTTTTAGCATTGTCTTACCTTCTCTAGCTTCATATACATCAACTTGGAAATTCCTCTTTGCAAGGAAGCATGCATTTAGTGATCCAACCTAAAATTCAAAGCAAATTTTTTCACATTTTTGTCTGATTCCACCGGTACAGGGGATTTTTCCAGCAAAATGAAGCATCCAGTGTGACTTAGTTATCACACTGATTTACTCAGTCACTACAAGAAAGCACCATTTGCAAAAATAATGGGATAATCCAAGATTAAATTTATAATTTTAGAGATAGACTTTTTACTTTTTTATTGTCACATGTAACTTTTCTACAGAAAGATCATAAAACATGTATACAGTTTACAGAATACTTAGAAAGTGAACACTCATATAACCATCACTTTGGTCAAAAAGCAGAGCATTGCTATGCTCCTGAAGATGCCCCACCACCTCCCCAACCTTTCACCAACAGGTGAACAGTATGCTGACTTTTGCGATAACCCATCCTTGCTTCTTTATAGTTTTACCACTTAGGTATATATTACTAGACCATAAAGGTTAATTTGGCTTGTTTTTGAATCATATAATTAGAATCACACTTGTGTATTTTTTTTGCATCTTGCTTCTTGAACACAATAATATGCTTAGGAGATTCATCCATGTGGTTGCATGTAAACTCCAGGTTATCCAACTTTATTACTGTTTGATTCATCATTGTACGAAACCTCACAGATGGTCCAGCCATTCTACTATTGAAGGGTGTTTGAGTGTTTCTTGGTTGGGGGATATTATTAACAACACTGCAAAGAACATTTTTGTGCATGAATCCCTTATATACATGTGCATGATTTTTCTCGAGAGGTTTATGGTCAGAAAAGGAATCCTTGTACAAAGGTTTGTGTTTCTTCCCCTTTATTATGCCATGTGTTCCAACATTTTGCAATAATGTGTTTTCCAATCGGCAGCTTCTGGGAGTTCATCTTTGCCAGCACCTGGTATTTTCAAACTTTTGAACATTGCTATTGGAGGGGAAGATGGGGAGGAGTGTTTTAATTTGCGTATATCTGGTAACTAAAGAGTTTGACCACTTTTTCATATATTGATTGACTGTTCCGATCTCCTTGTTTATAAAGTGTCTGCAGAGTCTCTTGCCCATTTTCTATTGGGTTGGTGACTTTTTTTTTCTATTGATTCAAATAGTTAGTTATAGATCTGAGTACAGAGTCTTTGTCGTTTTTAAATGTTGCAAATATCTTCTTCTATTGTGTGGCTTGCTTTTTAAACTCTATAGTATGTTTTAAAGATGAGAAGCTCTTTATTTCAGGTAGTCACATTTATCAATGTTTTACCTTATTATTAATGCATTTAGTATCTTTTTAAGTCTTTCCCTTCTCTGACATTATGAAGAATATTTTGTCTATTGTCTTCTCAAAACTTGATAGTATTGCCTTCTTTAAAGCTTTATATAGGTTGCCATGATTTATCTGCTGCCTCATCACTAGCAATATAAATTGGGTGAGATCATCCATATTCAATTATCACACCTGAATGTTCAGCAGCATTCAATCAATGCTATTAACAAGCCTCTCTTCTTGAAACACCAACACTGTTTTTCATTTTCTGCCTTTTTTATGTCCCTCTGGGCTTTCCCTCTTTTTCTTCTTTCAAAGAAAGACAATCCAATGTTGGAGAATCTCAAACCTGCATCCTAGTCCATCTTCCACATCAGTGGAGATGCAAAAACTCACATCTCCTACCCAGATCTCTTTTTTGAGCTCACGCAAAACCAGTTGCAATGTAGTGGGTTGAACAGGAGAGATTACCATCAAATCACCCAAGGATGTAACTTTCAACCACAATAAGCTCTTCGTATTCAGTTCCTAGTGCTGTCTTCACAGAGTACCACGAGCCAGCTGGCTTCAAGAGCAGGTAGTTGTTGTCTCAGTTTTGGAGACTGGAAGTCTGAAATCAAGGTGTCAGCAGGGTTGGTTCCTTCTGAGGCCGGGAGGGCAGGATCTGTTCCAGGCCTCTCTCCTTGGCTTGTAGAAGGTCCTTTTCTCCTGATGTCTCTTCACGTGGTCTTCCTTCTGTGCACCTATTAGTCAGGCCAGGAGCAGACACAGAAGGGCCCGAGACTTCATCTATTTAGTTCACACCTGTTTTTACTCCTCTGCTCCAAGGTACCTCGGTATCTAAGCACTTATGTATTCTTTTAAAATATTCCTATGGTTCAGTTCTTGCATCTCCTCTTATGATTCCATGATACCACGACCACCTAACTTTCTTCATATTATTCAATTTCTATAGACTGGTGATGGCATTTAAAAAAAACATAAGTCAATCCTTATTTAAACTATGAAGTGTATGAAAAAATTTCAAATTTAATTGTTTTCAAAGCTATTCACTTATTTAATATTTAGGAAGGCCAACCAAGACATTCATGATCAAGATTATGATAATTCCAGTTCTGTGTAACTGAGATTTAAATAAAACTAAAAGACAAGAAAAATATTGGTAGATGTGACAGAATTTCAGCTAGAAGGATTAGTCATGTGGCTAAAAGAGTACATTTAGACTCTAATTTATTTCCTGTTCTCACTTTCTGTAAGGGGTGCTTAATCAGGAATAACTGTCGGTAACTTCTTTGTTGTTATACCGGCAAAAAAAAAGAAAACCCACTAAAACTACTATGAAGATATAAATGGGAAGGAAAATGTGTGTACGCCACTCGGAACCCACCACAAACTCTCACAGAATGCACAGCTGGTTCTGAGAATAAATGGGGAAGAGAGTGTAGAGAGAAGTGAAGATGCTGGGTGGGGGAGACTCTTGGGAGCAGTAAAAACATTCAAGGTGCCAGTTCTTGGAAGTAAGCCTGGATAAAGATAGAACAGTTCAGGGGAGAATGGGAAGGGTTTACAGGAACAAATATAAAGGACTCATGGACAAAAACTAGCGGGGGTGGAAATGGGAGGGAGGAGGGGAGGGATGGGTGGGTGGGCTGGGATGGGAGTAAAGGACAGAAAACTGTACTTGAACAATGATTAAAATAAAATTTTTTTAAAAAGCAAAAAAAAAAAAAAAAGGACAGTTCTCTTAAGGACATGAGCAATTCTGAAAAGTCTCTCAATTTGTTTTGAATCACCAAAAGTCCAGACTAGTAAACTCTTTTGGCCATAACATAATTTGTAAAGTCAAAGTTTTATTAACAAGTAGTCTAGCCTTTTGGTGCGTAAGCAGAGCTCTGAGGAGATTCCTTGGTTACATAATTATGGATTTACCCAGTTTTCTGTTCTTCTCCTTTTCCATTTTCTTCTTCTGTCTTCTCTTACTTCCTTCTTTATAGACCATGTCCTTTGGCCCCACCCTGCCCAAGATTGATGCCTAGGTTACCAATTAAAAACATTATATGAAAACTTTCTTGTAATGACAATGATTAGATATCCTTCCTGGGTGTTCAGCTGCCATGGTTTTATAGAATATTAGGATTCACTAAATTTCTGCTGGTTCCCAGGTGACCTCTCTAGCTGTGATTGTTCGTAAATGCTGACCCTAACAGGAAGGGCATCAAGATGATTAAAATTTTATGCATTTTATACCTCTTTATTATAATGTGTTTGGAATTAGTGTGATAATGTAATGTTAAAAATGTGTCAACTTGTCAACTGCTTTTGACTTAATAAAGCATGTAGAACTCTTCCTAAGATTTCATCTGAGTTTGTCACCCGATGACTTTTAAAAAGCCTGTTTATACTTCCTACTCACAGAATTAGAATTTGGCCTCAAGAATTTTGTGAACAGAGGGGAGAGGGGAGGGAATTTCAGGGGAGAAGGGAAGGGTTTACAGGAACAAATATAGAGGACACATGGACAAAACTAGGGGGGTTGGAAAGGGGAGGGAGGAGGGGAGGAATGGGTGGGCGGGCTGGAATGGGAATAAAGGATAGAAACTGTACTGAAAAACTAAAAAAAAAAAAAAAGAATTTGGCCTCTGGTCCTGGCTGATACGGCTCTGGATTGAGCACTGGCCTGCGGATCAAGAATTGGATCTTTGGACATATCAATGGAAGGAGAAGAACTAGACTGTTAACTGCACTTATTATGGCATAAGCACATAAACATGTTTTCATCCTTAGATAGCAACTGTGACATCAGCTACAATTGTATATGGTGAGCCAAATATTGTTTTATTATTTAATTCTTAGCCTGGACTCTCTGACATGTCACACCTGGATTTCGTCCCTAAGGCTAAGTAGTCTTCATCCTTTTCTCCTTTGATGATGACAAGGTGAATGTCCCATACGCTTGCTGGGGGGTGTTAGGAAACCTGGCTGAGGACTTTTTCTCTGTCCTTTGTCTCTCTCTGAAGTCTGACTTCCGACTTCTCTGCCTGGGTGCCTTATGGTCATCTCCATCTCCCGTGTGTCAGATTCAGCTCATTCCCATCTTTCAGCCTTCAAAAGCTCTCCTTTCATATTCCATACCTCAGAGAGTGGCAGCTTGCCCACCGTTTCACCCAACCAGGATACCTCGGAGAACATTGCCAGCCCTCTCTACCCACCAATCCACATTTAGTTAGGCAACAGGTGCTACTAGTTGTTCCTCTTGAGTCTTTCTCAGCATAGATCTCCCTCCCATACCTTCCTTTCATGGGGCCCTCATTGCCCTCTACCAGGACGACTGCAAGTTTTCCAATATCCCTCCTGTCCCTGTCCCTCAGTCTCTACCTGTTCAAGCCAAACTCCTCCCTACGTATTGTCTAAAATGGAAATTGGATGAGGCCTTTTCTGTGTTAAATCCTTTATTGGCTCTCATAAATCTTCAGAAAAGTCTCAAGTTTTCAACATGATGTAAAGGATTCTTACACGTGACCCCAGTCTCTCTCTCTAGCTCATTTCTTGCTATTCCCATGCACTATCTATAAGAAGTGTACATACCAAAATCAGAATATATTTCCTTAATATACCATGCATTTTTATATGTACATGCCTTTAAATATAATGTTCCCTTTGTCCAAACTATCCTTTCCTGCCTTATATTAAGTATATCTGAAAAATGTTTAGCCTTCCTTCAAAATTCGTATCTTTAGTCCTTCCTTCCTTCCTTCCTTCCTTCCTTCCTTCCTTCCTTCCTTCCTTCCTTCCTTCCCTCCTTCCTTCCTTTCTCCCTTTATTCCTCCCACCTCCCTTTCTAACTCCCTCCCTCCCTTCATTTCATTTTTATGCAGGTGTTTGTTAGTTAATTTCTTTCATTAATGTCTTCTGGTTTTCAAGAAGGTATTTCACCTTCCTGGTTAAATTTTTTTCTTACATTTTATTCTTTTTCATGCAATTTTAAATGTATTGTTTTCTTAACTTTTTTCTGATTGTTTGCTATTAGTGTATAGAAATGCAAAAGTTTTTTGTATTGATTTTTGTATCCTACAACTTTACTGAATTTATTAGTTCTAACTGTTTTTTTGATGGAGTCTGTAGGGTTTTTATGTACAATTTCATCTGTAAATAGTGAGTTTTATTTCTTGCAGTGCAATTTTGACACCTCTTTCTTCCTTTTAAAAGACTTATTTGCCTTTTCTTCTGTAATTTCATGCATGTATATATGCATATATGCACTTTAACATCTCTCAAAATAAATTGAATTATATCCTTTCTGATATCCTCATCAGGCTATACGTGCCCAGAGAGGAACGTTGTTTGTATGATCAGTATTTTATCAGTCTATTTCTGGTACAAACCACAGTACCTGATACTTAGTAAGAACTCACTGCTTTTTAATAAAGACTTAAAAATGCAGATTAAAAAAAAGAAAAAGTAATCACCCACAATCTTACAACCAGAGAGAACCAGTGTTAACATTTTCTATATGTATGAAATACATAATATTTCTTTTTTAAGTTGTTTTTTAGTTGATCTTGGAGAGAAAGAGAGAGAGATTGATTTGTTGTTCTGCTTATTCATACATTCATTGGTTACTTCTTTTATGTGCCCTGGCCAGGGATCGAACCCACAACCTTGGTGCACCAGGAAAACACTCTAACCAACTGAGCTATTCAGCCAGGACCACATGATATTTCTTTTAAAAAGGGTAGTAAGCTCTGTATTTTATAATTTCTTTAAAAAATAAATAGTATACTACGAATATCTTTCCATGTCAGAAAATAGTTTAAATCAAAATATTTAATAGTTGCACTACATTTCATCGTATTCAGTGACCTCACATTTGGAGATTTGGGTTTTTAAAATTTTTTAGAATTACACACAATTGTGTGTTGCACACTCGTTTCTTCTGATAAAATCACCGTAATGAAATGGTCTGCCAAAGGGCAAGTTTTAGTGAAAGGGACCAAATCCACAGAAACTCCAAGGATCCACACCATCTTTCTGCCCCACTGGCTCTTGGGCCTCAGGAGCAAGGATGCAGGAGAGAAGGGAGAAGGGAGAAAAAGAGTCTGAGATGACTTGGGGAGAGAATTGTGACCACTTAGAATGTAGGAGAAGGAGTTTAGCTGCAAAGCACATGAAAGAGATTGAAAAGGAATGGGGCAAGATTATTATTAGAAGGTTTTGAAGATACTCCATGTTTGTTTTTTTTAAGAGAATGCGAATTAACTATCCTAATGGTTTTTGATGTCTTTTTGGTTAAAGGACGATTGTTTCTCTAAATGCAATGCCATCCTGAGGCCAACTGTATGGGAGAAGTAGCTGCTGCTGCCTTCTGCAATTCCCTCATGTTTTTAAGATCACATACATATATCTTAAATATATATACATATACACATATACATATACATGTATATTCACATTATCTTACAGAAAAAGTACCAATTTAGATTACCATCAACACTGTGTGAACATATATACAAATAGGTGGATGGATGAATATGTATCAACAGATAGACAAATCTGGGAATATTTTAGAAAAGAAAAGAAAAACACGTTCTTTGCAGAGAGTTAACAAAGCTTGAGCTGTCTAAAGTAATTGCATCTATTCCAGATACTGCTCATTAGGCAGTAAATGAAGTAAACTCGAAGATGACCTAAGACTATAAAACATTTAACAGTCTGTAGGTGTCTAGGAGTTACCTTGGGGGGAATTAAAATTCTGGTGACCCCCAATTCCTGCTTTTACAAAGACTAGATTTAAAACAAAGCTGGAGGCCTGTGAGTAAGGAAGTATGAAGGAAAACTGTGAGATTTTAGAGTTAAAAGAATTAGTGACCCAGTTTTAGCCCAAATGAGGAAACTGAGACCCAGAGAGAGTAAGATTTCCTGGGCTTCTAGCTGATCGCAGGTCCCCCTGTGCTCAGTCCCCTCACTGCCTAATGCAGTTTCTGTCCCATGAAACTGGGTAAAGAGGGAGCGGTGAAATGGAAAGACCCTAAGGAGACGGGGCAGGAGCACCATCTAGGGCTGATTCTGTATCCAGGACAGAATCTAACATCTTACAGCTGTGCAACAAACTCTCAACATCAAGGTCAAGCTGCCTCAAAGGCAATTTTATCAGCAGAGGCCACTCACTTGACTGGAATCCCAGGAGTGGGGCAGAGTGATGCATAATCCATCATAAAATGTAGGAGTTGCCTCACCCCGATGTCCCCTTTAAATACCTTTTAATGGAGAATTGTGATGGGCCAATTATAAGAAGAATGAATCACAAAACACTGTAGTGGGGTTGCTTGTCAGCAGGGGAGACAGAAGAAATCCTGTAACAATACCCTAAAATACACCTTCAGAGTGTGTGCCAGAACAGTGGGTGGGCCGGCAACAGCAGGAGACAGCTGACCAGGAGTGTTCAACAGACCTTTTAGCAAAAGTTCTAGGCTTCGATTAAAAAACGAGGGGCTCCAGTGGCTGAAGCTGTCTCTGGAAGAGCTCTCTGTGGCTCTGATCATTCTATCACACCTGTAAATGCTGGAAATAGTCATCAGGGGCAGCGCTTCTCAATACCCAGGACCTGAGTAGGGACAGAGTTGAAGGAAAGATGTTCAGAGCCTTGCTTCTCTGACTTCTTTGGCTTGTCGCTTTGTAAAGAAAAGAGACATATCAGTTCAACACAAAGGAAGACAGCTTGAAGGGCAGTCCTTTTTCCCTAGACGGACTTGTTAGACTTGGAAAGCTACACCAACTCCTTCCAGCCAGAAAAGTAGAGATGGTTTTTCAAATCCTTTTTAAAGTTAGGTCCTTCGAAGGAATGCATTCCTTACAACAGCATTCTGAGGGACAGCATTGTCTTGCTTCTAATCCCCATAGCTTCTAAGAACGTGATTCCCTATACTGTTTGGAAAGCAAATTCATGCACACAGAATATTTTAGTGTGTTTGATTATAGAAGGCATCAGGGTAGCCTATAGGAGACTGTTCTGCGGGGTGTGGGCCCACACAGGACCCACGCCCATGGACAGGTTCTCCTGTGGGGAATCAGGTCTGCATTGTAGCTAGACGGCTATGGGACTCGCTTTTGCTAAAACTGCCTCGCCCTGAATTGAGGCAGCAAGGGCTTACAGTAACTTCCTAAAGTCTGTGCTCAACCTCCCCAGTAGGAAGTGTAACTGATTCTATCACTTTGCCCTTTTCATTTGCAAATATTCTTCTTCTGTGATGTGATTAGGGGCATCAGCTCCTTTGTTTTCTGCCTAAAGCACATCTGTGCATAGTAAATGAGGACCATCATGTAATATTCCCAGAAAAGAAATAAAGGCCTGTTGTCACAGCAAGGGCCGAAGCTTTTTTCTCCTCTTGAAAGAAAAGCCATGTCGTCCCTTTCCCCCCACAGGACTTGGTAGTCCGTGTGCATTTCTCGTGCCTTATCCACACTGTGGCAGACCCCATGAGTCGGGGTCCACATCAGTAGCCTTTATAAAAGAAAAGGCAGCAGGACCCAAAAATAAGACAATTATTAGACTCACGAAGTCAAAATCCTTCTATGGGGAATAAACTGGTCTATCCTGTCTTGTTGGAATTTTCCCAGGCTCTCTCCACCTAACAGGCTGAGAAATCTTTAAAAACCACAGCTCACTTTCCTACCTAAGGCCCTTTGATGACTTTGCATTGTGCCTGGAATAAAACCCAATCGTCTTGCCTTGCCCTCTGAGATGCAGGAGGTACGGCTCTCTCAGTCTGCAGCCCCATTTCTCTGCCCTTCCACCTGCTGCTTGAATGTGCCAGCGCTCTATCACTTCACTGTTCTCTTCTTGCTGTTCCCTCTGCCTGAAGTGATCTTTCTGTAGCCCTTCGCAGGGTGGCTTCTTTCTCGTTTATTCGGGTCTCTTGTCATCTGTCCCTTCCTCAGAAGAGGCTGTCCCTGACCACATGCTAATCAGATGCTCCTTAAAATACTCTACAGCAGCACCTGGTTTGCCTCTCTTTGCTAGTGCTCTCAGTGAGATGATTTCACCACTGAACCTCCAGTATCTAAAATAATATGGGCACATAGCAGGCGCTCAGTCAGGTGCTGTATGATATATGAACTCTCATTTTATGCAAAATCTTGCTAGGAAAGAATTGGACTGACGCCTGGTAGGAAGAAATGACAACATATGTCACATGCATGGACTAACACGGCACGCTGTGGCATTTCTTAGCATTTGAAATTTAGAACCAGAAATGTTAGAGGAACTGTCATAATACTTTGGGGAAAAAATAAGGAAGGCAGAACCAAAGACAAAATTAGCATACACTATGTAAACATAGGGGTATTAAATACACTAATCCTTATGCTGCCTAGAACAGTGTCTGGCACACACTAGGACTTCAATACATGCTTGTTGAGTAAATAAGTGAGTGAATGAATACCTATGAGCTAACAGCCTACAAATGGTTAGACCAAAGGAGAAAACAAATGATTAAATTTTAACTCACGAGGATATTCTGATGAGAAGGAAAAAAATACAGTTCACGGAGGCAGTCCCGTGTTAAAGAGAATTGGCTTTGGTATGATGACAATGGAAGCAGAGAGACCCCCTACTGTGTCCTGCTACACAGGGCGCATGTCGCCTGGAGGTCATCTCACCTGCTCAGGGAGGGGGCACCGCAGTGCCATGCCCGGGGTGACCACATAGGTATCAATTCCAATCACTCAAATAACTAGTGAACGCCCAACATGGTTAAATTTGCATTAGTTTCATGTTTGTTAACACTTTTATTCTTATTAGACAGTATAAACTGAGTTATTAACCAAAGTGAGGTGAATGTTTTCATCAAAATAACTATTTATAGTAATATTTTTTTAAAAAACAGTCAACTTGGGAATTGATAAATTCAATTTTCTGTTTTTCCAAAAATGCTCAATCGAAATGACGAGGGAAAACAGACACCTTTGTGTTTAATGGGAATAAAATAGCTTCCCTGGAAGAGAGCACGTTAAAACTTATGACACATTGTAAATACATCTCTTTAAACATTAGAAAAGTGTTCAGAGGAAAATGAACGATTTGTACAAGTGAGTCATAAAAATCATCAAGGATAATGATAGTTGTACCATGCCACCAACAGGAATAATATCCAAATACATGCTTACCAAGCCACCCCCAATGACAGCAATTTTTCTCCTTTGGATGTCAGATGAATCCATGGCTGCCGAAGTGTCTGTCACAGAGGAAACCTCAGCTCCCACACGCAGGTCTGCCCCAGGCTTTATACTGCGGAAGCCCAGCTAGCCTGATTCCTCTTGAGCAAAGAAGTAGCATTTAACCCCTTATCAGCCCAAAGAACAATCAGCTCTGCTTCAAGAAAAAAAAGCAAGTGCATTACATTAGCCACATTTTGAAAAATGCAGCCAAGTGGAGGCACTCTTTATCTGACGTGTAGACACCAAATTTTTGAAGCACAGTCTTAGGGCTTTTCTTCTTCTTTTTCTACTGCATATATTTTCTTCTTTTTTACTTTCATTTTCATTCATAACTAACCATGAATGAATTTCCCCTCTCTGACATCCCAAAGCATCTTAAACTTCCTTTTGAGAGTGAGATGGCGTGATTTCATAAATGAATTATTATTTTTGTTATTCAGACCTGTCAGGGATTTCAATGAAAGTGTTCTCACAGATTGTTTTTAACAGAGTCTATCAGGAAAAAATTTTTTGCCTATTCTTAGTATTTTCCCAGAAAAATTTTGAGTTGTGAGAATTGATTATATTTCCTTCCGGTACCCACCCTCCACTAGCCCTGGACACTAGGAACTTGAGACTCTGCATTATTACTAGGGGAGATGATTAATAATATGCTTCTTGTAAACTCATTCCTGGCTTCATATTATCTCTCCATTTCTTTGTCTTCTTTCATCTTATTTTAAATATATCTTATTATTTTTTTAGGATGATGTGCCTAGTGTTAAATAAACAGAAAATGACACTTCTTCACTTCCTAGTGAGAATAGAGAGAATTCAGAACAGTTTTTCACTGATCAAAAGCTCCAGTTAAATATCGTTTAATAGTGACCCCTTGTGGATAAGTATAGAGTTGCTAGAAAACTTTTTTGCTGTTAAATATTTATTCATTCACATGATAAAACGTTCAAAACAAAAACGATGAATAGTCATTCTTATAACCCTCTTCCTTGGCTGCCTGTTTTTTCCTGCCCATAGGTAGCCACTATTTGGTGTTGGTTACCCTATTCTACAAATATCTCTCTCTGTCCTCCCTCCCTCCTTCCTTCCTTTGCATATAGTAGCAATTTTGACACACTTTCCACATCTTTTTTTTTTCATTTTACAACACATAGCTCAATAATTTTTAGTGTCAATATATAGAAAGAGTCTCATTCACTTTTTTAAATTATGGTCTATGACACAAAAAAGCAAAGTACATAAAACACAACTGTACAGTACAATAACTTACTATAAAGCAAGTGCCCGAGTGACCACGAGCCAGGCCCAGGAAAAGAACATTGTCAGAACCCCCGACATCTACCCCCGACATAACCCACATGCCTTGTGGTAACTGTCACCCTGACTTTACATTTCCTTGCTTTTATTTACAATTTTACTGCCGTACATGCATCTGTAAAATAGGTTTGCCCCCTTGTAAGCTTTACTCTAAATGACTTCATGCTTTTCCTTTTTGTTGTTGTTTGCTTCTTTTTCTCATTACCGTGCTTCTTAAGATCCATCTGTGTTGTTCTTGTAGTTGTAGTTCATTCATTTTCATTTCCACATGTCGATTATCCATTCTGTTGATAGACATTTGGGTGCTTCCAATTTTTTAAATATGAATAGTGCTGCCTCCACAGCCAATCACATATATACACTGTAGTGCGCATTATGTGTGAGTATCTTTAGAATTCATATATGGTTAACGCGTATTTTTAACCTTCCCAATCAGACCAAAGTTATGTTTTGAAGTATTGTACTAACTTCTACTTGAGACAGGGAATTCTAGTTCCTGCAGGGCTGGTGAGTTGCTACTGCAGCTCTCATGATCATTTTCATGTTCATTTTCACTCTTTGTGAATGAAGTTGAGCACCTTTTCACCTGTTTATTCCCAATTTGCTTTCCTTCTCTCGTACAAGTGCTTCTTGTTTTTGGAGTAGTCTCTCTCGTTCTATAAATGACACTGAATATGAGTTCTATTCTTCATATATGTTGCAAATATATTATTTTCTTTTAAGAATATAAGTTTCATTTGTATATGTGCTGCCTATTTGCTTTCTTAGTGGTGATTTTCGATGAAAAGATGTTCTTAGTTTTAACATATTTGGATTTATCCATTTTTTCCCTTTTTGACTAGTGCTTTTCATATCATGTTTTATAATTTTTTTATAATCATGAAATCATAGGGATACTCTTTTGTACTGTCTTCTAAGAGATTTATCATTTACTTTTTATTTTTAGGTCTATAATCAACATGGAGTTCATGTTTACACATAGGAGCCCAAATTGTATTTTCTCTTCCAAGTGAATACCCAATTTTCCCCAGTACTCCTGAACAAAAAGACTTTTTTCCCTACAACTGCCTTTGTCTTAGGTCCAGGCTCCCACATGTGTGGCCTGGTTCTAGGTTTCTGTTCTATTTCATCGATTGCACACTTGCTTATTCCAGTGCCAACTCCACAGCCTAATTCCTGTGTCTGAAATGAGCCCGGACAGCTTGAGCAACTCTGCCTGCTTTGTGCTTCTTCGTAATTTTCTTGACTATTGTTTTAGCGCTTTGTATTCCCATCTCAGTTTTAGAGTCGCTTGGTTAATTCCACCAAGAAAAAATAAAAACAAAAAAGCTCTGTTGAGATTTTTTAGTGGGATTGCTTTGAAGTTATGAACATTTCTAGAAACAGTAACATATTTAGAATGCTGGGTTTTTCAATCCTTAAAAATGTTTTATCTCTCCATTTGTTGAGATCTCCAAGTTCTCTCAAAGTTTTATATATACCCCTTTAAGATTTATTTCTAGTTTATTAATATTTTTATTTTGTTGTAAATTATATCTTTAATTTCATTTTCTACTGTCGATAGTATGTAGAAATACACTTTATTTTTGTTTGTTGAGTTTATATCCAGTAATACTGCAGGACTCTCTTACTAATTCTAATAATCTTTAGATTCCTTTGTTTCTTTTTACTATAATGATAATGATAGTTTTTTTTTTCTTTCCTATTGATTAAATGATTGCCTTACTGTGCTGGCTAGTAATTTCAGTACAGTGTAGAAGAGAAATGTATTCAAGTTCCAAATAGATGGAATTGCTAGATATCCAATTGGTATTGGTTTCTAGAAAAACTTCGTTGTAGTCAGGAATACACTATATGTGTAAAAAAATCTATAGTGTGATTGGTACTTATTTCCTTGAGTTTCTCTCCATATGGACCAAACCACATTTAAAATTGCTGTTACTGGCAAAATAAAGCTTTTATTATTATGAAGCAATCTTTTCATCTCAAGGAGTGATTTTTGCCTTGAAGTTTAACTGTCTGATATCCATTTAGTTAGCATTTACATATTATATCTTTTTCAACCATTTGATTTCAACTGTCTTGTATGCTTAAATTTTAAATGTGGCCTTTTTAAACATTCAGTTGAATAGTTTAAAAATGCCAGAATAGGTTACATTTAATATGTATAGTAACCTATATGTATGTTGTGATGTGATAACCTTGCCTCCTGTATTGGGAGGTAGAGCACAAACTTTGAAATTAGAAAAATTAGGTTGGAATTTTAGTTCCGCTATTCAGTAACTATGTGGTCTGGAGCCTCCCTCTCCTAGCTTCGTTTTCTCATTTGTGAAATGTGAATAAGACTCCTACTTTCCATGGGTATTTTCTTTAAATAAATTTTAAAAAAGAAAAAAATGCAAGAGGAGCATCCTTTACAGTGTTACAGGAGACACTGAATATTTCCTTCTCTATAAATTTCTCTATAAATTTAACAAATCAGCATTTATTAATGCTGAACAGAACAGAGATTAATGGATGCAATATTTGCTCTGTTGTTTTCGTCATTCTTCTTCTTTTGACATTAACAGAATATTGCCTCACTCTGTTCAATGAACTCAGCTTGCTCAATAAATGTTTATTCATTTCACCAGGCTCTTTGCTCACTGCCTGAATATTCTCCTTTCGTCTTTTCTCTCGGTGTCTGGTCAAATACACCGTCCTCGGTTTGATCACTCTGTTGAAAAGATGTACTTATCCCATTATTCTCTAAATATGGTCCTGTTTATTTTTTACTGCATTTGCCATTATATGAAATTCACTCTTATGAAACCTGGTTTATTTATTTACTTATTTGACAAACAAATAAATATTAGTGGAAATGAAGGGGAGAAAAGTATATGGACTCAAGATATAATTTTGAAGTAGAATGGCCAGGATTTGCTGGGAAATTGGGTGTAGTGTATGCACGTATTGGGGGACAAGGGCAGAATTCAAGAATCAAGGGCTCCCATATTCCTAGCTTGAGTAACTGATGGTACCATATGCTGCATATTAAATAATGGTGTGGGGGTGGTAATTGAGTCTTATCCTTTGGGTATATTAAGTTTGAGATGTGAGTATTGAGATAGATAATTAAAATATAAATGTTAAGTATCCAGTTGGATATTTGAATTTGAAACACACAGGAGAAGTCAGGACTGGAAAAGTAAGTCTGGAGTCATCAGTACATCAGAATAAAAACGTTATCAAAAACTATGAATGAATAACTCACCCAGGGAGAGAAAATTGACCTAGAAAATGGACAGAGGATGAGAAAGAGAATAGCATGTGTATTTTAAGATTATTTACATGAAATTTTACAAATACACAAAACAACTGTATATACTTTTTAAGAATACACATGAATAAAATGATACAAAATAAACATACTATAATACTTTCCTGGGGGTTTGAAAGGAGAACAGGTGTAGGGGATGAATAGAAAAAGAAGTAAATATTTAAATAAAATAAGAACAGATCTTTTAACGTTCCATGTGGCATAAAGTTAGGATTCTGGTTAACTCAAACTTGAGGTTCACTAAAAGCTTGTTTTTAGTTTAAAGAAGAATAAGAAAAGATGATCTGGGATTGAGCCCTGGGCACTTCCTCATTCACAAGTGAGGAGCTGGAAAAGAAGACTGCCAAGGAATAGCTAACAAAAAGTGGGAGAGAGCGCTCAGATTGCAAAGATCAAGAAGGAGATTTTGCCAAGGGAAAGAAGAGTGGGTTGCATCCGTGTGGCCAAAAATGTAGAGAACTGTCTGTTGAATTTGCATCTGGGAGGTCATTGGTGAGTTGGATGAGCAGTATCAGTGGAGTCATGTGACAGATTGCAGCAAGTTCGAGGAGAAGGTGGTGAGCTAATATGTCACAGAAATGCAGAGGTAGTTGAAGTGGTACCCAAAGTCATGGCAGTTGTTTGTTTGTTTGGTTTTGTTTTAAACATGGGAGATAATACATCAAAGCTACAGAATGACTTCAGGCAATGGTCCAATAAAGAGAAGTAAGCTGATAATGATGGGAACAGGGTGGACAATTACAGGGGCCATGACCTTGAGAAAGTATGGAATCCGGCATATAACTAGAAGATTTGATTTGTTTATTCTCTTTCAGAGGAATGGCGAGTTGGTCAGCTTTCTTGTTGCTGTTAATTTTGGTGTTTTTAAAAGTATTTTGTACATTGCATGTGTTTATGAGAGTCAAAAAGTTCTGTCAGACGTTCAACATAAACAGTAGTTGCTCTTTCTGCCTCTCTGACATTTGTCCCTGAGCAGAACCATCATTTCCAACTGTAGGGTGGACATGTCCAAAATCTCCAATTACCATGCCAATATGAGTACTTCTTGTTTTCTTTTAGTTTGTGGGTTTAAGTCATGACTTCTCACTACTGACACTGAGGATTCATGTCTTTTTATCTCTCCATTCTTTTAATATAATTATATCATAATTTCAGTTAGAACTAAATTTCATATTTGATTTAGTATAACTATGGCCAAATTTAATGATGCTTTTTCCCTTTCTTGCAAAATACAACTTTTTAAAAAAAAGCTTATATTTGTTTATTTCTAGAGAGCGGGAAAGGGAGAAAGAGAGGGAGAGAAACATCAGTGTGTGGTTGCCTCTCACATGCCCTTTACTGGGGACCTGGCCCACAACCCAGGTATGTGCCCTGACTTGGACTTGAACCAGCAATCCTTTGGTCTGCAGGCCAGCACTCAATCCACTGAGCTACACCAGCCAGGGCCAAAATACAACTATTTTTATTTCTCAATTTAATAATTGCCTTTTTTATTGCTGAATTATCTAAACATCATAAATTCAGTCCCAAACTCTCCCCCAATTATCTAAATATCTTACTAATATAATTTCCTCTAAGAACTCCCCTATAATCTCCCAGACCTGCAGGTATCCTAATTTGGACTCTTCAAAGTCTTTAGAATAATGAGAATATTTTGACTGATAAGAATTGAAACTTACTGCCAATTTTGTCAACAAGGTGTTGAGATTTAGAACAAAGGAAAGAGAGATCACTGCAGTTTTCACTGGCCCTCATGGCAGGACATCAAGTCCCACAACGTAGACAGAAAGCAAAGTGAAAGTGACACATGGACACACCACACAAAAATCAGCAAGAAGAAAGCAGGTCAATACTGTTGTGAGACAAAGTTCAAAGCAGAAAACCCCCACAAACCTCTAAGCAAAATACAAACATTATTTTCCATAGTGAAATGTGGCATCTCAAAATGAAGATGGCCAGTGTCAACCACTGATTTAAAAGCATTTACATTACATATTCATTATGAAGTAATGAGTATTAAAAATGATGAATGAAGAACAATTTAGGTGATACAAACACACTTTATGTAACACTTCATGAAATGGACTGCCTTCTTTTAGAGAACAGCCAAATGAGGGAAGACGGCAGGAAACTTTTAGAGGATAAAGAATAAAAAACAAGAAAGAGAGCAATAGAAAACATCTGATTGGCTGGGGCCATGCAGTCATCTTTATTTGAGACGCCCAGAATTGGTTTGGAGCTTGGAGACTGGCCAGCTGAATATATTGCATTTCTGCTCAAGTCCACTTACAAGGACACAAAAGTCATGACATGACACCCTGACCAGGAGTGGCTCCATATTGGGCTTAGAAATTTATTTTAACAGTAATTATTTCTTTTTTAAGACACATTACATTTTCCTTATTAAGTAATGAAAATAGTGAACTAAGCCAATATTTGCCAATTTCAATCATTTGTATAGCTCCATAACCACATACTGATAATATTATTTCAAACGAATATACATTTTATTTAAATAAATTGGAACTATCCATTGCTTTTGCAGATGGAAACTCATTTTAATTGATTGATAAAGGGGAAAATGCCACTTCATTATTAGTAATTTGTTGTTTCTTTTATTTTTAAAGGGTATTAAGCAAATACCTGAAAATTTTAGCATTTCCTAGGAAACGATAGAAATTGTTAGTGAATGTCTGTTTCTGTAGTTTTCTGTCAAACCACTGATGCCACCAGCAACATTATCTTCACATTAAGCTTTAGGGTTAACATTGTTTGCCTTTTATTGGTGGAATTAATAAATGTAAATGATGGGAGAGATGGTTCATTGTTTTCTTAAACCGTTGCATTTTCTTTCCACTGTTAATTGTTTCTCTTTTATTCTGAACCTTTAACTTCTAAATAATCCTTGGTTTCACTTTTTCATCAACTATTTTAGTGATTTCTGACTCATCAGTTGACAAAGGGAGGAAATAATGAGATATAAAGAATTCAGGTGGGTTTTATGGAGTGTTTTGGTTGTAGTTCAACTATTATGTCCTACTATCCAGGGGTGTCCAAACTTTTGGCATCTCTGCAACGCACTGGAAGAATTGTCTTGGACCACACATTAAATACATTGCAACACATAATCACAAAAAAAACTCGTAATATTTTAAGTACATTTATGACTTTGTGTCGGGCTGCATTCACAGCCATCCTGGACTGCACGCTGGACATCCCTGAAACTTTCATATTTTACAGACACGTGAGTCAATTCACATGCCACAAACTTACATAAAAAGTGTTATCAAGAGCTTTGACAGAGACCAACTGTTAAAAGCTTGGTTACTGGGCTTTGATTTTGGGACATAATCCAGTGGTTCTTCTTGATCAACTGCCATCTCCTTCCAAGCAACAGAAAGACGAGACAAAAGAGATAAAATTGTGGTTTAGATGCAGTTTTATATCAGTTCCTGCATTTTATCACCTATTACATTCAAACAATATGACTTGCAATGCAAAACTTAGAAACCCTACATGCAAATAGTAAATTCCCAAATCACCTATAACAATTAACGTCCACACTACATTTTAACAGAGTTCTGACAGCACACATTAAAGAGACTCCAAAATGACAAGTTAAAAGAAATGAGTCATTATCTTAAGTGTTGGCATCATGGATAATTATTATTTCATTCTCTATACTTTGCTGGATTTCCCCAAAATTTCTATATGGAATCTGCAATCTGGAAGAATTTTTTAAAAATCCTATACAAAGAACAGCTAATGAGAGATTACATGATAACTACATGAATCCATTAATATTTCTTTCCAGGATGTTCCACCAACTAAACACTAACAGAAGTTTCATTAGCTAATACTCTCGCTCTCCAGCAGCCACACATCAATCAACCTGTTTGAAAGAACAACCCGAACTTCCTTTCCCATAATTCCCTTCTAATTAGTTTCCCGTGAAGCTGAGGGCTTCAAATATCCGCTCTAAGAGGAAGTCTGCCCCCTCACTCTTTACTGGCCATTCACGGTTGGTTCCGCCCCCCGCGATCAGGTTCCGGATGTTGATTGAATAATAGCGGAGCCCGGTGGGCGGGACGGGCTATGACAGCCAGCGAGGAGGCGTGGCCTCCGCCGCTCAGAAATTCTACCCAGGCTCCTGCTGCACCATGTACCACGCACTCCGGCTCCTCGCGCGGTCGCGTCGCCTCGTGCGAGTTCCACCCTCAGCCTCAGCCTTGGCACCAGGCCCTGGTGGGGCGGCCACCCTCCCATTCCGGCCTCCGAACGCCGCTGGAATGGTGAGCGCGGGCTCCGGTTCTCCCGCGTCCCCGCGGTGACCTTCAGTCCTACGGCTCGCGGGCAGGGCGCCCGCGGGCCGGTGGGAAGGATTACCCGGGGTCCCCCAAGTCCAGCACTGTGCTGTGCTCCCGCGCGGCGTGGCAGCCTTCTCTGCCCGGGGCATCGCCTCCAGAGCGGGGTTGGAGTCTCCACCCCTGGGTGAGCTCTTGGACAGGGGCGGCAGCTGGCTGCGAGAGTTCTACTGCTGGGACTCTCCACGAGCAGGCTGGGCCTCTGCGTTTTGGGGTAGCCCTCCTCGGCCGCGCTTACTGCTTCGCTCCCGCGGGTGCGGGAGCCCCCAGCTCTTGGGACAGTTCAGGGTGGGAGAGAGTGTGGGGAAAGGGAAAGCTCCCGTCCCTGCCCATCAATAGCACCTGGCTGCCCAGACACTGGCAGAATGCTAATCTGGTCGCCTCTGAACTCTGGCTTCTAGAATCACCTCGCGACCTGAACTGCTTTCGGGTTCAGGTGGTCTTGACCATGATACCAAAAGATACTCTGATTTATTGATGTGTTTTACTTATTGAATGGTTTGATAATGCAGTTAATTATTTTTCCTTGTACCAGTTTCCCTTTCTTAGTTATAGTCATTCACTCTCATGTTACAGTGTATTTGAAGAGCTATCCAGGACAGAGAGTTTTTTTTTTAATATAATGTAGCTAACAGAAACAAATGAGCCTTGTAGTCTGAAAAAGCAGAGTCAAATCCTAATGCTTTCTTTTAGTGCCTGTGTATTTTTGTCCAAATTATTTAACCTATCCAAGCTTGCATTTTCCCATTTATAAAATAAAGATTATAATACTTGCATTTGTGTGGTTATTATGACAAATTGAGAGACAATTTACATAAAGCAAAAGCAGTATATGTGCAAATAGTGGTTGCTATTGTTTTTATTGTTTGTTCTGCAATATAAGTTTGGCAGTATAGTTGAGGATATCTTGATTGGTGAATGAAGGCTTATATGGAAACTATAATATAGATCATCCATTTGTGAGTTTTGTTAATTAGAACCTCAACTGAATACTCTTAAAAAGTATGAATAACCTTTCAATATTGCATTAACTCTTACATAACTCTATAATTCCACAGAAAGGAAGTATTAGAACTGTCCACAAATAAATAGCATTCTTCTAAATCCTAAAAGAAAATGCAAAAGAAGCTATGATACATGAAGTTAACTTTAAACCGAAGACTAATGTAGATACAGACAGCCAAAGTCACAGAGGAACTCAGTTAATTATCTAAGATTAGAGGAAGTATAATGAATAAATTTTAGACTAGAACTAATAATTTATTCATATAATACTAGTTCAATTCTTCAGTTACTCTCAGTAATTAAGAATTTACTCTCATGGACGCTACATTTAGATGGCTTATTGTTTCTATTATATCTGACTTTCTGAAATACAAGAATTGAGGTCTGTCCAGAAAGTATCCAGCCATGTACTATGAAAAATAGACATTTATTGAAGAAGATAGCGGTTACAAGAAACAGTGTACCTAGGACAGTGATGCCTCAGTCCCCTTTAAAATAGGCACCTCACATAGTAGGGAACTCACATAGTTCTCCCAACTGCATCAGCTGCCCTGTCGTATTTTCCTGAATCTCATCGATTGTCTGAAATCTCTTCCCTTTCAAAGGTGATTGTAGTTTTGGGAAAAGCCGAAAGTCACTGTGTACCAAATCTGGGCTGAAGCGGTGTGGGGGGTGGGGGGCTGTCACTTGAAAAAAATGTATATTCTGCTGCTTTGGGATGAAATGCTCTGAAAAATATCCATCACATTCATATGGTGTACTGTGTCATTTAAGGCCACTGTTTTCTTGTTGATTTCCTGCCTAGAAGATCTGTCCATTGATGTCAATGGGTGTTAAGATCCCATATTATGATTGTGTTACTGTGTGTCGACCTCTCCCTTGACATCCATTGAGATTTGCTTTACATATTTAGGTGCTCCTATGTTAGGTGCATAATTGTTTACAGGGTTTATATCTTTTTGGATCGATCCCTTTATCTTTGTACAGTGTCCTCCTTTGTCTTCTTATTATAGCCTTTGTTTTAAAGTCTATTTTCTTTGATGTAAGTATTGCTTCCCCAGTTTGTTTGTTTTTTTCATTTTGTTTGCATGAAAAATCTTTTTTCCATTCCTTACTTTCAGTCTGTGTGTACCTTTCATTCTGAGGTGGGTCTCGTTTTCTGATCCATTCAACTACCTTTTGTCTTTTGATTGGAACATTTAATACATTTACTTTTAAAGTGATTATTGATAGGTATTTATATGGCCATTTTATTTTTTATAACAATGTTCCTCTTTTTTTTTCTTCATGTCAAAGAAGTCCGTTTAACATTTCTTGCAGTACTGATTTAGCATTAGCTTTTTTTTTTTTGTCTGGGAAATTTTTTATTTCTCCTTCAATTTTAAGTGATAATTTTGCTGGATAGAATAGTCTCAGTTGCAGGTCCTTGCTTTTCATCACTTTGAATATTTCATTCCAGTCCCTTCTGGCCTCAAATGTTTCTGTTGAGAAATCAGCTCACAGTCTTATGGGAGCTTTCTTGTAGGTAACTGTCTTTTCTTGCTGCTTTTCAGATTGTCTCTTTGCCTTTTACCATTGCCATGTTAATTTTGTGTCTTGGTGTGGGCCTCTTTGGATTCTTCTTGTTTGGGACTCTCTGTGCTTCCTGGACTTATGTGTCTTTTTTGCTATACCACATTAGGGAAGTCTTTAGCCATTTCTTAAAGTAGATTCTCAATCCCTTACTATCTCTCTTCTGCTGGTACCCCTACGATGCAGATGTCATTATGCTTTATGTTGTTCCAGAGGTCCCTTAAACTGTTCTCATTCTTTTTGTTTGTTTTTTTTTTTTTTTCTGCTCTGATTGGGTGTTTTCTGCTACCTTTTTCTTTCAAATTGCTGATTCTATCCTTTGCTTCATTTAATCTTTTGATTCCTTTTAGTGTATTCTTTACTTCATATGGTGTGTTCTTCATTTTTCACTGTTTTTTTTTTAATGTTTTCTATGGCCTCTTTTATGCTTAACAAAATCTTTGTTTAAGTTCTCACTGAGTTCATCCATTCTTGCCCTAAGTTTCTTCAGAATCTTTATAACCATTGTTCTGAACATTCTGTCTGGTAGATTGTTTGTCTCCATTTCATTTAGTTCTTTTTCTGGGGATTTCTTCTGTTCTTTCATTTTGGGGCATGTTTCTTTGGTACCTCATTTTGGTTTCATCTCTATATTTGTTTCTGTATATTGGTTACATCTGCCATGTCTCCCAGTCTCGGTAGGATGGCCTTAGGTATGAGGTGTCCTTATGTACCAGCCAGTTACTTGGCTAGGGATTTTAAAATCTTTTGAATTCTTCGACTATGCCTATTTCATAATTCATGCTAGGTGACCATGGATTAAAGCTCTGAGTATCTCTGTGAAATTTCCTTAATATAAAGTATCATGTGTAAATTCCAAATTTCTAGTGGTTTACAATACATTTTTTTAGTGTCAAAATGTTTTTTGGGCAGTTGTTAATTTTTTTATTAGTATAAATTGATGTACTTGGTAGAATCCTAGTTTCTCCATAAAAAGAACTCTGGGTCACAGGTTCTTATTCTGGATGGTGGATTGGCTTTAAGATATAAACTCCCTAAAATCATATGTATGATTTTATATATATGTATTTATTTTAGTTTTTCTAGAGAGAGGATCCATAGTGTTCCTCATATTCCCAAAGGGTTCTGTCACCCCGAAAAGGTTAAGAACTGACCTGGTCCATATCCCTTTGTCTGCACATTGACTTTCGTGTAGAGAGGAGAAAAGCTGACAGGCTGAAGGTGACCACGAAGTTTTCACCTTTGTGGGTTATCTGTATTGCACTGAGCTATCTCTCATGCGTGGTGTTTGTAGACCACAGTCCAGCTCTGTTTAACTATATAATATTTTCACATTTTAAAGTATCATTCTTAGACCATTTTCTAAAGTTCCCAGCAAGATAAGCATTGCCCTAAGTGCACTGACTTGGCCAGAGCTTGACCAATAATAGGCATACTCCTGAATTGGAAAAGGTTATTTTTACTTCAAAACCTGTCTTTGTGTTTACATCCATGTAGTGTATGACATCTGTAGTCCGTCTTTAACATCTATATTAATAAGTTTGTGTGACAGTCATTTCTCAAAGAGCTAGAAGAGAAGAGTGGAATGAGAGTGAAAATGGAATATTTTGTCTTTATGGTACTGTCTAAAGTTTCTTTTCCCTTACAGTTGATGTGCTTTTGATACTTGATTTCTTTTCAAGTCATAACAGCATCTTGTCTCTATCTTCAGGCCAGCCAGAATTCCTTTCGGGTAGAATATGATACTTTCGGTGAACTCAAGGTCCCAAGTGACAAGTACTATGGCGCCCAGACTGTGAGATCCACGATGAACTTTAAGATCGGCGGGGTGACGGAACGCATGCCTGTAAGTGGCTTCTTTCGGATGAACTGAGACTCGTTCTAATGAGCCATTTCCTTTTATAAATAAAATCTTACAGAGCTAAAATGTAGGTATTAGAGACCTTTGTGAGTAATAAGATGTTTCTTTCATTAAAATGTCAAAGAACTTTTTAAATACTATTATTTTGAGCTGTGACTTGGAATATTTTGAATTTGTATTTGATAGAACTGAGTGATTTGTCTTTTTATTTTTCCTGGGATTTTTCAGATTTTTACTAGGATTTAACAGTTTGTAAGCATTTTTAATTTCAATAGTTAAATTTTATTTATTTATTGTACTTATTAACACTGAGTTTCAGAAAACTGATTTAAAAGAGAGTTTGCTTTAATATTATGCTTTCTATCTACCTTGGTATCAGTTTCTAGAAAAGTATACACCAATACCTAATAATATTTTTCTTTACCATGTCTGGATATAGTAGAGAATATGTATGTATTGGTTCAACACCACACGAATGGCTTAATGATTAGAATACTTTCTGTAATATTTCATTAAAGCTAAGGTGACATCAATTAGAAGATGCATTAATATGTACCACTAAGAAAGAAAAGGGCTGCCAGTTAAAGTTGTGCATGTCATCAGTTGTAAGATGCATGTTGATTTCACAGATGTTGAAGTGTGAAAAGAATCGATTAAGTATATTACCTATCCCTCTGGAGCCCACCTGGAGTATGAAAATAGTCGCTTCAGGAATGCAGGATAGCCTCATAGCCTAGAAGTAGCCAGGGTTCATCTGGTGAAGTAATGTTTAACAGTTATCTTCTAACTATACTTTTTATTTTACAATAATTTTAGCTTCCGTATTTTAGCTCATTCCTAAGCCTTTGAGACTGAATCTTGACAGGTTCATTCAATTATACAATAGGGATCTGAACCTTCTTGGAAGAAAATCTTGGTTATTGTTACCTGCAGCCAGCTTGGTGAGGTCGACCCACACGGGGCCAGATGACATGGTTGGGTGACAAAGGGCAGCAACTGATCCTGAAATATTCTCAGATAGCTCAACTCTTGCGATCAAAGAGGTCAGTCTTACAGTGCAACTCCTGGGATTAATGAGGTCAGCCCTAACCCATACGACAGGAGTGAGCACGGGTCACGGTTCGATGTTCCCGCTGCCACCAGCGAGGTGCGTGGTTCCGGGCGCTTCGCAGGATGGCTGCCGCCGCTGCCCCAGACACAGGGCAGCTGTTTGGGTTACGCGGCTGAGACAGATGGGCGCAGGGATACCAGTTTTGTCACACTGGCCTTCGTCTGCATTAATTTCCTGAACTTTATTAAATATGAAGCAGACTGTCCACTGAGCTGAACAGTATGATGAAACCCAACCCTTTGTACCTGAAGTCCAAGGGAAAACAACATTAAAAACGGTTGTGAATTTCTAATGTGAATAAATTGAGAAGAACCAGACCCTTCTTTTCTCTCCAATGATCATTTTACATTTTATTTTAATAGTGGTCAGTGAGCCTCTCTGCTGTGACCTTTTTTCCTTTGTGTGAGTCCGCGGGTCAGTCACTCCAGGCAGACGGCCAGACGTCATTGGCACGTGCTTACGACCCACCTACTTGCCATCGAAACTTATGTTCCCGTTTGTGTCCGTCTTCACGGTCTTAAGTTTCTAATCCTGGGTGCCATTTGTGTCCCGATCACTTGGGTAAAACACTTACGATGTTTTACTTAATTTTCTTAAAATTCAAAATGAAAACCTTCCTTTTCTGCTCGCCCCTTGGTTTATCCTTTTTGGCCCGGGTTTAACGTGTCTTATTCTTTATTGTTTTTTTGTTTTGTTTTGTTTTTCCACTCTCAGTTCCCTGTGAGGATTGTAGCACCTCCTGTGTGAATTCATCACTCTCTTCCTCAGCCTTCCTGTCTCCCTTCTGCTCTCTTCCCACCCAGTCTGGTAGGGGATGTAGACCACAGTCTGTATTACTAATTTTGACAAGAACACACCATTTTCTTATCTTTTGAAAACGAGATATCGTTTCATTGCAACCTTGTCAAAAGTTGCTCAGTTTATCCTTTTAAATTTGGTAAGGTGATTTGCAGGAGAATGTGAAAAGATCTGTAAACTAAAAGGGTTTGTCAATATTTTTTTCCATTCAGTAGTTTGCCTTTTTATTTCGTTGGTGGAGAAGGAAAGGAAAAATTACAATGTAGACTGGGATCTAGTGGGAGAAAATCATGGTGATTGCGGCAATATGACTGAGCACATGTCTGAAATAAGCACGTGTATACTACATTGTGAAAATAGGATCAATGGCGCATTGTCTGTGTGTGAATATGTGTGTGTATGAGACACACACGTACCTGTGTGAAGGGTCAGTGCACTTGCTTTCGTTTGGTTCCCTGAACAAAGAGACACATGATGATTCTTGGTCCCTTATATAGCTGTCTATAACCTTTCTCTATATCCTAAACATTTTAGGGTCACAGTGTTACTTGATTTATTTTATGTACAACTTTTGTATCAGCATAAAATATTAATCTTAAATTTTCATACTTACCTGAAATTGCAAATCTGAGATATTTTTCTGATTGATTCTAGATCCCAGTTATCAAAGCTTTTGGCATTTTGAAGCGAGCAGCTGCTGAAGTGAACCAGGATTATGGTCTGGACCCGAAGATCGCTACTGCCATCATGAAGGCCGCAGACGAGGTAGGAGCGGTGAGCGGACTGCTTACACACTGTTTTATGTATAAAATATTTCTTATTTCTTACATGATTCATTTAAAAACTGGTTATTTGATAGTATGTATGGGGAAAGTTATTTCATTAATTCTCTAATATCATAATCTGAAGGAAGCAATCAAACTTAACAGTTTAAAAACTCTATACATAATGTTGTTCGTTGCAGTGCCATTTATAATAACAACAGATTAGAAAGTATCCATCCATAACGGCTACATCTGTAAGCTATATTGCGATGCCATAGAAAATTAGTTTTCTAAAGAATGTCATGGAACAAAGCCTACCATATAAGAAGTAGTGGGGGAAGGTAGCAAAATATGTGTATTTTATGATCATAATTTTGTTGAGAAAAAATGAACAGAAGACGTGCTTTTTCACACGTGCACATGTGCTCCCACTGCGTGGCGTGGAAACTGGAAGGATGCCCAAGCGCTAGTCACCGTTGTTTCTGAGGACTGGCGATGTGACGCCTAGTGGACTTTTCTTAGTTCTCCAAATTTTCTACACCTATCACCTAATATTTCTACATAACTAGGAAAAAAGTTTTAAAGTGAACCAATTGTTAAAGGTAATATTTTACAAAGTGCATGCTGAATTTTTTAAGTTAAAATTATTTCAGAAGATGGTTAAGCACCCACTGTCTTAGAAAGCGTACAGTCCAAAAACTAGCACAGCAATTGAAAGTATAAAAACATGACAAAAATAGGAAGAAATGTGGACTGTGTGTCTGCACTTGGCAATTGCTACTCACTGGGCATCTGTGCGATGAAGTCGCTATTAATGTATTCATTTTCATGTCACCAGTTCATTCTCGTACTCACTCCAACTGTCACATCTGTTGGATATTCCTGCTGAGCACCAACGGTGAATGTATCTGAAGACTTAACAATTTGGCAGCGTTAACCTGTGGCCCTATCTGCACATTAGCAGGGGAGGCAGTTGGAGAAACAGGCTTTGATCCAGTTTACTTGACTCACAGTAGCCCATCACTCACTTTTCAAAGTGGCCGCGCTTGGAACAAGGGACGCTGCGGAAGCTTAGGCTTGCTGGACAACCACAAGCTGTGTGGCACCATCAGTAAAACACATCTTTAAAACTGTGTGATAAGTGGTACCTACTTAGTCATAGTTGATTCAAACAGCCAAATGAATGTTGCCTTTCTTATTTTAAAAAAATCCCGTGTCTCACACTCTGTTCCGCAGGTAGCCGAAGGTAAATTAAATGACCATTTTCCTCTTGTGGTGTGGCAGACTGGGTCAGGAACCCAGACAAACATGAATGTAAATGAAGTCATTAGCAACAGAGCCATCGAAATGCTGGGAGGTGAACTCGGAAGCAAGAAACCGGTGCATCCCAACGACCACGTTAATAAAAGCCAGGTCAGCATTTTTATCTCTTCTCTCCTCCGTTGGAAGTTGTAAAGAATACCCGAGGTTTGTCTTACCAGACAGGCATTGGCTTTTTGGCAAGGAGAGTCATTCTGCTTATATTTTTTACTGGAAAGGACTTCTCAGATGTTCTTATTTCTTTGAGGAATCTTGGGTCTAATGTCTTAAACTTCAGAAAAATCACTTTTAGGGAAAAATCACTTTTAGGATGCCTGAATTTATATATATGTATATTTTTATTGTTTTGGGTTTTTAAAAACTATTTTGAAATAGCTTAATTTTATCAAAGAATTGCAAAGATACTTCAGAGAGTTTCTGCATACCCTCTACCCAGCTTCCCTTAATGTTAAACATTTTCTATAAACCCGTTTACCACTCTGAAAAAGTGAACGTTGGCACAATGCTCTTAACTAAACTGACCGTGTTAGGGTTTCTCTAGTTTTCTGCTGATGTCCTTTGTGTCTTCAGGATCCAGTGCAGACTGCACATTGCATTTAGTCATCATGTCCCCATAGTCTCCTCCGCTATGACAGTGTGTCTTCTGTCACTTTCCACAGTAGTGGTCAGGCATTTTGTCCCTCGGTTTGCCTTCGTCTGATGTTTTCCCATGATCAGACTGAGACTGGATTTTGCAACGAGTGTTAGAGCAGTGAGGGCTCTTCTCATTGCATCGTGTCAGCAGTGGGTGACAGCCACACGGCTGTCGGTCCTGGCGAGGGTAACGGGCATCGCTTGGTTGGGATGGCGTCTGCCAGGTCTGTCCCCCGTCCACTCCCTGTTAGTGGTGAGTCACCCTGTCCTGCCTCCACTCCAGGAACTGCACATAAACTTTACTCCCAAAAGGAAGGAGTTTCAGGAAAGTTTTGGACATGTGCTAAAATCGCCACGGAATTTACGGAAAACTTGAGACTCTTTAGATATCTTCTGCCTCCTTAAACTTTTGCCCATGAATTTCAGCATTTGTCGGCGGATCTTGCCTATAGCAATTACTGTCATGGTATTTTGGTTGAGGTTTCCTATGCCTCTCATGCCTTCTACATTTATTAATTAAAATTTTGCTGTAAAGATTTGTCGTCTTTGTTCTTTCCACATTAATTTATTTATTCAGTCATTAATGCATTTAGTATGGTTTCATGAATATGTGTTTTATTCTTAGGGGTATAATCTAATGTTTTTCCCCCTAGTACTTTTGTCATTTATATTGTTGCTCAGATTGTTCCAGCTTTGGGAGTCCACTCAGTTGGCTCCTGTGTCCTTTGGGCATGCCACCATCCCTTTAGAAAACCCACTTGCTTACTTTTTTGGACTAAAAGGTGCTCCCGGCTCATCGTCTTGTATTTTCCCTGACCTAGCCCCATAAACTACCATTTCTCCAGGGATCTCTCAGAGGACCTTACTGGAATATGATATTTAGAAACTAAGATCTGGGTGCTAGGTGTGATTAAATATAGGGATATTTAAGTATTAAAGGGGAAGTTTTTCTCTTTTTATTGAATTTAGTAGAGTGACATTGGCTCACAAAATCATACAGGTCTCCAGGGTACTGCTCAATAATGCGGGAAGTTTTGTTACATAAATTCATTGTGTGAAGGATTTTCACACCCAGAGCTTGCCTGTAAATATGAATCTATGTTTTATATACACTGGAATCTGACAGCTGCTTCAGAATGATGCAGTGTGGGTGGTCGGGGGACGAATTGAGGTGGTGTGGTAGACGAAATAAGGCTCACTTCGTGCTGATAGTTATTTGAATTTAGGTGATAGGTATGTGAGTGTTTGTTATATCATTCATCCTGCTCTTGTAAGCAGCTTGGTATTTTCCATAATAAAAAGTGAAAACGTGTAGTGGGTATACCTTTTCATATAGCATCATAACTTAAAAGTGTGGAGTTACAGGTGAGGAAAGAGCACAGAGTTTTGACTTCCTTGTCAGGCCCCAGCCTGCTCGTCCCAAATATTTTGGCAAGTCAAAAATGACCGCTTGGCTTTCCCATTTTTCAAGTGGGACCTGCCTCAGCATTTTCCTTAAGTTCCATCAGTGGAGAAATGTTTATGAGACGGTGAGCACTGTGTAACTGTAAGGTATTATTGCTGTCCTTGCAGGCACGCGTTAACCACTGCTCTCTCCCTTGCTGTCATTTGTTAGCAGGCAGGTAGAATAATCTCGAACATGTTCATTGTGGGTGGTATATACACTACAGTCCTAAGGACCTTCCGTAGAGGAAAGCAGGTTGCTTCCCATTTGATCCTAAGTGACCTCAGGCTTGCCACGCACAAATGTGATTGAGTACTAAAATAATGCTGAGTGTGTAGTAGTTGTTAGTGAGATTTTTCATTGAGACATTTAAGTTTATTTTTTGTTGCCTCTGATTTAACATTTTACATTTCTTCTGAAAATTTTCCAACAGAGCTCAAACGATACGTTCCCCACCGCAATGCACATAGCCGCTGCGATGGAAGTTCACGAGGTGCTGCTGCCAGGGCTGCAGAAGCTACACGATGCTCTCGAGGCGAAATCCAAAGAGTTTGCCCACGTCATCAAGATCGGGCGAACTCACACACAGGATGCGGTCCCGCTCACTCTGGGGCAGGTATACGGGAGTGGTCCAATTTGATTCCAGTTAGGGGTTGGTACAAACGGCCAGCATACTGCCTGCTAAATCACACTGGTCTAGAAAGGCAAGTTGATAACAGCTCAGCTCAGTGACAAGAGATTGTTCCGCATTCGTCAGTGAGTACTTTTTACTGCCATCCGCTTAGGGGAGGGGCGGAGCATACTGGCCAGGAGCCAGACTCCAGGTCAGCCTGCGCAGGTTCACATCTGAGCTTTGTGGTGCATGAGCTACTGGACCTTAGGAAAATTGTTTAGCCTTTCTGTGCCTCAGTTTTCTCAGCTGTAAAATGAGGAACGTAACATCTTTTTCATAGGATTGGGTCAGTAAGCTGAGCAATGGAGAGGGTTTGGAAGCATGCCTGATGATAGTAAGCGTGTATTGGTGTTAACTGTCGTCATCATCATCTTCATCCTTCTTTGTCTCTCTTACTCTAATTAAGTTAGTGCGCTCTTTAAATGCTAGTATTAAAGTGTTTAAATGAGGCATATCTTACTCTAAAATTGTTTTGGCCACATTTGAAAGTGATATTACTCTCTTCTCCAAATTACCGGGAAATTATTTGTATGTTTTATCTGTACCTTAAAGGTGTCTGACAGTGTGTATCACAAAGGAATGTAGGAAATACACGGAACAGGGTTTTTTTGTCTCAGTGAGCTCAGTCCAGTTTGGGAGCCAGGACATACACAAATCATACATCGAGAAATGGTTAGATACGCCAAGGGTCAAATGATAGTTCTGTAGAAATGGGGGTGAGGGTGAGAGTGTGGCTGCTGCTGACCTCCTGCCAGGGATAGTCTTGGTCAGGTGACAGCAAACTCTGAAAAAGGCTTGATTACTGAGCTCGATTTTATCACTGAAGGAATGAGGAAACCTTGAAATGATGAACTAAAACACAGCTGGTGGTGCGACTGCATTGAGCCCACTCAGTCAAGTTACCTTTTAGAGCTGTGTCTGTCTCGTGGCGTCATTGGTCCCAGTACCATGCTGGATTTCTCAGGAGGTGTAGTATAAGTCTTTGAAACTTCTCAGCAGCCCCCTCTCTTCCAGATTTTTCTCTCGTGTGTGTGTGTGTGTGTGTGTGTGTGTGTGTGTGACATGTTGGAAAGCCACTGTGCTCGAGTGCATTTGGGCCATGACGCACCCTCCTATGTAAAGTCATTCCCCCTATTATGACAGAAAGTTCTGTTGGACAGTTTGACTTTATCTTATCAGAAGCCTTCATACTTGCTTTTATTGGAATCGTCTTTTTAGTTTGTGTAGTTTTTTCCCCAATAAAAATACATTTCTTGAGTGAGTGCAGTAGGTGCGTGTATGGGCGATGTTCGGTCAGATGGGTCAGGTCTACTTGAAAGGAGTTATGTCTTCTAAAACTAATCAAGACGAGTGACATCTTCAAACTAGTCAAAAGTATTTGTGGTTTTTCAGTGTTTTTAGACAGGAAAAAAAGATTGATCCAGTGTAACCACATATCCTGGCTCGTTCAGTTGAGTTCCAGTGTATGCCTCTTGCCCCCGTATGTTTCTTAATGGATGAGGCCCTTGCTGTGTTCCAAACACAGTAAATTCTGTGGTTACCTTGTGTAAAATGTGTCATATTTTAGAAAGCAGTGTGACATTATAGCAGAGTTAAAACATTCTCATATTCCCTATCAGGATTTTAAACTGAAATTGTCTGGAAGGTATTTCTGTATTTATATTTTTCTTGAAAGGATTCAGTTTGTTTTTTTTTCCTTTCTCGAAGTTATCTGGGATATACCAAAAGTTTGAAATAACTTGCAAATAACAAATAATGTAATGTAATAAAGTCGTTCCTTTTTAAAGTTTGTTTCCTGTGTTCTTTGCTTTCTATTAAAACTAGATTATAAGCAGGTGGCATGTTAGCAGTGGTGTTGTCTTATCTCATAGGATTATATAACCTCATTCTTTTTTTATACTTTGCTCATCATGTGAATCAAAGTAGCATGAATACCTCCTGAGCAACTTAAAATTTAGTGTCTGAAACATAGAGAAGAAACTTCTATTTAGTGCAGTTAGACTCACTCCTAAGCTAGTAGGCAATTATATTTTCTCACCTTAGCTGCCTTCTCTGTTCAGGAGTTTAGCGGGTACGTGCAGCAGCTGAAGTACGCGATGACGAGAGTGAGAGCTGCCATGCCACGGATCTACGAACTCGCAGCCGGAGGCACTGCGGTCGGCACTGGCTTGAATACCAGGATCGGCTTTGCGGAAAAGGTTGCTGCCAAAGTGGCTGCGCTCACAGGTCAGTGATGACATGAATTATGACTCACTTCATTACACTAGTTTATGTATTTTCTGGGTGTTTCTGCTTTAAACTTTTTGTGAGTTTAAAGTTAGATATTTTAAATGATATTTTGCCATCAAACGTGTTTTATTTTAGGGGTGTTTTTTCTACTTCCTACCATTGTGCTAGAAAAGATACTTGGTATGCTTTCAGTCTTCCTGAATTTGCTGAGAGTTGTTTCGTGGCCTAACACATGGTCTGTCCTAGACAATGTTCCCTGTGCGCTTGAGAAGAACGTGAATCCCGTTGCCGTTGGGTAGAATGTCCTGTATGTGCGCATCTGTTAGGTCTGTTGGGTATAGAGTGGTGTTCAAATCCACTCTTCCCTACTGATTCTGATTCTGTCTGGGTGACCTGTGTCCCTTGTTGAAAGTTGGATTTGAAAGTCCTCAACTATTATCGTAGTATTGTTTATTTTTCCTTCTAGACCTGTTAGGCTTTGCTTTATGTATTTAGGTGCTTCGGTGTTGGGTACATAAATATTTACAATTGTTGTATCTTCTTGACCCCGTATCATTATATAATGACCTCCATTTGTCTCTTTTCACCATTTTTAGTTAAAATCTACCTTACCTCTGCTTTTTGGCTTGTCTGTTTTCCATTTCCTGGGAATGTCTTTTTCCATCCCGTCACTGTTGGTCTAGGTGTGTCTTTTGGGGTAAAGTGAGTCTCTTGTAGATCGCTTATTGTTGGATCTTGGTTTTTTATCCATTTGGCCATTCTGTGTCTTTTGATTGGAGAACTCCATCCATTTACATTTAAAGTAGTTATTGATGGGTGAGGACTTTACCGTTGCCATTTGTGACTTGTTTTCTGTTATTTGGTGGATTCGCTGTTCTTTGTTTCTTACCCTGCTGTCGTTCTGTGTGTCTTGATGTCCTTTGGTGTCACTATGCTTTGACTGAGAAATTTGCTTTTTAATCATGAAGAAATTTACGGGAGGGTTTAAAATATGTAGCTCTTCAAAATTTTGACCATGGGAGAGGCTGACAGAGATGGTCTTGCTCATCTTGGCTCCTGAGTTTCTCAGGGATTGGTGGCCCCTGGGAGGGGGAGATAGTAGAACAGCCTGAGCTGGAGGGGAATTGCCCTAGGAAAGGCGTGAAGTGACTTTGACCTACTTTTCGTCTTTATTTGAGTAGTCAGGCTCCGTTCCCTCGTGTCTGCAGTAGGGTGGTGCTTCCCTGTTTCCAAATGCTTATGGGACTTGTTTTCTCATCCGTTACATGTGCTAGTGTTATTGATTCTTTCTGCTCCTTTAGGGCTTTTTAGAGATATGTAGACAGACTTTCATCTTGAAATAGACGTTTTTTTCCTGCAGTAAATTTTTTTCCTGTTGTTTTTGGTTTTCAGACACTGAACTTTCCGTTTAACTTGCTAATATTAAAAAACCAATAATTTTACCTGTTAACTCATCTAGGTTATTACTATCTTTTTTTCAGGCTTACCTTTCGTTACAGCTCCAAATAAATTTGAAGCGCTGGCTGCCCACGATGCGCTGGTTGAGCTCAGCGGAGCCATGAACACTACCGCCTGCAGTCTGATGAAGATAGCAAATGATATTCGTTTTCTGGGCTCTGGTCCTCGCTCAGGTCTGGGGGAGCTGATTCTGCCTGAAAATGAGCCGGGAAGCAGTATCATGCCAGGTAACCAGTTACAGAGCTGGTAGATGTCAGACCTGCTGCTCAACAAAACCCAGGCGTCTTGCCTAAACAGCACGTCTCCTTTGGCTCGGGATCCACGGTCCCAAAGATGGGTGGGGACACGTGTGGCACCCTTGTTTCAGAAGGTCCTTTGGAGCCCCCTTTGATCCGGACTTCAGGAGCCTCACCCAACAACATAGGAGGAAAGACTTTTCGTTAGTAGCCTGTGTTTTGATTCCCACACTGGAAGATGTATAATAGTTCTGTCATTCACAGTTCAAAGCCAGAATAGCTTTAGAACAGCCTCTTGAAGTGACCAGCATGGGTTGAGTAAGAAGGAACGATACCAAACACCTCTCGATTCAGTTTTTGCTTTGGAGAAGTGACACGGGCAGTGGACACCTGGACTCCAGCAAGTCATGGGGCAGGCTCACGTGACGTCCACTGAAGCCAGTGCAGGGGCGTGGGCAGTGCCGTTAGGTGAATGTAGCCGGGTGCACGGTGGCATTTAAGGAGTGACTAATGAGGTGACTTATACTGGAGGAATGTCTCGGTAGCACGCTGACTGGTGAGCTGAGGGAGGTGCCGATCGTACTAGCAGGTGACGTAGCTGAGATAGCAGTACATCAGGTGACAGAATCAGGTTCACAGTGTCCTCTGTAGGTTGGACTGAAACCGACAGGGTGACTTTTGATAGTGAAAAAGAGGGACCTGACTGTAGATTCTCTTAATTCTATGCATGTGAAGAAGGAGAAGAGATCTGAGTTTAAAGTATTTCATGTTGAGAAATTACGTGAGTTTAGTTGATTGCAGATTCCAGGTGATTGCCTAAAAAAGAGAAACGCAGAGTTGCGGAAAAGCAGATAATCTTCCCACTGCGTTACTTACTGGTCAGAGGAATCTGGGGTGTTTAGTTCAAACTTGAGCTTGCCAGAATTGAGTGTGTCACCAGAATGGAGGGGTTCTGGAGAGTCATACGATGGATTGGAAAATTCCAGTTTAATGTCCTCATCTTCTGAGAAGCTTCCCAAGTGTGGGTCAGGTCCCTCTTTTATAAGCGCTCCCATAGCAGTCTGCCCCTCTCTGCCTTTCCCCCTTACCTGGTGTAATCGCCAGCACACTCTCCCTGGCCTCCAGGCTCTGCACCTTTCTTACTTACGTTGTGTAGCCCGTGCCTGGCTCTGTGAATGTTGCTAGAATGAATGAAAGCCACGAAGATGGAGAGAACTATATTTAACGGGTGACTGTGGGTACTCACTACTCATTATTTATTAGCCATTGAATGGCTCACAGTTTGTGGCTACCCATCTCCCTTTCTTTGGTCGGTTTGTTTCATGAAATCAGCACTGGTGGTTGGGGCCCTGCTTTACTGTATGTCTTTATTTAATGAAGTTAGATTCCCTTCCATTGTCGACTATTTGACATGAAGCCCAATCTTAACTGATGCTTGAAGCCATGAGCGTGTTTGATGTGGAGTCTTTCCCCGATGGTTTTCTTGAAGGCAAGGTGAACCCTACCCAGTGTGAAGCGATGACCATGGTTGCTGCCCAGGTCATGGGGAATCACGTGGCTGTCACCGTCGGGGGCAGCAATGGACATTTTGAGTTGAATGTTTTCAAGCCGATGATGGTAAGCTTTACATTTGATTCTTAATGTTTTTGACTGAAGGCTGATAGTCTTGGTTTTCGCCTTTCATAAAGGTTTCTGCAGATCTCACATTAGGTATGCGATGACATGTATAATCAGCAGTTGGAAGTCAAGCATATATTAATGTTAGAGGATCCATCCTGGATATTCAGTTAGCTGACTTTTAGCTCAAGTAATTTGATTGTTTGCTTTTTTTAATAGGAAGAAAAATTCTGGAAGGTAGGGTACAGATTTCTTCCTGGCCCTTCACCAGTGGAGATACTAGTGGGTAGAAATAAGTGTAAGCCGCCTCAGTTAAAAAAAAAAAAAGAAAGAAAGAAAAAGAGCCCTGCCTCAATCCTGCCTCCTCACGCTGCTTCTTTCTTCTTCCCCTCAAATGCAGTCTTAAAAGAGTAATGGGTCCTGGCAGGTGTGACTCAGTTGATTGAAGCATGATCCATTGACCAAAAGGTCACAGAGGTCACAGGTTTGATTCCCCGTCAGGGCACATACCCTAGTTGTGGGTTCGATCCCTGGTCAGGGTACATACGAGAAGGCAACCAATTGATGTTTCTCCCTCTCTCTTTCCCTCCCTCCCTCTCTAAAAAAAGCAATGAAAAAAAAAAGTCCTCAGGTGAGGATAAAAACAAAAATTAAAACAGGAAAAAAAGAGAGAGTAACCCGTACTCAATCATCCACGCTGTGCTCACTACTTGTGTCTAAATTGTTCTTGCGGTCACTTGTGACCTCGGTCCAGTAGGCGTGCCACCGCTTAGCAGCATCCAGCCTGGACTCTTGCCTTTGTGAAACAATCTTCGCCCTTGGTTCCTTCAGCATTTCCCCCCACTTTCCTTTCCTGTCTCTCAGGCTTTCTTTCACTGATTTTACCTCTTCTACATACCTCAAAAACATTACTGGGTTCGCTAAAACTTCTTTCTCCTTCCTCTTTATGAAGCTGGAACAAGATGGTATCATCCTATCATCCATTTCCCCAGCTTCAGATAATGAAGCTGCCACCATAAGAGTCCTTATTTGTGTAAAATGTTATGTCTAAAATAGAGAAGCCGACTTCCAGTTTGTATCTGGTGTAAAGTCTGCTTTTAATGTGATAAGAACACACAAATGACAAAATTAAGTCTATTCATTCAGTGTATTCGTGAAATGTTATTGAGTACTAGTCCGTGTCAGGCACTGTGCTGGTTGCTAATGTCAGAACAATGAACAAAACAGATTGTTTGCCCTTCTGGGTGGTACATTCCGGTGGAAAATAGAAGACAGGCTAAAGCCCAACTCAGACCTAGAAGCTTCTGTTCTCAGGTCACTTGGCAAACAGTTACACGCACTGCCTAGCAAATGTAAGTGCGTAGCAGTAAATGTCTGCTAATCTTTAAAAAAACCTCTTTTGCCTTTAATAGAAAGTAAATGTAGATAATCAACATTGGTGATAATAGTCGTTATTAGTAAATGCATGAATCTTGAAGTTCTGTGAATTCTACTGGAGTTCATTGTTGGGAGTGTAGTTTTCAGACTCTGGGGTTTGAGACCAAAAGAGATTAGGACATGGATATTTGTCTTAACCCATGTTGAAGTGTTACCAAAAAGAAAGAAATGCTAAAACAAACTCATTGATTTTATACTGTTCGTGTATCATGTGAAAGGTTATTTTAAAGTGACTGCAGAACGTGTGTTTTGTTAAATATAAGGAAGTGTGGTGATCGTTAAAAACCGGGAAGCCCCAACCCACCCGTCTCCTCTGCTGAACCGCCGGGCCTGCGTGGCTGTGCACCTCTGCCCTCTGCAGGGAGGACTGGTTCCCCGACCCCACCCCCGGCCATCTAACCCCTCCCCATCCGGGGCTTCACCACGTCCCACCACAGGGGTCAACCTCCCTTTCTCTGCGCTCTCACATTTCACTCCTGTGTTTTGTGATGCCGCAGGCTGTCTTGTGTGTTAGTTATTTATGCTTATTATTTATTCCTCTTAGATTTCTGTGCCCTCAAATGCTTATAATTTTTTTTCATATTTGTTGTCTTGAGTCCGGTGCCTCAAAAGTTGTAGGAGTGCTGTATGTGTCTTGAATCATATATTCATTTATGAACCAGTAAATAATACTGTATGTTATTGGACCAAAACAAGAAAGTAAGGCTTAATAAGTCTCTCCTCCTCTCTTAGATTAAGAACGTGTTGCACTCAGCCAGGCTGCTGGGCGATGCGTCCGTCTCTTTCACGGAAAACTGTGTGGTGGGCATCCAGGCCAACAAGGAGAGGATCGACAAGCTGATGAACGAGTCGCTGATGCTGGTGACGGCGCTCAACCCGCACATAGGTGAGTGCGGAAGGGTAACAGCGCGCTCGTGCGTGCAGAGCTAAAAAGCTGAAGAGACTGCCGTATCCGGGCAGAGACGACAGTTTCCTTTTGGACGTTGTCAAAGTAAAGTCTTTGTAACACACTACATGTAACTTATGAATGTCACAGTTATTTCAACAACTGGATTGATTGTGCTTCGTTTTATTGGAAAATGTGGTAAGATCAGAAGTAGTAGTTCAAACGTATTTGAATCTTACTGGAATTCAGGTGCTTTCTGTTCTGGGACGCTGGGAAGGACCCTGTCCTTAGGGAGTGTCACTAGGTGGCACTGGCTGATTAGCAACAGGGAATGAATTCATTTTTCTACCTTCTCTAGATGCTCAGCTGCACTTGGTTTTCGTTCTGTTCAATTAAAATAAGCAGGGTAATTCATTATAGGGAAAGGGGGGAAATGCAAATATTTTGTCTAAAACCATGGTTTCTGTATCGCAAGCCTTTTCCAGAATGGTCAATATTTCATTCTGTGGATTCAGTGTAGACTTCATTAGGGACTGACCATGGTGATTCCACTAAATTCACTGACTCGTAGGTTTTGAGGCATCCACTGCTTTATGTGACGATGTGTTAGCAGCCTTTTCCCACCTTCCCCTCACTGCTGAGCTGAGAGGAACGTAGCCCTCGGTTTCTATTTCAGAACAGGTTATGATGAAGTCATTTGGCATATGGTCACCGCTTTAAAACACTCTCCTATAATCCTGACCTTTCAGGACTGACTTTATATTCTTGGCCTCACGTCAAGCTTCACTTGAGATCTTACAAAGGAAGAGCTCATCTGACTGCTTCAGGTGGCTCTGAGCCCAATGTCGTAATGACACTTTGATCCTTTTAAAATTATGGCACCTCAGCATTCAACTGGTGACAGACACGGGCACTCAAAGGCTCCTGTGAGAAGTGCTTTACTACGTCTGCACTTCGGAACGTGCTGCCAACGCATTTCCATTTGAGGTGCTCCGAAAGCTGTGTCATTGAGGGGTCTTCCTGGGAATCAGCGTACTGGGAGGTGAAGGCCATGCAAGGAAAAGCGGGCAAACCACGTGTGACTGGCGGCAAAGCAGGAGCCTTCCGCCTGCGCACTGTGGGCTCTGTGCGCGTGTGTTCTGTGTGTGTGTTCTGTGTGTGTGGGCTCTGTGTGCATGGGCTCTGTGTGTGTGTGTGTTCTGTGTGTGTGGGCTCTGTGCATGTGCTTTGTGCATGGGCTCTGTGCGCGTGTGTTCTGTGTGTGCGTGTTCTATGTGCACGTATTTTTTGTGTGTGTGTGCTCTGTGTGCGTGTGTTCTGTGTGTGTGTTCTGTGTGCGCGTGTTCTATGTGCATGTATTTTGTGTGTGTGTGCTCTGTGTGCGTGTGTTCTGTGTGCGTATGTTCCGTGGGATGGCAGAGAGCTGAGGGTGGTGAGCACACCCCTTGGCCTTCCGTGTCAGTAGTCACACGAAAGTACAGAGGAGCAAATATCGCCCCCTAACGTTTAACAGGAGAATTCTTTGTCTAAATTACTCTGATCAGTAATTGCCCTTTTCAGCTCGGTTAGCCTTCACAAACTCAGTTAACCAGTGAAATTAACTGTGTCCATAATCTGTCGTATTGACGGCGAGTGATTGTGTGCAGACACATAACATCTTGCCCAGTTGATGGTCGGATGGCTCAGCAGGCTTTTCTTTGGTCATAGTTCTCTGATCTTGGTAGTTTTTTCTTTTGTTCTTTATTAGTTTCATTTTAATTTTTTCTGTTCTTTCTTACTTTTGCCTTCTGACTTCTTAAAATTATGTTAAGTCAGAACAACATGTAGAATTGTCCTGCCCCTACCTTTGTTGATTTTAAAAGCTAGTAGCCCCACAGTGGACAGTAGAAGAATATATTTAGCTAAAACCCACTGCCCCCCATCCCTCTAGTGTGGGGAGAGGCTGGGTGTGGGGTGCCCAGCAGAGAGGAGCTGTCAGAGGCGGCTCTGAAGGGCGTCTCCTGCGGGCCAGGCTGCGGCCCCATCTCCGCTGGCAGAGCGGTCCCCACGGTGCCTGGGCCCGCGGGGCTGCAGTGGTCAGCTCCTTGATGCTGCCTTACGAGGAGAATCACTTCTGGTTAAACACGTTTGAAACAACGCAGTTATACTACTCAGATGTATATTTTTATGCCTCGTTGCTTTATCGTTGTTTTTTTTCTCTGTGAAGATATCTTGAGTGAGTGGGCAGTTTCAATTTAGGAACAGATCTGTTGTAGAAAGTATGTTTAAGTCTGTGTTACATAAGAAAAGTAAAGATTTTATTCTCTATAAGAAATGGCAACTATTAAGATAATCACTGTTAAATATTTTTAAGTTGAAAAAATATTGCCAAAGAGCTCAGTAACTGCAATATCAAGTAAATAATGACCACCTTTTCCTTTGGAGAGCCCGCTTTCACGACTGACTCCTGTGTCGCCTTCCCCTCTTCCTTCAGGCTATGACAAGGCAGCGAAGATCGCGAAGACCGCACACAAAAAGGGCTCAACCCTGAAGGCCACCGCCGTTGAGCTGGGCTACCTCACAGCAGAGCAGTTCGATGAGTGGGTGAAGCCTCAGGACATGCTGGGTCCGAAGTGATCGCAATGCCTTTGTAATAAAAACGTGCTGGATCAACTGTAACGTGAAACAGGCTCCTATTTTTTTAAACAAAAATGGGTACATGCAGAAGGAAGCCACTGCTGAACTTGACCGTCTACGGCAGAGCAGTTCGGACAACATATATATAAAACTCCAGGATGTGCAAGGTCCGAAGTGAAGGTAAAAGGATAAAATAAAATGATTGTATAAAATCAAGAAAAAAACACTCTTTTGTTTTAAATGACTTGTGTATTGTAGTTGAATCTGATATTTGTGTGTGTTTATCACTTCATATGTTTTATAGAAGAGCCATATCAATTTTTAGGGAGTTTTACTTTTTTTGGTTACTGGGGTTTTAAAGATATTCCCCTGGTAGTGGAAAACTACTTACCTCATTCCCAAATCTTGCTTTCAGACGCCTTTTATTTTCCGTCATCTGGGAGCAGAAGTTGACCAGCGTTTACCCTTCTGAGTGGGGATGTGAGTGTGTGGGCGCTTGTGTGTGTGGTCGTGCATGTGTGTATGCCCACATGGGCATATGTATCTAGGGTAGAACTTTTGACCAACCCAGTAACTAACAGGATCGTGAAGGGAGTGATTCCCACCAACTAAAGCATCTCACCTGTAAGCAGTGCTCTGGGAAGTATATTAAAAAAAAACGGGGTTCTCACCCCTGATGTTCTTGGAAAGGTAGTCACAGCAACACCGACTCCCCTGTGGTCCTGAGAAGGAAGCATATATAGATTTTAAAAGCATAATTAAAACAAAACCCCTAATATAACATGTCAATTATACCTCAGTTTTTAAAGAGTTCTAGAAACATCTTGGTGAAAGAGGAAACTGTTCTTACAACTAATCTCTTGAGTCTGAGTGGACATTCTTTTTACTGTCACAGTGTTTCAGGCCATTTTTAAGGGACTGTGGAGCCCACAGAGTTGACTTTTCGGCTCACGCAATATTCTTTTTGCCAGCGTTTTCCTCTGGGTGATGATGTGATGTCTGTGCAGTTTGCTTTAAAGCCAAGCATGCTTTCCCTTAGTCTGTTTTGTGTGTTTTTAAAATTTTTTATTGGAAAAAAATTATAAAATAAAATCAGCTTATTAGTGCCTGGAACTCCTCAACCAAACTGGCAACTGTTCTGTCGTTGTAGAACTTGACATTGGCTGTTTGGCCGTAGCCGCCATCCTCGGTCTAAACAGGCTGTTACTCCAGGGCTCGACTAGAGACAGAACTGTTCATGTAGGAGAGAGAACGGAGATCGGGTGCCCAGCATCAGGTGTTACACAACTGTCTGTGCTCTCCTAGCACATTCTCAGCCGTCCTTGAATCCCGTGAGCTGACAGCTGTCTCTGTGTCATGTTAGTGAAGCAAACTGCTTTTTGATGCATTCCTAAGGAGGGTTTTAGAGTTTCCTGTCGGTGAGTTGACTGGAGGTCACCTTCAGGGTTTGTGCACCAAGAGCAATTTTGTCTCGCAGGGGACATTTGGCAGTGTGTGGAGACACTTGGTTATGACAACGGGGGAAGAAGTGGGCCTGGCCTCTTGTGGGTGGAGGCCAGAGACACAGCCAAACAGCCTGTCGGGCGTGTAGCAGCCCCCACAGCAACTAAATTTCCAGCTTAAGATGTCAATAGTAACAAGACTAATGAGCTTCAACCCAAAAAGCATCTCAGGGATGGCACCATTTGGTTAGGCGTTTCTGCTTGTGCATGTGTGTGTCCTGGGGGTGCTGTGACTTTATTCATTGAAAGCTTGAGGTGTCTTAGATGTGAGCATGAATGGGAAAGGGACATTAACCAATCACGGTGCTCCTGCCTCGGAATGACATACTTCCGGCACTGTGTCCCAGGTCTTGTGATTGACGATAAATGTGATGAGGGTCAAGGATTGGCAACAACGTCAGGCAAATACATTGAGGATGGAGACAGGACCTGTGAGCAAACATGCAGAGTGACGAGGGGCCTTCTAGAGCAGACGGACTTCAGGGGAGGGATGTCCGGCCCCGGACCACCCCAGCTTGACATACACAAGCGACAGGGAAGTTCGTGGAAAGCCTTGGTCAAAACTACTCATTGAGCTGTTTAGTTTGGTGGATGGGAAAACCGTGTTTTCACAAAAACTTATGAGACTATGTCATACTCAAACATGTCACAGGTCATGTTCTTAAACATGACTATGTTCCGTCTCCAACTGTCCTTTTGCTCTGTGGCTGCAGCAGCAAGAAATCTTGGAGACGAGTTTTGCATTTTCATAAAAGATCATGAAGATAAGATTAAAACCAGTAAACTAAAATGAATTAGTTTCTTTTTAAGCAAATTTTGTTCCATTTGTTCCATCAAACATTTTTCAAAAGCAATTTTTCTGCATTACTAATAGCCTTGTGGTAAGAATGGTAAAAATGGTAAAATTACTAATCGCCTTGTGGAACATCATCCTCTAATAGTTTTCTTGGAATCGTGGTATTTTCACCAATTAAAGTGCACCCACGCACACGCACTTGGCATGTATTGTCTATTGGTATTATGATTTTAACAAGCAATATTTGACTTTATATTTCCATAATTGTTAGATGGAATTTCATAACTATCCCTTTCAATACTCCCTCATCATAAATATCATGCATTTCGGAAAATCATCCTAACTTTACAGGTACAAAAACTACAACACAGTCACTATATCACAGAATATTTTCCCAATGTATATAACTCTCCCTGGCCTAGCATAGTGGTAGTTAAACTGGCTGAAAACCAGGATCTTTGTCTAGGTTGCTTTGATTAAATCATGGAACATCTCTATTTTGCGCGCTCTTTCTCTTTCTCTCTGGACTGAAGAATTAGATTAAAATCTTCCTATCATCAGACTTCCAGGGGATAAGATCTGTGCCTATAACAACTTTGAATGTGCTTGAGTCTTTATCTTACTGGGGATAAGATACAATGAAAATAAACATATCTGGAGCACAGATAGTATTTCTTCGAGGTGGAATCGTGAAGAGATAGACGTCAGTTTTCTCAGGTGCAGACCTCAGAGGACCAGTGTGTACAGAGAAGCACAGGAAAAGGAGGACAGAGGAGGGAGGGAGTGTGGCAAAGAAGTGCCGGGCGCATGGATCCAGGGAAGGGAAGGAGATGCAGGATAAAACCAGGCAGGGAAAGGGTAGGAAGAAGGAAGGCTAGGCTTGCTGAGTGCTGCGTGACCGTGGTTACCTGGGCTGTGTATAGACCTGCGCTCCTCAGTGATTTTTTGAAAAAGGCCAGAGCCTTCAGGTAACTTTTGTTCCCTATCATTTTCACCCACAATCTCAACTACAATTGCCTTTGAAAGATACTGTTTCTCAAATGGTGTTCCTACAGAAAGAAGTCTAATTCTGAACCCTGCTGTGTATCTCACCACCGAAGGGAACATTTAGGGAGAATAGTTAGGCAATAGTTGGGCAAAATAGTCGGGCAAGATGAACCCCAGAAGAAACTATGCATTTTAACAAAACAAATTGGTTGGTGAATGCTAGTGTTTTTGTGAATAATCATGATGAGTCTCTAAGTAATTATAATTTGCTCTGTACTCTGTCACCGTTCTTTTGATTTGTGGCTTTTATCAGCGAACAAAGTTGTTTAGTTGTCCTTATTTTTAGGAGAAGATTCACAGCATTGAAATATTTCAAATGTCAGTGATGTTAAATTTCTTGAATATTTTTCCTTTCTAGTGCCTGATGAGTCATAGGACTATCATTTCTGTCCCAAAAACATTCTGGTGACACCAGACTTAGTCACGAAACCATTACTGTGGCAGGGGGCGGGGAGCAGGATATGGGGAGAAATCTAAACAATGAGAAGAATCTGGATTAAACTCAAAGTTGAATTATTACCCACATTTTAAAAGCGAGTTGATTTTAAAGTAGATTTCCAAACCTGCCAATGCTCAGCTGCCCTATGAGCATGCTATCCCCAGACGCACAAAGCCTTAGCTTGCAGGGATATGCAGTTTAGATGCTGTAACTTTACATTTCAATGTTTTTTT
>CM052546.1:79189762-79244103 GCA_028533065.1 Trachops cirrhosus | reverse complement strand
GGTCATGACCTAGGAGGATGATCTGAAGGGTGAATGCCATAAACCTGTCACCTTAACTAACAGGCAAAAATCAAATGCCGAGAAACTAGTGACGAGTATCTATGTTATTTAACAGACATTCTCACAGTGATGTGTTTAATACTATGTCATTGGTTTTTTTCATGAGGCCTCGGGCTAACCTAACAGTCTTCAACGGGAAAATAAAGAATGTCTCAGGGCATCATGGGAGACAAGCACAGTGATGGGAAAACATCTCAGCAGATATGTTGGTTGGCCCATATGCGCAGGAGAGCAGAGGGGAGCAGCAGGGAGTTGCTATGGGCTAAAGGCCAGCGTCTGCCATCATTTTCTTGAACTTCACTAAAAAAAAAAAATAAGGCTAGAGATCCCCAATATAACTATGGACTTTGGGTAATGATTGATGTATCAATGTAATTCATCAATTTCCCACCTCTGGTAGGAGGTGTTACTGAGCAAGGCTCTTCATGTGTAAGGACAGGGGACATCCAGGACATTTCTGTACCTTCCTCTCAAATTTGCTGTGATCCTAAAACTCTGGTGAAAAGGAAAATCTACTTTAAAAAGAAGATTAATAGCAAAATACCTACTATAATTTCTGTTCTTTCACCTCTCCCCAAATACCGAACTCACTTTTAGTTCATTAAGAACTGCTGTCATTGTTCTGTCAAACAGAATTGCTAATAGGTACCTATATTTGATACATGACAGTTTGTTGCATGGACACATGAAGCAGCCTGAGGAATAAATCATATGCCTTTAGTCTTATTTTATAACCAAAAAATATGTTTGAAGCTAAACCTCACTTTTCATGCGGACCGTCGTGTGTGCGGTGGTGGGGAGGAGAAGGTGGGCTGGCCGGGCTTCGGTTTCCGTGCAGAACAGAAGGCCCGCGTTCCCATCCTCCTGTCTGCGAGGGGTTGGGCCAGGTGGCGAGGTGAATGATACTTGGAGCTTTGAGATCATCTTATTTTTGTATTATTTTGTCAAAACATTTTATGTTTAAGTAGATTAAGAAGTATAGCCTCTATTCTTCCAGAATGGACTTACTGAGGACTTTCTATTTCATCATAATTAACTAACATTTTTAATTACTAAAGAGCTTTAGAAACAAAGTAAGTTCTCATAGAAGCTCCATAAAAACTAACGTTAGTCCTATTTTACATAAGTTGCATGTAGAGAGACTGAAAAGAACCCAAAGACAGGCCATCTAGAAAGCCGGCCATTTAATCCACTTAAACGACTCTGCAGTTCCGGCAAGTCAGCTGTAACTGTTTTCCAAGAAGTTTGCTGAACCTGCCCATTGCTTTAGCCTTCTGTAACAATAATGATGATGCATAAGGCGAGGTTTTCTACCTGATAGTCCATACACACTTACCTAAATTCTTTCTTTTTTTGTGTATGGAAACTGTTTGGTGAGCAAATATTAGTTCACTTGGTTCTGACTGTTAATCAGTTCATATTTGATCTATTTGAAGTTGGAAGGCAGAAAATCATCTTAATCATTAGTGATTTAACATGGTAAGAAGTTTTTGTCAACGCTTGAAAAATATCAAAAACGTCTTACTCCGAATGGTGCCTAATTGGAAACATGAATGTATATTTCTGAAACTCTCCACTTACCGATTTTGGACCTCGTTTCACTGCAGGAACCTGAAACCACAGAAGGTGAAACCGCGGATGAGGGGGGACAGCGATAATAGGAGAAACTGAGGGCAAGGGAGAGGGACAATATGGGAACTTTGTACTTTCTGTTAACCTAAAACTGCTCTAAAAAATCTATTACTTAAAATTGAAAATATGCAAAACGGGTACAGAATATAAGTAGTTTATATTAATGGACTTTCACAAAGCAAATACTACAGAGTCGCCAGATGTAGACTGAGCTCACTGTAGAGTAAGCAACCAGCTAAAGTGGACAGGTGGTTGATGCTGTGGACATGGTGGCACGGTGCCTGGTTTCACCTGGAAGAAAGAACGAAATATCCTGCCCGCATGAGCTTCCAATTTACTTGGGAACACTGGGGATTTCTATGATCATATTTCATCAATTACAATACATATTATATTAGAGAAGCTAAATAAACATACGTACATTGGCATCTCTGAAATTGGATGCATCTTACAATGAGTGGCATTTTATCATGAGCAATCTTTCTTTTTCCTGATGGTACATGAAATTTATGATACCTTGAAAGTCAAAGAAATGCCATAGCTACTTCTTTGTTCTGAAAGGAGGACTTGCTTTCCTAACTTCCAGAGAACTATTCCAAGGTCGTGGAGACCAGGGTCCTGGGCTTGTCTTTATCATTAACAAGGGGCTGGTTTTAGCTACACCCATTAATATTTCTGATCCCTGGCCTCATCACCTGTAAAGTGGCAGATGTTAAAAGATCCTTAAGGTTCCTGCTAGCTCAACCTTTGAATCTAGGCCGCTTTGTAGAACAGGACGAGGGGGCTGCCAGGGTAATACAAGTACAATTAAATTGCTCTCTTCTCTCCCCCGAAGCATCTGGGCTGTTTCCAAACAGAAAATGCGGCTTAGTAATGGTAAGCAACCAATGTCCCAGCCAAGCTCCGTGAGGAAATAGCAAACAGCAGCAGAATCGCAGGACTTGGGGTACATGTGATGACACATTTTATATATTTGGCACCACCTCGGACTTCCACATGAATAGAAATGAAAGGCTTTTTCGTTTTTGAAAATCAAATGTTCCATTTGATTTGCCTGTGAATTACACCAACAAAGAAGGGGGAACTGGCTCAGTCTCTATCTAAGACAGCCTCCAACTCTCCATCTGCCTGCTCGTCTTCCTCCAGCCCTGCTTTCCCAACGCCTTCTTCCTTCCTAGCCCGCACTGTTCCCACGGCCCCTCCTCCAGGCATTCCCCCCAATGCTCCAGTTTCTGCACACAAGTCTGCAAACTACCTTCGCCGCCTAAAGTCCTGTCGGAATGAGAGCTCCATCCCCTCAAACCCTCCCCCCAGCAGGCGCATGAACAGTTCTCCCAGCATCTTTAATGTCACAAGCCAGCAGGCCTCCTTCAGAGTCCAGTACAAAACCCTGGATTTCATGTTTTATGGTTGTGAATTGCGAGCAAATTAACAAACCCAGAAGAGCTGCTAATCTTTTCTACTTGCTTGAATGGCCAGGCTGATAATAACATAATTGTATTATTTGTTAATGATAATCATGGGCTTTTTATGGTGATGAACTATTGTTCTTTCAAATTAACTCTGCAAGGGCATTAGTCCAGCCTGTAGTCTTGCCTGATTCTTTTTATTAAATGGCCAGAGGTATCCGTATAAAATAGCGAGCATTTCAGGACAAATCTGAGAAATGATTCTGGGAGCCGGTTTACCATTTGGTGTTCAGCTTATTTTGTTGAGTGCTGTTATGAAATCAATCTTGATTGTTGTGAACTTATAAATACCACGTCATGTGTATCATACAATCTCTATAATTATCTAAATCCAAGGCAGTAATTATTGATCTGGACCAGGTGATAAGAAAGAGGGAAGGTAGGAAGAAGGGAGTGATCATTTTTTTAATTTAGCTTAAACTGTCAAGAGCCGGGAAGGTGTGCGATCTGAAGGTAGAAACAACGTCTTTCCTCAATATCTATTGTCCTCCCAACACCAAGCTAGATACCAATACACGTGAGATTTATAATAAATAATAATAAGCTGAAGAAGAAGGCAAATCTGTGTGTCTATTCTCAAGGGCTGATAAGAAAGCAAAGAGTAGGTTTTCTGTCTCCAGTGTTTAAAATCATGCATTAGTTTTTCAATCACACCACACGTAGGCAACTGCTTCAGTGAATTTTTATTTGAAGACTGTTTTAAGGCATTTGCCCATTTCATGATGGGTGATTTACGAGTGCATCTGCCTACACCGTGCTGAGTGTTCAGCAATTTTCGACCCCAAACTGTCATGACCCCCGTGCCTCACCCCCTATTCACCCTATCTCACCCTGAGTGACTTTTTTTGTTTCCCTGGATGAAAAAAATCCTCACAGGGAAGTGTTTTACTGATGTGGAAGAGAGGCGAAATGAAAAACAGCAGAAGCACTAGAAGGATCAAAATTGATGAGTTCAAAAACTGTTTTGAGCAGTGGAAAAAATGCCTCGATAGGTGTATTGCATCAAACGGAGAGTACTTTGAAGGTGACTGAAGTTTAAACGTGTAAGAACAAATACACAATTTTTATAAATAAAAAATTTATTTATAAAATAAATCCGGGTTAGGGGGTCCCCTCTTATGACCTCTCTTGATGACTGAGGGGGAGGTGGCAAAGTGAGATTCAAGCGTCTGTGTGCTGGATGGCCGACGGAGACAGTGGGGACTTAACGTGGGCAGTGGCTGGTGGGGATGACTTCTCTCTGTCAAGTCCCTCACGGGCCCCACGTGTAGTGGGAGAAGTGGCTGCCTCAGTGATGCTCCTGCAATCATGACGTTGCGAATCAACCTTGCCGTGACCGAGTTCCTGTGGGTTACCCATGTGGAACTTGACCCCAGCGCCCTGCACCCTGAAAGCAGTCACAGGCAAGAAGTGCCCACCCTCCATGTTCTGGCCCATGGCTGGCCACAGGGAAGGGGCTCCCTTGCCCTGTGTGACTTTGACGGGACTAAAAAGATGACCTTCTCCTATACCCGTGACAAGACGAGACGCAGACCTGCCAAATTCTCATCCTCTGTCTCATCGGTGGTTAGCTGAACTGTGGGTCTCACTGACCGTCTGGAAAATTGTTGCTAAAAGAACTCCATTAAACTTTATCAGGCTTCCCTCCTTCCTGTTCCTTTCTTCCTCCTCCCTCCCTTCCTTCCTTTTCTTTCTCTCTCTCTTTCTTTCTTTGGAAAACTACATTTCTCTCAGGTATTCTGTAGTTTTCTCTAATTCTCATATCGGGGATGGAAGACCAACTTGATTTCTCCCCCCAGTGATTTACAATTAATAAATTAGTATTTTGCTTTTACTTCCCCTCTGTCCTCACTTAGCTATCATTTGGTCTTCGATGCTTTTTTTTTTTATCTCCATGTAAACTTCCTGTCCTAAAATTGTCTTCACAAACACTTATCATAAAATTATGCAATGGACTCATGATTCTGATAGGAGATAAAATTTTCTTCTTATCAGGAAAAATCTATTCTAGAAGAGGCAGTAGTTCTAACTATTTTCTATTTTGTGTGAACTGCAGTATAATGTCATAGATCCTACAGCATTTCAGCGTACTCATCCCACTGTGAAGTTTTTGTTTTTTTTTTTTTTTAATTATTTTATTGTTCAATTACAGTTGTCTGCATTTACCCCTCACCACTCCCCCCGCACTGGAGCCATCCCCACCTCCCTCCCTTTCTTCCACCCCCCGCCCCCCACCGTTGGTTTTGTCCATGTGTCCTTTATAGTAGTTCTTGAACACCCTTCCCTCTTTCCTCCCATTATCCCCTCCCACTTTCCCTGTGGATACTGTCAGATTGTTCTTAATTTCAGTGTCTCTGGTCATATTTTGCTTGCTTGTTTGTTTTGTTGATTAGGTTCCAGTTAAAGATGAGATCATATAGTATGTGTCCCTTACTGCCTGGCTTATTTCACTTAGCATAATGCTCTCCAGTTCCATCCATTGTGTCACAAAGGGTAGGAGCTCCTCTTTCTTTCTGCTGCATAGTATCCCATTGTGTAAATGTACCACAGTTTTTGGATCCACTCATTTACTGATAGGCAGCTTCGTTGCTTCCAGCACTTGGCTATTGTAAATTGTGCTGCTATGAACATTGGGGTGCATAGGTTCTTTTGGATTGGTGTTTCAGGGTTCTTAGGATATAATCCCAGCAGTAGAATTGCTGGGTCAAAAGGCAGTCCCATTTTAAGTTTTCTGAGGAAATTCCATGCTCTTTTCCACAGTGGCTGCACCAGTCCGCATTCCCAGCAACAGTGCACTAGGGTTCCCTTTCCTCCACATCCTCTCCAACACTTGTTGTTTCTTAATTGGTTTATGATGGCCATTCTCACCGGTGTGAAGTGGTATCTCACTGTGGCTTTAATTTGCATCTCTCTGATGATTAGCAATGCTGAGCAGCCTTTTCATGTGTCTCTGAGCCCTCTGTATGTCCTCCTTAGAGATGTGTCTGTTCAAGTCTTTTGCACATTTTTTAATTGGGTTGTTTGTCTTCCTGGAGTGGAGTTGTGTGAGTTCTTTATACATTTTGGAGATGAAACCATTGTCCAAGGTATCATTGGCAAATATGTTTTCCTTCACAATGAAGTTTTGAGTCAAACAAGAATTAGGATGAACACATTTGGTCCTGGTCCACAGCTTTTCCAGAAAAGTCTACAAATACAAGCCATTTTTATGATCCGACAGCCTGGGGCAGGGACAGGGGACATAAATCATAGATAATCGCCAGTTCCCGAGAGAGAAGTGCCTGTCATTTTTCCCCGAACACTCACAAGCGTTAAGAAGCACAATTTAGCCATAGCTGTTGTTCTACTTTCTGGAGCCCATGAAAAAGGAATGAACGTGGGGACCCCTGAGTTTATTAGTGGCACCCAAGTCCTGCTTGTGGGAAAAGCCAGAGGGAGTTAAATCCCCAGGGCTTGTTATGCCTCTAGTTCTTGAACTTGACAGCTTGCCAGAGAAAACTTTCTAGGATTTCTTGTTTCTTTATTCCATGTCTGATTTCTCAAAAGTAGGCAATCATGATAGTTTCCCACTGAAGCAAAATGTGTAAGGTGTGGATAATATTGATCTCTAGTTTTCAGCAGCTTAAAAGATTTATTTGTATTTTACTGGTTATTGAAATAGGAATTTGGGAAAAGGAATACAAATGCCTTTCCTCATGCCACCTTCTTGCTCAAAGGTAATTTCTTTGTATTTTGCTCAATATCAAACACAGCCTCTCACAACAACGCCAGCTGGCCCACTGATCCAGATGGATTCCCAGAACAATTACCCAGCAGGGGAAGCCTGTACTATAAGGGGCTCACCCTACAGATGATAATTCTGGATTTTTTGCCCCTCCCCTTGCAATGATGATTCTATGGGGAAAGGCAGAATGTATACCTTATTTCATTCTAGTAGTAACAGTGCTACAGCTAAAACAACTCAGGTGTCAGTCTCTGCCTCAAAAGAAAGTTGGAATGAAGTTGGTTACGTTTTCTTCCACTTAAAGAGCTTGCTCAGGGAGCAAGCCCTGTTTCCTGTACTTAGCTTTGCACTGACTCCCAGGATGCTGTAAATCTTATTAGATACATAAATCGTCTGTTTTCTAAAGCACCACTTTATATGAACAAATACCCTCAAGTTCTTACTGTAAATTTTAAAGAATAAGAACTTTTGGGAATACTAAGAATATATTGGCCTGGACTAGGAGGTAATATTTGGAGCATGGATGTGGGAAAATGGCCTTAGAGAGACCACACCCAGCCCCCAGGTTACGTCTAAGTTCTCCGTCGACAGAGGCAAATCTCTGGGTACCAGGCCTGTGAGCATCTTCTCCCTGGCCACCCAGGATGACCCTAAGATATGGAGGAAAGTCAGGTGGTGCCAGAAAGTGTTGAGCTGAAATGGCCTCCTGAAATGGCCCTTGAGAAGAATTACTTTTTCAACCAGCAGTGAAAAAAATAAAGGTGCTTTACACTTGTCTGGAATTCATACTTTACAAAGTGCTTTTAAAAATAGCATGTCATTAAATTTCACAACAATTTGGCAAGGAAGAAATAATGTCTCCATTTTGTTGATGAGTAAGAAAATACGAGCTATTATCTATTTCACACTTAGTTCCCACCAGGCCCCATGCTAAACACTCATTCAGTCCTCACAACAGTCTTATGACGTGTGGCCTATTATTATCCTGGTCCTCTGAGTGAGCTACGCTCAGAAAAACGAAGGAATCTATCTAGGGTTGGGCAATGAGTACGTGGAAGAGTGAAGATTTGAGCTCCCTTTTTGAACGCCGTGTTCTTCTAAGTCACAGTGCTTGAAACCTGTGATTTTGGCTGCATAGTTTTTAAATTATCTGTGTACTATTGTACCAGTGTGTGCATTAAAACATATACAAAATAGAAATTTAAAAAGAGAACATGGTAAAAAAATAAATGCAGATAGCAGTTCTAATAGTTCCTCCTAGCGCCCTGATAGACTACCTTGTACACCCCATAAACTTGACCATGGTTAGTCCCTGTAGGGACTGCGTGGATGAGCAAACCAAAGCCCATTGGATCTTTTCCCCCCATCCCCCCACTGGATCTTAATAACACATGCACAATCACACAATCGGTAAAAATTCAATAGCATCCTCAACACTCCTCTTCGAACTTCAGGTTCTTTCCCTGTCCAGCCCTCTGTCCCTGACATTGTGTCCTGTGCTCATCTGGAAGCCTACAGCCCCCTCCCTGGACACAAACAACCTGTTCTCTCTGGGTTATATTTTCCCCAGGCTCGCTGAAGTGTAGGAGACTTCAGTTCTCTAGCTATTATAGCTGGGTGAATGAGTCAGCCCCAAATCCACTTCAAGCCCAATTTCTCTCAACAGAGAATGTCCCCTGCTCTCACTGGGTAATTGCTAACCCTCCCCACTATTGATCCTATAGAGGGCTTCCTGTTGAGCCCGGCTCAATACAGATTTACTTCTTTATTTGGGGGAGTAGAGTTTGTATTAGACTGTGCCGTTATTTGGGGGCTGAGCACACCCAATGCAGTGTTCCTCACATTGAGTTGTGTTTGCTCCCTTCCAGGGACCCTGTGAGTTCGCTTGACTATGAACAACAGAAACAGTCACTCTAGCTATCTACACGTTGGAAACCGCGTCCCAGTGCTGACTCTGCAGGTGTGCTGGGCACACAGGGTTTGTTCTGGGGGCCCTCGGGGGAGTGGCCAGGGTGTGCATCAGCCCCGGGCATGCTGGGCATCGAGATGAGAACCTGGCGTCATTTCTGCCCCAGGAGGGAGGATGAGCCCGGACAAGCTGTGGCTTGTCACCAAGTCTTCCCGACAGGAGCCCACGAGGGACTGTTGTTCCAACACAGGAGCCAGGACAGGGATCCTGAGGGTCAGGACTCAGAAAGCCACCAAGGGGAACAAGTGCTTTATCACGCTTCTCACACAAAGGACTCCAAGCCTTGACCTCTAAGAATCATTTCAAGACTCCCCAGCTCTAACCATTTATTGCTTAAAAACCGTTTATTCTTACCAAATATAGTACAAGGCAGATAGCAACCGAAATGATATCATTATGCTTTTACTTTCCATTTGCTTCAAAGAGTAGTTTATCAGGGGCAAGGAAGTCGGTACATCGGCGAATCATTCGATTTGATTGGATATCACCTGTTCTGCAAACGTGTGTTAAGTTTCCACTGCAGGCCCAGCGCCGTGCCGTGCGCTGGAGGGTATAAAACAAGGAGCAGACCGGGTGCCTGTCCTGCAGGAGCCTGTGGCCTGGGAAGGAGAGAAGACGAGCACATGGCGAGCTGCATCACAATGTGACAAGTGAGGTGTCCTGGGCTGGGGGGCTCAGGTGATACTGTGTGGACGTTCGTACAAGGCACAGCATTTGTTTAACTCCCTTTATCTCATTCATTTCTATGCTTCTGAGATTTCCGGTGGGCTAGGTGCTCCCTCCTAGGGTAACGATACACTCCTGTGGGTGCTCTGGGTTAAGACTGGGGTGTCTGGGTAACCAGACTGGTACCTGCCCAATTTGCACACTGCCCTCCCACAGACTTCTTTTTTTGTCACTGTTGAGAGATGGGTCAGGGGGCTTTGGTCATGGGTTCCTTATCCAATAGCAATGACAATGACTAGACCCCTCTCTTGGCTTCAAGTGCTTTCTAAGGGGAGCGAGAGAGGAGGCCTTTAAGACCTGGCTCACCTTCGTGGCCCAGAGAGGAAATTAAAAATTCCTTTTAAATTTTACTTATTTAGCCCTGGCTGGTGTGGCGCAGTGCATTGAGCACTGGCCTGCTAACCAAAGGGTCATTGGTTCAATTTCCAGTCAGGGCACATGCCTGGGTTGTGAACCAGGTCCCCAATAGGGGGCGCTCAGGAGGCAAGCACACATTAATATTTCTCTCTCTTTCTCCCTCACTTCCGCTCTCTCTAAAAATAAATAAAGTCTCAAATTTTTTTAACTTATTTATTTTATTATTTTTTATTAAATTTATCGGGGTAGCATTGGTTAATGAGATCATATAGGTTTCAAGTGTACATTTCTATGACACGCACTCTGTATATTGCATCGTGTGCCCACCACTCGACGTCTCCTTCTATCACCATCTATATGACCTCCTTTACCCTTTGCTACCCGCCCACCCCACTTCCCGCTGGTACCACCACACTGTTCTGTGTCTGGGGAATTATTTATTCCTTTAGAGCATCTAACTTGAGTCATTTACAGTTTTCTCACTGACCCTTGGGAAATGTGATTTGCCACATTCATTCTTTGAGCTTAAACCACACCAGAGAGATAAGAGACGTAAAATCCGTGATTCCCCTGACCACCTACCGATCTAATCTAGCGCCCACCCTCCGTTCCTTATTTCTCCTTCAGCGTATGATATCTTTATGTCCTTCAGCGCTGTGGTCTGACTGCCCCTCGAGGGTGCAGCTGCCTCCACAGCAGGGCCTTGGCCTGGTTCGTCCACCGTGTCCCTAGGACACAGAACCCTGTCTCGCCCAATACTGTTGGCTGGCGGGCTGAACGAATGAGCAAAGGAACAAACAGATGACTATCTTACTTTGTGAATAGCTTGCAGAGAGGCTAATTCTTTTAACTTCTTACCGAGAAGTAAGCTGAGATATTTAAGATTGCCTTTCACAAACCAGAGCTCCCATATTAGTAATTCTTCATTCATTTGAGGACGTTAATTTTCATGTCCATAAAATCATGTAGACCCTTCACTAGAGTTGCCTGAGTGACTCAGAATTTGTAGAATGACTGTCACATATTCCAGATGTCAAGACTTCCCAAGGGGGCTCCATTTTATCCAGGGTGTTGTGGGCACTAGGGTCCCAGTTTTCTGAGAGCCCCTCAGGAAAGAAGTCCTTTCATCATGTTTTAAGTAAGCGTATTTTTTAGCCAAGAAACACAGACTCCCTTGTGCTACTTTAGCTAATGGTGGGTATATGGAGGAGGGGCTGTAAGGACATATACACAGGGGATGCAGGGGAATCTGGATGCTAGCCCTTAAAAAATGGCACTTCTAAGAGGAAGACAACTGTAACAGCCAAAAACGGTGGATTCCTGCAGGTTGCATAGCTACCTGCTGCAGACCTGTGTCTCTCTCTTATCTCTACTAACTCTTAATTACGGACATCAATAAAATGTGAATATTGAGACAGATGTCTTCTGTCTACCTTGCAGCATCTGCTTACTCATCAGTTTCTGCTCCTACATCACGTCAGCTCACACAGGCTCATTGTGACCCCTCCCCCAGCTTCTCTCTACATCAGGAACTTTGAAGGATCTTCACAACTTAAAATAAAAGCTTGATTCTTCCTGTTGAACATAAGAGATTTCCCTCCCCTCCTTTTTCTCTGAGCACAGACTTTAGAAAGTTTCTAATTGTAAGTACTCTCCCTTCTCCGAAATATATATACACCATTTTGAAGACTAGATAAGCCTTGTCTGACCAGCAACAGCTTTCTCAAGGACTTAGGAGCCATGTCTTTGGAATGCAAACGTCAGAGGAGCTGCTGCCTCTGTCCCCTAGTGTCTGTGGCCGGACAGACGTCTAACTTCAGTGAGGTTCCCACCCCAAGTTGCAAAACTATCCCTGCCATAAAGATGCGTACCCAACTACCAGGACAAGGTAGGAGGAAGCATGGGTGACAGATGCAGGCTAGTTATAGTTTATCTTGGGAACATGTATGGAGCAGGTTGTATCTGCTTGGCTGTGTTTTCAGTCTCTGAACCGATTGTCTATGGTGCATACCACAGTCTGGCTTAATGCTTATTCTATAACAAAAGTGTTTTCTTTTTCTACTATCTTTGTGAACAGAATTTCTAGGCTGGGAGTTTTGTTTTTACTTACATTTTCACAACTCCTTTCATTTTTATCTTCTGTGGTTATGTAACCGAATGCAGGTCTGGCTGCTACCACAATGAAAGCCAAACTTATGAGACAGGTGCTGGTGAACAGGAAAGTAGATTATTCAAGTGCCAGTCACCTGAGAAGGTGAGTGACTCATATCTCAAAGCCCATCTTAACATCTCAGTACAGGCACAGGTTTTCATAAGGAGGCAGAGGGGAACAGAACAGAGAGGTCAAGGGAGGGGGTTGAAAAGTTCTCTACATGTAGATGAACACAGTCCATTCCAGTGAGGACCTCAAAATTGGCCAAGTGATGGTCTGGGTTTTGTCATTTTGTTTTTTGTCATCCTGGTTTTATGTCATCCTGGCTTTTGAGTTGAAGGTCAGCAAATCTTCCAGAGCTAGGATTGTTGAAGGTCAAACTCAGTATCTTTTGAAGTTAGTTCCTAGAATTCTTATACAAACATGCAGTTGATCTCTAAGCTACTTACTGGTCAGAGTCAGCACTTACAGAAACAGTGTTAAAAGAATGGTGGGTGGGTTACAATTCCCCACTGTTACAATTCCCTGCCTGATTTCCCTTTCCCTCATTCAAATCACTGGAGAAAGACTATTTTTGATCAGCTTTCCTTGCTGCCAGTGGGTAAAGTGCCCGATCTGGTCCAGTCTGTGAGTCAGGGGTAAAGCTGGATCCTCTGTCCTACGCATTGTGCTGGGGTCTGCGCTGTGCTGGGGACTGTGTTTGGGTGGCTTCTCTTAGTGGCTGCGTGCCAGCAAATATTTCTGACACATACACGTGCCTACTTGTTTATCTGTTTCCTACTGTGACTCTCAAATTGGCAATTATAATTGGAACCTCAGACAAGCTACCCAATTTCTTACAGAGAGAGAAATCCAACTTGGCTCTCGAAACCTGGTTACACTCAGAACCTTGAGGAGCCATCTTGTGACTTAAGGCACTGGGGACAGAAGGATACCCCAAGGAGTAGGGAGCTGAACACAAGCCCACTTGGGAGAAATATTCACTGTTCTGGTGGTAACTGTAACATTGTCACAGGGAGGGGGAACAATGAGTATAATATTCACAAGGAAAGAAAACATGCTGATGAAGGTAGAGAAAAGAATGAAAAGTGGGGGGAAACACCTAGTAAAATACTGGGACAAAACAGGAGGACATGAGACCCTGTAGCACAGCGATTTTCAACCTTTTTCATCTCATGGTGCACATAAACTCATTACTACAATTCTGTAGCACTGCAAAAAAATATTTTTTACCAATCTGACAAAAAAAGTAGGTTTAATTTTGATTCATTCACACCAGGCAGCTATTGTTGTGTTGGCCGTTGTCATTTTTTTTAACAGTCTAAGGGCAAAGAGGTCTGTGCACCTGACTAAATAGTCAAGTATTGCATGTTTTAAGGATTCTTGCAGTGCTCAGGTGGAAAATGGCTGCTGTAAAGAAGTGAGCAAAGCGGAAGAAGGCAAGGCTCCTACATTTTAGATGATGTGATAGGAGGAAGGAGCCATTGTCTGGATCAAATCACCTACAGTGACTTTAGGGACTATGGGTATTTAGTAGATACATATTTTAAGAGCTTAAATAGGATGATGTTTCTTTAGCAGAAAATCCTGCAATTCTCCTCCTCAATGGCCCAGAACCAGCGTGGTTCAGCTCCTGGCACAGCCACGCTCACTGGGCTCTGTGTGATCTTTCTCTCCGGAGAAGCCACGCGGTTTCATCTGATTCTTTGTGTCCTCAGGATGGAGGTTTATTGGTTCTCTGCACAGCTGGGAAATCATCCCTTTTGGACTGTGAAGACTCTTGATTACCTTTTTGAAATGCATTTTTTTCTTCCTCTGTTGGCACTTTTAATCAGTATAGTTTGCCAGGCAGAAGGCAGTATATCCAGAAAGTGGAACACCTCTAGGCTTGGCAGACATCCATTTCCCGGAGGTCATATAATTTCTTACTTCATCCTAATAAAGGGAAATGGTGCAGAAAAGAAACAAACATATATTGAGACTTACTGTGCTCCCGCCCTGGCGGGGCGTGCTTCATATGAAATACTTTATAGCATATGCTAACACTGATAATGTAGACACCATTTTACAAAATGTACCCAGGACCCAAAGAGACTGAGTCATTTGTCAAGGGCCACACCGTGGAGAGCACTGGGACTCGAATTGGAATCCAGCTCTTTGTAGTATACAGCTGGTTAGTACCATTAGCCTCCAATGAGGACTGAGCTAAAAACAGGGTTGAGAAGATGCTAAATAATTGAAACATTAATGTAGTTGAACCACCCATTGGCCATGTACATGGGGTGATAAAAATCTGGCAAAGCCTCTTCCCTTACCTAGTATGAGCCCCTTAGCCTGAATTATGCTCCTGTATTGAAGACACTTTTTTTTGAAACTCCCTCTGGATGTATTTTCTCTCTCATTAATGTAATCTTCCTTCCTTCCTTCCTTCCTTCCTTCCTTCCTTCCTTCCTTCCTTCCTTCCTTCCTTCCTTCCTTCTTTCCTTCTTCTCCTTCCTTCTTTTCTTCCTTCCTTTTTTTTTTTTTTTTTTACTTTGGAGCCTTTTCTACCATTAAAGCAAATTAGTGAGATTTATTGTCCTAGTGAAAGGTGGTGAGTGCAGCCCAAGTCTGTAGGACAGGAGAGGAGAAGGACTGGGGATGTTCCTCTAAAACAGGGTTATGTGGCAGAAAGAAAACATCCAGAGGTCATGACCCAAGGGGTAGGATGCTACCTGCATCCCTCAGGACCTCCTGCCCTCCGGAAGTACACCCCAAACTGAGGAGAGCTGGGGCCAGCGAGCCGCAGCCAGGTCCACCCGCCAGTGCCCAGGGTTTCTCACACACTCCCGTGTGCTCTCATGCCTGTGAAGGAAGATGAGGAAGAAAGCACATTCTGGAAGAAAGAGACATCATGGTTAGGAAATCGAACATTAAGTTATTAGATATGAAATAGCTTCTAACCATAAAAAATAAAGTTACCTTATGCAGGTCTGTTCTGAGCTTCCTCCCCATTTGCCGTCAGAGGGGACAGGGCCCCCTGAGTAAGACAGGCGAAATCATGGAAAGTGGAAAAGTCTGCACTGGTAGCACATGCCTTGTTTGTATTGCATGGACTTTGGACAGTGCTATGCTTTCAAACTCATTCTTTTGGACTGTTAGTAAAGGCTCCTCTCAAACGACAAAGAGATTATCTGGGAGGGATTACATGTTAAACCAGGTTGTCCTGGCTCATTCCAATAGCTGGAGAAAACTTCCAGGACCCTGCAAGACCGATAGGGCATTCAGGATCCGTAGAGTAAGTCTCCGACAAGAGGGCAGCCCTAGGAAAGGCCCGATTATGCAGAAACCTAATTCAAAAGCAAAAAAAAAAAAAAAAAAAAAAAAGAACAACTAAGCCTAAGGTGTGTGTGTAAGGCTGGAACTGGATGTGGAAAGACGGAGCGTTGGATGCATTCAGGGTCACTGGCTAGATAGTCCTCCCTTTAGCTCACTGTTGTGTCCTCAGTGCAGGCTTTGGGCTCACGCAGATCGGAGGTTGCGTGCTCCTGGTCATTGGCACCCTGGTGCCTTTGAGCAAGCGCTTGTGCACAGGGGAAAAGCATCAGTTTTAGGGGATTTAGGGTGTAGTGAGGATTAAATGAAGCAATGTCTGTTAAATGCCTAACACGGTGCCTATCACACGGTTTGGTACCCATTGATTTTAAAGTCAAGGCCACACTCATTTGCTCTGGAGATTCCCCTAAGAGGATGGCCAGTAAAAAGTGATAGGGAATGAATAAGATGCTCAGTGACAAGAGGGGCCCAGGAGCATGTAGAGACACATGTGGTAGCTCATGCATCTCTTTACGAAGCTTCTGGATCCTCCACACCCAAATGACAGCCTTGTGTGAGCAACTGCTAGTGGTTTAAAAACCAAACCAAAACAACAGCTGCCCCCTGCAAATAAATTCTCCAAACCTCGTTTTCTTTTGGCTCATTAACTCTGTGGCTCTCCCAATGGACCTACCCATGAATTTGGCAGTCTGTCCCATCTGCTAGGTTAGAACAGAGGTCTCTTTCAGGGTCAACCCAGTGAAATCTGTTTTGGGTCCTGGAGTGTTGGGCCGGGGAGAAGGTGCTCAGATAATTTAATCATTACTTGACTCAAGTCAATTTAATGGAGCCAATTTTGACTGAACATCAACTGTATGCAGGGTTTTGTTTTGATGTTTGTTGTGTCATTGTTTTTAAATTTGATGTTTTTAGTTCCCGAAACTAAACTTTTACTGTTGTCAAGAGTATAAACTTGGAAACATTCTATTCTATATCTCCCTCCAGAGAACTTCCTTTCCCATATTTTATCTCTGGATAATAGAGGTTTCTTATTGACAATGGAGTTTTTACCCCCACAATTTAGAACATCTAATTGCTAATTGCTAAAGTAGAATGCTTTGCAAAGTGGTAAGATAATTGGGTTCTGGAAGAAGTAATTACCCCCTCAGGTGATGTCCAGCAGAGGCATAATGCGATGCTGTGCTCGGAGCCGCAACAAGGTCTCACGTTGTGAAACTGATGTACTCTGTCTAGAGAAGACAGGGATGACTTCCTCCGGTCAAAGGTAAGGTACTCAATGGAAGTAGCCAGTGATAACTCTAGCTTCATCTATTAGAAACCTCATAAGGAATAGAGAGAATAATCAACAGTTTTAGAATATTTTGCATTCCCCAAATCCTATGGAAATAAAATCGCCTGTAATGGGACCTTTGAGATAGTGCACACACAGATCTTATTAAGATACTTATTTTGGGATGATGGTTAGAACCAAAAGCAGATTGGTTTCTTTCTCTTGACAATCCCTACAGATCCTGAAGCCCTGAACAGTCTTAACTTCTGCTCTTTGGATACAATGTCTGCAAAGTTAACGTAAATTAAACAGATAACTCTGTAGTAATAGCCAAACACAAAGATTATGAAAGCTGTCAAAAACTCACCGAAGGCAGGAAAAAATCTCTGACACATTTATAAAAAGCAAAAAACATTGAAGTCTCCCGAAACTTCCACCCTTCTTACTGCGCAGGTCAAACAGGAGCTCAGGAAAAAATTCATTGAATCGAATGTTATTTATCAGCATTAACAATGACTAATGGAAGATAAATTGAAAATTGATTAATGATGCAATGCCTCAAGAGATAATAGTATATAAGCATTGTGGTATGTATGCTGAAGGACAAAGAAAATTTAAAACATATATTCTTTAACATTAAATATATATATACATGTGTATAATTAAAGATGATTTATAGATATATATTTTTATATATAGTATAGGAGTATATATACTCAAATAAATATATATACTTTTTAATTTTCTTTAAATATATATGTATACATTGCAATTTAGAAAAAAAGATGTTATGTCTGGAGATACAAGAGTTTCTGTCACAAAAATAAGTAAAATAGGAAAAAATATCCAGATGACAACACAATTGAGATAAGAAGATCGCTCTGTTTCACCAAATGATCATGTAAGTATTTAATCTGCAGGGAAAACCTTCCAACCTCAAAAGCATCAGGCAACAGATACAACACGTACTTGGTCATTTAAACAGGTGGCTTTCATTGAAAATGGAAATTCTGTTTTGTACATCAGTGTTTAGTCTTAAGTAGCTAGTATTAATTGTAAAACCCTGAGAAAACCAATGTACTTTTTGAGGTTACAGTTTCTTCACTTGCACAATTGCAAACGGAGAGGAGGCCAGACCTTCCCCAACGGTCTCTCTCGGGAAGAGACTAGCATTCGGTCTGCTGGGCCAGCTGGACACGCACACTCACCCACCCACGTGTTCACAGACTTGCTGGTGACTGTTCATTGCCTCGGTGAGAACTGGCGAAAACTCTCTTCTTTAAACATATTTGCACTTCAATTGCCTTGCTTCAGAGTACAAAGGATCCTCCCTCCGGTCTGAGGAAGAGAAGTGGTAGCCACCAGTCCTGCCTCTTTTTCCGCTTTGTGCAGCATGAAAGCCCTCTCCACGAGAGTGAGAAGAGAAGACGGTCCCCAGGCTGTCAGAAGGGCCTGGCAAGGCCGAGGGGGTTGCTGTTCATTCGTGCAGGGCTTTCTAAGGCATTGGGTCCGGCCTGCAATGTGGCGTCATGGCGGGGGCCCCAGGAGGCTTCTTTGCTCAAACACGGGCACTGGTCAACCACCAGAATTGCCCTTTCCACTGCGTTTGGGCAACACACAGGGAAGAAGACAGGTTTCCCGCTGGAAGTCACATCCCAAATTACTTAAAGTGTCATTATTCTGCCTGACATCTATCAAATTTAGAAACAAACCAATTTCCAGCTTGGGGAAGAGTCAATTCAGGCAATGTTATTTTCTGGCAGCCCCTTTTGCAATTTTGCCAAAGACCAGGGGGTTTTAAAACTCAGTGATTTCTAAGGGAAAGAAGGTATGTGAAGGAGATAATTTTAGACTTAGTCTCTTTTGAAAAGCAGGTATAGGTTAGTTAGAATCCAAATTTGTGAACCTAAACCTAGTGGGGAGAAATTACTCATCAAATGGTTAATTGTGGCACAATGTATTTACCGTGACTGGGGCTGGGGAAAGAAGACACCCCCACCCCCGCCCCATGCATACCATGGTTTCGCTCAGAGAGAGCGACATGTGAGGCATTGCTACATTATGCAAAGTTGACCCATTTGCCGGGGCGACCTCCAAGCGACAAGTCTTGTCTGTGGTGCTCTTATACTATTCAGCACCCTCCATCTGTCTTCATTGTAACTTCCTTTCCGAAGCCCCTGGTTCTGGACTGAGTGTTGACCTGAGAGTGGGCAGACCTTCCCTGTCTCTTCGGGGTGTCGCTCAGTGGCACGTCACGTGACTCCTGCCACTCCCCTCTCTGTGAAATTGTTTCAACCTGTGGAACCTCCCATGGCATAATATTTCCTCATTGCCATTTGGTCTCAGCTGGAGATTCACTCAGCAGCTTCTGTGGATGTTGGGGAAGATCTGGAGCCTGGTGAGAAGCAAATCGTCTACTGTTGCGGAAATATTCCAGACTCAGTACATTTCCTTCGCCTTGGCCCCACCTTTCCCTGCAGGAGGCAGATCCACTTTGCTCTTTTTCTTCTTCTTAGAACCACTCAGCTCTGTTTACAAGCCTTGCTCTTGCTGCTCTTACGCATTTCTTTTTTCCTCTAAAACTGTCCCGGCCCCTCTTAGCATAGGTAACTCCTACTTGAAGTTTATTCAGTTACCCTTGAAGTACGTAAAAAAAAAACAACTTTCAGTTTTTGGACAAACTGCAATATATTCAAGGCTATCCATTCACCATCTGCTCCCTCCCTCTGGAAAGCATAATGGAATTTGGGCGGCAGATCTAGCTCTTTCCAGCTAAGCTTGGCATTAATAATTTAAAGTGAAATCCTCCCTAGTGTCTTTAGCATACCTGAAATGTAGCTGTCCTGAAATTTAAAAGTAGCAATTTTTTTTTCTGCCCAACGAAGCCTTAAAAACCTGTATATGGAGAGATTCTCTTTGACGTAAAGTTATATGTTTACCTCAGCTACCATTGCATAGAAAAATTATGCCTTCTGGTTCAAGGTCAAGCTACGGAGACTGTCATGCCACTGTACACTGTCTCTTTGCTGAGGCTTTTGCACTGTTTTCCAAAGCTCTAGTGCGTGAAGTTCTCTCTATAGAAAGAGTAGCCGTAAGCTCCTGTGGACCACTAAGGCGAAGAATCCCATATGGCTGTGCCTCAGGCCTAAAGCCACATGCCTCGGTAACAACCCAAATAAATACATAGTTACAAGAAGTTGCTACACAACTCAGAACAACCTCTCCAAATTGCCAGGGTCAAAGCTGTGTGCTCACTGAAGTCGGCACCTAAATGCTTATGCCCTGACCTCAACTCGAGTCTCACCACCTGTTATTTGGGTCTAGTTCTCAGATTTCTGGCCCACACAATAGATGTTGTGCACAGTGTGTGGCCCCTTCCCCCACCCAAATATTAAATCAATTCGGAAAAAAGAAAAATAGGGCATGCTGTAGACTGTTCATGTTCCCCCCAAACCTGCATGTTGAAACCTAGCCCCCAATGTGATGGTATTAGGACATGCGGAGGGGATTAGGTCAGGAGGGGGAGCTTTATAATGAGTGCCCTTATATTGTAAAAGAGAGCCCGGGGATCTCCTTGCTCATTCTGCTGACTGAGGATACAAAGAGAAGACAGCCTGTAAGTCTATAAATCAAGAAGCAGCTCTTACCAGACTCTGAATTCTGCCAACACCTTGATATTGGACTTCTCAGCCTTCCAACTGTGAGAACTCTATTTTTGTTGTTGTTTCTAAGCTCCCCACTCTCTGGTGTTCTATTAGAGCAACCCAAATGGACTAAGACAGGGCATATGGGAAACACACACCAGTTCGTTATGGATAAAGCTGTCATTAGAATACGGCATACATTTGTAATATGTGTTTTCTAAGATATGTAGGCCATGCTGGTCCGTGGTGGTCCCCATCCCTGAACTTGAAAGGGCAGATCCCTACCAGTATGTGGCAAGGTAAAGAGCACGTTGTGGGGTCTGTAAGAAGCCAGAGCTGAGGAACAAAGAAAGAGGGAGGGGCTGGCACACGTGCCTGCTTTATTCCCAAACTCACCAGTTAGGTTAAATTACTTCTCCTTGCCTGGGGAGGAATGCGTGTTGCACCGAGGGAATGCTTTCCACAGGGAAGGAGACAATAGCTCAGAGGGGATAAATAATGTGTCCAGGATCACAGCATTAAGTATTGATACTGGCATTTGAACCTGGCTGAACAGCTCCAGCACCACACTACACCCTGATGCCTCTAGAGAATAGCTAACCACTTCCTCATTTGTACACCTCTGTTCCTGGTACGTTCTGCTCTTACTACCTCATTTAGGGCCCTTGGCTGTAATTGTTCACAGCATGGCTGACTCTCCTCCTTGGCCGAGACTGTGACTTTAGTCTGGGAATTTCCAGATCCTGGTATAACGCATGACACATAGTGGGAATTCAGTACTTGCTTATTGAGTTCAACTGAATGGAGCCACTGTTTTCAGAAGGAAATTATGATAGTTTTGTTCTGATTAGAATTGGTATATAACAAACTGTCCCCTAAAGTAGGAACTTAAAACAGCCATTCCTTTTTCCTTCTGTTGTGGGTTACTAATTCTGGAAGAGTTTGCCTGGGTTAGTCTTGCTTGGGGTCTCTTATGTAGTTGTGTAATGGTTTGATGGGGCCATCGATCCAAGGTGGGGCTCCCAGGTGGCTGATGTTGATGCTGGATGTAGAACGGATGGGAGCTCAGCTACACCTGCCAGCTGACTGCCTCCTCTTCTCCAGTCTGCTGAACTCAAGGTAGTCAGCCTTCGTCTGCGGGGGCTGATTTCTGCCCAGCAAGCGTACCCATAGGACCAGCTGGAAACTGCCTGGCCTCTTCTAACCTAACACTGGAAGTCACACCGCTTGGGGAGTCGCTTCTGCTCCATTTTGTTGGCACAATTAAGTTAGTAAGGCCATTCCAGATTCAAGGTAAGAACAGACAGGCTCTGCCTCTCGGCGGGAGGAATGTCAATGATTCATAGACAAGTGTGAAACTGCCACGTGACCTTTCCTGTTCAGTTTGCTGCCTTCCTCCCTCCCCTTACCTCCTCATTGGCATTCCATAATTTATTTTCTTTGTTCTCCATTGCTCACTAAAATGATAAATTAACTAATTTTTCTCTCATTCCGTGAAGTCGCAACTATATTGTTCTCTCAAGAAAAATATTTTTATTTAAGGAGGGCTTTCAGGACTGAAAACAGTTGCTTGAATAGCTTGATTTTCAAGAATGATGCTTTGTGAAGAATATGTTTTTGAGAAGACAAGGCATTTGGTGGGTCTGAGATCACACAGCATGTGTAACTAACTATGTATAAATAGATCAAAATATGGGAACTATGTCCTAAGTAAACAGAGTTATAGAAAGTCCTAGGATATCAAGAGCAATTCAACTGTTGCTTGACTTAATTGAGATAATTTATTGGTTACTTTAGTGTAGTGACTGGCAACCCAGGGAAATACTAATTACTTCAAAGTGTAAATTTCACCAAAATACACATTTTAACTTGAAAAATATAGACCGTGAGGTAGGTGCTTTTCAGAAGAGAAAACTGTAGGGTGGACCGCTCTAATAGCATGCCTCCACGCTCTACATTCCTGCAACACTTGGGGCCTGAGACTGAGATCAGATTCAGCAAAAGATGCAAGACACTATTTTGAAGAGTAGAGAAAGCAATTTATATTTTTATTAAAAAAGTGCCTGTAGGTTTTTCACTTAGGGCAGTGTATTAGACTAAATACCTTTTTATTTTTTTAAAGATTTTATTTATTAATTTAGAGAGAGAGGATGGGAGGGAGGAAGAGAGAGAGAGAAACATCGATTGGTTGCCTTTCGCACACCCCAACCAGGGACCTGGCATGGGCCCTGACTGGGAATTGAACCAATGACCTTTGGGTTTGCAGGATGATAGCCAACCCACTGAGCTATACCAGTCAGGGATAAATACCTTTTAAAAAATTCTAATAGCAAATTAATAAAAGTATATAAAACATCTGTTTTAGGGAAAGATTTGTAATGAAATTATATATGTATATATATATATACATCAAAAAGTACAAAAATCATAAATCTGTAGCTCTGCAATTTTTATAACTGGCACGTTGAATGTAATACCAATGAGATCAAGAGCATCATCAGCATCTTAGAAGCCTGTCTTATTGCCCCCAAAGTTCACATTATTCTGATTTCTATAAATATAGGTTAGTTTTATCTCTGCTTGAACTTTATGTACAGAGAATGTTGTGATGTGAAACTTACTGTGTCTGGATCCTTTTGTCCAATGTTCTCTGTGATTTCATCCATGCTGCTAAGTATAATGGTAGTTTATTTACTTTCACTGTGTGAAATGTTATAATAAACTAGTATGTTCCTAATTACTTGTTCATACCACTTTTGATAGAAATTTAGGTTGCCTTAATCTTAGAACAGTGGTTTTCAGCAGGAGGTAACTTTGCACACACTCCCCCACCAGGGGACACCTGGCAATGTAAGGAATCATTTTTGGTTGATACAACTGGATAGGGGGGTGATATGGGCCAAAGATGCTGCTAACAATTCTACAAAGCACAGGACAGTCCCCTTAACAAAGAATGATCTAATCCAGTCTGTCAATAGCGCTGAGGCAGTGAAAGCCTGAATTGGAATGAATACAAGTACAAACTCTGTTGTGTGTGTCTTTTGATGAATTTATATGTACGTTTCTCTTGGTAAACACTTAGAAATGGAATTCTTGGATGATAGACACATGTTCAGCTTTAGAATCTCCGACCAGTTTTCCAAATGGACTTGACCAGTTTACATTCCTACCACCAGTATAGGAGAACGCCAGTTCCCTGCATCCCCACCAACCGGGTTTTTCAGTCTTTTTAATGTTGGTCATTCTGGTGGCTGTGTAGTCATATCTCTTGGTGCTTTTTCAAATATCCATTTCCATGACGACTGACAATGATGAACACCCTTCGTGAGTTTACTGACCATTGATTGCACCCAGTTTTCTGTAGAGTCCTTTGGTGTCGGCGTTCTCTTTGGTGGTTCTTCAAGCATTCTGTACATGCATCCAGACCCAGAACTTGCCTCGCTACTGCGAAGTTCCCATGCATATGCACCTGGAATTGCCACCTTTTAGGGTAAAATTTTGACCGCTGGGGACGAGAGCTGATTGATCAATGTTTTTCCTGTTTGCTTCATATCGGGCAAACATCCTGAAAGCAGATGATATGTTTATTCAGCCAGTCCCATTGAACTGAACAACCAGTTTTTCATATCAGAGGCCAACTCAGTAATTCTTTCTTAAACTCTAAAATTGACAGCACCCTTCCAAGACTTTCATAGAGCTGTTTTCCCCTCAGAGTCAGCTTACCTCTGTTTTGAATTTCTCTAAATAACATACAATATTTTTATGAACAGCCCAAATTTAGTCACTTCTAAACTCCACCCATCAACACGTAGGTGTGAGTGGGCATTTGCTATATTTACAACACTGTGCTAAGCCCTTTGTATGTATATCAGCAAATCCACACACACACACACATTACCATTATTAGCTCTATATTACAGATGAGAAGATTGTGCATAGCAGTTTAGCAACTTAATCAAGATGGCATTGCTAATGTATGCTGAAACAGAAAATCAAAGCTAGATCTTTTTGGTTCAAAATCCTGTTTGATTAATTGCAATCACTGCTTCACTTTGATTGTAGCTTTAAATTCAAACGTGATAAATTTGCTGCTGATATCACGTGACAAAATTTCAAGCATATGAAGACGGCCACACCGTTGTTTGTTAAGACTTCTCTGTGTTTTCATATCTATAAGGAGGATGAAGAGGATAAAGATGAGGGTGGTGACAATGAATCACCTTGTCTGGCTTTCCTTATACAATAAAAAGTAGGGAAGTCTCTGGAGAAACGAGTCATGTACCTCGAGAGGAACAGATGGCTGAAGCTTATAAGAAGCTAGGCAAACACAGCTAGGAAACTGGAGCCTGTTCCTAAGCACACAGTGGGCTAATAAAAGAAAACAAACATTTACTAACCAACGTTGAATGAGATAAGAAAAAGAACCACAGCCATAATCATAGGACTTCAGGCGAGCCAGGAAGAGCATCTTTCCCATATAACAGCATGGTTAGCTTCCTATTAGCCCACCCGGGGAATTTTTCATCTCTGATTTATTACTGTGACTCACTGAAGGCAGAGATTGGAGAGAAAGGACCACAGGCTTTGGGGCTGCACATACTTGGGTTTAATACCAGGACTTTGCCACTTACCAACTTTGGGGCAGTTGCTTGATCTCTCAGGCTTAATTTTCTCATCTGTAAAATGAGACTGAAAAAACCTGCTTTTCTGGGATTTTGTGAAGGCAAGTGTCTGAAATTGGTTCCTTGGCAAACACGATAAAATGTTAATTTGCATGCAAGAGTTTTATTGGGCTGTTCTCGTGAACACCACTGTGGAGGAGGGAAGGAAGCTAGATTGGGCTGAGCAAGAAGCAGACCTGCTGTGCAGTTGCCATGGAAACCTCAGCGGATCTTGTAGGACCTCTGGAGCTGGGATGGCCCTCCAGAGTTGTCCTGTCTGCTGCAAAGGGCCTGGCCTTTTTTACCTCTTCCCCAAGGACCAGACATTGGGCATGGGTTGTTTCCAGGGAGAGCATATGACCTGGGCTGGGTGACTCTTCAGCTTCAGCAGATTCCCTGAGAGTCAATCCATCCAAGGGCTGGAATGAGTACTTCACTTATAAAGGAGGATGCAATATTGTCTGGCAATATCAACCAGAGTGGGTTCAGCCACAATGCCACGATCCCACCAGTAAATGCTGTTCACCTGAACTCCTCTTCCCAGAGACACGCCATGTTTTGCCTTAAGACACTCTACAGCTGCCACCATTGGGGTCCACCTTAGGGCTCCTCTGCCTTCCTGGCCCCAGTCCCAGCTTCCTTCCCTGACGTCATTTCCCAAGGTTACAGAATGCATGCCTCTGGTAATACCCAGCCACTCAGTTCAGGGATTATTTCTGAGAGGTTCCTAAGAGCTATCAGCTTCTCAAGTCCAGGCCCTGGGGCTTTTTGCCTCAAGGGTCTTTGTCCAGTTCTGCTCATCTCTGCTTTGATCCAGGTATTAGAGCTTAATGTCCAAACCTCAATCTGGTTCAAAGGTGTATCTAGCACAGAAAACTGCCAAAAGCCAGACACTATCCAGACAGTCAGGTGGGAGTCAACGAACAAGCCCATTGAAAATATTTGCATGGAGGTCAGGCTTTTCTCCGTAATAGGGTCAGAAGAATGAATGGCCTGGTGGGGGAAAACAAGCAAGCTGCCAGATGGCACTCCTCACGCAACTACATGGGCCATTGAGTATTATTCTGTATATTATGCGACACCTTCCAAAGCATCAGGACTGAGTTTGATTAATGACACCTAATATTTATTGAGCCCTAGCTATGGGGTCACATGCTGGGCTAAGTGCTCCATGGGGACTCTCTCATGTAATCCTCACTGCAACCCTGTGAAGTTCTCATAAGGAGGGGAGCGTTGGTTTCTCCATTTTGTACATGAGGAAACTAAGGCTTAGAAAGAATGTACCTGTCTAGGGTCAATGGGCTCTGAATCTAAGCAGACTGACTGTTAACATCTGTGCAGAAATTGTATCCTAAGGCATTGGGAGAGGTGCAGGGTCCAGAACTTGCTCCCTCAGACCCACAGATGACCCTTTGTGTCACGGAAAAGCTCTGGTGTATAGTGGGTGGGAGGGTGTTTCCACCAAAATTCACATGTAAAGGGAACTTCACATCCTGAGGTAGTGCTCATCAGTTAAGGAGCTCAAGCTGAACTCATCCTGGATTTGGGGTGAGTCCCAAATGCAATGACTGGTGTCATTAGAACACGAGTAGAGGACACAGAGGGACACACAAAAGGAAAGGCCGTGTGAAGACAGAGGCAGAGACTGGGTTGATGTGGCCACAGGCCGTGGAGTGCCTGAGACTACCACAAGCTGGAAGGAGCAAAGAAGGATTCTTCTTCAAAGTCTTCAGAGAAAGTGTGGCCCTGCTGATAGTTTGATTTTAGACTTTTGTGTACAAGAATAAATGTGTGTAGCCTTAATCCAGCAAATCCGTGGTAATTTGTTATGATGGCCCAGGGAACTCACGCATGGTGTAACCGGAACTGGGCTAAACGGGGAACCATCAGCCCCAGCTTTTTGTTCTCTGGGCTAATTTATTCTATAAAGTGAGGAGTTTCGTTTAAATGACCTCTGGACCCCTTTCATCCTTGTCTCTGTATGATCCTAAATCGTGTTCTGACCTTACAAGACCTTTGTGCTGGCCATTCTCTCTGCCGCATTGGTCCGGTCCAGCGCCCAGGCACGCTCACTCAGCTCCTTCAACGTGACTTTCAACTGGCTTTTCTCCTGCGAATCTCTTAAATAAAATGATATCTAAAATGCAGTCAGTTTTGGAAATACCTTATTTGTTCTTGCCATCTCTTCACCTCCTAAGCCGGGCACTTACGGCAGCTTAAGTTATTGCAAGCATTAGAATTTGCCTGAATTTGTCACTTTTCAATGGGCTGTCAGTAATCTCTAGGTCCTAGACGGAGCCGGAGTCAGAAACAGGCAGCCACGTCAGTGACCTAAAAAGAAAAGCTGAAGGCTGTGAAAGGCAGGACTTTTTATAGTACAACTAATGCCTGTATGAATGGTATGTTTTAGACTTTTGCAAGAAAAGACTGACCAACAAAACACCTCCTTGTCTTGGAGGCAATGAGACTCAAACCACATGAAAGATTTCTACCTCTAAAACTCTTCGCCTTAGTAGTCTTAGGTCTAGACATGGGAAGTACTCCTTCACTTTAGAGATCCTGCTTCAGTGTGCAAGGCTGAACTAAAGGCAACAGGAGACTGAGCTAGTTTCAAACTTAACTCAGCCAGATTCTGGACTGTGTGCTCTTCATCCATACTGTATGCTCACCACTTCATACTATGATTTGGGGAATGGATTAGATTGAAGACAATGAAACCAGTTAACAGACTGTTGTAATTTTCCAGGCAAGACATGATACACACTTGAATTAAGGTAGGAGTGATATGATAGAGAGAGCGGATTGCAATATTAAAAAGGCAGAAGTCGGATAGACACAAGGATTGATTTTTGGGAGAGAAAGTGTCATCTATGACAAGTAGGTTTGCATCTTGGTGAGTGAGTGAATGGTGGCGTTATTCACTCAGGTGGGGAGCAGAGAAGGAAAAGAGATAAGCTTGATAGCAGAGAATGCTATTCAGTGTTGGGCATGCCACATGTATGAGATGTTTAGTAGACAGTTATCTAACTGCTATATGTATTGGTCCCAATTTTTACATCTCCCCAGATTTGCTTGGCCTCTCCCAAACACTTGGCCACTTGATTAATGGAAAACCCACACTGCTGTCACCATGACCATCAACACCGCTGGCAGTATCAGACACTCCTGGGGACAACCAAAGCTCTAGCAGCCTCCACTGTCCCCAGTGCCTCTGGCCTCCAAGCCTGGCCTGAACGGATCCAGAGATGCTGGCTTCTCCTACCACTTTGGATGCAGATGAAGTGCGATACTGGGAGGTTGGATTCCCTCATAGCTTCCCATAGCCTGGAACTACAGTGAGTCAACACTCCATGTAGCAGAATTTGACTAATATGAGACAGAAGATGGAGAGAGCCAGCAGATACCTTACTCTTCCCTTTTTTCTTCAACTGGCTATTCCATAGCACAACGGTTTCAGCATCCTATCTGTGGACGCCTCATGTGGACAAGCGAAAGGCCGGAGTTTTCTCAGGGGTGTAGCAACTTGACCATGCACCACTTTGTATCTGTTTTCCCTCTTTTTCTTTCCCCCTCATTCTTGATTTCCTGGCTGTGCCACCAACCTGAATAAAGTGCTTGCTTGTCAGTTTCACCTTTGCTTATAACCTGTTGAGTTTGGTTATAACAATCGGTACAGGGAGTAGGTCTGGAAATCAGATGCTCAATGTGCAGTTTTGACAATGGTTTTCCCACCCGGAGGAAGTGTGATGGTCAAACCTCTTTGGCACGTGGAACATAACAAATGCTAACTATTTCACGTGCATTTAATTTGCACAAGGTGCAGGTGGAAAAAAAGGAGAAAGGAGATCAAACAGATGCTGTGCAAGAGTGCTACAAGGGCAGGATTATACAAGTTGTGCTATGAAGTAATTTTGAGAGGAGTGCAGATCTTGCCAAAAATATATAAACAATAAATCCAGGACTGTTAACTGCCAGCTTAAGGAACACTGTGCAAGTCAGGGACCCTCTGTGGCCGTTTAAAGACTCCTGTCCTCTGCAGCCTCAGGGGCTGCTCTGCTGAAACAACAGGCCAGGATCTGACCACAAGTGTGGCTGAGTTTCTTGGCTCATTTATTAATGATCAGTTATTAATTAATTAATTGCATTACATCATGTATCCTTGATTTATCATGGTCCAGTAAAAATGATTGTTTTTACCACTTACCCAGCAATGTTAGAACTTCAGAATATCATAACTTCAATTCAACATTTTGTGACTTTTGGCAGGCATTTTAATTCTACATATATTTTAAATATCAGAAAATATATTTTAAAGTAAATATTTATTTTTATACACATCTTTGTCCTTTTTAGTGCTCTTTACTTCTTTCATTTGCAACTTTCCTGGCAACAGATTCTTTAGGTTGTTTTTTTTTTTCCTGGAAATGTCTTTAATATTTTTAATGAATATTTCCAGTTGTAAAGAATTGTAAGCTGGCAGTTATTTTCTTTAACACCTTAAAATACCATTTTGTTACCTGTTGGTTCCATCATTTTTGTTGAGAATTCAGTTGTCATTTTAAAGTGATGTGTCATTGTTTTGTGGATTTTAAGTTTTTTTCTTTATTTTCATACTGAATAGCTTTACTCTTATGTGCTTATATCTTATTTGATTTATTTAGCTTGTGGTTTGCAGTGCTTCTTTAATATAATTTTTCTTTTCTCTGGAAAACTTCATTGAACATTTCTTGCAAGGCAAGGCTACTGATGAGAAATTTCTGCAATCATTGTTTATATGAGAAAGTCTTTATTTCTCCTTCACATTAAAAAACAACTTTGTTGGAGACAGAATTCTAGGTTAGTAGTTGATGTGTGGTTGACATCTTTGATTAATTTTGGAAAATTCTCATACCATTTTAAATGTAAATATTGCTTCTACTTTTTTCCTTCTTTTATTTGTACATTGCAAATCTTAATTTTACCCCATGATATCTTTCACTATTTTCTGTATTTTCTATTCATTTTTATTCAAATGTTTCTTTTAAATTATTTCTTGCTAACCTATCTTCCAGTTCACCAATCCTGTCTTCAGCTTTGTCAGAACTGCTGCTAAAATGGGAATGTGATTTTTTAATTCAGTTATATTTTTATACTATAGAATTTATATTTGAAATGAATTACAAATCTGATGAAGGTGTCTATCGTTTAATCTTTTTTCATTTTTGACTTCATGTTCTTAACCATGCTCATCATAATTACTTTGAAATCCTTAATTACCAACTAACTATCTTGATCACCTTGGGTCTGTTTATTATCTTTTTTTATCTCTTGGCTTACAAAAATATGTTTCTCTATTTTGGCATATTTAATAATTTTTTAATTAAATGGTAGACATTGTATATAAAAAATTGAGAGGCTCCGGTTAATATTTTTCCAGCGAGCCTTCATGTTTCCTCTGCTGGGCTGATAGAGAAGGAGCTTGTAATTTTACTCCAATTAGAGATTGTGTGGAACCAAGTCTCTGTTTTATCTTGGACTCTGTTTACATCTGGCTCATTCAAAATCCTAAGATGTAGATTTTCAGTGCTTCCTTCTGAGATGCTGATACGTTCCTGGGGGCCTTCCCCCTAGCAAATGTTGAACTCTAACTCTTTTTTTTAATATTTTAAAATTTGTATTTTTTTTCATTTTAATTGTTGTTCAAGTACAGTTTTCTGTTTTTTACTCCCACCCCATTGCAGTAAGACAAAAAGCACTGCTCTGAATTTCAGGAAATTTCTGCTTAAGTTGGTAGCCTTCCGAGACATCAGCTTCAGACATCAGCAGATTCTGCTGACGAGGAAAAAGTGTCTCTTCACCAGATTTGGTTTCCACTCTTTGCTACTCACTGAAGTGTTGCCTCCTCAGCTTCCCAGTGTTGTCTCTCTGGTCCTGTGAGACATACATCATTCTTTCCCCGATTCTGTTCTCCGTCTGTGGCCATTTGCTTGGGAAAAGCCCGAATTATTAACCTCTTGGCTTGCAAGTGGAATTGACATATGCCCTCAGTTATAAAGGACCAAATATCAGCTTTTCTTTCTGCAGTTTTTCACTCTTTCCAGAATTTTGGCTCCTTTAATCCTTTGTCTTTTGGCAACTATATTTGTATTATCATGCTGTTAAAATTTTTTTTTAAATTATTGGGTTTTTCTAGTCATTTGCATAGGGACTGTTGGTCTGCTACAAGCTACTCTATTCCACCTGGCAACAGACACGTAAGCTGCCTTTTCCTGAAACGGAGAAGATGGATGAGGGATGTCTTCAAGAAGACCTCTGATTTTCCTAAGAAGCAGAGAGCAAGGAGATATTTTAACTTAGCATGAATGTTGAAATAGCTGACTTAAAAAGAAGGGAAAGCAATCCCAGATTGAGTTTAACAAAAACTGTCATGAGTGAAAAGAGAATGGAATAGGTAAAGCATGGAATAGATATTAAAATAACTTAATACTTCATCACACAAAATGAATGACAGACTGTAAAAGGTATGATACCCCATTCTTTCTGCTTATGTTATGAAATACCCTTAAACTATAATAGTAATGTTGTTTGAATATATATAGAATTGCTTTGGTCTGGATCTAGGATGGGTACCAGAAGATAATGTGTAAAGGATTAGTAGTAAATCCTAATGACCTGATCTTAGGGAATTTTGGGGGACTCTAGTAGCAGTAACATGGTGCTTTGGAGAAGGGACCAGACTCAACCTGGAGAAGCAAGCCTTCTGTTAGAGAGCTCAGCAAGGTCTCCTGTTTCTCCATAGGTAGCTCCTCCTAGAGGTATTTATCTTATAGAAACTTTCAAAGGTGAGTGATGCAAAGGAAAAGCTCTGTAATGACAATATTCCTAGGACTCTGTAGTCTTCAAATTTCTCTAAGTACAGGTAAGGCTAGCTCTGCTCCTTGATCTGGGGGATGGGTCTAGTACAATGCCTTGCACAAGACCCAATTCGACTTCCCCTGAGTAAAAAGAAGCGAATTTATTGTTCCTTGCTTCGCTTTCATCCCTCTGCCACTGATTTAACCCATGGAAACACTCTTCTCTGGTTTCTTTCATTAGGAGAAAGCAGACTTCTAAGAGACGGAAACAGCTCTTGGCTTAAGGTTAACGTCTGGTTGTAACACTATTGCCGTGAGAAAAGAGTTTTCAGCTTTGGAGTTCTGGGAGTCTACAAATAAATGCAGGAGCTCCTGGAGAGCTAAGAAAGACTCAGAGAGATTTCGGTCCCTTTGTGATCTTAACCTTTTTGTTGTTGCTAAATGTCTAAGGCTAAAAGTTACTCAGAAACAACCTGCATGTATAAAATTCATTATCAGCTGGTATATAGTATATCAAGTGCATAATTTCCGTTAGTTTGTTGATGATTTTGAGATAATTAGTTCTGAGAAATTTGCAGGAAAAAATGTGACACAAATCAATTCCTAATCTAAGGCAAATACAACATTTTTATCATGTGTAAGTTTCTTCCTGAAACTACACAATAGGATAAATAGTTAAAAATCTTTACAGGTTGACTTCAGCTCCTCATTTAAAATGGATTTTGTGCCCTGGCTGGTGTGACTCAGTGGTTGAATGCTGGCCTGCGAAACAGGAGGTCGCTGGTTCAATTCCTGGTCAGGGCACATGCCTGGGTTGCAGGCCAGTCCCCACTTGGGGACGTGTGATCAGTGTTTCTCTCACACACTGATGTTTCTCTCCCTCTCCTTCCCCTTCCTTCCTCTCCCTAGAAATACATAAATAAAACCTTAAAAAAATAAAATGGATTTTGTGATGATTTTCTTCCAATCATTTAGCTATCAATCGAATAATTTCAAAAAGCTGGCCAATTACTGTCTTAGGAGTCATCTAAAACTCCTGTTCATTTAGCAAATAAAGATACTAGTCCCAAAGCAGTTAAATGACTAACAAAAGATACATAGCTGGCTTGTGATTGGTGGAGAGGTTGGAAACAAAAGAGGGAGCTATTCAGTATCTTTCTACCCCATCAAAAGGCCTCTGTTACAGGCTTCTCACACGATAGCCACACAAATCTCCACTTACCATACTAGCCTATTGCTTTTGCCTTATGTTAGCTTCCTGGATTAATTCTGCCATATGCTGTGCATAATTCCAATGGATAAAACCTATTTGACTCAGCAGAATTCCTGAAAATGACTGTTTTTAATGTAATGTTCTGAATATGCAATTCATTCTCATAGTTTACAATTAAAAATGTATAGACTGCTATCCTCCGCACTGCCTCCTCACTCAGCCACCCAATTCACCTCCCTGTGGTCAACCTGTGTATTAGATTCTTGTATCGCCTTGCAAATATATTTTATGTATAAGCAAGGAAATAAACTTTATCGTTTTTACCTCCTTTTTTTTTTTTTGGTAGCAGCTTTTACTGTGACCACAAACAACTCCCAGATGGCAGTGGCTTACACCAACAAAGTTTTGCCCCTGGGTCTGTGGGTCACCTGCGGCTCCGCGGGGTCTGGCGGGAGGTGGCTGGGTTTGAACCAGGTGTGCCACTGTGTCTCCTATTCTGGGCCCCTCGCCGCGGGGGCAGGAGCTCTCTGGGCGGACTCGTCTCATGACAGATGGCAGGAACCCCAGAGGGTTTTGCAAAAATATATGGTGAGAGCGATGGTGTTTGGGGAGCCAAAAAGGATCAGAATCTGAGACGGCTTGGTGCCTTGGCCTGCTGCTGTTCTGGGTGGCGGGGTGGGGCTCCTGGGTGGCCAAGGCTACACTGAGAAACTTGGAAAACCCTTGTTTTCCAAATATCTAGTTAATAGGCTCTGCTTGTCAAAGGTGAATAACATTCATTTTCATACCTTGAGAAGTGATCCCTGGAATAAGCCATGATAAGAAGAAAAATAATTCTTTCTAAGAGTTTAATGTTTAAGGAGAATTGGAAGCACCCTGTGTCAAGCGGATTAACAGCTGCAGAGGAGGTGGTTAAATTACCAGAGGAGGAAAGCTTAATGACTCAGAGGAAAACGCAATCCAGGTGGCTAAATTCTCACGGTCGCCTGCTGTATAGTCCTTCAATGGCAGCATTCTACTCTTTCTATAATATTCGAAGCTGGTGGACATAACTATCGTAAGGTCCAGTTCCGAAATGTTTTCCTACAAATTACAAAAGTGCATTAAATAATTTAAGTAAGACTTTCAGTTTCTTCAACTTTTGTTTTTCTTTGACTGTTTCCTTCTTTTATAAAACAAGTCGGGTTGGTAGAAATTCAGCAGTGCTAATGCTTGGCTCGTTAGAAACGCTAGAAAATGTAAGTAGAGATGATGAAGAAGGAAAGAAAAGGAGAAGAGAATCACCAACTGAGATCCTGAGTAGATGCCTTCTTTCCCTGGACATGATAGAATTAGCATCTCCCCGGAACCTAAAAGCTGCTGACTGGCAGCTCCATTTAGGACAACTGTTTGGTGAAGACCAGCCTCATGACTATAGATAATAAATATTTCTGGGTGTTCAGCTGTCCCCATAGTTACACTTCGGCAACAAGCAGTCTGCCCCCTTTCTCTTTGCCGAAGGTTCAAAGCTAAGAGAGACCTCTCTCCTGCTTTGGGTCTCACCTGCTACCCCAGAAGCCCCAAATGAACTCAACAAAAGAACTGGTCATCGGTATTTACTCATCTGTCTTTTTTACTATTTCATGTGAATCTTGTCTCTATTTAGATTAAAATCATTTTAAATCTTCAGAGGCGAATGGTAGCCTTCAGTTTTCAAAGCACTTCCTTCTAGGCCATCTAATTTTGGAATCAAAAAACATTGGATGGGCAGTAACTTTTGTCCCCTTGACCAGCATCCTCGATGTGACAATGGTCTCTTCAATAACGTTTCAGACCAGGGTCGTTTTCATGGCCTTAGACACGGCCCCAGGCAAGCACTCACCTTCTCAATACGGTTGTTCTGAAAAGCCCAATTGTGAGAAGCACATCCTTGTACTGAGCCAAAATCTATCTGCCTGAAACTTCTACTCATTAAATTTAAATTTGTCTGGGGCTTGAAAGATTATGTGTGATTCTTTTTCCACCTGAGAGTCATTTAACATTTTAAGGTAATTATCACAAATCACCCAAGCCTTTCTTTCATTGTTGAAATGACTGTTTCTTCCAGGCATCAGAGTGGCTTTGAGCAGCTTTATAAACCTTACTGCTTTCCTCCAGGTTTATTTAGTCCTTTGAAGAATATTTCAGTGTTTGGCACTCTCCTAGGCACTGGGTGTACCATAGGGTAAGGAGTGCAGTAAGGAGTAAAAACAGAACAAAATCCCTGTGCTTATGGACCTTAAAGTAGAACATAAAGAAAGGGTTGATTCTGGAGGTCTGTGTCCTTGGTAGGTAGCGTCCCGAACATTCTAGAAGTGTCTGCACAGAGCAGCACTGTGACAGGCCCAGTTTCTGCACTCCCATCCATTCGATCCACATTTCTTCATCACTGTCTTTCTAGCAAAGCAATGTGTGATGGCATCATCCTTTTTCGGCAGAGGCCTGCCTTCTTTGAACAATACTGAGTTTGCTTTCAACTACAAGTAAACAAAAACCAAATGTCTCTTATTTGAAATGATGTTCAGTCATATTTTATTCATCCTGTACTTGGTGCTAATCCAACCTTCTCACCGAGATATAAGGCTTAACTTTTATCCTTGCTCAAGTTCAGCTTACTTGGTTCGGTCCACCTTTTCAGCCTGCCTCGGTCTCCTCGGGTCCCCCTGCCGCTGTCCAGGGCGTTGGCTATTTCCCATGGTTTGGGCCATTGATAAGTTGGAGAAGCGGGCTCTTTGTGCAGAAGCTCAGTTAGATGGGGGGAGCTCTAAGGTCAGAACTCTGCCTGTTCCCTCTGTGGTCCTCCTTTCTGGTGAGCCGACGGACCAGGGCTCTTTTTTTCTCTGACCTTCTTCAGTCTGTTTTGAATCCAATTCGAACCCCCATCTTACCATCATGTCTATAAAGCTGCCACAAAAGAAACTGTCGATGCCTCGTTGAATAATACATATTGCCTTCATGTAGCCCTCACTTGGCGTTATAGAGGCCATGTTCACAGAGGAAATGAGGCTGAGACTAGTGTGGCATGTGGGTGGCTTCCTGTGATCGAAGACTGATGGCTGTCCGAGGGGAGGGGGTCTGGGGGACTGGGTGAAGGAAGGTGAAGGGATTACCAAAAGACGCATATACGTAACACACAGACACAGAGGACAGTGTGGTGATGGCAGCGGGGGTGCGGAAAAGGAGGGTGGGGGTAGATGGAGGTGGCAGAGTGGGGAAATGGGGATGGAGGGAGAATTTGCTTGGGGCAAGGGGCACAGGTACAGTGTGCAGATGATGTTTTGTTGAGTTGTACACTAGAAATCCGTATGGTTTTGCAAACCAGTGTCACCCCAATAAATTCAATTAAACAAAACCCCACATTTCTCTTTAAATTTTCAAAAATCATTCACTTTCTGATTGCTTAAAGCCCCCACTTCCCTCCCAGCAGGAGCTGTAGATTCTTCACAGTCTGGCCCCAATTTATTTAGATCCCGGCTTCCTTTCCACCAAAGTCACTCCTTCTCGTTGAAACCAGCCACACCAAACTTCTTGCTGTTCATCAAACATTTGACTTCGTTCATGTTTCTGTGGTTCAGCACACGTTCTTCCACCCACCTGAAATGCTGCTGGGCTGTGCCTCCTCTGCGTCCGTCTGGGAGAGTGTTAGGAGTTTTAAAGACCCTGATAAAATGTCCTTGACTCTCATCTCTGTGCTTTCCTAACACGCTGTATTCACATGCACTGAACACGTGGCCCTGTAGTGGGTTACCGGATCTCTCTTCTACCAGACCCTGTCTCGGGAAAGGCCCATGCCTCAGAGACTAGCATGATGCCTGGTGTGTTGTACGAGCTCAGCAAACGTGTTGAGCTGTTGCAGAGCTCTCCCATGGACAGGCTCTGGGTACCAATTCAGTTTTTGCATCCATCTTCTCCCTTGTTTTCACAAACTGGCTCTATTCTGCTGCCATTTTTTCTCTACTGTGCTTTAAATGTTCCTGATCATTTCATTCCCAAATTCTCTCAGTGCCAGTGACTGGAAGTGCTCCTACTCTGGAGGTAAATTCTTTAACACAATCAGGTGCCCTTTCACTCCCTCTTCCCTTAACCCGAGTCTTGGCTGGCTCTTAAAGGCACCATCACATACTGTGAGAAGCATCAGATCTGGGATCTAAAGACTGGGGGGGGGGGCGGGGGGAAGGCTCCCAGCTCTAACTCTGCCAAGCTGTGTGAACTTGAGAAAATAAGTTTATTGCATGGAAACCCAGTTTCTTCACTTGTTATTTTGAGGGTTATTTCTTCCGTTTTTTTTTTTACTTTACTCTTCTAATCATGTCTTCCCTCATTTCCAGTTTGAAGACTATTCATGGCTAATAATTTAGAAACCAAGTAAGAAGTGAGTCGCTTGTGTTTTTCCACCTTCTGAGGTCGTGACCAAATTGACGCCTGTCCAGCTGCTGGAACTCTGCCCCCATCCACCCTGACATCAGTTCTGCCATCTGCTGAAAGGTCCTGGTTTGACCTGTTGTTGCCACGCTTGGCCCTCCTGCCGGGCACTACCTTTCATCTCTTGTCGCGCCCTTCTGATTCTGTCACCTGGTGTGTTGACTACATTCCAGACACCACACACTGCCTGCTGGAGAGACTGTTTCTATCGCTGTAGCTATCGCCGCTGCTGGTACCTGACCAGCAGGGGTACTGCTTCTCCCGATGTGGTCAGTATGAGTGCCACGAGCCTGTTTTTCCAAATACGTCATTTGCCTTAAAATGAAAAGACCTGCACTGTAGAGCAAGACACAGCAGACCATATGAGTTTTGTTTTACAGTAAGGAAACTGAGGCTTAGAATGGTCAAGTCACTGCACAGTGTGACTTGGATTTTAAGCAGTGGAGTCAGGGCTAGAACTCAGAGGCCGTGGGGCTTCCTCTCGTCCTGTCCCACCCGCCAAAAGGACCGGAAGAGTCCCAACGCCTTCTGTCTTCCTGCCCCACATTATACAGCGTCTCGCTCATAATCTGCTCAACCAATTCTCCAATTAATTCAAAAGTGTGTATCACTGAAAAATTGTGTCAGTTTGGGAATAATCTAGATCAGAATTTAAATATTTCAACAGGAAGAAGAAAGGAATAAACTCCTGGTGAGGAGAATTTTAGTTTTTCCATTTTTTTTTTTTGGTGGGCCTCTGACATTGTTATGGGAATTCTGATTAGCAGGAAAATGGTCATAAAATGGACAAAAGGATGGTAGAAGTGGAAAATAATTCATTAAGGAGGAGCATGTTGCACTAGAAATAATTGAGAATTGAGTATTTCTTAAAAATCTCTCATTCAGGGTAAGATTTCTCAAGCCACTTTGGGTGGTTTTTTCACTCTGCTTATATCAATCTCAAATCAATTATGTCATAAAATGCCAACGCAGTATTGTGAACAGTGCAATTCCTTTAAATTGTTCTCATCTTTGTACTTGCCCCTGTATCACTTACAATTCTTTCACACAATAAAAGCCTCAAATTAATAAAATGCTTTCTCTTTGAAATTCAGAATGCTTTCTCCATGTTACCATTTAATTAATTCTCAAAGCATTCCTGCGCGGAGTGGGCGTGTGGTGGGAAAAGAAATTATTCTTCCCCTTTATGACACATAGGAAGCAGATTTGAAGAGTAGATCATTTTCTTTTTTAAAAATATTTTATTTATTTATTTTAGAGAGGGGAAGGGAGGGGGAGAGGGAGAGAAACATCAATGTGTGGTTGCCTCTCATGCGCCCCCTACTGGGGGCCTGGCCCACAATCCAGGCATGTACTGGGAATCAATCTGGTGACCCTACAGTGTGCAGGCCAGCACACAATCCACGGAGCCACACCAGTCAGAGCAAGAGTGGATCATTCTCACCCACTCTTCCATCATTCTCATCCACAGGGAAACTTGATGCTAATTCAGTTTTGTTCAAAGTTGTTGACTGCATTATTCTACTCCACCCAGTTTTTCAAACGGAGTCATGTTCATGGACTTATTTACTCAAGAAATCAGCAAACAATGATGGGGTGCCAGCTCTATGTCAGATCCTGTTTTAGACCCTGGGGATAGAGCAGTGAACAGGGGAGAAAATAACACGGAGCTCCCAGAACTTAATTTCTCCCAGAGGAGGCAGACGATACACATAGTCAGCACGTCCGTTGTTCGACATGTTAGAAGACAATAGATGCTCTGATGAGCAGATAAATCAGAGGAAGGACAGCAGAATAGGAGTGAGGGGAGGGTTACATAATTTTAAACAAGGTATAGAGAAGGCCGCCTTGAGAGGGTGCCATGTGAGTAAAAAATGGAAGAAAGAACGGGAGCGGAATCTGAGGGAAGAGCATCCTGGTGAGGGGAAGAGCTGGTGCAAACGCCCCATGGTGGCAGCATGTCTGGGTGTTTAAAGGAGTAAGGAGAGCAGAGTGGCTGGAGCAGAGAGAGTACGAGGGAGAGCGGCACAGAAGAGGTAGCGCGGTGCCAGGTGATGAGGGCCTCAGAGGCGTTTCAAAGGCGTCTTTTACTTTGAGGGACAGGGCATCTTTAGAGGATTTTAAATTTTATTTTTCAGTCACAGTTTATATTCAATATTATTTAGTATTAGCTTTAGTACAGCATAGTGGCCAGACAATTGCATACTTGACAAAGCGCCCCCCCACACACAATGCCCCCAGCATCCACCTGGCATCGTGTGCAGTCACGACAGTATTATTGACTATTTCCTCAAGCTGTGCTCTGCATCCCTGTGACTGTTCTGTAACTGCCAATCTGTACTTCTCAGCCCCCCCCCAGTGTCCCCTCCCCCCTCCCCTCTGGCAACAGTCAGTCTGTTCTCTGTATCTATGAGTCTGTTTCTGTATAATTTGTTTATTCTATTCTTTAGAGTCCACATATAAGTGAAATTATATACATATCTATACATAGATATAATATCATATTTATATGATAGATGGACGGGGCAAGGCATTTCTTTACATGCCATGCCTAAAAATATACAAAGTTGGTTTTATTCTTTTTTTTTTTTGCTTATTGATGGCAATGATCTCTTAGTGCTGAGCTGGGGTAGGCCCCCTACGGGGTGGAGCCTTTATTTAGAGATGCGAAGAAGAAAGCCTGCTTCTTCTAACAGTTCCTCCTTAAGAGGAAATAGTGAAACGCCATGAGCATGCCCAGTTATTTTTTCCAAATTTCTTAATCCAATTCACATCAACTTCCCAGAACTAGACTGAGCAAAGGGGATGAGAGGGGCTGAAGGGGAAGAGGTAGGTTTTAGCCAGAGCAAGAATGTTAAGGAAATATTCAGAGAAATTGAAAAAAATGGCCATTTTGCTGAAAATGATCAACATTTCCAGAGAGGGCACTGGAAACACTTTGGGAACTGGGGAAAACAGGGAGATGGGTCAGAGTAGGGCGAATGTACAGTGGTTTGGGGCAGAAATCTTTTTGCCGTGGTATTTAGAACAGGAGATGGTGGGACAAATATTTGTCCCATGAGTGGGCCCTGGCACGGCCTGGGTGGGGCTGGGGACACGCATTGGTCCAGGGCTGGCGTGTTTGGTGGGAACCGACACCTGCCCTTGGGTAAGTGCTCTCCTGTTTGGACCCAGGCGGTTACGAAGGGGCTGGCTTGATGAACTTCTGCCTCTCTTGTCCCTGCAGCTGAGGAAGGAACACTGGAAGCCAGACCCAGCTTCTTTACTATAATCGGGGCAAAACGGTTGTTTCTCCTCCATGTCGTTCTAATCCTCACGGAAGAGTTAGTGACAGCAACCTGGAGGATAATTCCGGCGGTCAGCGCCCAGACCCTTTCTGAAATTGCTAGTGGATGAAGGTAGTGGGTGTGAGGACGTTCCTCTGAGCTCCTTCTGTCAAAGGGAGAAACCAGGCATTGGGGGTGGTCCCTCATTTTCTCAGGTAGCAAGATTTTCACCTGAAGCTGGCAGCCCACTTCTCCAACTTGGGAGGAAACTGTGGAAGCCGTGGGCAAATGGGCTGAACGACTCATTTGGTCCTGGGACCATGTCTTTCACTCCTAGGACTTGTCACTAACTGTCCATTCTGGTTATTTAACTATAAGGATAATAGGTCAACTGCTTCCCTTATACAGTCAGCGGAGTCACCTGGCACGTGATGAATGCAGCCAGCAGGCTGCATGGGGCTCCATCCATCCATCCATCCACCCACCCACCCATCCATCGCCTTTCCTCCCTCCCGGCTGTCACTGGGCGTTAAGCGCGGATCTCCAGGCCTTCAGCAGCCTGTACAACCGGGCGGGCGGGGTGTGCGAGAACGCCGGCTGATTTCCCCAGGAGAGTGCGGGGAGGCCAGGGAGGCCGGGGTGCTCCCGGCGGTGTGGCCAGGCGGAGCAGAGCCCCTCGGAGCCCGCACCTTCAGACGCTGGGGCCCACGTGATCGCCCCTCCCCCCCGCCTCCCAGTCGCGCGCACAGGCCGGGCGTCTTGGCTCCCGCGCGCGCTCTGCTGGTCCCCGCGCCCAGGCGGAGAAGCGGAGGAGGGAGGCAGCCAGCCCGGCGGCCGCGGGGAGCGGACGCGAGCGGCGGCTGCAGGACCGCCTGTGAACGGCGGTGGCAAGGGTGGCGGTCGCCTAAGCGGCGGGAGCCGGGACGGCGCGGATTCTGCTGCCGCCCAGTGTGATGAAGCTGCCCTGCTTCGCTGCTCTGCTTGCCGCCAGCTGACACCGCCTGCACTCAAGCCTGCCCGGGGAGGGAGAAGCGGCGGGGCCGTGACCTTGGCCGAGGAGGTAAATAGGGGATCTGGAAGGGGAGGTGGCGGCGCCACCCCAGCCATCCAGGCCCCCGCCCCGCACCCACCTCTCGCCCTGCGCCGCGCCGCCCCCGGGGGCCCCGCGCTCGCCTCGGTCCCCGGTGCTGAAACTGCCGCCCGGTTCCTGCGGCCGCGGCTGGCGCGGGGCACAGGCTCGCCTGCCATTTGTGCTGCGGTGAGAGCCGAGCCCGGGAGCTGGGGCTTGCTTGTTGGCTCCTGTTGGAGGGTTGCTCTGAGGCTTCTCGGTTAGGTTGCTTCCCATGGGGAGCGCGCTAATTGCCTTCAGGTGGGTTTGAACTCCCACCAGTTCTTGTTGCCGGGGTAGATCCGGATGCCTTCTTGCAGAGATTGGGCACGATTACGTCCTGACTGCCTAAGCACAGCGAGGTGAGAGGAGAGGAGCCAGTGGCTGGCAGCGCAGGCAGGTGAAAGTAGCAGAGGCTACCCAGGCTGTGGGTGGGAGACGCTGGGGGAACGGAGAGGAAACACCTGTACCGGGGAAGGGCATCGCCACGCGCCTGCTTGGCGAACTAGACACACACCTGGGACAAAATGTGCTGCACCCGGAGTCGCCTTTCCGCCCTTTTTGGAAAATATTAAGTGGACGTGCGGGTATTGGGAGAGAAAACTCTCTGTAGTCTGGAAATGGTGACCGTGGGGATTTTTTTCAGGTGAGCGCCAAACCCTTTCTAAAATAAGTATCCAGAATATCACTTCAGTGTAAAGCCATAGCTAAATGACGACTTTAGCTAAAAGACGGTCATTTCTTGCAGTTCCCTGGGGTTACTGTAGGTACAGATTCAGTTAAAAAAAACCCCTCCAAACAACTGCTTATGTGCTACTTCCCCCGGCCAGCCCCAGCGTGTAAGCATGCTCCCTGTGGGGTGGGGGCTGTAGATGGTGAAGATGAATCAGGAGCGTCAGCCCCCTTGAGCACCGCCATTCAGATCTCACTGAAGTCTCTCTAACCCCTCTAACCCTTTGCAGTGCGGACCGATAATTCCTGTATCCCGGCGCCAGCCGAGTGTGGGTGAAATGGCCCAAGGGAATAGTTACGGGCAGACCAGCAACGGGGTGGCGGATGAATCACCCAACATGCTGGTGTACAGAAAGGTAAGAATTTCTTCACTTTCTTGGACGAAGGGGGAACTTCCGGCTCTCTTGAAATGTTTCCTTGGATGTCAACTCTCTGGCCTGACGGATTTCCAAATCACTAAAGACTGCACTCTGGGATGATCTGATGTTCTCAAGTGTCTAGAGAGACAGTCAACTCTGTCCTCACACTTCTGGCTGCTTCTGAAGAGTTTAATCAGTGGTCAGCAATAACAGAAAATTGGAGCACCCCACACATGATTTCATAGCATCCTTAATAACTTTTAGAAGCTTTTCCTTATACTATCGCTAAGCATTTGGGTTATAATGGTAATAGAAATGTTTAACATTAGAAATGAAAATAGACCACTTTGCAGTTTCGCTGCAAGTGTGCATGTGTCTGAGTGTATGGAGGATTTAATGGTTTTACTCCTAACGAAACAATTCTGGTTGTAATTTTTTCTTTGTTTTAGCTTAAATTATTTTGTACTTTGTGTTATTTTTATAATTTTGCGTGTGGGTATTTGTGTTACAGTGCCCTATGCCCAATGCATAAATCTTTATATTCCAGAGGTTGTGTTTTTTTTTTGTTGCCACAAACAGATCTGATGGTTTTATGCATTTGATGAGAATGCTATCTGCAACCAAACTGTAGATACTGAGCCACTGTAATAAAGATGTATTTGAATATCGTGCATGATGCAGAGTGGTTGCTTAGGTAACTTCGCTCTGGTGCGAATCAACAATATTACTGGAATGAAGGAGGCAGTAGTCTCTATTCAACTTTTGTACCCGTCATTTCTGTTGCAGTTTATGCTGGCATTGCTATTGTCTTTAGCATATTAACCATAGTGCTTATTGGGAAGGATTTCTTTAGTTAACAGCAGCAATGGTTAAAAGGAAATCATACCTTGGAACCAAGAAAATTCTAAAGACTTTGATGAGCATGAGCTCATTGAAAAGTCAGGATGCATTTGCATTGATCTTTTGGCTACAGGATCAGGACTAGTCGTGAATTAAGATGAAAGGCTATGTGCTTCCTTGACCCGTAGGAGGTCAAAACTTTCCCTCCGTGCAGCCCAGGGCCAGTGAAAGGTGATGATGAGTATGTGTTTGAGGGGATATTATTATTGCTAGTGTAAGGCTGCATAGGCATATTGACCTGATGCTAGCTGTTTTTTTTTCTCTAGCCTTATGCACAGTCCTATATTGTATACCTGTGAATACAGTTTAATGTGTCTGGAACAATATAGTATGATAGGAAAGAAAAACATAGAGATCAGTTGCCTATTTAGCCTAAAGCATCCCATCTGGATAAAGCAAGAAAATAATAAACTTGAACCTAAATTATTGCTATCTTATTTCTGTGGTGATTGAAATAACTGGATATTTGCCCATTCTATATAGAATTGGTTCCAAGAACTATTTGGGGGCAGTTTTGGGTTTTAAGATGATTTATAATATTTTTATTGTTTGGCATGAGTTTGTATTTTATAGTATACAAGATATGAGAATTATTAATTCTATCTTATAGGTGTGTGTCATGTAGAGATTTGGACTTTTGGATGTAAAATGATTGTATTTAGCTAGGTCAAACACTACTTTTTCTGTTTCCTCATAAAAGAAGGGCTGAATTGAGTAGACAGTTAAGTCATCTTGATTAGAAATAGACATAATATGACATCAATCCACGTGTCTTATTTAGTCAGTTATCATGAAAATACATTAAAACAAGGCTATGAGGTTTAGGAATAGTGATTGGGTTATTTAGTGTATCTGAGCTTCATGTTACTAATTTTGAATTTACTGTGTAAATTGTGTAGCATTAGTGCTACTTGTAAACGAATGACTCTGACGACTTTGGGGAGAGAATCCAACACCTCGTTTTTTAAGTGCTATCATTCTGCTGGCTAAGCTGAGACCTGTTCGTGCTCTTTATTGTGACCTGCTTTTATTAGCTGTGTGTTTAGGGTTAATGCCACAGATAGTTTATTTTTAGAAAAGATTTCCCCAATACGCAGTTATTGGAAGAAATACCTTCATTCAGTGTAGAGAAATGTCAGATAATTTATATAAAGAAACACAGTGTCCTTGGTTGTCATTTGCTAGTCACCAAGTCAAATGGTCCCTGTCTGTGTGTACATAGACTATGACATCATGGGGTGCATGTGACCGTTTTGTCTGTTTTTTTTTCTTCTTATGGGGTCTTTACATTTAATATCTTCTCAGTAGAGGCCAAATTTTCATTTGGAGAGGGGTACAGGTCGAACAGATGTATTGGGATAGTTCGTCTGCTCCGTCTGAATGCAAGAATCAGAACTGTGTTACAAACGCTTATCAATCGTGAAATCCATCAGAGGTTTAGGAAGGAACTTCAGTCCCACAATACATTGCTCAACCACAGTGGAGGGAGTGGATAGAGAGAGTGTTGTTCTATTGATTCCTGCCCATTTCCCACCTCTGCTTCACTGTCAAGAAACAGCTCTTGCAAGTGGATTCTGAACCAACTCCGCCCCCACCCCTCCAGGAACCTCTTGTTTACTGCCAGATTCTGATGACTTACTTACACACTAAAGATAAGTAAATGCTGTTTCCATTTTATGCAGGTAGGCTGCGAAGGACTCTTAAGAATATTCCTGTGAGGGAGAGGAAACGGTGAGCTCGTGGTTACCAAAGTGGAATTCAGAGGAAAGAGCTTTGGATGCTTGATTTTGTTGTGTTCCTCTGCTGTCCCTCTCTATTTTGGTTACCAGCATCTGTATTACAGGAATTCCTCCAAGTAACAGGAAAATTCCAGGGATTTTTTTTTATGAAGAATTCCTTAGTCATGTTACGGAGTAAAATGTACAGTTGGCCGAGCTCTGTGATCCTGTCGCCAGAGTGAATGACAGATACGGGCAGTAGTGATGCTACTGCACAATCAGGGCTGTTACCTGCGAGTCGGTCTCAGGTGCTTGCCAGTAGCTTTTTGACTTTGCGTGAAGGATCTCTGCAGGCTCCATTCGATGTCAAAGGGGTATTTTAAAAAATCCATATGGACCAAATATTTGCCTTACCCATTTAAAAAAATTTATAATGCTACTTTTCTCATAAGCAAGTGATCGAGTTAGAGTAGTTATGCCATTTTATGTACTTGAGAACACCTTATTTAAAAGCTCGTAAAATATGAGGCTTGACTGCTTTTATTCCTGGGGCTTCCACGGCCCCTTCAGATGGGCCTTGATGGGAATGACATTAGATGTAATTAACTTTCTTAATCAGAGGCCCACCTGGCCCTGACTTGTCTTAGATTCGGACTAGCTTCCTGAAACCTTTGTAGAAGTGACAGTTCAGAACTAAGCTCTGTTTGGGGTTATGGGCGCAAACACTACTCTCATTCCTGACCTGCTTGGGGCAAAGCCCTCATTTTTGGGGCTGGCCTCTGCTCTGAAGGACCCCAGGTTCGGGGAGACATATTCCGGATTCGGTGTCAGGCCCACATGCTGCCCACCAGATGGTATACATCACTTTTTGTCCAGAAGCTGACATTCCTGCATCTGAAAAACAAAATTTCTAGAGCACCTCGAGGCCAATATTTTACATTGGCTGGCGTGCTGGCTTCTTACTAGCAAGGATGCTCGCAGTGACCAATAACTTCTGATATTATTGCAGCAATCGCTTATGCTCCAGCTGACAGAAAAGAAAATGAAAATGTTTTCCTCACCGTGCGTGTGAGTGGAATGAGCGGGCGTTTGGGAATAGCAAACCTGTGAAGGTCACTGTGCCCTGCCCTCCCCTCCCCCCACATGCTCTCCTTTCATTTCTCTCTCCTCTTTCATCTTCCATGGAGTCACTCTCCTTCCATTTGTTTCTTGCTTTTTATTTTTTTCTTATCAAAACAGACTCAAGAGTGGCCCTGGCCCATGTGGCTCAGTTGGTTGGAGTGTCGTCCTGTAGACTGGAAGGTCTCAGGTTCGATTCCCAGTCAGGGCACATACCTAGGTAACGTGTTCGCTCCCTGGTCAGGTCATGTACAAGTCAACCAACCAATCGATGTTTCTCTGCTGCTTTCTCTCCCTCCCTCGCCCTCTCTCTAAAACCAATAAGCATATACTCATGTGAGGATTAAAAAAAGAAAAAGACCCAAGAGTGAAGTATGATTTTCCCCTAAGATGCCTCTCATTTTAGTTGTAAAAGAAAAAACAATGTCTTTTGGGGAAGAGAGTGGATACCGGCCTTGTTTGAGCATCTGTCATGTACGGTCACTGACCGGTGCCTTTAAACTTGCCGTCCTAGGGGCTATGGGGTCCAGTAAAGGTTAGTATTTAAGGATTAAGACTGCTCTGTTCTTCAAGAGCCAGAGGGGACCGCTGGCCTTTCTGACAAGGAGGCCCAATGAGAGCTCTCACCCCAACACGAAGATCACATACGCTGACAGGCTTGAACTGGACATTGTGTCCGAAGGCTATTTCTGAACTCAGTGTGCTCTGTAAAAACAGACACACCTGCAAGAAAGGGGAGTGGCTTGTTTCTTCTTTGGAAGAGACTGAGCGGCAGGTGTGGCAGACAGTGCTGGTCTGTGAGAGGCGCGTCAGCTGACATTTCCTGCGTGAACTCAGTGCATCGGTGTCTTCGGGATCGTCCACTCTGGCCAACCTTGAGGAGGTCAACAGTCCTCCCATTGAAACACCACTATAAAAATCACCTTTGACATTTTGAACCTGAGCTGTTTGGATCTGTCTGGGTTTAGGGTGTTAGCAGAGTGAACAATATCTATAGGTGGTAACAGGAGGGAGTCCCATTAGGGAAGGAAGGGATGTTTGCAAATACCTTATCTCAAAGGCCTGAGCTGCTAGCCTTCAGATTTCGGAATTAGGGTCTGGGCTGGAAGGCAGGCAGTGGGAGAAGGAGAAATGTCTTAGCACGTCTGAAGAATTCCAAAACAGAGTATCTTGTATAAATTAGATTAGTTTAAAGCACCCCTCCATGTCAGTTGGGGTACTGGAAATATCGAGGGGAATGCTAAGAGTATATGACTGTCTAACCACTAAACTCTACTCTGAAGCTAATACAAAAGAAAATCAGAAATAAACTGTTTAAAAACAATAAAGAGCCTTTTTGGGCTAAGGGACCTTGTCTGCTGTAAATCTGAACTTCATCCGAGTCAAGGGCAGACCTGTTTCCCCTCAGTGACAGGAACACTGACATGTGTTTTGAGCTGGAATAGGACCGTCATCTGCGATATTTCCACTGAGAAGCACGCAGAGACATTTTATGAGCAGGAGTTTAATGATGAATTTGGGGTAATAATTAACTTGAGTTCAGAGCAGAAGAGCCTTCCCTGGTTGAGCGTCTTGCTCCCTGGTTGCTGCGTGTCAGCGCTGTTTGTGGGAAAGATGAGGGTCTCTGGCCTGATTTTTATTTCCTTCATTTTCATCTCCAACCTCCCCAAGTCTAATTGATCAGAGGAAAGTGCGGACGTCCGAAAGAGAAGCCATCTAGGGATTTTATGGTCTTCTAATAGCCTTTGTGGTTCTGCTGAGTGATGGAAATCCAGATATTTTTAGGCAGAGTGGGTGATAGAATGTGATCACGGCAGAGAACAGGGAAACATTTGGGATTTGGATGGGTTAGTGACTTAATAAATGTTATCTCCTTGAAAACAGGATTTTGGAAAACAAGCAACACAAATAATTGGTCTTTGCTCCTTCTTTTATAGCAGCATAAAGCAGGCATTTAAATGTCAGGGTTACAGACTTCTATCTTACAAAATATCAATCTAATTGTAAGATAATTGTAAATGATAAAGTGGGTACCCAGATCCTCAGGAGAAAAAATCCTGCTACTCTCTGCCATTTGGCCAAGGCAATAGACAAATTTAACTTATTCTTTTTAAATTCCCTTTAGCCTTGTGTCCTATTCAATTAACAAAGGGCCCAGGACATTGGAACTCTAATAGGCAATCATGAACTTGATTCCAGCTCCATTAAAATTGCCACCTGGTGGTGAAAGCATTTCAGTTCATCTCTGCCTTGTGGCATCTTAGAGATGCAGCTTAGCTATTATTCCATTTCCCAAGAAGACTGAAGGAAAACCAGAAGCTTCTCAGTAAAAAGGATTTAAAGTGGTTGGAATCCTTGTTGAGAATTTAAAATCAGGGAATAAAGGAATCCATTTTTTTAAAAAGCTCATTTCTCTTTCTTATGTCTCAGAGTGTTAAAAGGGAGGAACAAAGCCCAGGGAAGCGGTAGGGACGGAAGGGCAGGGTGTAGGAGCAAGACGGGCCGGATGTGCATTCCGACTTCGCCCGATTTGTTGTGCCAGCGTGGGCACTGTTTAATTTCTCTGAGAGCCTGCTTTACAGAATCGCAGAGAAGATGATGAAACCCAAGGGAAAATGCCCAACTGAGAGAGACTGGCAAATAATATTTATGGAGTCTTTTTTGGGAATTGTGGACCCGGCCAAGATTCCCTGCAAGAATAAGCTTTGCAACAATCTTCCTGAGAAGTCTTCCCCTGCTTTTGCTGGGCATCCCTGGCACTGTGGGTCATTCAGAAGTTCAGGTGGCACTGTTTCCTGTTTGGTCATTCCTGGGAGATGTCGAGAACAATCTAAACCTATATGATTTTTTTTTGACCACACTAAGCTTTTGAATGTTGGGCAAACTGGTGTATTAGAATGTGTTTCTCTAGTACAGAAACGTGAGACAATTTTCACCCTCGGTGTTTACGATGATGCATAAGCAAGCATTTTGAAGACAATTAAGTACCACATAGAACACATTCTTAATATCTTCTCTTGCTGAACTTTTCTACACGCATTTCCTCTGGATACTAATGCCTTTCGGCAGTTGCTGTGACTTTTATACTTAATATTTTGTGTTTTGACTTTTGGTTTCTTATTAATTAGAATAGTTGCCATTTATTGCATGCTTACCCTGCATCAGGTCCTTTTTGTATACTGCACGTTTTCCTTAAAATAATGTTGTACATCGGTTGGTAGTGCCCTATTCCTATAATAAGAAAGCTGAAACCCATGACTCAGGCTGCTGAGTGACTGCCTAAGGCTGTTTGGGAATGAGTGGCAGAACTGGTGAACTCCATAAATGGGGAGACACCTCTCTCTCACTTCTGTGTTCCCAGCACATAGCAGGTGTCCCTGAATAGTGCGTAAAGGTACAAGTGAATGAATGAATTAATGAGTGGACAAACAAATGAATGAAAGCTTAGTCCCCACTCTGGCCTCTTCACTGTGTTGCTTCCAGTGAAATTAGTGAGTAGTTGAGTCACTCCGAATTTGATTCTGCTTACGACGTGTGCTTGGCTCTGACCGAGCTCTGTGGTGGGCACTGTGGGGAGAGCTGCAGACAAGACAGACAGGGTCTGAACCCTCCCTGAGCTAATTTCACAGTGGCAGACAGGCATCAAGCAACTCATCATAGGGCAGCTAATGCCATGAAAGGGGCAGACCTGGCTGATAGGAAAATGTACTTATTTTGAGTTCACCTGGTTTCTAAAATAGACATTACGTTGATCTGTGTCTTCCATTGGCAGTTCTGAATGCCCAAAGTCTTACAGTTGCTGATCCTTAGTAAGTGCTCAGTGAGTGGATTAAATGGAGATAAGCTGATGCTGAAAATCCTCAGGATTCACTGACACAGACGAGGCAGAGGTGTTGATCTTGTCCCTTAGGACAGCAAATATCTCCTTCCCTAGGCTCTCAAGCAGGCACCCCCAGTTCTAGCAACTCGGGACTGAAGAGCCTGTCATTAGCAGGAAAGGGAAAGAGATAGGCCTGCAGTTAGAGAAAAGTACTTGTTAAACTCAAGGCTTTGCCATCAGATTCCTTAGCTACAGTTGACACAGAGCATGTGAACTTGGATCAAATTATTTTGCCTCTTTCAGTCTTAGTTTCTTCACCTGTAAAATGGGGATAAAAATAATTGTGCCTGTAAGTTCTTTGGCTTCCCCATTTCCTATACTATTCTTTAGAATTTGCTGTTCTCAGTAATTTTGGTTCTCAATAATTTTGTTTAAAACCATTTCACATGGTAATGTACCATAAGTAGTACTTAGAAATGTTTAATTATGGCACAATTCAAACAAATAGAAGAGTAGAGAAAATATAAAGGATCTCCTCTACCCATCACATAGTGTCAATAGTTATTAACTGTGGGTAAATATTATTTCATTTATATGCCCCACTTCTGCTATATCCCAGATAATTATTTTGAAGCAAATATCAGAAAATATATCATTGAGATATAAATTCTTTAGTATGTATTCAGTAGATAGGGTTCTTTTATGAAGATAAAGGTAGGTGAAATGATGATTACTCTATTATTTGTCTTGGGTCCTTAAAATAATGGCACTTTATACCCCATGAGCTTTTTAATTTTTTCATATTTGCTTAAGTGGATGGTGTATCATTCTTTCTTTTTGTTATGGTAAAACATAGATAACATAGCCCTGGCCAGGTGGTTCAGTTGGTTGGAGCATCATCCCATACACCAAAAGATTGCAGGTTTGATCCCCAGTTGGGGCATATACAGGAGGAAACTGATTGATGTCCTCCCTCCCCCCCAAAATCAATAAACATATCCCAGGTTTAGATTAAAAAAAAACACAGATAACGTAAAATTTGCCATTTTCCCCATTTTTAGGTGTATAGTTTAATGGCATACAGTACATTTACATTGTTGTGCAACTATCACCAGGACTTTCCAGAACTTTCCCGTCTTCCCAAACTGAAACTCCGTATCTATCCAAAAACTCCCCGTTCATCTTCCCACCGCTCCTGGCAACCAACATTCCACTTTGTCTCTATAAATTTCTCTCCTCTGGGTACCTCCTGTAAGTGGGATCATACTGCCTTTGCCTTTTTGTGATTGGCTTGTTTCACTTACAATAATCTCTTCAAGGCTCATCCGTGTTGTTGCACGTGTCAGAATTCCCTCCTTTTTGAAGGCTGAGTAATATTCCACTGTACGTAGAGACCACATTTGTTTATCCATCCATCCATTAATGGGCACTTGGGCCCCTCATCCCTTGGCTGTTGTGAACAGTGCTGCTATACACATAGGTATTCAAATATCTGTTTGAGTCCTTACTTTCAACTTCTAGAATTGGAATTATTGGACCATGTGATAATTATATTTTTAATTATTAGAGGGAACTCCATACCACTCTCCACAGTGGCTATACCATTTTACATTCCCACCATCAGTGCACAAAGGTTCATACACTCACTGACAGTTGTTATTTTTGTTTATAGTCATTAGTGTCTTATGTGGTTTTGATTTTCATTTCTCTAATGACTGAGCATCTTCTCTTGTACTTATTTGCATATTTTCTTCAGAGAATCCAGAGCTTTTAAATGCAGATTAGAGTTTTCTCAGGACCGGTTTTGGTCTGTGGATGGTATGACCACTGACATTTCTGTCTAACCAAAATTCTGTTATTATTGTTTGGGCTTCTGAGCTAGCTTCTTAATAATGGGAGATTATTAAAGTCCTTTCTATTCTTAGCATTCAGGTTTTTAGTTCGACTGAAATTTCAGTAATTGACTCTTTTGGGTGATGGTAGTGCTGAAGCTTATTAATAAAAACTTTCAAATAATAGCTCATTTAAAAATAAGTTCAGTTTTATTGTTTTGATTTTATGAAATTGCTGTTTTGGGGGCTGCTGGGATAGGACAGGTGGCCCTTGTAAATTATTAAAAAAAATTCCCAGGCTTTCCAAATCGAATATTCATTGTCCTCTTTGACTTTTATTTAGTTTCCTCCCTTTTATTCCCAATGTGCTTAATTTTGGACAATATCAGTGAATATAGAGTTTCCACTCTATCCTGAACATAAAAAAAGACATATATCTGATTATAACCCAAAAAGTTACTATTCATTTAGATTAGTGTCGAAAGATAATTTCAAACGAATCTCTCCTTCCCTCTTAAGTCTTGGTTTTCTGCAGTAATTATTCTTTTCACATTTCTTTCGACTGACGTGAAGATGCCTCAGAGTTCACACCAAGTGCAAGGGAAGTGTTGATGGCGTCAGTCGGAGGCAGCGTACTGTCGGGAACGGAGGCCCGCTCCCCACATTGACTGGCATTGCTGCAGCCTCGAACTCACGTGCTGGTCTCACTCTGCAGGTGTATCCCAAACGAACTAACTTCCTGGTACCATATTGACTTGTCTGACTCAAAGCTCATTGCCACTTTATAACACTGTGGTAAACCTCTCTGTCCTTGGTATTTCTTTTCCCCATTTTTTGTGATAATAGCATTCTGCATTTTCAGCTAGGCACAGGGCCCCTAGAATAAAGATGACATCTCCCAGGCTCCCAGGCATGACCATGTGATGTATTCTGGCCAAAGAGATGGGAACACGGAAGAGGTATGGATAGTATCCGGGAAGTGCCCTTTAAAAAAGAGGGGCCTATTCTTTCCTTCTTTCCGTTTCTCATTCTCATTGGCTGGAATGCAGCCGCCTGGGCCAGGTGGTGGAAGCTGAGAGTTTCCATTGAAGGGAAGGATCCCAGGTCCTGACGGTTACAGAGTCAGCATTCCAACCTGACCTGCCTGCATAAAGTTTTATGTTCGAGAAAAATCACCTCATTTATTTATTTCTTTTAATTTTATTTTTCAGAGCAGTTTTAGGTTTACAACCAGATTGAGAAGAAGGGACAGAGATTTTCCATATACTTCCTACTTCTACATAGACATCCCCTTTATCAACATTACTCCTCAGAGTGGTATACTTTCACGAAGGAGGAACCTATATTGACACATATAATCACCTAAGCCCATAGTTTACTTTAGGGTTTACTCTTACTGTTGTATATACTATGGGTTTGTACACATGTATAATGACATATAGCCATCATTGTATCACACAGGGTATTTTCACTGCATTACATGTGTCTTTAAGATATTGAAATTTGGGCTTTGTGTTACAACTAAATTGCATTCTAACCAATTTAACCACTATATCCAATGCCTTTTATTTTTCAGGGGTAAGATAGTAAGAGTTCTCAAGTTTCATTTAAAATATTTTTCTTAACTAAAAATGGATCTGCCCTTTGATCCAGCAATTCCACTGCTGGGACTATACCCTAAGAACCCTGAAACACCAATCCAAAAGAACCTATGCAATCCAATGTTCATAGCAGCACAATTTACAATAGCTAAGTGCTGGAAACAACCTAGGTGCCCATCAGTAAATCAATAGATCAAAAAACAATGGTACATTTACACAATGGAATACTATGCAGCAGAAAGAAAGAAGGAGCTCATACCCTTTGCAACAGCATGGATGGAGCTGGAAAGCATTATGCTAAGCGAAATAAGCCGAAATAAGCGAAATAAGGCGTTGAAAGACAAATACCATATGATCTCGCTTTTAACAGGAACCTAAACAACAAACAAAGAAACAAGTAAAATACAACAAAAGACACTGA
>CM052546.1:79159521-79189662 GCA_028533065.1 Trachops cirrhosus | reverse complement strand
AGGTTGTCAGTGACCAGAGGGGAGAGGGGAGGGAATCTCAGGGGAGAAGGGAAGGGTTTACAGGAACAAATATAGAGGACACATGGACAAAACCGGGGGGGTTGGAATGGGAGGGAGGAGGGAAGGGATGGGTGGGTGGGCTGGAATGGGAATAAAGGATAGAAACTGTACTGAATAAACTAAAATAAAAAATTAAAAAAGAAAAGCAACTGATTTCAAAAAAAATAAATAAAATATGTTTCTTGTTTTATTTTCAACACAACCTATTTGCTCTCTAGGAATAATTCTGGTTTCATTTAAACAACTTAAGAAATTCTGACTTAGATTAATTCTGCATGTAGTTCAATTTAATTTTAATATTTTTATCGAACAATTCTTATGTACCAGGTAATTTATTAGAAATGTCAGGGGATAAAGAATCGGTGACGATCATACTCTGTCCTTTATCAGCGCACTTTATAATCCCAAGAAAGGAGGACCAACAGATCCACAAGTAATTTCCAGTATATATCGTCCCTTTTGAAACCTAGCATTTAGTCAGACTGAGCCAAGAGGAAGAATGGGCCACAAGGTCAATGCTACATTCCTGCACGGCTTGCTGCACCCCCGTGTGTGTGTTCTCTGTGTTTGGTTGTTGCATCATGATGCCACAGCATGTAAGGTACTAAGAAAAATGCTGCATGAACCAGTGGAGCTTCCATGTTGGACTGACATAATTCCCTGACTTACCTGTTCGTTGTCTGTGGCTAATTCTTGCTCTATAAATACACTGCGCATAACACACTGTTCATCAAATGGCTGTTAAACTTGTCATTGATGAATTGAGGAGGCCTGCAACTCAGGGCAAGAGACAAAATTTGTGTGGAAAAAGGGTGGTGCAAGGAGAGGAAGCGGAGGAGATAACGGACTAGAGAACCCAGGAAAGGGGATGTAGGTGTTTTGAGAACCCACTTTATGCCAACTTAATTTTCATAACGTCCTACGAGGTGAGTGCTGGCCCTCCATTCTGCACGTGCAGAAAATGAGGCCCAGAGAGGAAGAGAATTTTGCCTAAGACCATACCGATGGAAAATGGGTGGTGTCAGGATTTGAAATCAAGTCTGTTTAACTCCAAGCTCTGTTTTTCAGACCGTGCCGGTAGACCTGACTCCTGGATTGGAATATAGAATCTGAAGCCCACATGTTGTAGGCAGTGGGCTCCCCTCTGTTGCTTTGCAAACTCGAGGGTATCTTCAGGCTCCCTGAAGCTCTTTATTCTCACGGAGAGAGGAGCTGGGAGCAGCTACTTCAGGGGATTATTGTGACAATTATATATGATAACATGGGGAAATGCATTGCAAATGTCAAAAACGTTAGGCAAGCAACAAGGCGTTTTATTTTCTCACCACGAGACGTCTAGCTCTTTACATCAAAAATGATGATAAGTATCAATGCTGTTTTTTTAAGATTACAAGCTTAATAGTTTATACAGTACAAAAAGAAAAAGAAGAGGGTTTCTGGATGAGGCAAAGCTGGTTTCAAAGCCAAATGCATCTGTATGTTCAGAAAGCTGAGGGAGGAGCCATTGGTTTCAGCCGCAGAGACTGGGGATAGTGACTGCAGAACCGCCCATCCGGCATCTCATTGACCCCTGTCCCGGGGCTTGGCAGAAGCAATAATGTTCTTGCAGGGACTCCTGCACTCCGGACCAGCTTTCTCTTTGTTCCCACATTCCTCTTCATCTCCCACGAAGAGACTTTCTAGGAGTAAATATTTAAAATAATTGAGACTGAGTGGTGGAAGCAGGATCTGTAAATATACGTATTTTATAAGATTTGAGGTCTGTCCAGAAAGTATTCCTCCATGAACTGTGAGGAATAGAGACATTGATTGAAGTTACAAAATACAAGAAACATTGTACATGGGACAGTGACACCTCAGTCCCCTCCAAAGTAGGCACCTTGGGACCTCACACAATTCTCCCAATTGCTTTCAGCTGCCCTGTCATATTTTCCTGAATCTCATCAACAGTCTGAAATCTCTTCCCTTTCAGAGGTGATTTTAGTTTTGCAAAAAGCCAGAAGTCTCAGGGCGCCAAATCTGGGCTATAGAGGGGCTGAGTCACCAGGGTGATTTGATGTTTCACCAACAAACTCTGCACAAGATGTGATGCATAAGTGGCGTGTTGTTGAGACGAAGCTGCCAGTCACCAGTTGCCCATAGCTGCGGCCTTCTGAATCAACTGAATAGTTTCCATGGAGGGGTGTTCAAACTGAATGCAAAATCTGATGCAGGTTCATTGCCCTACTCACTCAGTCATTTTGAATGCGATGGCCACACAGTACACATGCTCACTCAATGACGTTTATTGCCCCCAATCATCATTGTTTATGTGTGTGCATTCCAGTCCACTGTCCTAGGCTGTCAGGGTATGTCGATGTTGGGCAAGCTGTTCTTGTAATGTTACCGATGGCTGGACTTTTTCTGGACAGACCTTGGAATAGAGAGTCATATGGTTATAAAGGTGGGGCTCACTGAGAAGTTAGGCACATTCTATGACATTTCCTTTCTTAGTTCTACGAGGACAAGTGGCTTGAAAGCTAATCTATTGTGCTGTCAAAATGTTTCAGTCTCTTTGCTCCTCTGATAATTCTGGAAATGCCAAGACTACTTAGAAAAACTGCTCTGGGATAAGGTTCTTGCTACTTGTACCAGTGAAGTATTTTTCTGTTTATAAAAAAGATTGGATGCTAAAAAAAAATGCAAAGAAGAAAAAAAAATCAACCATACTTCCACCACTCTGGGAAAACAGATTTAAAATATGTGGTCAGTTATTTTACATACATGTGTATAAATATAAGTAAATATACAAACATAAGCCAGCTCAGGCAGGCTTGTACACCTCTCCCCAACCCCCCAGGTTCGGTCATAGCCTTTTGTCAGATTGGAATCAGCCACCGCAGGAGTATTTATACCAGGGGAATGGGCAGATGCTATAAGGCAGATCTCCGTCACCCTCTTTCCCCCAGAAAACTGATTGTTAAGCATGTATCAGTGCATTACTTGTATATGTGTGTGAGCTTATTTTTTTAATCTTTTGAGCTCTTCAAGAACAGAATTTGGGTCTGATTTTCCTTTTTTTCCCCCTATAAAACCTAACACATTGTCTGGCGGGTTATTCATTGGGTATTTAATAAACATCTGACAGATTAAAGACTGTATGAAGGAAGGAAGGGTTAGAATTGTGGTTAAAATTTTTACCACAGACAATACATTTGTTGACTGGTGTTTTATTAATAAGTTTCTGCAAACCAAGACAAAAAATGGCAGCTTTGCAGTTTGCTGTATAACTTGTTGAATTAGTACCAACGCTGTTTGCTGCAATTCCCGGAGTGTTCAACAGCCACGTCAGCCCCACAGAGTAGAAAGTACTTTGACTAACCCAAAGTCTCTGGTTCCGACTTTGCTCATTAGTACTAGCTGGTGGGTTTGGATAACCTGTTTGAGTTCACATTAATTTCTCAATGTGAACCATGTGAATGCATGTGTTTACACACATAGGAGGTGGTACAGTCGACATAAAGCTGATTTCCCAGCATAGCTAAGTTTTTAAAATATGGCTTGGGTTGCTGGAATAACCCTCCTCCTCCCCCAGTAACCTCAGAGATGTTATTCATCCCTGAGCACTGCAGAGCCTCCCTTGCAAGTGGGCTGTCTTTAGTAGCTCGCTGTGCTCTTCAATTTTACTTGGTGTAGCTGTACTTAGTTTAGAGGTTCGGATCATCAATGTGCAGGCGATTAATTGCCCCATGGATATTATTTTGATTGTTTGGAGCATCAGACTGGCAGAACCCAGCACCCTGTCTGCTGATTGGAAATGACTCCTAATATGTCAAAATTTAATAATGTTTGTGGCAATAAATGTGTTTTCTGTTTGCATATGTATTACAGTGGCTTTGTGGACCTCAACTAATGACTTGAAATGACTTGAGAACTACTGGTAGGGCCTTTTGCCAAGGCACTACCTCTTCGATTGCAGTTTGCTCTTTTTATAAGAAATACAGAATGGTCGTAGCCTTCAAAGCAAACAGAAAATCCATGGACTTTCTTATACTACTTTTTAAAAACTACAGTATAGAAAAGAGAATTCCATTAGTCGCATGGGCACTGCTGTCGGGAAGGAGCGCTCAGTCGTGTCCCCCTTACAAGACCACCCTGTAGTACACAACAGAACTTTCTCGCTGGAAAAGCCATTGGACTGCAGAATGAGTGCTTCCGGGACAGGAGGGTTCCTCTCCTCAGTCGGGCTTCTGTTCAGTGAGGCTGATGCCTTGGGTGGGACAGGGTGCCTTTGAGATTATTAAAGCATTCCATCTAAAACGATCTTTGTGACACAGCCAAACCCTGTGACTGAGGATGAATCCCTTCTTTCGACCGTTGCCCTTGTAACTACTCTTTAAGGGGAAGAGATTTTTGACTCTTCAGTTAACCATGATCTTCACAGTACCTAGAAGCTAAACGTTCTGAAAGGCATTTACTCTTCCCACCCATCACCTGTGTATTCTAGGTAGGGATGTGATCTCTATCTTAACTTTTTTGTTTTTGAGGAGAATAAAATACTTTTAATCATCTGTGTATACTTTAATTTATTTCATTGACTCGTTCCACAGATATGAAATTTCTGAGCAAGGTCCTTTGTGGTTATGGCTTTTGCTTTGCTGAAATGTCGTAGAACCAAAGAGTGTTTGTGAAACCATAATTTTATTATCGTTATTTATGTAGAACCTGCACAGATACTTACTAAAATAGGGAAATACCATGGATTATTTTTTTCTACTGGAAGATGAGAAAACTAAGCTGCAAAATAAATAAAAAAATTTGTATTAATACATTAATCTAAAACTCAGAATAACATTTTAATAATCTTGCTAATAGATTATACTTTGATGCAAATACAGTTGACCCTTCAACAACATGGTTTGAACTATGCAAGTACATTTATATGTGGGTTTTTAAAAATAAATATGCTGTTGGTTCCCCATATGCCTGGGCTTTGCATCCACTGACGCAATCAACTGGGGATGTGAAGGACCAACATATGAATAGTTCTATGTCCTTTTTTATATAAGGAACTTGAGATCCTGGGTTTTGGTAGGAAGCGGGTGCTGGACCAGTCCTCCTCAGATACTGAGAAAGAATCGTAGTTAAGTTTCTGGGGAGTCAGAAGTCATATAGGGATTTGGAACTGTCCAGAGTGGGGTCCCACCCCTGCATTGTCCGAGTCACTTGTCGTTTAGATATTCTTTGAAAAATAAGAAAATATGGTGCATGTTTTAAATAATTGTTAAATTGTCAAGATTGAAGGAGTCAAATCATGACTGTTAGGCACAGTAAAAGATTGCCACAGTCTAACATTCACGCAGTGTTTGCAAATTTGGAAAAGTGTTTTTGCAGACATTATTTCCTTTTAGCCCTCAGCGTTACCCTGTGGGAGTTGCTATCTTTGCTGTGCGAGGCGGATGAGAAACCTCAGTCTCAGACTCAGCTGAGGTTACGGATGAGGACACGTGAACCGAGGTTTTCTAACTCGAAGAGCAATTCCCATTCTCCCAACCCCTGCCTCCTCTCATACCCCAGCTGCGTAGATGTCATGTTGACTACATCTTGACAGCCCAGAGGAGACTCATCCAGTTACCACTAGATGACCAACAGCGACTTTTCATATGTGAAGAAAGAGACTTGGTGAAGTCACTCTCAGCTCAGTAACCTCTTCTCACCAACTCAGGGCTCTTCTCTCCAAACCACAGTGTGGCAGGCCTCCTGAGGCAAGGGCTGGCGACAGCCCAGAGGCTGATGGTGATGATGACAATATTGTCGTTAGTTGATGCCTTTACGGAGCCCCTGGGTCTGCCTCTTTGTTCATCTGCTCCTGAGATTCTTTCCAAACTTCAACTACTAAACTTTCTCTCTGAGAAAGACCCTTCAAAAACAAAACCGTGTTATTTGTTATTCTTTCCGCCTCCGGGTATGAAGTGAGTGGAGACAGACTAGAGGGCACATCCTCAGACATTTTTGTTTCCCTTCTGGGAATAACATCTGCCCCTCGCAGGAAGCGGTGAAAGCAAAGGCTGGAGGGGAAATGGAGCTATCGATCCAGTCCCTGTAATGTTAGACATGCTACTACAGGGGTCAGAAGTTGAAATCGTTTTTTTTCTTACTCCTGTTTATGTCGATTTGTGGGGAGGATTCAGAGGCTTTATTTTGTTTGCATTACAATAAACTCTTCAAAGAAGGCAAGCCAACAATACGTTTCTGCTTCCTGTTTGCTTACGGATTTGGAAGTAGGAGATGTACACCGCTATTAAGTTTTCAAAACAGTTTGCACAATTAATTAGGTTTTCTCTGAAAGGGAAGGGTTTCCTTGTTTTAGATACTTCATAAGCAGAGTGTGAAGGGGCTGTGGAAATTGCCCAGTTCATATCTCCCTCCCCAGCTAGTGCCAGAATTTTCTCTCCTGTGTGACCTGTCTTAGCTGGAAGGAGCTCGCATCCTCAGGAGGCATTCATGGCCAGACACCTCAAAGCAGGATAAATTAGTTCCTTACATTCATATATAATCTATTCTTCTGGCTCTCTTTCCAGTGGTTCTAATTCATATTTCTAGATTTACATAGAGTATGTCTAAACCTCTTTTACAGAAGAACACTTCACCTACACGAAAACATCAATCACGGTCTCTCCAAGCCTTCTCTTTCCAGGATTAACGTCCCTATTTCATTTAGCTCTGTCTCACATGATGTGGCTGGAAGATTCATCTTCCTGCTTGTCAGCCTTCTCTGGACAAACTCTTAACAGGCTGATGCCTCACTTAACTCCAGCCTTGTGCTTCACAATTTCCATCACTATGCCTCCTATTAGTACTTTTTGAAACTGCAGGGTACTCTATAAATGTGGAAAAATCAGTCCCATAAAAATGTAAGGCCTGGAGTGGAGGCTGAGGGTGCAGTGGGTGGGAGGGAGGATCAGCGTGAAAGTAACCCAAGAACAACTTCAGAAACGAGGCTGTAACCTCAGCCCTTTAGTTCCTGGGAGTTCCTGGGCCAACAAAACTCCTCCTCCATCTGCGGAACTCCCTGCATTTTACTGATGTTTCTCTAGGACACCGGTCCTTTTTGCTCTGTGCGTCACCGTGCATCTCTGTGCTGTGTGTGATGAATGGATAACCACTTTATGTCTCCTTCACTTCAGATATCTGGATGGGAGCTGTACCGCGCATTTTGTGTCTCTGTAAAGCGTTGCTGGTCAGGCTTCCAGCTGGCCACTAACATCCCCTGGGGCTCTACCCATAAATCATTTATGTCCATTTCTCCTGTTAGAAAGACTATGGATTAAGCAAAACTAAAAAGTACATGCAGACTTAAAATAGCAAAAATCATTGCTAGATCCCAGATCTAAAACTTAGTCTTACAATATGTAAAAGTGAACAGGTAAGAGTGATAATAACAGCAGTAATCGGAGTATTAGTAACAGCACCATAATAGTAAAACTGTCTTGTGTCTTTACCACATGGGAAGCATTTGCGCTAAGCACTTTACACATACCGTATAGTTGAATCTTTACACTGTTACAGATTTGGGGGAATTTAAGGAACATGCCAAGGCTAAGGTCCATGGGGCACTGCCAGGATTTTAAACCTGGGTCTTTTTTTAAGCTTGTTCTCTCAAACACTTTATTATAATGCCATGTATTCAATAGATTCTCAATAAAGTTTCATTAGCATTTTTTCCACCCTCAAAATGAAGCTAAGAGGTTTTGCAATCTTAGTGATGACTTTCAGTTCAGTCAGCAAATTCACAGTGGGTGAGTTCATGGGAGCCCAGGATACTAGCCTCTTTCTTAATTTACGCTTTTTCCTCTAGTTTTAAATAGAGAGTATAGAAGTTGGCAACAAATAATACTTACAGTTTATAATGCCTCTTTAGTCACCTTTTTTTCTCTGAGGGACAAAACAGTTTAAAAAATACAAGGGAAAATCTACTGAGAAAGAACACATTTAATATAGGAATCCCGAAAAAGCCAGACGAGTCAAAGATGAGATTGATGAACCAATGGAGACGATGTTCGCACATGAATAGACACAGGCTTCCGTTTTGCTTGGTAGTGTGGGGCACCCTAGCGCTAACCTTACAGTGTTCCTTCTCCCTCTCAGGTCTGTGGCATGTGACTTAAGGCTCTTCACACCAGAGGACAGAGCCATGGGGCGTGAAGGCTCACTTTAGTCAGAAACGCCTTGCCAAGTTTTCAGTGACTTCGTAACCAGTATTTTCTGGCATACGACTGTGAAATTTTAAAATGTCACATATCATTTGTATCTATATCTAGTTCATCAGGAACACACAGAAGACTGGGTCAGATGCTTTCCAAGATTTCCCTGAAGTTCCTAGACCTAAAGAGTGTCTTTCATTTATCTAATACCAAGGACAACACCACATTGTCCAGCAATTAAGGACCCAAGGGGACCAGCTTTCTGAGTGGTTATTGATGATTGTTAGCTCCTTTGTGCTCAGATGGAACGACTTTAAAGGGAACATATGGTGTGTTGGCATCATCAAGCCCGGAGTAGATTAACCCTTCATTGCATTATCACAACTGTTGAGTCCCCTGTTGAGTGATGTGCACGGTGATGCTGAAGGAGACAGGTCTTCCGCCATTAGTGGAGGGCATCCCATACATCCGAGCAGCTGCACCTGGGTTCTGACGCCTTTGGACACTTAAAGCCCCTTATGTAACCAAGTGCACTTTGCACAGCCTCCCATCTTCATTGACAGAATTCTGTCTTCCTTCTCAAACATGCTTTTGTCTTTTTTTCTAATGATATTACCTTTGTATCCTGTCAAGGTAAATTTGGAAATGATCCTGTGATTCCCTTGATAGCTGTTGATTGCATGTGTAACTAACTCACTAGTGGACCGTGGGTGTGGAGGGTTTTGGTGTAGATACGGTCGCAGTCAAGCCCTGAAAGCATCAGTGGGTAAAAGACAGCCCCAAAGTTGGCCAGTAAGAAAGGACCCGGGCCTGTATTTCCTGGTAGTTAAGCACGTGCACCCTGATGTGGAGTCGGTCAGTGAATAGTGCTCTTTTTAGAAGCCTACCCAGTTGGGGATACAGTGGACCTGCAGTGCAATCCTTTTACTTTACACGCGGGGAGATAAAACTTCCTAGATGCCAAGTGATAAGTCCAAGGTTGCTAGCTAGTTGCAAGGCCAAGGCCCTGAGCACAGCCACCTACCGCGTAGCAAAAGATGTGAACACGGATAGATTGCTATGAAAAATGAGGGTGGGCTCTTGTATTTATTTTTAACAGCCTGTAAGTGAGTCCACTTTGAGCCAAACACACACTCTACACTTTCTGTGGCAGTCCTGGCTTCAGAAAAATTTTAAAAAGGGCCATCAATGCAATATTAAATTGAATACATATGCAAGTTATAATCTTTTATATGAACACATCTCCAAATTCAAATATAATTTTTCAAGCCATATGTTCTTATTTCTGATTTGAAAAATATGGTCACTTTAACTTTACAGTCTGTGCTGTAATGTGATAACTGTACCCGGAGAAACCTTTTTCTATCAAAAACCTGAATTATGAAAATAATTAGTCACAGGAAAAATGATATTGAAGAATTCTAGATCCCCACCATGCGGTTACTCTCCCTGTTGTAATTTCAGTCGTAAGAGCTGTAAAAACACCTGTGAATGTATAGCCGTGAAACCCAGACACATGTAAGCAAGTTTATCCGGGATTACTTTTAACTTCCGCTCGAGAGCGGCGTCCTTGCATGCTTCCCGCCGACAGCACTGCCGACTTGCGCATTCTCGTCATGTTCACCCGACTGACGACTGACGCAGCCTCCCAGGCAGATGTGCTTTGGGGATCTGGCTCGTGATCCTGCGCGCTCTGTCATTACCATAATGACTAACATAATGGAACTCATGTCACAGTTGCTGTCCATCTACTTGGTTTAATTTTGAAAACGGGTGCTGTAGTGTTTGCTTCTTGCCTATTATGTATTATTTAATAAGGGACTCGGCAACAAATATGTTTTTGCTCTTCGGGCTCTTTTGCCCATCTCCTCCATCCTTGTAATACAAATATGCAAGAAGATCAAGTCTTAGGGCATTTATTTCTGACGTTGCTTCCCCTAGAATCTATTGCCTTTTCCCTCACATGCTAGGATGCCTGGCAGTCGTATCCCTGGTCTGCCTTAAACAGAGGGTAAGGCACTCCCTAGCAGGTACTGTAAGGACCTGACTGTACCTACGGACCGATCCTAGTTTTTCTACTGTTGTTTTTTTCTTCCCTGGGAATTCCTAATTATTAACATTTCATGTATCTCTGTAAGTCACCTTGTGTTTTTTAAAAATAAAACATGGATAATTTCGATAAACTTCAAATACACGTTTTTAGAGACCACGATGGAATGAATACAGACAATGAATACACGCAGACTTTGGTAGAGCTGCTGCGGGCAGATGCGGAGAAACGCTCTGACAGCAAAATGCAGAGAGGAGGGTGCACCAGCCAGAGGAGGCTGTGCATTTGAGAAACCGGTGTACAAATGAGGAAGAACCAGCTATGCCTGGGAGGCAGACTGTGCTTTTTCTGGTTCTTTCTGGAAGGTCCTGAGAAGAAGGCACACTCAAATGGTTTTTCTTTGCTCCTCACTGAGGAGCTGATGTAATAACATCACTGAGGGGTGTCTTCTTTCCCTCTGTCTTTTCCGACTGGCGGTGAAACTGAAGACGAGAGTGCTCTAGAACCCTCTGTCTGGGTACATATCTGAAGGGGGAAACTGAGGCAGCTAGTAGCTCTTGGGGAAGCTGACCTTGGCTGGTGGGGGAGGCAAAGGAAGTACTTTGTTGTACCAGCATCTTTGTTATCCTGTCCTTTAGGTAGTTAACAATGTGACTTCTAGAGTGGAGGGCACATGGAATACTAAAAAAAAAAAAAAAAAAGGAATGGTTGTTTCAAGTCATCCTATTTTCCAAGACAAATGAGACAATTTATATTTTCCTGTGATGATTGACTTTTATATATTATATATTCTCACTCTGTGTGTGTGTGTTTCTCTCAATGCTTGTGCTGATTTAGGGAGAAAAAGGTAATAGCTTGTGAGCAGGATGCTGTCCTACAACACAAGAGACACGTGCATAAAAAATATCAAATCTGAAATCTGTGCATGATGGTCGGCATCTGCAAAATGGTCTCTGTTTCAAGGTTGCCAGCGACCTAAGTGTAAAGAGGTCCTCTTGGTACCTTCCTTTAGCAGTGAAGTGAACGCTGAAGATGATTCATTTAGAAGCAGATTCAAGTGTGTGCACCAAGTCTGGCAGCGGCCTGTGCGTACGTGGAAGATGCCTTGATGCTGTCCTGGTCCTTTAATTTTCTCCTATTTCCAGCTCTCATAAGAACAACATAAATGACCCCCTTTCCCTGCCATGGTATTTGCAATTTTGTAATTTGCAATTTTGTATTTGCAGCTCTGTGCATGTAGCTGTGGAGAGACATACTGTGGGCTTTAATCAGCAAAACAGTACTTATTGTATGAATTCTTTCCCTTTTCTGTCAGTTTTATTGAGACATAATTGATGCATATCACTGTATAAGTTTAAGGTATACAACATAAGGATTGGGTACATTGTATACATTGCAACATAATCACCATGTTAAGTGTAGATAACACGCATTGCCTCATGGAATTACACATTTTTCTTCCTTCAGATGAGAATGTTTAAGATCTTTCTTAGCAGCTTCAAATATAAACTGCAGTAGTGTTAACTGGCATCATATTGTACATGACATCCCCAGAATTTATCTTATAATTAGAAGCTTGTACCTTTTGACCACCTGTAACCAGTTCCCCCAGAAACCTCTCCCTCATCTCCAGCAGCCACAAACCCAATCTCTGCTCCTATGAGTCTGTTTGTTCCAGATACCACATATAAGTGAGATCATGTAAGTGTTTATGAGTATCTCTTTACAAGTGACCCACTATACCTGGTGCAGTCCCCTCACAGTCCGTTTACATCACCACAAATGGCAGAGATTTCTGCCTCACTGTGACTGAGCATTGTTTCATCACACACACACACACACCCTCACATCCATCCATCCATCCATCCATCCATCTACAATAGACATGCATGCCACCTTCATGTCCTGGGCACTGTCAACAGTGCCACAATGAACATGGGGGTGCAGATGTGCCTTTGGGACAGTGATCCTGCTTCCTGTAGACACACAGCCGGAGGTGGAACCCTTGGACCACACGGCAGCTCCCTCTCTAGTTCTCTGAGAACACTCCTCAGTGGTCGCATCAATGTGCCTTTTCACCCAACGTGCACAACACTCACACCCCTGCACCCCCACCAGCACTCGCCACCTCGCACCCCCCTGATGACATCCATTCCGACAGATGTGAGGTAACATCTCACTGTGGCCCCGATCTACACCGTCCTAATAACCAGTGATGCCAAGCCCCCTTCCATCCACCTGCTGGCCACCGGAATATCTTCCGTGCAAAACATGCCCGGTCAGTGTTATACAGCTTCTGTGCAAGTAGCAGGTACGAGGATCCCCCGCTAGTTACAATAGCCGTGATCACTCACTAAGAATTCATTGAAAAGGGCCCCATTTCCGCCTCCCATCCACTTTCACCTTGGTGTGCTTTCTGGCATTGGAGTGAGTAGGAATGACACACTCGTTAGGGAAGTTTGTCACATTGAAATAGAGAAAATACTTGTTGTGTAAGTGATTTTTTTCTTAGTTACTAGAACCCTTTTCATGTCTTTAGAATCAGGTTATTGATGGGACATTTGACATTAAAGTATATGATGCAGAACAATTTCAGAAATGTTTACCAATATTTTCCCATATCAGAGGTACCTTGTTTATGAACTTTATGATCAGTTTTCAATTCCTATTTATTTAAAATGTAGCTGTAGCTTTAAAAATATAGCCATGGCTTTATAGTGGAATGTGATATATTATAGGAGAAATAAAATTACTCTGTGACCACAGGAAATTATTAATTATGAATATAGGGATAAGATATACTTCATAAAGAGATTTTGAGCTGAACCTCAATAGGTCGTATTTTGATCTAGACATATTTGTTAGAAGAGGATTTGAGGCAGGGGAAAATAGCCCGAGACAATGCATAGGTCCAGGGACGGGTCACAGACAGTTGGTGGGCAACAGTGGGGGTTGATGCCAGGAACTGATGTCAGATGGTGAACAGTTGTTATGATCATTGTAACAGAAGTTAGCCTCCATCCATCAGGCAATGCTGTTCTCTTGAAGGGTTTTCAATTTGAAATGACTATGATTTAAGAGGATTTTCTGAAGCAATCAAAGGGTGCATATGTGAGAAGGCAGGAGGTTTAATGATGAGGCCCCCATAAAATCCCCATGAGGGTAATGAGTGCGTGAGTTACAGTATTTGAAGAGAAAAATGGGAAAAGGAGTACGGGTTCCAGAAGACATCTAGAATCAATGTGTTCAAAAGGCAACTGAAGAATCTACGTTATAAGGAAAAGAAAGTGTTCTGGTTTTCTGCTTCCATATTTATTTTCCATAACAAGTTGTCTCCAAAGCAATGCATTTTATGTTTAAAATATTAACAATAATAATCTACCTATTTTAAGTGAACAAGCTGGTGATAAATAGCTAGAGCGTTAGTTTAAATTTAAATCTCATTTATCCCTCTACTGAGCTATTATGCCAGCATGGATAACAACATCATTATTGGGCCATCATCATCATCATCATCATCACCATCAAGATTATGTTCATCATCGAACAACATTGAAGGCTCTCTGTGCTAACCAGTATTAATCATCATCTCACTTGTTGTTCATAATAACTCTTTGAGGCTCTCTCTTATTATACCCATTTTACACTGAGATGTATGAGGCCTAGAGAGATTAATAGCTTGCTTAAGGCCACATAAGTAGTAAATGGAAGAGCTGGGCTTTGGACTCAGGCAGCCTGGGCTTTTAATATTATGCTGTTTGCCTATGCGTCTTTGCTACAGGAGCCTATCAAGAATAGTTTAAGTTATGTTATTATGAACTCCTGGAATCTGCCCATGTTATGATTGTTGTATTGGAGTTTCGGTTCTGTTTTAGGATAGTTGCAAGTAACGAGAATCTCAGGGTATCAGGACCTTGGACAGCTCTCAGCCCTGCTCTACATAAAGTCAGGCAGGCTGGTGTGCTTGCACGGTGCTCCTGAGCACGCTCTCTCTCTCTCTCTCTCTCTGAACTGATTGGTCTTCTCCTTGTATTGCCTAGTGTTTGCATTGGCCGTCCTTGAGTGAGGGTCCAGGTTTCACTTTTATAGCTGGGCCGAAGGAGAAGAAGAAGACTGTGGCATTGAACCTGATCCCCCAGGCCTGCCCCTTCAGCAAGGGTGGTGGCGGATGCAGGGTCTGACAGGTTCCTTTTTGGTTTAGAGGAGGTAGATGTTGCATTTTGCAAATGCATGGCTACTTAAAGGAAAGAAATTATCACATTATCAGTTGGTATTTAAAATACTGTGCTTTAGCCAGTACCTGGTGTATTCATTGGCACTTAATATAGCCACAGAGACATCAAGAAATTTTATCGCAGAATGAGATGCTTTACTTTTTAAGTGGTTTTTATTTCTAAGTAAAATATCAGAATAGTTTGAGGTTTGTACAATACTACATGAGCATGAATATGGTATCTAAATGATGAAATTATCTAAAATCACATGGCTTTGTTTGCTAATTTGATAAGAGCCACATATATTTTCCTTGCTGTCAGAAGAATTTAGAAATTATTTTATTTCCCAGCCCTACCAAATTGATTTTATCTTTCAGAGTATTCTAAGACTGTAGATAGCATAAAAATGTAGTCTGCACAGTGTTTATGATGCGGTATTTATTTGTTCCTCCTTTGGGAATTCATGGGTTATAATACCTTTATCTTACACTTTATAGAATGTTTTGCCAGAATGAAGGAAAACTATTGACAGTATGTCCATACAGCCCTGATACTTAACTGCTCTATGATGTAATAGCCCAGCACCTTCAACAGTAATCATGTCGGGGTCTCCATTTAATGCTGTGAGGGCCTTAATGTTTCTCTGTGGTTGGAACGGAAAGAGTATCTGAGGGGTTGCTTAGCACCGTGGCTCAGTTCGCCCATCCAGGGCGAGGCTTGCAGCTGAGGCTTAAACTCAGGGTGGCCGATAATTGTAAACCATTGGACTTGGATTTATACAAGTAGGATATTCAAATATCGGAATTTCTTTCCCTGTTTTTTATACAAAGAAATAAGTCACAGATTAACCTCTCTCTATGTGCATAAAACAACTGGTGATACTACTTATAGGTGAATATAGAGTCAACCATTATCTTAACGACATCCGAAACTATCAAATGATGGTAGTGGATATGTGTGATTATGTGGAGAAATAAAACAGTCCTCGAATGTCTTCTGAATAATTATTTTCAAAGATCCTATCATTCACTTATCATTCTTTAATTGTATACCTGCTATGCAGTAACTGCTGCGAGAGGCTTTCAAATGAGTGACGCATGGTAGCGGTAGCCGGAGAGAGATAAACCAGAAGAGCGAGAGCGTAGAGGACAGACGCATTATCCTCCAGTGGCAATAAGCTGGGCAGGCTCCATCGTGGAGGGATTGAGTGAGTTGGGTTTAAATAGGTGAAATGGGAGGAAGGTCAGTCCAGCTGAAACAACAGTGAAAGCACAACGCAGAGGTGGGAGAGCGCCTTGAATGCTCAGAGAGCAACGTACAGGCTCATGGAGATGGTGGATAGAGCTTGCAAGGGACACGTGGCTCATCCGTGAATGAGGCAGGTTGGAGCCAGTTCCAGAGGCGGGGACTTTATTCCACCAACAGTGAGAGAGAATTGTACACTTTCAACTGGGGACACGTTTTTGAGCTATGTTTTAAGATGTCTAATCTGGCTCCAATGTGTGGATTATACTAGAGAAGATTATTTAGGTTTAGGGTATTAGTTCTAGGCATACTTTATTCTTTAAGATTGGTGGTAAATACCTGATATATGTGGTAATTCTTAGAAATGAAGCAATCACAGACTCCTATGTTCATGTTGTTATGTATCCATTCCAACATTCTTTGGTTTGAGGTAACGATTTTAGGAAGAAAAGTCGGAAAGAGTCTGAAGTTGAAGCAGTTGAAACTAATGTGGGATTCTGAAGCAGAGCTACGATTTTTCATCATGCCTTTGGAAGGTGAATCTGATGTGTCCCCAGCTTCATGTCATGCAAGGGAAGAGTGGTGGATGGAGTGTTTGGCTGTGGTGAAAGAGTGACTGGGCTCAGATTCATCTGGGGACTCTGAACTGCTTGGAGGTGGAAAGCCGTGGGCACGAAAGGGCTCCTCATGCTTACCAGGCTTTGAATGCAAAGACCAATTTGCCCCTTTGGGAGATAGGAAGGGCAGTGATGTCCAAAGTTAAGACTGAAAAAGGTGACTCTATTATTCAGCAACAATTTGATCCCAAAGAGTTTTTCCCTGTGGTGGTACAATTTAAGGAGAAATTTATTATCCTCCCCCTCTCCCCAATATTAGACCTAGGGATTGGATTTGGGAAATAATAAGTTGATGCCAGGTTTAAATGACTCTAAAGTCTGCATAAAGTTTCTTTTTCCAGATCTAGATAGACTTCCTGCAGTGAAGTCTCCCCATCCTCCACTGTGAGCGGTGCTAGTTAATAATCATGGACTTTGGCTTCCTCTCTCTGTTAAAGTGATGCAACGTTGGGTGTTTACATGGATTATGTAACTCAGGTATCATCCAGCCCAGTCTCTGTTTTCCTTTGTGTTGCCGACACAGGTGCTGTTTAATCTTACACACTGATGGAAAAAAGAAAGCTTGTCCCCACAGCCACACCACCCGGGGGCTGGTGTCTCAGCACCACACTCATGAGCCTCGACAGTGTTTGTACGTTCACCTGCATTGCCTTGGTCTCTAAGTTTATTGAGAGACGAGAACTATGTCTCTGTTCTATGTTCCAGCGCCTAACACAGAACCTGGAACTTACTATGCTGTCAATGAATGTTTATCGATTAAGTACTATTAACAAATTAATGGATTGAGTTTATGTAAATAACTGTGACCCTTTTTAAAATGTCAAAAGCACCTCCTTGGTTTAACTACTGTAGTGAAAGAGCCAATCACTGAAGGGAAAGAAGGAACAAAGGTCAAATATTTGTCTAAATTACGGAGATGTCAAAGTTGCTTGTCACTGCATTCACCTCTTTATTCAGTAGGTGTTCGAGTCACTTGGGAATGACACACTTTCTTCAGTTATTGCAGTGTGACAAGTGCTTACTGTTAATGCGGAGGACTTTGCCCCCAGAATGAACATTCCTACTGTGCTGGGGAGCCCCCGAAGTCTTCCTGGAGAAGGTGATGCTAAGTTTTGAAGGAAGCTAGGCATTAGTTCTTTGAAGAACATCAGGAAGGATGCTCAAGATATCAGGATGGGCACCTATATGGACACAGAGTTGGAGTCAGTATGATGCTTCAGAGAGGTACAGAAATTAAATTACAAAGTGTTTTTAAAGATATTCAGTAAGTGAAAGGAGATGCAATTATTTGTGTCCCTTTTCATTTATCCTATTTAAACATAACACTTTCTTTCGCCAACCCAGTAGTAATACAGGATCATTATGGGAACCTGGACAACATAGACAAAATCAAACAAAACACCACTTATCATCCTTCCATTTACAGATACTACAGACATTATATTTTGGTGTATTTTCTTATAGATTTTTAAAAATACAAACACTTAACAGATACCATTAATAGTCATATTTTGATACCTTGTATGTTTTTTCTTTTACATCAGTATCTCATATCTATATTTTATGGATATAGAACATAAAAAAAATCCAAGTCAAATGGCAAAAGTAAATAAATCATCATTAGGCAGCTTTTTAAAGGAATTTTAAATATTTTATCTATCTATTTATACTATTGTTCTATTACAGTTGTCCCAGTTTCCTCCCAGTTGCTCTCCCCCACCCCACACAACCCCACCTCCCACAGTCAGTCCCCACCCTGTTCTCCATGCCCATGGGATATTGATATCTGTCCCTTGACTAGACCCTTGCCCCTCTTTCCCCCCTTATCCCACCCCCACCCCCTCTAGTCACTGTCGGTCTGTTCCTCTTTTCCATGTCTTAGGTTCTGTTTTGCTTGTTTATTTGTTTTGTTCATTAGGTTCATCTTATTTTAGAAAGGGAGAAGAAAGTTAACATTTATTGAAAACCTACTAGATTTTTCATATCAAATAGTATCAGTCAACTAAGTTCAAGTTGCTGGAGGGATTCAGACTACAGTCTCTAGAAGATGACAGTGCCTACGGGTGCTGTCATGTCCACATAAGTTTCTTGTTGCAGCTTTGGCTGTTCCCTTAATCATTTTAACAGTCTTATGGATCATTCAGAAAAAATCACAGATGACCCAAATGCCCTTCCTTTGATCATCTGTTTCCGTTTCTGTGTTAAAAAGTCAAGTGCCATACATTTTTAAAGGGTTAAGCCTATGCAGTCTTTTATAAATCGGGCAGATAATCGAATAACCAAATACTTACTGCTTTATAATCATTTAAAAATAATGCAAATTGGGATTATTTTTGCTTTTAAAACAACACTCCCATACTGAAAGTCCTCATGATAGAAACACATAAATATTGGCAAATGCTTGCATTTTTATGAAGTAAAAATACTTTGAAATGCCATCAAATATAAGACCTGACTTTTTAAGGTAGAGAGCTCTTTGAGGTCAGCCATGTGATACATCCCAACCAAGTCTTAGTTTATACTTAAATGTGAAAAGTTATAGATGTGTTTAATTTGATCATAATTTTCTTGTCAAAACTGAGATACTGCCATTTGGGTGTGACATTTAGATTCTAATATCGACTTAATGATTGTAACATATTGTCTATATATATGTATATGTCTTTATTTGCCCTTTTCTATCAGAATTATTACTCTTTGGTTGTAAACTCTTAGTGACAGGATATATGTTTATAATACATAGGTGAATGTATTACACAAGGAATAAACACCATGCTCAGGCTGTCAGTTGAGAAGGGGAAATGGGTGCATGAATCTCAAAGGCAGGAGATGGTTTTTATGTGGAATATACACGGAAAAGGATTTAGTTTACATCAGGAAGCTGAGGCCTTGAAAGGGAATCTCAGAAGGACTGGGATGGCATCTGAATCAATGTTTACTGCCAAATGCTGTCTGGCAAAGGATGTGATGATATTATTGTCCTTGTAAGTTGCACTCGGAACCTAAAAATATATCCAACAACTGCAGCGAGATGCAAAAGTCTGCAACCTTGGTGATCCAAGAAGGTACATCGATAATGTCAACAACCGGGACATGTATTCCACGGTATTTTATAGAGGGTGCGTACTTTGGCGTGTGGCTAGCCAGTGGTGGTCTGTCCCCCTGCAAACCCGTCGTTGGAATCTGGGTGGCTGGGAGTGTGGCCCTTAGAGTGGTGAGTTCTCAGGGTCTGGGGTCTGACTCAGCTGAAGGGTTGATGGCAGCTTCCCTCAGGCACATTGAGAGGCACAGAAAGCAGGTCTTCCCCCCACATCTGGCTCTGGGTTATCCTAACAAGGTGCATCCTGGAGACCCAGCCGCAGTGGTGTTCTGGAGCTGATGTGGGTCATGTCGCAACGGACAATTGTTAAATGCTCAGAAAGCTGCTGTGTTGGTTGTTAAACACAGCCATTATGAAATATTAAATAATATAAGCTTACAGTTCAATAATTTATATTAAACGTAGAAAATAAATACTCAGAACTCATTGTTTTGTAGTTATTTTTCTACATTTCATTTTTATCTGGGCCCTTAAGGTTATTTATGTCTTGTAAATAAACTCATCTCTTCTCAACTCTGGGTTCCATATCATACACTGGAAGCTTGAAATCAGTCATGTTGGAAGTATTTGCACCATGGAATTCTGCAAACTGTACAAATCAGTGCTTGCTTGATTGTTTTATTAACTATCTAGACTGCTACTCCTATTCTCTTTCCCCCACGAGGGCAGGTACCTTTGTCTGGATTATTCATGCGTGTATCCCCAGTGCTTAGAATGGCACACAGTAGGTACTCGCTGAATAGTTTTCGAATGAATTAAGATCAAGAAGGAACATTTGTTGAGTGATTGGAGAATGAAAGGAAAATCTCCCTATAGTCAGTAATCCAGGGATCTTAATGCCCTAATCAAGTGTTCTTTGTGAGGCTTAAAGTTAATAGTATAAGAAAGTCCTGGTTGTGGTGAAGTTCACTACTGAAACCTTTACTTTTTCAAAGTGTCCAGTGTTCATCTATTTGCCGATAAGAAGAGAAGCCCAGAGCAGCGACCAGTTTGCTGCTGCTGTATATCTGCCCCTCACAACTGTCAGGGCAAAGAGAGGCAGCTGGCTTTCTCTCCGGTATTCTGGGGTTTTATAGTCCATTTTGGGGACGCATTTCATGAAAATTCTGCTATAGTACTCATTGGAAGTCACACATGTGTTTCAACAGAATTGCCATATTAGGGAGCAGTTTTATATATGGTGCAGATTTCACATTTATTTGTGCATGAATTCACCTTGAAGGCGTGAGGAGCACTGTGCCAAGAGGAACTGAGCCACACAGAAATACACAGGATGCACGCTTCCCCACCTGTACCATCTCCCTCACAGCGCAGGCCTGTGTCACGGGCCACAGCCACTTCCGTCCGGTGTTAATGACTCTCTGGTTTCAAAAACCCTCTTTCCACCACTTCCCAGTAACTCACAAGGTGTAGCCCATACCGTGCCCACCTGCATTAGCCAACAGCAGATTATTTAAAAGATGAAGATCATGTATTTCTTAAGAAATGGACATGAGAAAAACATCTGTTGTTGTTTTTATTAGGTTCGTATCTTTGTTTCTCATGTTTTATGAATGAAGTTCTTGAGTGTTGTGTCCTTCACTCTGTCTTTTCCCCGTAAATTCTGTGATTCTTATTGCACAATTTTACCTATTGCATAATATTTAGGAATACCTAAATTATGTCATAGCAGAACGAGCTGTGTTTTCAAAAAGGGACTAGCAAAATATCTATTTATAAATAGTACCTTATAATTGTCTTACACTTTACAACCTGTAATTTACATTTTTTATGTCATTTAAAAATTTTTTATAACTATTCCTCAAGGAAGATAATCAAAAGTGGAGGATCAAAACCTAAAAGAAGGTTAAGAACCTGGAAGAACCTTGTTGGGGGTCAACGGTCAGTCATTGTCAGCACTGCGGTCACACGCAGGCCTCTGCCTCCCGGTCTGGTTCTTGTGCCCCGCCAACTCCAAGGACCCATACGGGAGGGTGCCAGCTCATTTCTCTGATCACCGCCTTGCTACAGTGTATGCTGTATTTCTCTGTGGGAAAATTATTTCTGACAGCCAAATGAGCACCTTTGATTAGGCAGTCAATTTAAAGAAGCCACAGAAGTATCTTCGATGAAGGATATTTAAATTGCAGCTTTAACAACAGGTTGAATAGGAAAGAGGACAATTTGAGTTGGGCGAGGGAAGCATGTAAAGGCTGAGGGAGGATGAATCACTTGTCAGCCGCTCCTATGAGCTCTTTTCCACGGGCAGTCATTGGCTCCCTGGGAATTTTATAATGCATTGATTCTGTCCTGGATTTGGGTAACCTTGACTGTGGTGGTCAAAAAGGATGTATTTTTGGCTCCCTGTGTTGTATGGCTCTTTCTTTCACATTACACACACACACACACACACACACACACCTTCTTCATCCAGGTCTTAACTTATACTGTTTCCGAAGATAAATATACTTAATGGGAAATGGTTAACTTGATTGGATTATAAGATAGCTTTGCTACCAGGAGCCAATTACTCAAGTTCTTGACTTTTTTCATAAAGGGAAGAATGATCTCAAGTGTTGGTTTCTTGTTCTCATTAGAACGAAAGTTACTCCTTGGTTTGAAAATTACCTACCTTTTAGACACCAGGACGAAGACAGCATGTTGCCTGGCTTGGCTGTATTCGCTCTGGCATTACTCGCAGGTCGGCATGAATGCCACTTTCGGGCTGACGCATCTCTTATGTTGCTTTGGAATGCAAACACATTTTTGTGCATAACATCCATCAACCATTGTGTTACCACCCCACTCACTGAAGTTCTTAAGGCTACTTCTGCCAGTGTGGCAAATGGATTCTTTTAAGTTCCTACGAATCTGAGCTGTTAAAAGGAGGCAACCATGGTGATCGTGAATCTGTGCTATTTAAATCCCCACGTTCAGTGCACTGTTGTAATAGGAGGTTAATTCGAACATTTGCATTTTGCTTTGCCACCTGTGCCAGAAAACAAAATGTCACAATATGTGTCCTCTTCCTAAATTTCCACAGAACCGTTCCTCCTTCATAAGGAAGCGCTCTGCAAAGCATAACATTATAACTGTACTCCTCAGATCTTTGGTATTATACTGACTTGAGCACGTGTCACATTCTAGTAAGGTTTTAAAGGGTGAGTTTATTGTCTGAATCATCCGTGTCCAGTGGTGAATGTCAGGTGCCTATGATTTTAATGCCCATTTAGAGCACATTTCTTTGCTCTAGCCGACGGTGTGACCAGGGTTGATTGAATGATTTCCATTCCATGGGGACTCCTTGGGTGGTTTACACTTGTCATTTTCTGTTGAGTGCTTGCACACCCTGAGTGGTACAGGAGAGGCTGTGGAAAGATAAGCAAGCGAAGTCAAATGCACACTCTTAGAGCCCCGTGTTTGTCCATGTGCTCACTCGCCCATTAATGCCACACTGACATAGGTGGTGACTGGCCTCAGTTTTGAGAGGCCAGTGGAGGCTAAAAGGACAAAGCAGACCTGACCTTTTAAGAACCAGTCTGTGCAACTTAAATCATTCCAAATCAGCACTAGTTAGCTTTCCCTGAACAAATCCTTCTCTCTTCCCCCTGCTGGAATGGACTTTTTTCTCCTGTGTGCATTGGGCTCGGAGGACCTGCACACAGTGGACTGGCTGTGAGTGTCTGTGGTGTGAACCCACGAACAGGCCTGGAGAGCAAGTTGTATAAAGCAGCCCAGAGTCATGACCAAATCTGCTAGATTAGGGATACTTGCGTCCAGGCCGTGTTAAAGAATACTTAGCAAGTGTCTAGCCCGAGCCCTCAGAAGTACTCACACAACTGAGCACATCTGTCTGGGTCTCCCAGGAAATAGAGCAGCTGGTGGAGGCAACTGGCTCTGTCCCTCTGTCGGGCTTGCTTCTGTCATCACACAGGGCAGAAGTCTACTTCATCCCGGTGCTTAACACACCTTAGTGTTAAAAAAAAAAAGCTGCTTTGCCCACCCCCATTTTCCTTAGCAATTGGCAAGTTAGACAAAACTGAAATATCAGAATATAGCTGAGGTTTAAGCTGATATTTTGATGGTTCTATTTTATTTATTTTTTAAAAGATTTTATTTATTTTTAGAGGAGAAGGGAGGGAGAAAGAAAGGGAGAGAACCATCAATGTGTGGTTGCCTCTCACTCGCCTCCTACTGGACACCTGGCCTGCAACTCAGGCATGTGCCCTGACTGGGAATCAAACCTGCGGCCCTTTGGTTTGTAGGCCAGCACTCAATCCACTGAGCCACACCAGCCAGGACTGATGGTTCTATTTTAAATACCAAAGTGGAATCACAGCTACTTTTGTCCTTAGTGGACTGTGAGTGGTTGGATGGGGAGGCTGGTCTGGCCTTGCTTCCTCATTCTGGTCACTCCGCCCTGGGCTGCGGGCTAAAGAAAGCACCCAGTGCCTCTGTACCCTTTCTCTGCATCTCCCTGGCAACTGCAGTCACACTGTTTCTACTGGCAGCATTGTCTGAAACAGACCTTGAAAAAGAATCAAGTTCATTGTGTTCTAAGTTCTTCCTAATTTCCCTCAGATAAGGTTGTATGAATCAATGGTTGGTATGAGTTAGAAAGCTGAGTATAAACACACAGCTGAAATGCTCATTGAACACATTCCCCACTGCTTCCTGTATCTGTACCCTTAGGCCCAGGGCAAGTGTGACTTCCACCCAGGATGCCCACTGAAGGCCCTGGAGCTTTAGATCAGCCTGTCTTCTGGGAGGACATCCGGTTCATTCAGTAGCCCATTCAAGAATATTGACCGGCATTGGTGAGTGCAGACAGGGCAGGTCCTGGGAGTGCAGGTGAGTGCAGACAGGGCGGGTCCTGGGAGACATGGCAGAGACACAGAACAAGTAAGGATTCTGCCTCTGGAGGAATTTCTGTTCCAGAGTAGAGACATTCATGGCTTGACATAACTCATGATAGGACCTAGCAAAAGGCCTGCGGTGGAATGGCTGATGAATGACTCGCTCTTCGTCTGTTCTGATCGTCTCCTTTTTCTAGAGTTTATTTCCCAAAGGACACCTTCATCTTTTATTTGGTTCGAATGAATAACTAAAGCCCTTTTAGCAATTTGTTGAGATCTATTGGTGAGTTAATAGAAATATATTTGAAAGGCCTCTTCTCTGCCTTTGCTCAGTAGGAAGTATCAAGATAATTGATGCACTCAAAACAGGCTGATGCTTATTTTTAGACAATGTGCATTTGTTATTTATCTCCCTTGGCAGTTGGTTACACTGAATTTCCATTAGAATCTTCTTTGGTGTGGCATTATTAATAGGTCAATGAATTTAATAAGTTTTCCTTTAACCACTCTTAAATTCATTAGGATGGAGTAGAGAGAGTGCACTTTTAGGGTCCACTCATAGTATTTTGGATGTTCTCAAGATCCTCTCTAAATGACTTATTCAGTAAATTGCAAATAGAGATTGGATAGCAGCAAGAACATTTTCTATGGTCACATTTATAACAAAGCTTAAAAAACACTGTCTAAACCACGAGAAACACAATAGAATCTTTCAATAAAAACCTATTCAAGCAAAACAGCACACTCAACAGGTGAACAAATACTGATTTTCCTGCCAAGGGCTTTAATTTCATTTTTCCAGCCTTTCTCCTTTATGAAGCATTTCATTACCTTCTTGTTAATGTGCTTTAAAAGGGTGTGTGGGACAACCAGTCACTTAATACCTCTTCTGTTCCAAACTAGGTGCCTAGGTATGTGTGAGGGAGATAGAGAGAGGGAGGTGGGGCGGGGGGAGAGAATCATGTTTTATTGTAGTTACTTGGAAAATATATTAATTGATCTTCTCATTTTCCTGTTATGAATTCTATGTTGCAAGACCCATAAACCATTTTCAACCTTATTTACACAGATTAGTCACCTCTTTACATGTTTCCCCTTTTATAAAAAAGAGTGGACAGAGTGAAGTTTGTCAGAAGACCTTTGAAGCCCATCCAGTTATTAGTCTATGTTACCCTTTTTTTAAGTGCCTCAGGGAAAATGTCGACCCCAAGTTCACTGCACGTGCCCTCCAACATCCGAACATGCTCGCTCGTGCCCCATCTCAGTCTGTGAGCGCAGGTGCATGGCCGTGATAGAGCCGTACCTAGAAACCCAAGACTGAAAATAACGCAGCTGAGCATCAGCTTTACGGTAATGCTTGTTTCTCCCATTACATGTTTTTTTTTTAAATACTAAGCAAAAGCTAGTCAGTGGGGTTAGAAATGCTGGAAAAAACATATACGTTTGTAAATTATTTCATCGTAATTTGGAGAAAGAAACCTTCCAGTGAAAACAGTTAAAAACTCATAAAAGAATCACCTGGAGGAAACAGGAAATGTCTTCAGAGAGATTGGGCAATTTTATCACTTATAAACAGAAGGTTTGAAAATTTTAAAACCTTTATCTAATATGATAGATGAAGCTTATTGTAAAATTTGGCTGTTAGATAATAGAACAACTCTTTTTGACAGATCAAGAGCATTACAACAGATGATAATTACTACAATTAGTCATTGTGTTTTAATTCATGACATACCTAATTGTAGATAATAACAAAGTGTGCAGTTAAGGAGGTAAATCTTTGACACTGCATTCCCAAGACCTTATCCAACCTCACATATTTGCAAATAGATGGTTTTCTTAGACTTCACTTCTTTATTGTCAGGCTGCCACACTTTCTTTAGTGTTCTCTACCATCTTTCAAAAGTAAATGACTGTATTGTTATACTAACTGTACATCTAATGGTAAGTATACAGCCCAGAGCTTTGTTAAGATAGGAAACCTGGGTAGTCAGTTGTCCCCACACACCTCGCTCCCAGCCCTACCTCACCATCCTGCTGACTGATTTGCTTTCATACCCAGCTAGTAGCGCCCAGAACTCAAATTCCTGCCTCAGCCACCTTACAAACTTTAACCATGAGGCACCTCCTGGACCACTTACAAGCAGCCAAGCCCACAACTCCAACCCACTGAGAACTTTTTTTGGATGTACGGCAAGACAGAGCTAGGACCTGATGCTTGTCATCACTTTCAGGGTTACGCCCTGGTCTTGCCTGTGACCGCGGCTCTCCTAGGGCTGTGAAACACCTAACTCATCTCTCACCTTCCACACTGGCCTCTGCAGTCTTTTTTCTGCATAGCAATCAGAGTGATCCCATTAAAATGTAAATTCTCTGAATGGCTGATGAATGGAAATTTCTCTTACTGGTGTATTCCAATCCAAATAATAAATGAAGAGTAAGTGATAGAATGCAAAATGTTATCATTTTCAAATGATCATCGAAAGTCTGTCACAACCCCCAAATAAAACCTAGCCTGCATTATTATTCTCCTGAGGAAAGCACTGTTCTTACATCTGTGAAGGACTTTTGTCCAAAAAACTGACCCTAAATCTGAGCACGCCACTTGATCTCACTGCCAATTTCTAGGAGACAGAAGGACATTTTAAGTGAAACCGCAGGCATGCCATCAGCAAAATCCAGACACTGGAGAACTCCACAGGACAGGAAATCTCATTTTTTCAATAACAAGAAAAAAATGCAAGGGAAAAAGAGAGAGAGATCCGAGACCTTGTGGATTAAAGGAAACTAAAGAGATAGCAGCGGATCACAAAGTCTAGATCTTATTTTGATTCCTATACAAGCTAAAAAATTATAGGTTTAGCAAGAAACCATGACCACGGACTAGACATCTGATGATTTTTACAAAGCATGGTTAGGTTTTCAATCATGAATCAGAGGTACGATGTGAAATGTTTGATCATTGGATCTTCAGGAATAAACACCCTGAATTTAGTGTTTGTTGATGCCCATGTATTCTGTGGTGATCCCTCCCCAACTCCCACCCATGGCCAATTTCGGGTTGTCAACTTGAAGTCAGGGACCCCTGAGCTCCGGGAAGACATCCACACACAGGTGTTTGCAGGCCACGCCAGTGTGGGCCGTTCCAGGGCGGGGTGATAATGACATTGCATTGATGTTCAAAAATGGCGTCTGTCTTTTGGAGGTCCCTACTAGAATGTTTATGGTCCAATGATGTTTTCTTTGAATTTATCTGGGGTAGGATGAGGTAGGGAGTAAAATGAAGTAGTATTTTAGACCGTGTCATAGATATACTGGGATTTTTTAGGTATTTTCCTCTATTTCACATGTTTTAAGTTTTATAAAGTAGAAGAGATTTTACAAAGTAATTCACTTCTTCTACTGGAAGTTTTCCAGTGCCCTCCTACCCGGGTAGGAACCAAAGTGCTAACTGTGACCGAAGAGAGCGATACCCGACCCTTCCCTTCACTCTGCCCCACTGACTTCGGCATCTTTGCTGGTCTCTGTGGGCTATGTCTGCCCTCCTTACAGCCTCTGCCCTGGCTGCTACCTCTGCCCAGGATACTTCCCCCGACGCGCTCAGAGATCACTCCCGCACGTGCTCCCAGCCTTTGCTCTGAGGATCTTCCCAATAAGGGGCCCATTCAATGCTCCACTCTGCCCCCAGCTCCAGCCCAGCACTCCTGGTCCTTAGTTCTTACCATCTTCTAGCATTTCCTATTATTTACATGTTCAAGTCAACACAAACTACATGTTTTTGTACTTAAAACAATGCCTGCCATGCCATGAGGGCTCAAAACAATTTTTTTATGGAATGAATACACTGAAGGAAGTGAGATCCATGGATGTCACAGAATTTTTCTTCTCCTTTGCTTCTGATAGATTCCCCACACTGACTACAAGTGATGAAATGTAATTTTGAAAGACCGAGTTGCTGGAAACACTTTTTGATACTGGTAAAAATAGTGTGAGTTGTGCCAGATTCTCTTTAAAATGTCAGCAGAAGCTCGTCTCTGCACCAGAGGTGCAGAGGTAGGAGTCTTGTAAGAGACTACAATATCGTAAGTATCTTAAAAATGAAATTAATAAATTTGTAGAGGAAAAAGAGCGACAGTTAGATTAGGTTACCTCCAAAATGTCTTAGCCATTATTTTAGGTTCACCTATTTTAGATAGGATGCTGCTCCTTTTTTCCAGCATATTTCTTACATCAGAATGACCCTCCCTTCCCCCATTTATCCTGCAGCACATACGGAGATAACATGGCGTGCTTCTTTCTCTACAAGTTCATGTGAGTAGGTTAAATTTCACACCCCCTACTCATCATCCTAATATTCAGGGCAACGCCCTGTGAGAACTTCAAAGAAGAACAAAACTCCTTCCTTTTGGACTTTCAAACAAACACTGACAATTCTAAATGAACCCCTTAAGGTCATGACCTCAGTTCTCGAACTTGATATTTTTCCCCGTGAGTGTCGGCAGGACACATGGGCCTAAATGCTGCAGTAAATTGTGTTGCCCTCGCGTTATTTTTAATGTCTGCACAGCTTTCTGTGCTAAGCAAACACAATGAGCTATTTCAGTGACTCAGTAACAGAAGCATCGTGGTGGGTTCTTTGCTTACGTCACAGCTGACTGATCACCAAATGGCATGTTTTCATCCTGTGGCATGACATCTGATGTGTACTCAGGCCTTGGCATGTGAAATGACCACAGGGAAAGGCTTAGAAGAGAATAATGTGATGAAAAGATGCTCAACATCCTATGTCCTTAGGGAAATGCAAGTAAAAACAGCGAGATACCATTGCACACGTATTAGAATGACCAAAATCCAAAACAGTAATACCAAATGAGGGAGAACTTCTGTTCACACAGAAACTCATGCACAGGTACCTATAGCAGCTTTGTTTGTAATGGCCAACACTTGGAGGCAACTGGAATGTCTCTCTGCAAGGGGAGAGATAAACGATGGCACATCCAGGCCTTGGAATATTACTCAGCACTAAAAAGAAATGAGCTATCCAGCCGTGAAAAGACATGGAAAAAGCTTACTGCCTATTACTAAGTGAAAGAAGTTGATCTGAAAAGGTTACCCCGTGTACGATTCCAACGGTAAAATGATGGAGACAGTGAGAAGATCAGTGGTTGCTAGGAGCTCAGAGAGGGAGGGATGAATAGATGGAGCACAGAGGATGCTCAGGGCAGCGAAACCACTCTGCATGACACTATACTGATGGAGACGTCATTCTATACTTATCCAGACCCATAGAATGTATCACGCCAAGGTGAACCCGGACACCAACTAGGGACTTGGGCCATGATGATGTGTCAGTGTAGGTTCTTCCGCTGGAACAAATGTGCCCCTCGGGTGGGGATGCTGCTAATGGAAGGCCGTTTGTGCAGGAGGCAGAGGGATATGGGAACTCTGTGCTTTCAGCCGCTTCTTGCTGTGGACCTAAAACTGCTGTAAAATAAACTTTATTTAAAGAGAAGTAAAAGCTTAGTAAAGCTGGGAGGCGAGTGCCTACGTGAGGCCTTCCTGTGACTAGTTAAGGAATGAGAAGAAAGGCACCTCCCAGGTGCTAATGTGTCATCCTCCCGGGTTACTGTCTATTGATTTGCAACTGTGAGCATCAGTAGATTTCAGGAATGAAAATGGAAGCTGTATTTTGAAGTTTAGAGTGGACTAGCTCGCGTAATCTTTTCTGTTTCCTGCAAAAAAAGATGCTGGATGTGTAGTGATACTCACTTCAGATCATTTCCGAGATATTCCAGTTGCCATGGCAGCAAGAGCTGATGATGGAATTTATATACAAA
>CM052546.1:79113734-79159021 GCA_028533065.1 Trachops cirrhosus | reverse complement strand
ATAACACGCATTTTTACAGAAGCAAATGACTCATGACAAAAACTGTTCTTACTAAATATTACCTTTCCTCACTTTGAAACATGAAACAGCTTTCCTCATAGTTTGAACTGGTAGGTACTGAGAAATGTCTCTCGTTGGTCCTGTGTCAAAGCATCATTGCCGGACTGTGGTCATTAGTGTGTGGCTGTGACCACATCCGGAGTGTTTTCCTAATAATCCACTGGTTCCCCAAAGGAGCTGAAAGGAGGTCAGCTGTATTCAGTCTCTGTGGGGAGGGGGGTCTGGAAAACCATTCTGCTGAAACAGGCCTGGCTGCTCTAGGGTATTTAATGCCATAAGTACACTCACAGTACCACAGCTGGTTCTGACCCCTGTTTGCCATTTCTGCCAGTAAAACCAAGCAGTGATCCAGATAATATCGGAGCATATCTGATCTGCCAGAATTATTTGAATAATCAATCCCTCCTGCATAAGGAAATGCCTTCTCATTGCTCTGGCTGGAATATGATCTGGAGGCACCCATTTATAAGGCGGATGATACAGGTAATTCAGTGTAATTTCTCAGCTTCATATGAACCAGGGGAAACCTGGATGTGCAGTTTTCCATAGTCAGCCATGAGCCTGGGAGGAAATCCTGAGTGTAACCACAGGATATTACTGTGGGCAGTAATGAGGTTTTGCTGGCGGTAGGACTGTATTCATTTTAAACCGGGAAGAGTTACGAGTAATAAACTAGTTCAACCCTTCCATTAAAAAATTCTAGCTTCATTTCTAGATTTTCCATTTAAATACATTAGAGTTGACCTTTCCCTTCTCGATTAATGTCATAATCATATCAGCATAGATTACATTAATTTTTCTTTATCTGCAGAAATCTCTGCAGATATCCATGTTAAAATCATAATATTAGTTTCAAATACAAAGTTGCCTTAGAATGTCAGAATTTCTAAAAATGACTTAAATAGTTTTGTTATTTGTGTAGCTTTTACCCCTTAAAAAAAAAGAGGGCAAGTTTAGTTTAATCAATCTTGTTCATTTATGTGTCTGGATAATCCTACCATTTTATACCTAATTAATACCACTCCTTTTTTAAAAAAAATTTATTTATTTGTTTTTATGGCGGGGGGAGGGAGGGAGAAAGAGAGGAGGAGAAACATCAATGTGAGAGGGAAATATCAGTCAGTTGCCTCCCACATGCACCCTACCCAGGGACTGAACCTCGTAACGCAGTCGTGTGCCCTCACCAGCAATCAAACTGGGTGTATGGGATGACACCCAACCGACTGAGCCACACTGGTCAGAGACACCACTCTTCTCTTTTTACACATTTAACAAATATTTGATTGAGCTGCTACCAGGTACCAACATTAGTCCAGATGCTGAAAAAATAATGAGACAAATCTCTCTCAGGCATTTCAGGCCTTCACCAGGGACACAGCAGAAGCCCCCATAAGGCTGGAATGGGGCAGGAGAGCTGGGGCTTCACAGAATGCACTTACAGGCCTCCCAGAGGCTGGGGGTTCAGGCAGGAGTGCTGAGAGAGAGATCTTGGAGAGCACAAAGCTTGAAGTGGAACTGGAAGAAAAAAAGAGAACTCCTTAAATACAAAAAAAAAAAAAAAAGCTAGAAGATTGGATGAACAGTACAGATTGCTCAGAGCTTAGAAATTTGGTGGCTGTGCTGGAAGGTGGAATAATACTTCCAGAGACGTGACAGTGGCCCATTCTCACTGAATGTGAAGTCCTGGCCATGTGTTAAACTTTTGAAGCCAGTGGGTAGCTGAATCTAGCTAAAGGTAAACTTAGCTGAAACTCCTCTCAACTGCACATCAGCCTAATTCAGCCCCGACAGAAGAGTGTATTTTTTTGTGGAAATCACTACTATTTACTTTAGTGTCTAATATTATTTTACCTACAGTGTCTGAACCACAATAAAAAATCATGAAGCGTGCAGAGTATTAGGAAATATGACTCCAAGTCAAGAGAGAAAATAGTAATAGAAGTAGACCAAGGGGTAGACCAGAAGATGAAATTAATCAAATGACCTGTGACATGCCTCTGATGTGTATGTTAAAGGATCAGTGGAGAAGTGGACCACGTATGCAAACATCCAGGAAATCTCAGCACAGAGATAGAAACTATAAAATGGAACCAAATGAGCATGCTAGAAAATGCAAACTACAAAATCAAAAAGACTTCATTTGATGAGCTTAACAGCAGACAAGACACGGCAGAGCCAAGGATCAGTGAACTTGAATGAGTGAATAGAAATTATCCAAATTTGAAATAAAGAGAAAAAGAGTGAAAAAATAAAACAGCCTACCTTAAACCTGGGGAAAATATCAAATGGTCTAATCCTAAGCAATTGGAGCCTTTGGAAGGAGAGGGGAGAGAGAGGAGAGGGAAAAAGACAGGTATGATGAGATAGTGGCATAGAATTTTTCAGAATAGATCAGACTCCTATCTGGGAGAAAGAACTGGAAAAAAGCTGGCTGTGGATGGGGTTGAGAACCTTTCAGACTGGGTGGAAATTGTAAGTCACGGTACAATATCGTTGAAAGCACTTGAGAGTGAAAAAAGCAATTTCCAGATTCACAGATCGGTAGTCATCCCGTTGTGTTTGAGGACAGTGGGAAGCCCATCCAGGGGGGAGCTATAAGAAACAATTTGTTAAAGTCATCAGGAGTAAGATCACGTGTGACCCTGAGTAAGCCGTTGCAAGAAATGCTGGTCACATCTGCTATGGGAAGCCACTGGAGAGTCTTAATGTGCTCTGTGGGAATAGTTTGGACTATGGGAACAGGGAGGCAGATTTCACATCTGATTTCCTTTTTGAGACATAAAATTATTCAGGAAAGACTCTTTGCTGGTCTAAGTCAAGTACATCAGAAAGCTGTGAGGTCATCCTTGGATGAGACTCATAATGCTTTTAAAGGTTATAATGTCTTTGTACAATTTTGAACTTTTTAATTAATATCATAAAAGAGATAATTTTAGTCAGGTAAGTTCCCACCGGCAGAAAATACATAGGTTCACTTTTTACATAGGTCAGCAGTGAGATGAGGAAGGTTTCAACCATGGCGGTGACATTTAAAATAGGAGCCAGGTCGAAGTCAGAAGAGATGTTTTATGTTCAAGCAGCGAGTTTTACTTCCATGAATGTTATGTTCCCTGTATTTTCATGACCTAGAGCAGTGACCTCCTCTGGAAATAGAAAAAGCAAGACACGCCAGAGCACCAGTTGGTGCTTGCTTCCTTTACACTAAGACAGACACTTCGTATCTGAGTGATAAGCACAATTTTCAAGGTCATCAGAATGGAAAAAAATAGCCTGTGTGTTTCTGTAAGCCGCAGGGGTAGGGCTTAAATTTTGCCTGTTGAAAAATAAGTTTAAGTAAGTTTAGGTGAAATTTTATCGTAGTAGACTTTGCAATGCCAAAACCAAAATGACTCCAGGATCATGAAAAGAGGGGCATTTCTGCACCTGAGGTGGGGGGAAGGGAAGCGTTTCTGTTGCTCCGTGTGTCCAGTTGAAGATGTGGTGCTTGCCATTCCGAGAACATGGGCCCCACTCTGCCCTGCCCACTGAACTGGGGCAGCTCAATGGGAACTGGGCCCACGGGAGAGGGAGCACCACTGTAAAGCTAGGATTGGTGGGAGGAGACAGGGAGGCGGCGGAGCCGGGCAGCCCTGGCTCAGCAGGCCCCCCGCCCCAGGAAGTGAGGAGCATTAACTAAGATTTCGTATTACTCAAGGTCCCTGAGTTCGCTTTAAAAACGTGAATCTGCTCCTGTGTGCTATTCAACTCAGTTCACCTGCTGAAAAGTACTGTCAAAAGTATTGATGTTCCAAAAAAATGAGCTATATTTAAGTCAGCTTCATAATGCCCTAAGTTGGCCCACTGATTTCTAGTCCAGAGCCCTTCATGGCTAGGATGATGATGTGTAAAGCAGGATTTGAACTTGTATTTATTGGTCAGGCAGTAAAATTCCATGGGAAAACCCATAGATGAAGTTTTGAAAGCATGGCAGGTGTAATTTGGGGTCCCTGTGATGCACTTAGAGAGAGGGAATGTATTTACGGTTCCAAGACTAGCACATGTCCTTCTTGTCCTCAGAACCACGTTTCTATCTTTTTCCATTTCTTTTCGATTTTCCTGACTTCATCTCTATTCTTTCCTCTTTCTTTTTCTTTTCCTTTCTAAATCTGACCAGAAGCACATGGGCACATGAGCTAAAACCACATTTCTGGCAGTTGTTCTTAAAAAAAAAAGGTTTGGAAAGTGATGAGATAATTGTGTACTGCTCTTACTAGCTAGCAAGATCCAGTGTGATAAAAATATGCAGTTTGGCGGAAGACCTTGCTGGAGGGTGCCCTGCAATGGATGCGCGGTGGACCCCAGACCCCCTGCAGGTTCAGTTTTACTTGCTGGCTTCCACCAACACTGTTGCGTGCAGCCCCAGGTGTGTCTCCCACATCTCTGCAGAAGGCAGCATCGGACTAGAGTGTCACCGCTGGGGTCCTGCTGTGGTCCTGTCGTGGTCATCCAGCGGCATTGGGCCAGTTCCAAAGAAGAGTCTTTTCATCAACTCTTTCATTCTCCTTAAACTCTTAAAAGTAATCTCCTGAGAATGTGAGATAGTTGATTTGGGTTGGGGAATAATGGCATGGAAGGTCGGCATCCTTCTGTATACTTAGCAAAATTTCTAGCATAATTACTGAAGAAATTCCTTATATAATGAGTGAAACACACAAAGCACAAAGTAACTTTGTACAGTAATGGTTCAGGCTTCTAGCTGAACACGGTGCATTGAATAGGTGGTTCATCTCAGCTCCCTTCCAAAACGCCCGTGCAAACGCCAGTAAAAGGCATAAAGGTCGAGGTCATCAGCAAAGAGGCAGGGGCTGGGAGTGGCCAGAGATGCCCACATATTTTCAGGATATGTGGAGTGATTTAGGCGAGAAGAAGCTGTAACATAGGCAGCCTACACAGGTACCCTTCAGCAGCACCGCACAGGGATGTACATGATGCTCAGGTACAACAGACCGAGAGGAGAGAGCATGAGGCAGGATTATAGGAGAATCTATACACGCAGCCTATGCACTTCCACTTTTCCTCTCACCCGCCAGGGTGCCAGGCAGCCACCTCTCCCCTTGCTTCTGTAAGTGGAGACACTGTGGCCTCAGGGGGCCCAGGGATACTGCAGGCCTGTGGTTCTCAAGCAGGGACTATTTTGTGCTCCGTCTGCCCCTAGGGAATATGTGTCAACGTCTGGGGAAATTTTGTTTCTCCCTCTACTCGGGGATGCTTCTGGCACCTAGTGGTGAGAGGCCAGCAATATGTGAACGTCCTACAGTGCACAGGACGGGTTCCCACAGTGGAGCACTATCTAGCTGAGGATGTCCCCGGCGGGAGGCTGTCACTAGTGAGAGCCCGTCAGTCACAATGAGGGGCGCAGGGCTGAGTGCAGGGAAGTGAGCTGGAGTCTGCTTATTGAACCCCGGGAGTCCCAGCGCCGGGGAATGGCAGGTGGGGGCTTTGCTGATTCATTTTCCCAAGACAGAAGGAAAGGCCACCAGATAGTGGCTTTGGGGACATGCCAGTATAAAAGCCTGCCACTGTCAATTATCCAACATTGAGGCCCACCAACTGGCGAAACCACCGGTGTACGCAAAGGTCCAGTCAGCTTGTTAACACCTCAGCTGCAAATGTGAGTGCCAGGAAGCAGTTGTAGGAGCATTGCAGAAGCTGGCAGTGTAGATGAGCTCTCAAAGGAAAGGCAACAGGATAATAAACTGAAATTGAATTTCTAAAAAGTGTAAACAGGAAACTAAGAAAGTACAGAAAAAAATCCCTTCAAAAATACTACAAGTAATATCCTCAAACAAGTAATAGAGGATTCAGTGTATTTTGTGCTAGGAAGAGAAATCAGAGAATTGGAAAGAGCTTTTTGAAATACGGAATGTGTGTGCTCAAAAGCATTATACTAAGCGAAATAAGCCAGGCAGTGAAAGACAAATACCATGTGATCTCGCCTTTAACAGGAACCTAAACAACAAAACAAAGAAACAAGTAAAATATAACAAAAGACACTGAAATAGAGGACAGGTTGTCAGTGCCCAGAGGGGGGAGAGGGGAGGGAATTTCAGGGGAGGAGGGGAGGGTTTACAGGAACAAATATAGAGGACACAAGGACAAAACTAGGGGGGTTGGAAATGGGAGGGATGGGTGGGTGGGCTGGAATGGGAATAGAGGATAGAAACTGTATTGAATAATCTAAAATAAAAATAAAAAAAAGAGAGAGCTACGTGATGAAGAACTCTCCTGAGGAGGCAGAGAAATTGGCAGTAGGAGCGCGAGGGTACAGAGACTGGGGACTGACACGTGACTGCTGGAAGCGCTATAACTCGAGAGGGGAAATAATAAGGGCAGACAAATGAGTGAAAACAGTAATGTGAGAACAATTCCCCAAACCAAGGAATAGGAGTCTCCAGAGGGAAAGGCTTGCCAAGCAGATAGTGCCAAAAATTGAAAGACAAAAATCAAAGCAGATCCTTGTGAGTTTTTAGAACACCAAAGAGAGACATACAGGTTCAAACAGAGGATTCGGGTTAGGCGTGGGGCCAAGCTTCTTAGCAGCACCCTGCTCCACTGGAAGTTAATGGAACTGTCCCTTCAGGGTCCGGAAGAGTGATGGCTTGGTCTGGTTACAGTCACGTAAACCAGAATTCGAGACTCAGTCAGACCCTCCATGACAGGTGAGGAAGGAATAAAGATATTTTCGGATAGGGAAGGGCCCCCAAATCTACCTTCTATGTATTTTTTTTTGAGGAAGATACTGGAAAAGGGGGGGACAGAGAGATGGACATGGGACCCTGGAAGCAAGGTTTCAGCCTCTGGGAGTGCCTCGGGACAGGTGTGGAACAGCTGTGCAGGTGAATCCCCCGGCTGGCTTGGGGACAGAGACAGAGGCTCCGAATGCAGGTTTCTAGGGAAAAAATGGACCCAAATGACTTCCTGATTTGTTGGATTAGTGCAGGCTCAGGTGTGACTCGCTTAATTGTGGCCGATGCAGACAGCAAGGGTCTGAAGGACGAGACTATTCTCATAGGTACAATCTCAGATCCAGGATCTGAGAAGGTTTTAGGGAAAGGAAGAGTGAGTATTTGTCTTGGTTTTGTTGTCAGATTTTTATGTCCAAATGGCATGCTTACATGCGTTAAACCAAAACTGTATTGCTCACTATGTTTCTGAAGTTTCTCCCGAGTGCTTAGAAAACAGGAGGTGTGTCCTGAGTATTAGTTGAATGAATGAATGATTCAGAGGTGGATGTTAGTCCACAAAGTGTGGAAGAAAACAGACCGCACAGAAGCTCCGTATTCTGTAGTGAGTGAAGATCACTTGCAGGTACAATAGCAAAATAGCCATGACTCCACATGAGAGAGCTCAAGAAATGATGAGTGTTCAGCGGATAGAGCTTTTAAATTAAAGGGGATGGAAAGATTCACCCAATCACGGAGCCACAGTAGCCCCTGTAAAAGCCACATCCAAAAATCAGATAATGGAGTCAGCGTGTGATCCTGACGAAACCCAGTTCCCCAGTCCTAGGGCTTTGGCTAACAGACTTAATGAGCTAATTCCAGCTATTTGAAAGTCATGGAGACCTGAGGTCATCCCGGAGCTCTGAAGCTGCAAAATAATTTTTAAAATAGGCGAATAATGGTCCTGAAAATTTGCTGTCAAGCCCTAGAACAATAGCACGATTAAAATGAGGGAGGGGCAGAAGAATGGCAAGCGGCGCCAAGGCTCTCAAGTCCCAAGTAGGGAATCCTGAATTTTGTCACGACTCGTGATTCTTCTTGAGCTCTCTGCAAACTCTCCTACAGACTGACTCTATTTCAGACTCGAAACCGTCTGTCTTTGCGTGTGTGTTCAAGCCAGTATGTCTTGTACATTGCAGGGCAGGCAGGGAAAAGAGGGAGCTGAATAAATATATAATGCTTGGGGTTACTACCCAGAAAACTGGGGATCAGGGTGACCTGGATGCTAGCATTTTATCTCACGATTCAATCCAAGTAATCGGAGTTCTGGTTTCTTTTCCTGAGACTAAGTGTCCATCCCAACTCTACCATCGACTTGTTTCTCCTTGCTTCCCTGGGCCTCAGTCCTTGTCTTGTAACTGGTTCAAGTCCATTCTTTCTTTTGCTCATCCAACCCACACAACCCCACCTTGGAGCCCTCCTGCACTGCCTGTACCCTGAGAATAGATGTGGATCTCCTAGGGCCGCCTCTGCCTACACCTCCCATGGCAGCTGTCCTCCTGCCCACTGGAAACCTCTCTGCGTCTTCTGCCGCCTTCCACCCTGCTGGACGCCCTGTAGTTCAGACACTGCCTTCTGGGTATGTGGAATCTGCTGTATGCTTTACTTTTGCCCATCAGGGATCTGTTTGGGGTGCTCTCTTTTCACCCCACTGGTGAGGGAGAGAGTCCCGTCTTAGGTTATAGGGATGGCAGAACACCCAGCACTCGACACTGGATCGATGAGGTCCAAAGCAGTTCATCAAGCACAGGTACTCACAGCCTGGGGGAGAATGCCGAAGCACACAGAGCCAGGTGGAGGCTGTGCTAGGGAACAGAGTGAAGGAGGAGGGGACATGGGAGGCAGCCTTTGTTGTAGTGAGAGGTTAGGGTGACCCCTGGCTCTTCTGGGAGGATGTGATTGGCTTGTTGGGATAAGTCCATGGGCTGGCAGGGGACTGGGACCCACTACCCTCAGGGATAAGCAGGAACCATGCCTGTCCCCCTCCATAATGTGGGCTCTAGCTAGGGGACCTTATCTGAGGCAGCACCTCGGGGAGGGGAGCTGCAGTGTGGCCATTCCAGACCCTTGTTTCCCTCAGCTGTCAACACACACAGAATGTGTGGCCTTAATTTTCACATCCTCCGTTTGTGCGCTTATATCTGCTCTGTGCTTTCCTGCCCCCACCACTGCGTTTCCATCTCCTGTGGCATCAGGGGGGAAGTCAGTCCACACTCGCTGCACTGAGCTACCTAAGACTGTCAGGTACTGCAGCTCCATGGAGACTTCAGCATCGTCTACTGGAATCACTTCATGTCATCGCCGAGAGAACGGAGGTGGTGGCATGCTGTGACTATAGTCATGTATGCTAGTTGTGTCCAGGATATTCTCAAAAGGCCACTGGGAAGTTTTCAAGTTTCTCCATCAGTAAATAGAATTAATGTCATAATATTTTAAAAGGACATGTGCTTGTGAGAAACTGTCTATCATTTATGGAAATTTAAAAAACACTCAAATACAAGTGCAAGTGGTAATAGCTAAGTCAATAATGCTATTGGATAAACTCCAAGACCTTTGCAAATTTAGGGGGTGGTACAATGGCTATCAATAAGTAACATGTTCGACTTTAGGGTCATCTACTATTTCCTAGAATTTGGAAAAAACAGTGATTTTCCTATTCCCTATTTAAAAGCACAGACACAGCACTTGTTTGAGTCCCTGACGTGAAGCCCTCGGCCTTCTGTCTTGTCCCTGCTGCACGTTTCATGGACATTAGCACTTCCAAGCCTGTTTCCCCCTTTCTGACCCCAAAGTTTGCAACGTCAACATTTGCAACAATTTGCAACATTTCAATAAGCTCAAGGTGCAGGCGTTTTGGACTCTTATTATTTTGACTGTGTTCAGTCCCTTGGCACACGCCAGGCACCCTGTCAAGGCGTGCTGAGTAACGAGTGAATTGACCAGTGGTTCCTACACAGGTCCGCCTGCTTCCACAAGTTACCACCTGGGCTAAGGAGGGTAGCGCTCACCTGGTTCGGATCTGTATAGTCTCATCTGTCCATCGTGCCCTTGAACGACGCTGACAGATGGCCAGTGATGCCCGCCTGTGCTCTTACAAAATGAGACAGAGAAGTGCCAGGGACCAGCTGCAGTGGTTGCACCCTCTCTGCTCTACCCGTCTTCTCTGGAGCCGTTCCACGGCAAATTAGAAGTTCACGTTTGGTCTCCGCGTGCCTCCCAGACACGGGCTGTTGACTAGAAGCAGGTTGGAGGAGTTGCAGGAAGGGTCCTCGTGACCAGATGTTGGTATTTTAAATGAATGAGATAAATATTGTGATGTACTGGCTTTCCTCATGAAATGTGAATAGAAACACCAAAAGCGGAGGCTGCCTATAGTCACGATTCTCTTGAAGAAGTGTTGTTTCTGTTTAGAAATTGAAACATTAAAGACTCAGGGAGGTAGCACTCTGAACTCTATGGTTTTGTAATAATCCTGTTGTAACAACAGTAACAATGTAAAATGTGGCCACAATTCTATGGATTCAGAGATTAAGCTCGTTTTCTGCTTTGTTTAGTGCTCTTTTGCTTCAGAGCTGACATAAGAATTTCTGTTCCCACAGGGCTGTGCACTGAGCACAGGTAAAACAACCTCTCTCATGAGGCTCAGGGAGGTTATAGATAGTGCCCATGGACTTCTGGCAGCTTTTTTTGTTGTCGTTGAGCAGTGTTGTTTGTTGCCTTGGGTATGTTATTATTAGGATGAAATATTCAACTATTTGATTGACAGAGAGCTTACATTGCGATTTTCATCCAGCGGCCAGAGAATGCCTGTGTCCCTGCCACCTGAAAAGGGATTCTAAATATTTTAAGAATTAGAACCATGTCATCAGCTGTAGACACAGATATCTCCCCTGGAGCCTCACCTGAACTTGGGACCCATCCAGAGAGACCTCCTTTCCTCTTTCCTGCCAGACATACAGTGAGTTACCCACCCATTGCGAGGAGGAAGGAAGAGTTGGGTAGGGTGGGGGGCTCTAACCTTGTGTGCGAGGGTCTGAAATTCAGACTTTGAGGATCTATAGAATGTGTCCTAATGTTGATAAGTAATCTTATTTCACTTGAAAAACCCCGTTTCCATCTGTGTTTTTGATTATTGTTATCGTCTCTGGCCTACCACCTAGTATATATATGCGGTTCACATTTATTATCTTCATTTCCATCAGAAAGTTACTCTCATCTTCCCACACCATAAAGAATCAGGAAAAGTGGCATTTTTGATTCCTTGCTTTCCTAATCAAAGTACTTCCCTACACATCTAATACCACTTGGTTGGGCATTTTTCTCTCTTTGATTCCAATTAACATCACAACTGCTGGTCCTCATTTAGCATCTGCCTCTCAGGTGTAAAGGAATGGAAATGAATTCTAGGGCTGGGAAAGATTTCCGTGACTGTCTCAGCTGCTGTCCTCCTGTCTGAGATGAGTGACATGAACTGAAAGGAGAACAGAGAGTCGGGAGCCCCAGGTCTGTGCACTTTGCAAGACACGTTGAGGCTGCTGCCCACGTGGCATAGATTCGAGGAGGGCCAGGAGGGAGTTCTTCCCCAGCACCAGCTCCACTGCCGGCCCTCTTCCTGAGAACGGCAGCCCTCGGAGGCTTGCGGAAGTTTTGCAGAAGTCTTCTGTTGAAACAGATGTCTTAGGGAGGAGTCCCATCTTCAGCCTGTTTCAGCCAATTTTTTTATACATTTGCTAAGGTCCTATAAGGAATTAGCAGAATGGGGCATATGAGGAATTAACAGAATGAGGCATTGGATAAAACTGGTTTTAGGGGAAAGGGAGCAGCAGGATGAAGGAATGGCATTAGAATGGTTTGTTGCTGACTTTTGGAACTGTCTTTAATCCCATCAATATTATTTACCTTTAAGGCAGACACTATTACCTCCATATTAGAGACATGCAGAATATTCAGAGAGGTGAAGTATTTTATCCAAGATCTGCACACAAATGGAGCAAAACCTACAAATCCCCCCAAAATAAACTCTGTAACACTTTACACTTTTGCCTTATCTAAACCCGCGTTGAATGTTAAGACACAGATACTCGGACTGGGTGCCCTGTGGGACGGAGGGGCAAGGTGACACCTTGAAGAGAAGTACGGCGTTTTAGGCAACACAGGTCATTGATGTACCCAGCCTGCAGGGACAGGAACCATGAGGCTACGCTAAATGGCGACTCAGCCATTGTTGGCATTTAGAACCACCTTGTCTGTGCCCAGCAGAAGGCAGGAGTGGTACCAAGTCATCATTCCCTGCCCTCCAGTAACCCATGGTGGTCTTGTGCGAGTTTCCTACAAGAAACAATAGAATGTTTGATAGGACAGCGTGTGTGGCTTAGAGTGTGTGATGGGGCAACCGACTGAGTGTTGCAGGAACTCAAAGAAGAGTGAGACCACAGGACCATGCTGGTCAGAAGGACTCCATGGTGAAGGTGGGCTTCCAGTGAACCCAACAGTGAGAACTTGGTGGGGTATAGGACAAATCCCCTATGAAGGGGAGAGAGCATAGGTGGAGCCGAAAGAGCGTAGGACTGGGAGCAGATGCCATGCATCCACTGGTCTTCACTATTCAACAAATGAATCCTGGGCTTGTGAACCAGTATTGTAATCTCTGGGCTAAGTCCTAAAATGAGGGAATAAGACTAGATGATCCCTAAGGTTCCTTCCAGGGCTAATACTGTACAATTTTAAACTTGCCCAGTTGCAGAGTGGCGTCAGTTGGGGCTGGGCTCCTTGATTATGGGGTGCAATGAGCAGACAGGTGGGAGTGGCGCAAGGACCCAGTGCCCTCCCTACCTGCTGTGTCTTGGACGCTTTCACTCTTGGGCACCAAGAATGATTGCTGTTGCTTTGAGGTTAGTATCTTAGTGATGTGTAATTTGTTACCAACTTGATTCTTTGTGGTTTCTTTTTAGTCCGTACATTAATCACACTTTCACACATCGCCCTTGCAGGCCAATTGCCTGGTGAGCCCCTGGATACCAGGGCCACGTCTGGTTAATACTGCCTGCTATGGTGCCTGCCACATCATCGCTGTGCAATAATTATTTACCGTGTAGAATGACACAGAGTATTTAAAATGCTTTTCAACTTTTCGAGACACAAGAAAAGTTGCAGTAGTTCTTACAATCAGTGCTAGAAACTGAGAGCAGGGAGAGGGAGTAAAGAAGGGGGAAGTGACCTAGTTATGTGGGCCCCCAAAAAGGGAAGAAGAACTGGCGTTCATACTTCTACCTTTCTATAATTTTCTGCTCTGTGACATGGTCCCCTGCTGCAAGTGACATTGCCTACGGCCTTGGAGAATCACTGTTCCTATTTATATGCAGTAACTAAAGGAGCAATGGAGTAGATGTACACAACTTCTTTTCCTTGAAGCCCTGAAGGATAGCACTGTGGGATGGGAGTTGGCATGTTGCTAGGCTGAGTTATTGATACGGGAAATTTGCCTTGTATCTTGCCCGCCATGGATCAGTTGCGTCGCACCCCCCACCCCATCCCACCAAATTTTTGTTAGTTAAAACTCAGCTTCTGTGCTGTTCACAGTTTCCAGCCCAGGTCAGATTAGAACCTGCCCCGCGCTGTCATTCCTTGTTAGGAGTGTAGGTGGTCTGACTTATGTGACCTGGGTCTTTGCTCATGTAGGCATGGGTGAGTGCCTGGGACAGTGCTCCGTTTTGTGACTGCCTCGTTTTATCTACTAAATTCTGCTCCCAAAGAGACGTGGCCTGCTGCAGCTCTCACTCAGTATTCCAGGAAATTAATTGCCTTGGAAAAGGTCACTAGATGCTTTAAACGTTACAAATGATGATATTCAACGAGTCTAAATTCTGCCCCTGAATTCTTCCTGTGACTCCTTGCATCTGAAACATGGAAGACTTCTAGTGCAGAAGAGTTTTCTCAGTTTTCTTGCACCCACAGTCCCTGTCAATTTGTTTTCTCTACTGTGTGTCTAACGCTTTTCCGACATTTTCGCTGAGATGATGGAAATGCTGCAACCACCTCCACTCCCAGCAGAAAAGGGCGTCCTTTGCAGCTTCCGCCAGTCAGAATGCCTGGGGCGACATGAAAACAAGGAAAACACCTCTGACCGGCCCAGTGCATGAGAATTCTCGGAGATAGCCAGCAGATTTTTCTTTAGTTGCACCTGAAGTTTTCTACAGAGCCACATTTTTAGGAGGTTGGGATCCATAATCATAATGCCTTTAAATATACTAGTTAAGTCATTCTACCCATGTGCTGTCTTTAAAGACTGGATTTTCAACGACAGTAGAAGAAATGGGTTCTCTCTACGTTTTTCATGATCAGTCTAGTAAAGTTAAAAGCTGCCTCTCATTCTGGCAAACACTTTCTGCGTGAAATCCATACGCCGAGGCATTTCCGCTCTCTGTGCCTCTGTCCGCTCACCGGGAGCCAGGGCGTGGCTTTTCTTCCCTCCCCTCTGTGTGCACTGCGCAGCACTGGGAGAGCGTGAGGTGGGCGGGGCTTCCTTGCTGTCGGCCTACTGAGTTCAAAATGTGTGTTTTACTTGCACTTTGGACAGAAAGAACTTCATTGCCCAGAGGCACATGTGTTGTCTTCCCTTGAATTGGATTGTAAGTACTTTGAAGACAGGAACTTGTACCTTCCCCCAAGACCGTACAAGGCAGCCTCAAAAATGGCAAATTTTAATTTTATCAATATGTTTATTTTGGCACCATCTCAGTTGGTCATTTTAGCTTTTTTGGAAAGAATTTCAGAGTTTTCCTCGGGAGACTGTAGTCTTACAACAGCCATGTACACGTAGGTTATTCTAGTAGCAGTTTAAACATAATGGGGGTCTCAGCCTGTGGGGGAATGTCCTTGCTCTAGACTGACTGACTGTCCCCCAACCTTCCTGTTTGGACATCCAGCCCCCAAGTACTGGTGGCAGTTTCTTGCCACTCCCTGCCTTCCCTGTGAACATGGGATTCTTGCCACGCTGTGGTTTCCTCACTGTCAGCACCTGCTCCTGTTTCTGTCTGCCCCAAGAGTGCTTCTTGAGTCAGCGTTTCCTGTCGGGGACAGTTAGGTCCTGGAACTCGGCTGTGTTCAGGGTGGCGGCCATGTTGCAGAAGTCACGGGCACCACGAAGTGCACCTGTCTGTGACCTGTGGGAGAATTCTGGGGTGAACCAGCAGAGATGTATTCTCATTCCCAGGCGACGCTCTGGATGCCTATATTGATACCTTGTAAATCTGGGCACGACTGGTGCAGACCAGGGCCACTCAGCTTGCTGGGTCTCCCCTTTGTCACCCACATGAACCGGAGAATAGTCGCAGGCTGATAATTGTATAGAAAGGGTCAAGGGGAGCCGTTGATCACTCATTTAGAAGAATAGCGAGAACCATCACCAACTGGGGTTAAGATTCTACACCCTCCGGTTCGCACAGGATCGAACAGTCACCTTCTGTCCTCCTGCAGCCTCGTTTCTTTACCTTCGACAGGAATGGCAATGGGATCAGTGGGCAGAGAACTCTCCAGCCCGGAAATGCTAGGATGCTGTGCTGTGGGGGTTTCGGCAGAGTTGGTTCTCAGCCAAAGTTGTTATCCAGTGTTGCTTATCTTTGTAAATTCTGCACTTAAACTGCATTAAAAAATAGAGACAAGACTAGGTAGAAACTGATTGGATGCTCAGACTAGGAAGAAAAATTAGTCACTGTAGAATCCGTCTCAAGGCTTATTTACTCCTGATGGGGGATACCACAGAGGTTTTCCTCCAGTTTCCGGAAAGTTTCAGAGAGCGAGCACTGCTGTGATTTCTCATCCCAGCAGTAAATCCCGAGGGTAATACAGGAGGTGCTCTGGGGGTGGCACAGCAGACTTGACCTCCTGTCCCAAGCCCCATCCAGGATAACCGCCATCTTCCCTAAGAATGTACACTCCAGGCTTCTGTCCATTGGAGGTGAAAATGCCTCCCTGCGTACCCTTGAAGGATTGACAGTTTATTTGTGGAACTAACTGTGGATGTGTGTATTCGGAGGGAGTGGTTAGGCTTAGTCAAAATTAGGCGAGAGACAATTAGTTACAACCTCAAATCCTCCTCTCCCTCTGAATTCTGTTTTCCTCATGGAAAGCGGCATCATATCTCAGAATTTCTTCTAAATTTACTTTTTATTTTTTAAATTTTGTTATCCTCACCTGAGGACATGCCTTCTTTTTTTTTTTTTTTTTTTTTTTTAGAGAGAGAGAGAGAAGGGAAGGGAGGGAGAAAGAGAGGGAAAGAAACATCAATGTGAGAAACATCGATTGGTTGCCTTTTTGTATGCATCCCAACCTGGGACTGAACCCACAACCCAGGCATGTGCTGGAATTTGAACCCATGACCTTTCAGCTTGTGGGATGACGCCCAACTAACTGAACCACACCAGCCAGAGCACATCACAGAATTTCATTACAGGTTCAAAGAATTTCAGGGAAGGAGCTTCTGAATGAAGTGCAAATACACTATGTGTAACATGTTGCCCAAGCACTGAAACATCACAAAGTGACGTTTCTCAAAGAAAGAAACCCACAACGCATTGTTCAGGGGGGTGTTGGCTCAGGGCAAGTTGAGGTCCTAAGAAGTGGGGGCTCTGCCTCCTGGTCATAAGCTCGCCATCACCTATTCCAGTTGCTTCCACCGTCGCCAGGAAGCAAGGTCTGTTCCAAATGAAAGAAGGTGAAGGGATTAGCCAAAGAACACAGATGTATAACCCATGGACTCAGACAACAGTGTGGGGATGGCCAGAGGGAGGGCGGGCAGGGGCTGGGTAGAGGTGGGCAATTGGGACATCTGTAATAGTGTCAACAATGAAAGTAAAGAAAAAATAACAATGTAAAAGAAAGATAGAAGGGTCTGTCCTCAGCCCACGCTCTGTAGGCTCACCATGCAAGTCTAGGTGTGCCTGGTGAGGGTTCTTTTGTTCTTAACAGAGCCCCCAAATAATTAACCTCTCCAAGTGGCAAAAGTGTTGCCTCCAGAGGATCTAAATGCGTGAACCTTGAGTATACATTCTTGAACAATTAAGGGCCTCCTGCTAACTTGAGAATCCCTTGCCTGGGAAGGCCTCCTTCCTCTGGTCCGACTTTGTCCTCAGACTACTTCCTTTCTTTCCCTTTGTCCTCACAGGCACGTGTTCTCGGCAGTCAGGGCTGCATAGTGAAACATTCTGGCAGAGGTTCTTGTCTTGCTGAAGTACTATGATAAAAGCCTCTTGCTTCAAGTACTTTTTCATTAGCATCCATTGTAAAAATTAATTCAGAGCAGCCGGGGATTGATTTTATCTGTGCTACGGGTAGCATATTCTTAGCATCAAATAGTTATTTGAATAATATCTCCAAAATGTTGTGAAACTGTCAAAGGATTCATGATTTGGCACAGAAATCAGGTTTGAAAAGGTACCATAAAAGATGGTTTTGATGTTATTTGTATTTATTGAACATTATTATTTTAAAGAAAGGTTGGTACACGGATAGTAGAGTACCAATCATGGGTACACTGAGAGCTATCGCTCAGTGTTAGGGATTCAAAGATGAGCAAGGCTGGGCCCTGCCTTTGAGAAGGACAGAGGAGACAGACGTGAAAATGACAAAAACAGCAGCATTACTCATTATTCAAAGGACCTTCCAGATCGCCGCAGGCTCAGCCTCCTCACTGCTGAACTTTCTCATACTCCCAGTATTTCTTGGTGTGAACAAGTTATTTTTCCTCTTGAGTTATAGAGTTTTCTATTTATGACTTGACAGATGACAGACACCATCTGACAGGTGTACAAACACTGTGGAACGGCCATTTGTCAGAACGACTATTTCTCTAAAGGCACAGGGCTTCCTCCGAGGCAGAGACCGCTCCCACGGGCCCTGCCTGCTTCATCTTCCACGGTGTGTTTTTCCAAACTACAGTTCCTCTTGCATTTTAAAGTGCTTCAGTTACTTTTAGGAGGAGGGTGTCAGAAATTATTAAAATGGTTACTACTGGGGACTGTTTAGGTATTATTTAGGACATTGTTTTGCAGATCAAAGTAGATCATACCTTTCTACTAGATCAAAGTCGAAAGGTATAAATAAAGAATAAATTACACAATTTTAAAAGAAGAACTGTATGTGTCTGATATGGACTGAAGGTTTGTTTCCCCCCAAGTTCAAATGTTATAATCCTAACCCCCAAGATGATGGCATTGGGAATTGAAACCTCTGGGTGATTAGGTCATGAGGGTGAAACCTTTGGGTGATTAGGTCATGAGGGTGGAGTCCTCCTGAATGGAAATTTTGTCCTTATAAAGGAGACCCCACAGAGTTCCCTCACCTTTTCTACCAGATGAAGATACAGGGAGGAGAGAACCAGGAAGTGGTTTTCAGTTGACATTGAATCTGCTGGTGCCTTGATCTTGGACTTCCCAGCATCCAGAACTGTGAGAAATAAATATCCATTGTTTATAAGCCTATGGTGTTCTGTTATAGCAACCCAAACAAACTATGACAATACTTTGGCCCATTGTCCTAGTGTGAAGATTTAATTTACTCTTGTTTCCCCCTTCAACAAAACTGTTCACTCTTTTCTTTAAAAAGTGAATTTTTATTAAACATGAAATAGAAAAGGATAATGTAAAATATACATATGCTGCATAGAATAGCATTTCAATAAATACTCATGAATTTGCAATCAAGATTAAGAAAAAAATCTTTGAAGCCCTTCTAAGCTTATCACTTTCCTATTTATTAAAAAGCTACCTTATCCTCATTTTTGTATTTATCTTTCTCCAGCACTTCTTTACAATGTTACCACATATATTTGCATTCTGAAACAATGGCATTGGCTTTGCACATCTCTTAATATAGTATTGATAGAATCACACTGTATCTACTCTTTAAAAAATTTAGCATTATGTTTATGAATTAGTCCATAGACAGCTGCCATATAATGTCTCATAATTTATTTATGTACAGATACATCACCATTATTTATCTTCTCGACTGATGAAAATATTTTTTTATTGTCTTTCTATTATAAGCAGTGGTACTAGGAACATCCTTGTATGTGTCTCCTGGTGCACCTGTCCAGGAGTTTTTAACATATGTACCTTGGAAGGTATTGCTGGATCATAAGATATATATATTTAGAAGACATGATATTTTTAGTATCTCAATTCTCTCCAAAAGATCTATAGATTTAATGTAATTTCAATAAAAATGCTAGCAAACTTTTTAGGTAGAAAGTCACAAATCGATACTAACATTTATGTGGACGTGCAAAAGGCTGAGAATTGCCAGAACAATTAGAAAAGGGGTTTCAGAATAGGAGTTTAGAAATAGACAGACCACGCACAAAGTCAATGATTTTTGACAGAAGTGCTGGGCCAATTTAATGGAGAAAGGGTAATCTTTTCCAACAAGTCTGTGCTCCAACAATTAGGTAGTCATATGCAAAACAGAACAAAAAAAAGTGAAACTTGACTCTTTGTAACATCTATAAAAATTGACTACAAAGGGTCATATACTAAAAAATCAAAATTAAAACTTAATGGAAGAACATCTAAACATCTTTAAATTTGAAAAAGTTATCTGGCATGCAACACAAAAAACACAAGTCAATAAACTAGATTTTGTTAAAGATGAAACTGTTTGCTGTGTGAAAGATGCTGTGAAGAGGATGAAGAGATTAGCTACACACTGGGAAAAATATGTGTCAAAGGACATGTCCACAAAAGCTCTTGTACCTAGACTATATTAAAAATCGAGAAAAAGTTTGCCCTGTTTTTAACAGTCCAATTTTATTATATTTCTAAAAGAAGAATGCTATGACTCAGTAGTAAAAAGAATACCATAATATACAAATGTGAATACACAGTTAACTACAATAAAAATACAAAATGGACATTAAATTAATATATCCATATTTGACCCTCTTAATAACTACAGATGCAAATAAAAATGGCTCAATATATTTCATTCACCAGGTTTTCAAACATCAAAAAATCTCACCACATTCTGTGTAAAACAAAACAGCAATCTTAAGTACTTTCAATGGTGTGTGTTCTCGAGCCTTGCGGAGGGTAGAGTGCTAAATGTGTATCCTAACTCCGTGTTTTGGACCTGACAGTGTTACATTTAGAAAATACGCATTAATTGAAATATATTTACTATGGTATTGTTTACATTAGTAAAGTTTTAGATACAACCTAACTGTCCATTAGTTGAGAAGCAGTTAATAAATTATGATCTTTACATCCTATGGAATGTGTAGGCAAAAGTTATGATTGACCAGTTTCTCCCATTTTTATCCATCCATCTAACTGTCCATCCACACACTTATTCTTGTGTGTGTGTACACATCAGAGCAGGCTTACTCTATCTAATAAGATTATTATGAGTGTCACATAAAATAATATGTGAAAAGCTTTATAAATTTCACTGGCCAATACAGACTACTAGTATATCTGATATTTCCCTAATCTAAATAGAATATGGTAGATTGTGATTTAGCTTTAAAAACACAGACATATATTTTAGGAAGGCAGAGCCTGTGCTAAAACACAGCTGTAAATATAAATGTAGTTGTTACAGGTGAAAATATCACCTCTACCACACAAAGTAAGTGGGTACGTCCCATCCTATCTGCATCCCGAGGAGGGCAGATGAACTACCTGTCTGATGAAGACGAAGAAGCAATGGCACCTGTCAGAAGGAACCCAAAGGCATTTTGATGTGAGGTTTTCCTGCGGCCATAAGACCAGCCTGAGCCCGTCCTCAGAAGAGAGCTTAGTACCAGCAGAAAGGGCAGGGAGCACAGCGGTGATTTCTTTCCCCTGATATCTGCCCCCAGATAACAGCATTTATCTATATTTTCATGTTGTTATTTAAAATTATAATGTTAGTAACACATTAGAATTTTTCATACTTTTATTATATAATTGTGTTATAATTTATTATATTTCAATGTTACAATTATATTCCTAAACATATATAATCTCTAAATATATAATAGGAATATAATATATAATATATTAATATGACATACACATATATATAATTCCTAACCACATATAATATATAGTTATGCATTATGTGGCTACATGTATTTATATATTCCTATCATATACTTATTATTATTTATACTTATTTGTAATACATATCAAGATGACACACATTTTTGTGTGACATAGATGTATAAATGACACCCGTGTAGCAGACCCGTGTTTCCGTGAGGTTTACTCTTTTACATGTCAGCACCTTAGGAGCAGCAGCCTGACTTGAGTCGAACCGGGTTGGTGTTCTCACAAGTACTGGTTACACACACGCCTTTATATGTGTAACATTTGTGGCTGTGTCTCAAGAACAGACCCCGTGGCTCCCTCACTCCCTTCTGTTGCTCACGTCTGGCACTGCTTGAAATGATGTTCACCTCCCTGGGGCCTCACTTCCGCCTGGTGGCAGGGCGTCTAAACCGCGGGATCAGTTCACTGAATTACTAAGAGCAGCACTTGTCACGCTGGTCATTCTGCCCCTGTGTCCACCCAGGGCACCTGCCTGTGTCAGTGGCCATGAGATGGCTCCGGGGTTTGGCCATGCAGCTTTCCTCCATGACACTTCAGGTCCGTCTCCCCCGACCATCTGTCTGACCCTGAGTGAGCCAGCTCACCTTCCTGGGCCTCGGGCTCATCTGTGAAATGAGATTGAACACTTCGACCTCCTAACACCCTTGAGATGCTGAGATTCTCCATTTCTATAATGTTTATCTGACGCCTCAAGCCTCGAGCTCATTATCCAATTGCTCACCTCGAGCCTCTTTTAGCTTGAACAAGGGACCTCACGGTCTCTGCTTCTGCCACATGGGTGCTAAGTTGCGGGCAGTGCAGTAAGTGATGGCTCACTGCTGGTTCTTTGCACACTTTTGCACCTTCTGTCTTCTCTGATACAAGCGCACCCGCTGCAGGTGTAAGGATACAGTGCTTCTCTGCAGATTGCTGGCCGCACTCCCAGAATTTCTAATTCACAAGGTCTGTGTGAAGCCTGATATTTTTGCATTTCTTACAAGTTTCCCATGTTGATTCGGCTGACACTCCCTTGGAAACCACCGATCTAGACTAAGACCAGGGTCGTTTCATCCTCGGCAAGAGGAGTGGCCATAAAAGGAAATGTTGACATCCAAGTCCGTGGCATGTGTGTAGGCATTATGGGTGGTTCATTTGTCTGGACCAAGTGACAAGAAAGGAGTCGGGTTATGGAGGGCTATCAAGAAGGGACTGAAAAGTGTGGACTTTTTCCTGGAAGGCTGTTGGGAGAAGATAATGGAGGGTTTTATACAGGTGAGGGACATCACCAGATTTGTGATGAACAGAGACCATTCTGCCTGCTGGGTGGAGTACACAGTGCGTGGGGTCCGCCGAAGAAGCAAGGAGGCCAACCAGCAGGTGCCGCTGCCTCGACGAGAGCAAGAGAGGTTGATGTCACAGAACCAGCCTAGTGGCAACGGAGAGAGAATAGGAGTGACAGAGATTTCAGAGCTATTTGAAGACTTAGTGACCAATTAAATACAGAAAATAGGTTAAAAAGTGTTGTGCAACAAATCTCAAAAAATTCAGGTTCTTTAGTACTTCACTATCTCTTTATCTTTCCACCTGTTATATTTCTAGACATGATGTATATGTTCACTTTATGAAATTCTTAATTTTCTCTTCTCATACTGTTTCTTAAAGAGAGGGTTAGTAAAGTTGCCATAAGGAAAAATAGTATTTATTCCAAATCTTGGGGCAACAGATATGTAATAAACCTATCGGTGAGGTCTCTTTTCATGGCACAAAGTAGCTGGTCTCAAAGTACCTGGTCTCAAATGCTATATTCGAAGCAAGACTTCATGATATACACAGATTCCTGTGCGAGAGACAAGGGCATAGTATCTTCAGATAGAGGTTGTAGCCTCTTGCCTCCTTCTCTCTCTTTCTCTCTCTCTCTCTCTCACACACACACACATACCACAGACAGATACATACATGCAACACATTGATGCTCACACAGTGTAAAAGACTGACTAGGTTGGCTGGCTCCAGGTGGCCCCCAACCGGCTCCCTCAGCACCCTGCACCCCATTTCTATCTGGACACTTGCTTCCCCCCCGCACTGTTGTTTTTTCCATGCACTGCATGTGAGGCCCTCCAGGGAAGGAACTGTTCCAAATGGGGAGCAGAGGAAGTGAATTACCCATGCCTTCCAGGCTTAGTCCTGGGGACTGTCTTGGTGGCTGGAGTTTTAAGCTCAGGCAGAGAGACTGTTTATTGCAGGATAGCCTCAAAGCAATTGATTGATATGCCTGATCTTGCCCAAGCTGGTTGGAATTCTCGGAGGGCCCAAGAAAAGCCTTTCTTTTCCAGGGGATTCTAGAACAGAATAAAAAGCTGCATAACATATTTCTTAGCTCAAATTGTACTTGAACATTGAAGTCTGTGGGCTTTATTCTACATTATTCTTCACCCGGAGAAAAATCTGTAGAAACAATAAGTAAACCAGATACAAGGAGGGCTGCCCTGGTGAGCTGGCCACCCCCCGTGCTCCTGCCTCCGTGTTCTCCTGGTGAAACCTGCAGTTTAATTGTTTTCCTAAATCATACTCTCTGAATATAAATTACTTTTAAGTGAAATATTCTGACCTGGGATTAAGAATTCTGGGGCCTAGAAGTACTGTTAATTCTTGAAGGTTTTAGGAACGTGGCAACAATATCTTTTTCAATTTTTTTGTCATTGTAGTCAGGTTACTGGCTAACTTTTTTGCATATTTTATTTTCTTCTTGGTTTGCACCATCAGCTTTGACCCCGCACTCGTCTGTGTTCTTAAATCTCTTTCTCAAAAGCTCATCAATAAGTGCTGATGTCCTTGTCCCACTCTGCATGGGACATGCTACGTAATGGGCTAAATTGGGCAAAGCCGAGCTTTTGGAAAGAAAGAAGAGTTTTTCTTTGTAATATTAGCAGGGCACAGGTCTTACTCCTGGAATTTGTATGCATCAAAGACAAGATAAATGTTTTTTTAGATCCCAGAATTATGTTGAGCCCTTGATGTAAGTGGAAAATTTCCTTCCTGTAGCTTTTCTGCTCACCCCTATTTTTAAGTTTTCTTTTGTATGAACTTTAAATTCAAACAAAATCATATCACTTCTTCGGTGAGTGGAACTTGGGCATGATAACAATGCTGGAACCTTCCACCCGCATTTGTTGATATTCTGTCAAATCAAACCATGCTCAGCCCAGCTTTGACTTAGCCTGTGACTCAGTGGCAGATGATATGCGTAGTTTAATACGATGGAAGGTCTTTCTTGTCCATCACCAGTGTGTTTATAAACTAGAAATAGAAAATCAAAAGAATAAACATCATGCTTTATAAGGTGATGGGTGTCCTTACTCAGGGTCAAATGACAAACTATTCACAAGAGACATTGAGTGAGAGGCTGAACTAAGTCATTTGGAATCTATAAATTTGCTTCATGGCTAACTCTGCACACAGAGGAACAATAAAAACCTTGAACTGTGAAATTGCATGTTATGTAATATTTCTGAATACATTTCACTTTTTATTCATTTCCACATGAAAAGACGAGGTGACTGATTTCTTCTTAAGTGTTTACGTGCGTCTATTCCCGCTCTAGCCAATAGGCTTTGTGGTGAGTGCACTCAGTTATTCAATTATGTTTCTGAAATACCATCAGTATAAAATATATAAGTTAGGGCCGTTCATGGTTTTGGGGTGTTCTGCCTCCTTCTCCCCTTTCACACAGCATCTCAATGAGAAGGCAAATCAAGGTGCTTGGCTTCATGCTAAAGAAGCTGGGAGGTCCCAGAGGCTCCTGCCACTGTGCTATTCCTCTCACTGACTGCCCCATTCCCACTCAGAGGCAGGCACGAGGCCACGCTGGCCCGCTAGACCCCTTGTCCATGGACTTAAAGTCCTGAGTGACACATGAGTTTGGAAGTTTTGGGGCTGAAAGCAAGAAATGAGCCAGTGCACAGCTGTTTAAGCAGTGCATATATGGTCTTGCACAATGAGGGATCTGGAGGGAGACAGTGCTGTGAGGGGAGGCTCATTTGCTTTGTGGTATCATAGAGGACACTTGTCATTTCCCTTCAGCTAGGCTCAGAGGGTTGGCTCTTTGTCCTCTAGCTTGTCACTTCATGGCCCCTAATGGCTCACTATACATAATCACTGTATATTCACACAGGCACACAGGAGCACGTAAAAACAGAAAGTGAGGGTGAGCCAGGAAGCCAGAAAACTCTCTCAGAGAACACGTACTTCAGAGCACCCGTGAGACTCCTCATCAAGTCTTATTTCCCTATACCAGTTTAAGAAAAATGGGGATGGTAGATATCTGGTGTTCTTGGCCACTATCCTGGGAAACAGATTCAGTCAGCAAGGAAGAGAGGAATAGGCAAAATATGTATAAGATCTTCCACAATGAGAAGAATAAAGAGCAGTAAACATTGCTGGAGTTTATTCATTCATTCCATTGGTCACGTCATCATGAGCCCTGTAGCAGACATTGCCATGGAAACCTTATAGAGCTGCCTGGCTCCTGTCTGTTCCGCGTTTGTGATCTTGCAAATTCCCAGGTTTCAAATACACTTCCCTTTTTGCTATGTTAGCCAGTTCGCACTTCATAATCGAAGGAACTCTTGCTGATTCAAGGAACACCAAGTTGGAAGGCAGAGTATCTGGGCTCCGACATCAGCTCTGTCACTCAGGGTTTGTGTGACTTGGAATTAGTCACGCTGCCTCACTGAACCCTAGCTTTTCATCTGTGGAATCAGATTGTTTAACAGCTTGCATGCTATTGTCACCAACAGTTCTGATTTTGTGAGATCTATTATTATATTCAATTATGGGCCTTCTGTCTCTTGAATATCCATGAAATCATTGAATAAATTTGCTTACTTCTGCTACATGAAAAAAACAAACAGCTTATTAGTATCATGATGAATAAATTAGAATAGAAATTAGATTTAAAAATCTGAGAGGCTTCTGAAGGCCAAATTGTATACCTAAAATATTCGTATTTGAGTACCTGGGAATAGATTTGGTAACTATATGGTGCAACGTGGAATTAGAAATTGAAATCCCGTGAAGTGTTTTTTTCTTTCCATTTTAGCTACTCCTTTGCAGCAACTCAGCAAACGCCAGGTACTGCACCAGTTCCTGAGCATGCAGTTAACTGTGGTGTATATGTTTGGATTAAGTTTGACAATAAGTAACAGAGACCCAGAGAAAGAACAGCTAACGCGGGGGTGGGGGGGACTGTATGTCTTTTTCATGGGAAGCTCAGAGGTGAGCAACCCCATTGGCATATGGAGGCCTCAACTCTGCTGTGTGTGTGGGTCTCCATTCCCAAGGTCACCTCACGGTTAGGAGGGCTGCTCCAGAAGAGTTTCAACTGTCAGTGTGATTCTAGTTAACAAGAAGAAGAAAGAGATAAGTAAGAAAAAGAGATAAGATGCGTGCTGGCTGTGTTTTAGGGAAGATTTCTGGAAGCTGCCTCGTGAAACGCTGCTTACTGGCCACAACATAGTCACACTACTACATCGACCTGCAAGGGAGGCTGGGAGGTAGAGCCTTGAATTTTTTGCTGTGTGCCTTCTGAGAACTTAGGGGTGCTATGACTGTGGGAGGAGAAGATGAATATTGATGAACAACTACCAGACTTCGCTATACAGTGACTCAGCTTCTCAAGAGGTGCATGTAAGTGTTTAATTGAAATGCAATATAAAAAAAACAATAACAGACCTTATATTTAGAATTTTAGAGTGGTAAGGCGGGTAAAGAAATATCTGGAAGTGTTTCTGGGATAGGGTAATATATAAAGTAGACTAGAGATATAAGTGAAATTTAAGTCAGAAACATTCATAGGGTTGTGGGGTGCTATTAAAAGTTTAGTGCTAAGGAAACAAACACTGAGTGTTGGCTGATGGGAAATGATGTTCAGTAGCAGGCAGAGATTCTGTCATGGGAATCTTATCATACCAACATATGAATCCTGTAAAAAGATCCTACGACTTCATTTTATAAAAACTGGTGGTCTATGAAACTAATTGTGTTTCTGTATACTAGCAAAGAACACTTCAACACTGAAAATAATGTAATTTCATTCACAATAGTGTCCAAAAAACCCAAAACACCTAGGAATACATGTAACAGAAAAAGTACGAAATATGTATAGTAAAAACTAGAAAACATGGGCAAGAGATATTAAAGATCTAAGTAAATGGAAAGAAATTATGTTCAGTGAGTAGAAGACTCAGTATAGTCAAGATGGTAATTTTCCAATTGGTCTCTAGCTTCAATATAATCTCCATCTAAGTTCCCACAAGCTTTTTTCCGAAGTTGATCAGATAATCCAAAAATGTATATGGAAATTCAAAGGACCCAGAATATTTAAAACAATTTTGAAAGAAGGTTGGAGGACTTATACAACTCAGTTTAAAACTTAGTAAAAGCCTATATTAATTAGATAATTTGGTGTCCATTTAAGAGTACACATATAGGTCAATGGAACATAATAGATCTGAAAATAAATCCTTATAGTTGTGGTCAATGGATTTTTTCAACAAAGGTGTCAAGGCAGTTAAAGGGGGAGAGGGATTTTTTAAAAACAAATAGTGCTGAGACAATTAGATACCTACATGTAAAGTGGTGGGTCTAGATCTTTGCCTTCTATCACATAAAAATGAACATCAAATGGATCATAGAACTAAATATAAGAGCTGAAATTATAAAACTTCCAAGGAAAACAGTAAAAAGTCTTTGGGATCTTGGGTTTGGCAACAAGTTCTTAGATATAACACCAAAAGCACAATCCCTGAAAGAGAAATTGATACATTGGATTTTGTAAAAATCAAAAACTTTTCTTCTTCAAAGGATGCCATTAAGAAACTGAAAAGGCAAGCGACAGTCCGAGAGAAATGATTTGCAAATCATTTGTTTGATAAAGACATGTAGTCAGAATATACGGAGAAGTCCTGCAACTCAGTAATAAGGCACTTGTTTTAAAAAGTGGGAAAAGAGCTGAACAGAAATTTCACAAAGGACCACAGGTGACATGAATGGCCATAAATAGCCGTTAAGGACATGGAAAGATGCTCAACATCATTTGTCGTCAGGGAGTTGTAAACTAAAACCTCAGTGGGGTGCCACTTCTCACCCACTAGGGTGGCCATTACCAAAAAGACAGACAACTACCAGTGTTAGTGAGGAGGTGGAGAAAATGAAAACCTCATGCATTCCTAGTGGGGATGTCAAATAATGCAACCACTGTGGGAAAGTTTGGCATTTTCTTGAAAAGTTAAATATGAACTCAATGCAGCTAAACAATTTTACACTTACTCATCCAAGTGCATGGAAAATGTATGTCCACACGAAGATTTGTACTCACATGCTCACAGCAGAATGGTTCATAGTAGCCAAAGGTATAAACAGTCCCAATAATTACCAAATGGTGAATGACCAACCAAAATGGGGTATATGCATATACTAGGAAATTTATAGCAATAAAGTGGACAAAACTACCAGTACAAGTTACAACATGTAGGAACCTCAGAAACATAATTTAAGTAAAAGAAGCCAGATGGAATAGATTACATTTATGTGCAATGTCCAGAACAGCCAAACTCTATGGAGCTATTGGGTTGGCCAAAAAATTTGTTTAGTTTTTTCCATAAGATGGCTCTAGTAGTGCTTAGTTGTCTTTAACTTCATTTGAAACAATTTGTTAGATTGTACTGTGACAGTGGTCATATCAGTGTGCATTTGAAAAAAACATCAAAATTGGTGAATTTCTGTGCAGCCATTTTAATAGTGAAGATGGAAGAAGATATGCTACATTTTCAGCATATTATGCTTCATTATTTCAAGAAAAGTAAAAATGCAACTGAAATGCAAAAACAAGATTTGTGCAGTGTATGGAGAAGGCGCTGTAATTGATCAAATGTGTCAAATGTGGTTTGTGAAGTTTCTTGGTACTATTGACATTTTGGCCACATAATTCTTTGTCGTGGGGCTGTCTTATGCATTGGAAGGTGTTTAGCAGCACCCCAGGCCTCTACCCACCAGAAGCCAATAGCAGGAGATAGCCAATGTATTCAGAATATCCAAATTGATAAAGTTATTGGTGAAAATGAAAAATGTGTCTTTTATTTTACAGAAAAAGACATGCAGATGTTTTTGGCCAACCCAGTAGAAAGCAGAGAGGTTTTCTGGGGCTGGGGGTTGGGAGCAGGCTTCACTGAACATGGATGCAAAGAACTTTTTAGGGGTTATAGAAATGTTCTAAAACTGGATTGTTAGGGTTGTTCGACTTTGTAAATTTACTAAAGATCATTGAACTGAACACTTCAAATAGGTGAATTTTATGATATGCAAAATTATACCTCAGTACCACCCTCAAAACAAAACACAATGATCTGAATTACAGAGGTCTGCAATCTGAATTAGTGACGTGAATCCGCAACCCTGGGAAGACTTAGGAATATACATGTCTAGGCTCACCCCCTTCCCCCACCACCGTGGTTCTGATTCTCTGTCTGGAGTGGGACTGTAGGCATTTGTCTTATGAAGATGCTCCCAGGTGATTCTGATGTGGGTCTTCGGTGCTAATATAGGAGGGAGACCCTGAGGACTTTTAATCGGGTGAGGGCCAGGGTTACATTTATGTTTTAGATATAGAACTATGGCAATTTAATGAATGATGGATTTGAATATGATTTGACAGCAAAATGGAGACATGTTAGAAGCTTCACTTGTTTAGGAAAAAAAGAATGATACGGACTCAAATTGGGAGGACCTAATGTACCTGTTTTCTTATATAAAAAAATGAGGATAATTGAACATTTTATTAGACCTGACTTCACAGAGTTGTTGCTAGCATTGGTAATGTCATGAGGATTTAACAAGGTTATGTAATGTGCTTTGAACCGCTCTTGGCAGGGAGCACAGTGTAAGTATTTGCAATTATTATTTTGATTATTTATTCTTAGCAGCAGCTTGGGAAATGCCAAGGATCAGAAATGCAGATTTGGACGATCAGGTGAAAGTGGTAATTAGGACTTCGTAAGAGTGAAGGAATATTCAGTAGGACAAGGAATCAAGATAACACAGGAGAGAAGTGGGCGGGCAGAAGGGTGGGACATGGCCTCTGCCATGGTGACCATAGGAACGCTGGTTTGGGTGTAGTGGTAGGTGTGCTTGTAAGTGGGGAGGAAGGGGCATCTGATGACAGAAACAGGCCCTTTAGCTATCCCCACGTTGGGTCTGGTTACCTCGCTGCCCTCTTGGAAGGAGATAGGAAGTTTGGGGTCCCAGAGGATCATAGTGGTGAACATTGAGCAATAAAGAAATTCTAACTTCCTTATATTTTCAAATTTTACCTCTGATCTCTAATACTTCTACTTATTTTTAGTTCCCTCTCCTATTTTCCTTAGTGACTAGTCTAGAAGTCACTACTCGTTAAATTTTCTACATTTTTCTCTTTTTCTTGAAGGGTCAAAACTTTCTCGAGTTGTCTTTGATGGAACTCAATCTGAAATGCCTTCTATTTTATGAATTATTCTAATAATTTATTATTCTAATACCTTATTAATTTTTCTGGCCCTTGAGGCCAGACAGGGAAGACTCTGGCAGTGTGTTTGCATTTTACAAAGCAAAAGAGTGTCCATGTATTTATCCCTTTTGATGACATAAAGCTATTATGTTTTTGATGAACATTAATAGTGCTCCTTTTAGTTTTGATAAAGTTCATTTACTATCACAATACCTTTATCGATACGCAGTGTCTTTCTCTGAATGATTTTCTAGAACTCCAGTGACAGAATCACATTTTGCTTCATACTAACTCTGGGAGTGGCTGGGGACAAAAACAAAGCCGCCTGTCCAGGTGACTGTAGTTGACCAAGGAGTGGACATCTTAGGGAAATAATAAAATGGGATCTAATTTCATAAGTAATAAAGTGATTGAAGAAAGGAGAAATAATTCCTCCCATAATATAAAGAAGTGAAAATTAGCAAGAACAGATAATATTTATATCACAAGCTATTTGCTATAGAATGGCTGGAAAACAGTGAATCCGAATTATGTGTGACTTTGATGGAGAGATTTCCATTTAAGCCCAAGGACAACTAATTTTCAAGGAACAGAATAAAACAGATGACATTTGACCCTACAGCTTTATTAAACATAATTTAACTTGACTTAATGATTCAGAACGTGTGCAGGCCTGGAATGGACTAAGGTCATCAGTGCTTGCTCAGAGTACAGGGCGAGGGTCAAAGGTGGGCCTATAGTTTGTAATGGCTCTGTGACATGCCCAGAAATTTTTCTAGAAAAATGAGTTTCCGTGCCCCCAAATTAGGTGTGTTTTCTTGCTACTTGGACTCATATCAGGTAAGAATTTTGAATATTGGTAAGGCAAGGATTCTGGGTAGAAATTCAGCCTAACATTAGAGAGAGAGTATAGCACAGTGAAAAGAACCCTGAACATGGATGGCTGGAAGTCACTGGTTTTGTCAGCTGATGAAGACTGATCATCTTGTAGCCAAAATGCTGAGTCCTGAGCAGCAGCCCTTCACACTGAACTGTGGAAGTTATCTGTTTCCAGTTACAGACCCACAGTACATTCCAGAACAATTAATGCCTAGGGTTTCAAGACAGGAGGCCAAACCCATTGCTCTTCTGTTCGTTCGTTATCTGTATCTTCATGCATAAGTTTCATGACTATTCCCAGGATTTCAGGATATGCATTGGCAAAATTGTTTTTAAGCAATTGGGATGATTTTCCAGAAATTTGCCCCACACTCGCCCTGTTACGATAATGGCAGGGTTCAGAGGCCAGCCAGGTTCCATTCTGATCATAAACTGTTCAGATGCACGTCCCCTGTGGAGGAGGAAAGAAGGAAGCGGCCTACTACACTGTTAGAAAAAAGCTCTTTAAATATTTTATTAAACCATCTTTAGCAGAATCCCATTTCTGTCTCTTCAAATATTTAGAGCAGCTCAATTAGCGTTGGAAGGCAGTTTCTGAGAGCTTTCAAGCGAGCGCATGGCCACAGACAGATGGCATCGGATGGCTGTCGTGCAGAGGATGCCTGTCCTCTAAATGAGGGTTGGGTAGACACGGAAGCTGCCTGCGTGAGGACACTTGGCTGGGTCAGAGCTTGTGGCTGCCAGGAACTCAAAGGTCAGAGAAGAGGTCGAGAGATGTCACTACTGTGGGAAGCTTCCCGTCGTCTGCTTAAGTTAATTTTCTCCAAAACGCTCTGGCTGCAGGATGTGAGGACAGAGCCTCAGAGAGCAGGGCCTGGTTGGGGACAGTGCAGACCATCTGCTCTGGCTTTCTCAGCACGCTGAAATGTGAGTAGCAAAGGGAACTGGTGTTTGAATGCTTCGCAATCACCAAGCACGGTGTTTTCCAAACACTGCCTTCTTAAAAATCCTTACTAAGTAGGTTTTCTTTTTATCTTTTTAAACTTTTTATTCAGAACCAATTTTAGACTTCACAAAAAAATTGCAAAAATAGGACAGAAAATCCCCGTTTACCCCTCACACAGCTTCCCTCGATACCAGTATCTTTGTATATACTCAGAGCTTAATGGTGAAGACCAGGAAATTAACATTAGTACAATTCTGTTTGGCCTCTCTCGAATCACAGCGGTTTTTCCTTTCTCTGTGTATTTTTTTCTATTTTAAATATAAGGGCATTGAGGCATTAAGGAAATTTACCTAAGGATATAATCCACCCAGGTCTGATTCAGCCACCTGTGATCATTTTAGTACATCATGCTTGGTCTGCTCTTTTGGAATGAGCTCTGGACTCTGGGAATCTTCAGGAAATGTAAACTCTGTTCCTGGATCTGCCTGTAACTACATATCTTGGTTCAAGTCACTTTTTTCCTCTGGGTCTCAGTGTCCTCAAAAGAACTTTAGATAATCATTTGATCGCTATGACTGTATAATTCTATTTATGATTCCATGATCTAATTGTCTTAATCTCCCTGCACCTTGGGAGTCTCATCTGTTCAATGGGCTCAATGCCAATAATAACTCTTATAGAAAGAAAACAGAACGTTTGTTCCAGCAGTTTATTTTTGGGTAGCAAACCCCTCTACGACTTGTGGCTTTTATTTATATTTACACTTTTATTATGCTTGTGGCTTCTGTGAGTCAGGGCACAGTGGACTGTTTTTTATCTGCTTCCTGATATTTCAGGTGAAAAGCCCAGGATCACTTCTAAAGTGGTTCCTTTATTCTCATTTTTCGGCACCTTGGCAGGGATGGATGGGAGGCTGGGCTCACCTGGGAATGCTGACTGGCGAGCATCGACATGAAACCTTTCTAGTGTGCTGTTTGCAGGTAGTCTGGTCACTCCCACGATGGATGGGCCTCTTCAGAGCAGGGGCCCCAAGAGAATCAGGCGGGAGTTACTCAGTGTCACTTCCACCAGATTCTGTTGGCTACTAACAAGTCATAAGGAATCCCGGGTTCAAGGGGAGGCTAATTAGACTTCACCTCCTGATGGGGGAATAGCAAGGTCCCATCACAGAAGACCATGTGGGCTGGGAGATGCTGTGGGGGACATCTTCTGAAAATACAATCTGCTATAACATTGAATAAAATAATAATAACCAAGAGTCCTAAGCTAAGTGTAAGATTTCCTTGGGGTACCTGGTTGATTGAATCACCATTACTTATTAAAGAGCTAAGAATGGCCTGTAGCTGTACTGTGGCATGGGTCTTTTAGTGACCCCAAAACCTGGCCTTTTTTTTTTTAACAAAATATTTATTTTATTGTTGAAAAATTAAAAATAGTAGACAAGCATAAGCAGTTACAGTTCCAAAGCAGAGCAATACAAATATGTAAATTATTGCAGTTTTAAAAGAAAAGTAACAGCCAAAATAATGTCTATATAAACTTCTTTGAAACCAACTCTGGTTTTTCCAGATGTCATAGCACAATTTTGTAAAGTAAATTTCTAACACCCAAGAGAGATTAAGTTCAATGACCATGATATAATCTACTCGCCTTAAAGCAAGGTTAACACACACAATGTATTATTGAAAAAGTAGCAATGGCTTTCTACACAAAAAAAGGCCTTTTGCACAATGACATAAAACTTTGTCCTGGGCTCTCAAGGCTCCGCACCCATGTCCCGCTACCTAGCAGACTTAACCTTGTCCCTCTGCCAACAGTCTTTGCCCCGGACTTCCAATGTTCAGCACTCTCGGTGCCGTGCCCCGCTGGCTGGGCAGCCTGAGCAATCTGCTTCACCTTGGCAACCCCCCTCTGGTGTGAGAGGAGTTCAGGGTCGATGGTCCCTACCGGCCCTACAGCTCTCATCGCCTGTCATTGCTAATGTGCTCACGGCTGCGTCCCCACACGTGGGTTTTGCTGTGGTCGACCCCTCCGGAGACGGCTTTTCCCAGCTGACGTAAGTGAGTTTTGACACCCTTGGAATTCCTCCCCAGCGCTGACCCCTGTGTTGTCAGTTCACAGTCATTGCCGCCCTCAGAGAGCAGGTTGCCTTCTCAAAGCAAAAGCCACACAGGTCCTTATGCATTGGAAGGTCCACACAAGTGACAAAAGCAGGTGACAACTTCTTATAAAGTCATCTGGGCAAATAAAACCTATTTTAATTACAGTGTGCTTTCTAAAACTTTCCAAACCTCAGAATTAAAAAAAAAAAAAAGAAAATCGAACACTACCTGCGGAATAAATTGTTAATGTAAGAAATTTTGAAAAATAATTATTTGCTATTTTATTCAGGGTGGTAATGATGGCTTTTTCTGATCAATTCCTGCTTATTCTTCAGTGTTAACTCAAACGTTACCTTCTCATGAAAGTAACTAGGTCAAATTTCCCTGTTACATAAGTTTTTGGTACCCTCTTCTTATTTTTCATAACATTTGCCACAATTGTAATTGAATAACTTGTGGCTGATTATCTTCTACTTTTGTATCAGCTCCACGGTGGTCTAATCCCCAGCACACTGGCTGTCCACTAAGAGGCGTTGGGGAAAGGTGCACTGTGGGAATAAAGAAGGGGAAGCACCCTCATGCTTTTGGATTGAGGCGGCGTGATCACGTGATCAGCCAAACCACCAGACTCTGTGTGACCTGCCTTCTCCCAAGCCTGGTGCTCGCAGACAAGGATGCCAGCCTCCTCCAGTGCCCCACCCCCTGCAAGGGTGTCTGCACACTGGGATGGTAGCAAGCTTATCGTTTCACACATTTTGGAGGAGCGTTTAAAATCCCTGCAAAGCATTTTATTTGCGTTTTTCACCTAGCATAGAAAATGGATTTTCTTGTTCTCTCTTGCTTTTTCTGAGGAAGCTTCTTTATTTGGCTAATGCCACTCTCTTATTTTTTATGGTATAGTGCATTTATTTTTAAAATTTTTAATTAAACTGATTGGGGTGACATTTGCTGCTAAAATTATACAGATTTGAAGTGTCCAATTCCATAATACATCACGTGTATATTGCATTGTGTGTTCACCACCCAAAGTCAAATCTCCTTCTGTCACCATATATTTGACCCCCTTTACCCTTTACTACCTCCCCCTCCCCAACCCTTCCCTCTGGTCACCACTGTACTGTTCTCTGTGGCTATGAGTTTGTGTTTGTTCGTTTGTCTTGTTTATTTGTTGCTTTCAGCTTTATATCCCCCATGTGAGTGAAATCATATGGTTGTTAGCTTTTTCTGTCTGACTTATTTCTCTTGGCATGATATTCTCCGGATCCATGCATGTTATTCCAAATGGCAGTATTTTGTCTTTTCTGAGGGCTGAGTAGTGTTCCATTGTATGTGTGTACCACATCTTTATCCAATCACCTACCAAGACCGTTCTCTTCTTTGACAAATGAGTCAGTTAGAAAATTTTAAGGGACTTGGTTTGCTCTCCCTTCCGTCACTCTTGGTTTGACATCTAGGCCGCTGGATGGCCCTTTGTAGATGAAACGGTGCCCACTGGGCCAGTTGAAAACTTGTTGTTACCTCCCGGCACCCAAGTTTCAGGTGCTCTTGCAAATGTCAGCACCTCCGAGCAGGCTTCAAATATTTAGCCCAAGGCATCCACTCTTCCCTACTCTTACCCTCGTTAAATGGCACTCTTTTCTCAGTGACAGAAAACAGAGCCGACTTAACATGGAAACTGCAATGGGGAAGTTGGCACTCAGTTCTTGTTTATATCTTGCTCAGGCTGGACTGTTATCACTGTTGATATCTGTACCTAACAAGTCAGAAATAACTGAGCTCAAGAAGGAATTCATACGTTCACCCTCTCCGTCAACATGAACTTTAAGATGCTAAATAAGTCATATGCTCAAAGAGAAGCTTGGTAGAAATGTCACAGTCACTTGAAGGTCTGTAATATCTCTCTAAAAGGCACATCAAACATTTCACATCCAAAGCCTGCTCCTTCCTTCCTTCATTCATTTGTTCCCTGGGCTAGGATTTATGGAGCAGATACACTGTGCCGGGTGCTGAGAGGAAGCCTCCTGGCTTCAGGTAACCTGCCCCATTGTATGGGAGAGGAAGCCAGGAATTTGAAGATCTGTTAAAGCAGGAGTGTCAAACTCATTTTCACCAGGGGGCACATCAGCCTTATGGTTGCCTTCGAAAGGCCGAACGTAATTCTAGGACTGTATAAGTGTAACTACTCCTTAACTAGGGGCAAAGAACTTGGCAAGAAACAAGGCGCCAGGCCAGATAAAACAGGGTGGAGGGCCGGATTTGGCCCTCGGGCCTTGTGTTTGCCACCTGTGTGTGAAAGTTCTGTGATGTCAGCAATGGAGTCAGATGTGTTATACCCAAAGACAGTTGGTATATTTTCCACCTATGTCATTTTGGAGAATTGCATGAATTATTTAAGTAATTTAAGCCCAATTCTTTTATTTTTCCTTAAATTATAGGGACCTGTCTAAAATGTATTTTTCCCAAATTGCACATTTTCCTCTGTTCTCCACTGGGCTCTGAGTTCAGGACTACAAACATCTTTTTTTCCCTTTGGTCTAGGTCATTTTCTTTCTTTTTTAAAAATATTTTAATTACTTTTAGAGAGAGAGGGAGAGAAATATCGATGTGTGAGAGAAACATTGATTGGTTGCCTACAGCCCCAACTAGTGACCTGGCCTACAATGTGGGCACGTGTCCTGGCCAGGAATCTGACCAGCGACCTTTTGGTTTGCAGGTCCAGGCTGGCACTCAGTCCGTGGAGCCACACCAGCCAGGGTGGTCTAGGTCATTTTCAAAACCGAAATTTTTATTAAAAACATACTATGTTTCAGTATCTCTGCTCTACATAGTGGGGGACCTCCAACTGTAGTGGGACTGTCTGGGGAAGCTTGTCATGGAGAAGACTGGGTGGCTTAAACCAGAAGTCCATGGTCAAGGTCTCAGCACGTTCAGTTTTCGGTGACAACTGCCTGGCTTGGAGACAGCTGTCTTTCCACCACGTCTTTCCTTGATGTGTGCTCACAAGTGGGAAGGGGAGAAGAGAAAAGGGTGAGGGAGAGCGAGACAGTGTTTTCTGGTGTCTGTTCTTTTAAGGACACCAATCCTATTGGAGCAGGGTTCCAATTATATGACCTCATTCAACCTTAATTACATCCTTACAGGCTCTATGTCCAAGTAGAGCCACACCGGGGGTTAGGGCTTCAACAAACAAATTCAGGGGAACCCAGACATTGTTTGTAACACCAACTCAGCTGAAGGGCGATCAAAAGGTTCAGATCACTGAAAGTTTAGACGTCCATTGCAGTTACGGGATTCTGCCCTTACCTGTTTCTCAGCGTTGATTTCCTCCTCAGTCAGAGTCTCTCCCAGAGGCGGCAGAATGGCCACCACCCGCCGTGAGTTCATATCCCACCAGCTGTTTCAGTGAGAGAGGGCTGCACCTTGCCCGTCGTTTTGTTCAGATTCCCAGGCTTGTGTCTCTTTCAGTTTACTTGGGCCACACGGTCAATCCCAAATCAATTACATAGATGAAGATGTCTCTTGAATGGTTTACTTAAGGCAGGACATGCTGTTAGTAATGTGTGCTTTTAACAAGGCTTGAGTTGATGCCAAATAATTCCAATAGTGAGTTTCTTAATCTGTTACTTGGTGTGTGGATTGAGTTTGTAGCTAACTCAGACTGAAGGTGAATATTACTATCTCTTCTTCATGGAAAAAGTTTTACTCTAAGTGTTGTTTCTTATTCATTATTAACAAAAAGGAGAAAAAAATAATGTCCCAACCTTTTGAGATCGTTTAGCTCTAGTAAGTATTTAGACATATTACTTGTATATCTGGAAGAAGAAATGAGAGACTGCAGTCTATATATTTTCAGCTTAAAAAAATCTTATTTTCTTACCTCTTACCAAGGGAATTTTTCGTTTCTGTTTTATTACTAATAACTTGAGCCCCTTTAATGCAGAATAACTCCTCTACCAGACTTTAAGTGTTTATGTTCTTACCTCGTTTACTTATAAAATCTATCTCATGAATTTCTAATGTCCTTTTTTAGGCTATATGTAATAAAAAATGTGGGCAAAATAAGGTTAAACCTTTTGTGTTAAAATTATTGTATAATGTGACAAGTTAGTTGCTGTTTACTGTTTTTGTTATACTGAAATGAATTAAACATTTATAATTTCAGACATAAACAAAAAAGCAATAGAACACATTGTAAAATTTTAAAGTGAAACATTCACAATGTTACTACACATTGAAAAACTACTAGAACATTGTGGATATGTAGATAAATATATTCTATTGAAATTTTTTAGAAAAATTATGCAAAGTCAAATGAATGTGTATGCTTAAATTAATGGCAATGCCTTATCATTTATGAAGTGGATAAATATTCTTTAAACAAGAGTGAAAGGGTTGGGAGGACTCTAAATGGAATTATACTTTTGAGAGGTTCTTACATTATATATCAACTGGTTTAATATTAATTCAAAGTAAATGGCAATAAGTTAAGAATACATACTCTGTTCATTATGGCAGAAGCTAAAAGCCTAGTAAAAGAGGAGTACCAAAAAATTCAGCAGTGATGTTGAGCGTGACGATGACAAGGGAGATGGAAGTTGGCTAGTTCTCACACAGACTTCAGTTGTCCTACTTTCGTTTCTGTGGCTAACTTGCACCCCCTGGCATATATGTCCATTTTTACGTGAATCTCAATAGCCTGGTTCACACAGCTTTATTCTCATTCAGGATTCATTCTGATTTGTATGCACCGAACACAGAGTAATGAATGCAGCAGAAGGCATTTCATTACTTCGCCACTGCGAGGGAGGCCTTCGCTCAGTAATGACGTTGGAGCATCTGATGTCCAAGGACATGCTTGTAAACAAGACATTAGCTATCAATGAGACCTCTTCCTCCAAAACGCTTTAGTAGATAAACAACGCAGCACCCCGAGTGCATTCCAAATTGGCAGCATTGGTGCAGAGCCCACAGCGTCTGCCTGAAGTTTATTCTCAGCTGTGTTTCACCAGCAGGCCAACAATAAGTGAGGATAAGCAGGAAGAAAAACCCCAGTAACGCTCAGATGAATATGAAGTTCAGCCCATTTTCTCAGTTGCCAATTTCAGGGGCTTTGAGAAAAGGTAAAAGACCAAATAAATGGAGCTGTGACCCACGTATGGATCAGTAGGAGTTTGTGATGAAAGAGACATTTGTGGTTCAGACCACAGAGCCAGTTCTGCCACATCTGCTTATGTTCCAGGGCAAGTCATTCATTCCAAAGAATGCGGAGAACACGCCGCTGATGGGCGGGACGCCTTGGCAAGGTGCAGAAACTATGGAGGCCTCGACTGCTTTTAGTGAAATGAAGGAGTGTGTCTGAATGGTACTCAAGGCTTCCAAGATCCTGACTAAGTGCAGCAGTCCCCTACCACAGAGCCCCTCCCTCTGCGTGGACCACCAGGAGCTCACTTCTCTAAGCCCACCTTTGTCTCAAACTCCCCCATGCCTGGGAGCTTCAAATTCAGCTTATATCCTCACTGGCAGGACTGGCTGCATAATTTTTGAAATCTAGTACCCCCCCGAAAAAAATGCAAGGCCCCTTGTTGAAATGCTAATTAGAATTTCAAGACAGAATCAGCAGAGTATTGAACCAAGCACAGGGCCCTTCCAAGCATGGGGTCCCCTGTGATGGCCCAGGTCACATGTCCACGAAGCCACCTCTGCTCCCTGGACTTTGCATACAAACACATAGCAGGGGTACAGATTTTCCCAAATGGAAAATATGCATATGTGATGTTGGGATATTTATAAACCATAATGGCATAAACCTATCTGTTTATAGCACAAATTTGATATCTGACACATTAGGGATATGGTGATAATGGTTAACCATAATTTGTATGGACTGAGTTAACTTAATTACTAGTTATAATACTGATTTTCTAATAGACTTTATTTTTAAGAACAGTTTTTGATATATGGCAAAATTGCATGGAAGATACAGAGGTTCCCATATACCCCTCACCCCCACCACAAAGCCTTACCCATGATCAATACCACCTGCCCCTCAGAGTGGGATATTTATTATTAGCTGATGAGCCCACGTGTGATGTTGTGATGTGACATTGAACCATCATCATCATTACATTAGGCTTCACTCTTGCTTTTGTGTATTTTATGGGTTTAGGACATGTATCCACCATTACAGAATCAGACAGAGCAGTTTCAGTGACCAAAAATCCTCTGTGCTCCACACACTGGTCCCTCCCTTCAGATTCCCCGGCAGCCACTGCTGTGTACTGTCTGCACGGCCATGCGGTCTTTCCCAGGGCGTCACTTGGCTGTAGTCACGCCGTATGCACCTTTTCGGGTTGGCTTTTTTCACCTACTCATATGCATGTAAGCATCTTGTCTGTCTTCTCATGACTGGATAGCTCATTTCTTTTTTTGTACTGAATAGTATCTCATTGTCTGGATGCACCACAGTGTGTCTTTACGGTCACTCGCGGAAGGACATCTTGGTTGCTTTCAAGCTTTGGCAATTAAAATTATACAAATCAGCGTTCAGGTTATGGTATGGACATAAGTTTGAAATTCCTCTGGGTAAATACTAAGGAATTTGATTGCTGGGTTGTATGGTAAGAGTATGTTTAACTTTTTAAGAAACCACCCGGCTGTCTCCCAAAGTGTCCGTGCCGCTTTGCATTCTCCTGCAGCGAATGAGAGTCCTCGCTGATCCACAGCCCTGCCAGCACGAGGTGTGGTCCGTTTCCTTGGTTTCGGTTACCGTAGTAGGTGTGTAGTGGTGTCTCGTTGTTGTTTTAGTTTGCGTTTCCCTGATGATATATATCGGGGAACATTTTCTCACATGATTGTTTGCCACCTGCACATCTTCTTTGGTGACGTGTTTGTTCAGGTCCTGGGCCCTTTTGTTTTTTTAAACTGAGTTATTTCTTTCTTTCTTTTGGATCATAGTCCTTTATCAGATGTTTCTTTTGCAAATATTTTCTGCTTGTCTATGGCTTCTCTTGTCATTATCTTGATGTTGTTTGGTGCAGAGTGGAAAATTTTAAATAATTTGAATGAAGTTCAGTTTATCAATTTTCTTGTTCATGGATTTGCTTTTGGTGTTTTATCTAAAAAGTCATGGCCAGACCAGAGGGCATCTAGATTTTCTCCTTTGTCATATCCTAGGGGTTTTATACTGATGATGGAGCTTTTATCCTTGTATAGCGTGTTACCGTACACAGAATGCTTTTCAGCAAACCCTGTTATATTAGAATCCTGTGACAAATATAGTTCTTTTCCAGAATAAGAAAGTGAGGCACTGAGATAGAACAATGATTCAAAGCTGTATTTTTAAACCTTTGGTCCAGTTTTCTTTCTTTGAGACTATGACATCTCCATTGCATGACCTCCCAGAACTAAAAGCTGGATGGACCATAAAGACACTTCCAGTTAGAAAGTCTAAAGTTCCTTTAGAACGGGCACTTCCTTGTGGAAGTTTGATTTGACTGTTGTGTATAAACAGAACTGGTACAGCTGCTAGGACTATAGCCTCCATTCAACAAACCTTTCTGAGCACCAGCCATGCGCTGGACTGGCCTTGAATGCAAGGTCTTTTGTGACTTCCTTTATCGAGTCCAGAGGAGACTTAGCCTGTGAATGGCTTTGGTCATCATCACTTTGTGTTTCTTGCTATTGAGTGAGAATGATGGGTCCTTAGTTATGAGGTTCAGGGGTTTCTAAACCTGAAAAGAAGTTGCTGTTTTAAGAATGAGATGGCATGGTTTCCAAATAATATTGGAACTATTTTCTGCTTGATCCTACACTGTGGCTTTTCATGGTGGGGGTTAGATGGTTAGGGCACACCAGCCTGGTGGATTAATCCACAGGGTTGGGAGTTCCAGTTCTAGTTCCATCATTTACTAACTGTGTGACCTTGGGCAAGTTTCTTAACTTCTCTGTGCCACTAAAATATTGGGAAATATTTGCAATTACTAAAAAAGATTATTGGTTACCAAGACTAAAAGAAACTTAAACCCCATAGTTTTCTCTCTAAAAAGTAGGCACTAATAATTAATATTTTTAGACGGGGTAAAGTGATGAGTTGATCAAAAAATGTTTTGAGAGTGATTTGTTGGCAAGTTCATGACATACCCCAGGAATGGGGAATAGAATAGAGTAAGCAGCATTCCAATTGGGACAAATACAAAATGAGTTTAGAAAGTGTTGCAACAAATAAAGTTAATGTGATTTGTGGCCAAGTTCAAATTCAGATGGTTCTGGTTTTGCTTTATGTCAGTGTCCTCTTGGAATATCTATTTGTAGCATGTTCCAAAATAATAGGACACAGTTTTTTTTAATATTTATTTTTATTCATGGACAATGAGCTGTAAGCTTATAAATAAGGCATGCTCCCTACCTCTGGGAAGTCAGGCATATGAAAGTCAATATGTATTTATTAAATTTAATTGAAATACACAGAGGTAACAGGTAGAGGTCTTCTCAGAGGACTTGTAGTTTGGTTACATAATTTAACTTTAGCCTTGAATTTATGTATGCAGCTTTGTTACCAAAATAGTGTCTGCAGTCTATTGCTGTTAGAATTACAGAGAGAAGGCCCTTGGCAGCCGCCTGTTCCATGCCGTCCAGCGTCCACTGCCTGTACACCCTCCGTGAGGCGTGACCCCTGTCTGACAAAGCAGTCCCGCTGGAAAGATTGTTCACTAAGCCCATAATTACTCTCTTTCACATTTGTTCCTTGTCCATTATAATCTGGGAAACACAGAGTAAATTCCCTGGGAAGTGTGCTCGCTATTGTGTCCATGAGCAGCCTCTGCGACAGCACGGTGTCAAGTCTTGGGGGTAGCCCCACATTTGGGGGGCCCCGCCAGCTGTCCTCTTCCTCTCCCCTTCCCGTTGTTTAGGCATAAACTCACCAGCTTTTTAAATTTATTCATCGTCTTCCAAAATGGTTGCATTCTTCCTAGCTTCCCTTTTCGAAGTTCCATTTTTCCCAGAACGGAATACAGTGATTTAGTGCAATGTGATGTGGCGTCCTAGGGGAGCATTATGGATTCTCTCATTCTGGGCACTGTTCTCGAACAACACCTAAGATCCCACGAATATTTTTGATAATCGTATTGCATCATTGATTCATTTTAAGCTACTTTGTATCTTTGTGCCTCATTTCTTCACCTGTCAAATGAGGATGCCAATAATTTACTTCAAGGGTTTCATAGAGATCGAATGAGTTAATGATACATTTTCCATGATTAGGGCAGTGCCCAGTGCATGGGAAGCCCTTGATAGATGTTAGCTGCTATTACCACGATTATTACTATTACTGTTACTAGTGTTCAGTTAAAACTCCTAAGTCTTAAATGCATTGATGTTCAGTCTCATTCGCTCCATCCATATATGTGGGGTTTTTGTATTTCATTTTTAAGGTTAGTTTTGGGTTTACTAAATATCATCTTATTAAAAATCCACCGTGCCACACTATCTGGACCAAGATGGTCTCATCCATTCAGTGCTGTGTTCCTCTAGGCAGTGTGTTATTTCACATATGAGAAGCGTGTCATCTGTCTGCCCCAGGCTGTCAAGTGACTGTTAAAAGTGTCAGATGGGACCGTGTCCTGCTTTGGATCACTAGAGACATCATTCCAGGATGCACTGATTTAATCATTGGGGATGAATGGTAACTCAGTAAAAAGTCCACCAGAATTTATTATCATTCAACCTTATTTCATAAGAAGTAGATTCTGCATTTGGGCATGTGGTGTTGATGAAGGGGGGTCCCTGCCTTCAAAGGGGCTTGTGTGCTGCTGGAGTGTTCACAGGTTTCCCGCTGTGGCTCTGAGATTTCTCCAGCAAGTTCTTTCAGTGCCTGGTAATGGAGTTAGAACAATTGAGAGTCTTCTTACCTCACCAGGGTATCTGTCTGTTCATAGTGTTTTTTAACCTCTCAAGGTTTCCTCCCCTTGTTGGCCAGACCGCAAAGGCAGATTGGAAAGGACCAGAGAACTAGTCAGACACACGGCTTCTGCAGTGTTGAGAGGATCTTTGGGATCTTGTTTGTGATTCCGGGCTGGGGTGTGGAGGGACAGACAGGTGGAACAGGGAAACTGCAGGATGCTTCTCACCTGGGATGTTCCCCTTCATCACGGCAGAGGGAACTGGAGAGGGGCAGGGCCACCTGGGAAGGGCAGAGGATTAACATTGGATCGGCTCATCGAGGTGCTCTCTGTCACTAAGGTGGCGAGCCGGAGGCAGGTGTGGGGAAGGAATTCAGTCTGCCAGGTAAGACACACACACACGCACACACACACACACACACACACACACACACACACACAGACACACACGGCGTAGTAGGCAGAATTGGTGCCCTTCTATCTTCCACCAGACAAATCCTGGTGAGGTTCAAGAATGCCTCCAGGTCCGTGGACATCACTAAGCCAGTCATAGTCATTACTTCAGTGACCGGTGATGGTCTCAGACATGGGCATGAGATGCAAGGTATGGGCCAAAGGCCAAATCTGAGGGACTACATTCTAAGTCAAATGCAAGAATTACTACTAGTTTTATTTTGCAGAAACAAGCAGAAGGCAAAGATATTAGGGTTTTAACTCAAAACCTCGAAACAAGCAAAGCAAAAAGAATCAGTCTGCATTTTAATCTTGAACATCAAGCCATTGTTATTTTTTTTCAGGTGGGAGAAGTTCAGTGAGCCTCCGATTTGAGTGTAGTTTATGGACAATTAACTACTTCCGTAGGTGTTGAACATCTCTAGGAGAAAATTTGTAACTTGAACATTACATTTGATTGTTTTGGTGCATTTGGCTAATGTATCCTTTTGAATAAGTCCATTTTAATTTCATTCCCAGCAGTTATCATAACCTAATCTTTTCTTGCTTGCTCATTCGCTTGTTTGGTGTCTGTCTCCTCCCT
>CM052546.1:79054637-79113234 GCA_028533065.1 Trachops cirrhosus | reverse complement strand
ATGGACAATTAACTACTTCCGTAGGTGTTGAACATCTCTAGGAGAAAATTTGTAACTTGAACATTACATTTGATTGTTTTGGTGCATTTGGCTAATGTATCCTTTTGAATAAGTCCATTTTAATTTCATTCCCAGCAGTTATCATAACCTAATCTTTTCTTGCTTGCTCATTCGCTTGTTTGGTGTCTGTCTCCTCCCTTGAAATGTGGCTGTCTGAATACAGGGACCTGGTCTGTCTCATATTCCAATGCCTGGGCTATAAAAGTGCTTAACAGACATTGAAGGAAAGATCAGATTTTGTAGCCCCCTCTGCGATATCAAACTGTAAACTATGCTCATATTTTAAGTATATGCTCTGTTTCCGGCACAGTGGAGGAAAAAACAAACAGCAAACATGTTTCTTATTTTTTTAGAAGGAAAAAGAATAAAGCAAGAAAAAGACAGTTGAGACAATAGTTTCTTTTCTCCTGTTGAGAAATATAGCTGACTTTTAAAGAGAGTTCTCTAAATTGATTATTTTGTTTTTAAACATTTTTATTCTGAATTGGCAGACACCACTATTAGTAGCTTTTCAGAGAGAAAGCAAAAAGATGCTATAGTTACTTTAATTTAATTAAAAAATTTTTTTTTGCTGAGTGAATTTCTCCTACATTCACTAAGAAAATTGTACAGTACATTCCTGAAATTTGTGGGAGGTGCTGTCTTCTTTAAAAACTTGCACATCCCCAATCCCTCTGTGTGGCCCTGGGGAAGAAAGAATATTCCAGAGCCTGGCAGGCAAACACAGCTGTTTGGCCTACTGTGCCCCACCTTCTCTTCTGCTGGGACCCTTTTCATTTCAACCAATTATCCTCTTCATTGTGTATCGATTTTGATTCTAGAGCTCCCTTCTTTGTGGTTTTTCTAAGAATATTTCACCCTCTATGGTTCCATCTCCCCCTGTCCCCACATATCTAAGTTCTTACCACCATTTCAGGCTTATTCTTTCACTATTATAGTTTTTTTTGAATTCTGATCTATTTAACTTCTCCCCTTAACTCCTTTACTTTTGGTAATATTTGACATTTTGGCTCTATGTCTAGATTCTAGGTTATTTGAAAAGGCAACAGCAGCTCCCATAAGGTGTGACCCTTAGATTAGGGCTTTAGAAAGACATTCTGTTTTCAATGAACATACTCATATGTACTGTTTATGTTGTATCCTTTGGCTTCCAACAATAAAATATAACAAGAATTTTAAATTCCATGAGGTTTGGGATTATTTTTATACTGAACCTACTGTATCTTTTTTATTTAGAATGTACCTGCCATGCATGGGTGAATAAATAAAAATAGTGAATGTATTATATTTCAACAGGAAAAAAATACAGTTCTTGGGGGTTATTGTACTAGTTTGGTGATTGCTCTGTGTGTTTCAATGAAAAGACTGGGATTCTATCAGGCAAGGTTCTGGACTACAAGCCATAGGATCTCAATATGATTGGTTTAAGCAGGAAGAAGCTTGTTGGAAGGATGTCATTCAGGGCCCTCACTTAATCAGTAGGAAACTGGAGGCTTGAAAAGAAGCAGAAATCAAGGCACGATGAACTGGCTATGGCCGCCAGAAATGCAGAAGCCCCCTGAAGAGAGGAAGGAGTTGCAGAAGGAAACCATGACTGGGTTTAGAATGAGAAAAATACACAGATAAGAAGGTAAGGGATCTGCCAAGCAGGGAGATTACATGCTAAGGGTTCAGAACAAAGCATTTCAGGATGGACCCCTCTCTTGGCTAGTTTCGTTCTCTTTCCGGTGCTGTGGCTCAAATTAGTTGCCCTTATTAGCCTCATAGAGAGGCTTATTTTCTTATTCGGGGAAAAAGTACACCTGCTGAGGCTTTGATAAATGTACATACAAACCTTGGAAATAGTACTATGTTTACTTCCCCAGTCAGGAGCAGGTATAGTAGAGCGCTCAATATGCTAACTACCCTCTCTAATTTCTCTCAATGAGCCTTGCCACTAGGTAATTCAGGCTCCATGTATTTAATCTGCCTCTGTTGTAATGGTAGCAATGACTTAGTTTTTATAGGACTTCCTCACTGTATATCAGTGTATAATACAATACATATGCATTCAATATATACATGTATCATATATACATCTATACAATTTTTTGTCAGCCCTGCAGCCAAACTCATTCCTTTCAGTAATTTTTAGTTGATTTCTTTAAATTTCTAGGTCTGCAATCATGGCATCTATGAAATAGGTATGTGTGTTTCTTCTGTTCTAATACTTATATATAACATTTTCTTTTCTTTTTGAATAGTTATTAACAACATTTTTGGAATAATAAATCCTGATTTGAGAAAACCAAAAAAGAAATCTGTTTGCTTATATGTGAGCTACTTTTGGAATGATAAACTATGCCAACTAATGTTATTTTGTTGTTGTTATTCTCTGTATTTGTGAGTTTGACAGGGACAGATGTACTTCTTTTATTATTACTATTTGTCACAAGAACTGAGTCAAACTGTTATGAAAGAAACCCAACCAGGGTTTGTGTGTGTGTGTGTGTGTGTGTTTGCAGAGTTGAGGGAGTGGACCAAAATAAATAATTCACAACCTCAGCTCTCTAAGAGCTTGAAATCTCAGGGCGATGTGCATACAAAACCAACTGCAGAAATTATTCTGCAAAGTACAAAGACAGTTGAGCTTGGAGTCACAAAGCCCTGAATTCTGCTTCTGGCACCTCCATGTGTTCTGCCTGCTGAGTGGGATCGGGGGAGAATCGCTCAGTCCTAAGGAGCGCACGGTCCTCACCTCTAAGATACAGGCGAACGGCTGGTGAGTGAAGTATAGTGTGGGAGGTGCCTATTAGAGTGCCTGGCACAAAGTTACACAGCGTTTTACTTTTAAGTTCTAATGTGTATTTTTAACCTGTGGCTTCTGAAATGAAGGAGTGATTTATTCTGTGAGGACCATGAAGGAATTGCCACTTGCCCTGAAGGAGACATACTGTTTTAGTGAGTAGAAGAGAAAACAGAAAATTAGGAACAAAAGCATGATATTATTAAAGTACAAGAAAAGTGAATATTCTAGGCTTGAATTAAAAAATTTATTATTATTTATTTGTTATTTATATTGTAAATTTATTTATATGTCAATATATTATATCGATATATTAATATTGATATAACTTAATACAATATATTAATACATATTAATATATTGATGTAGTTAATATGTATTATATATATGGCTTGTAAGAGATCCACCTGAGATATGAGTACACTACAGTTAAAAATGGGAAATATATATGCCATAAAAGTCATCATAAAAGTAATTATGTTAATTTCAAAGTAGACAATGCAAGAAGCATCACTACTGATAAAAATGGCTTTTCACAATGATAAGAAAGTTAATCCATGAGAAAGATAAAATATTTTAAAATTTGTACACAGTTCATAAATAGCCTCAAGTTATACAAAAAGTTTTCAGAAATAAAGGTAGATGTGTGTGTGTATATATATGCACACATATAAACATAGATATTCATAATCACAGTGGGAGATTTCAGTACCTGTATCTCAGTGAATGATAGACAAGGAAGATGAAAACAATCTGTAAAGAAAGAAAAGATAAAAACACGCTTACAATTTTGATTTAGTTGGCACTGTAGAACTTGTCAATCAGTAACTATATAATATTTCCAAGAATATAATTTACCAAAATTAAACATATCATGGGCCAAATATTGTTTCAAATTTTTGAAATTCTAGAGTATATTTTCTGACCGTAGTGGAATCAAGCTAGAAATGAGTAAATAAAAAAGAATGACTCTGCCTAAAAGTAAATAAAATAAAAGCCTTAAGAAATCAGAAAAGCGAATCATCTTCGCACACAGCGCACCCAGGCAGAGCTTCCTGAGTTCGTTCCCTTAGACCACCGTGGCGGCTCTCCACCTGCCAAGTTCAAAGTCCTGCGGGGCTGTGGACTGTGGTACTTCATGGGCGCTGCATGGGTGGTTTTCGGAAGTGTGCAAGGATAAATTTGAACCCATCCCAATATGTTTCTTGGGTACTTATTTTAGAGCCCAGCTTCCTATAAAAATGCACCCCCACATCATTTTCTTTCTCCTGTATCCTACTTGGGAATATCCAAATCGAAGGTCACTTTTCTCAGCAAACTTCCATGAACTTCTCTTTTCCTCAGTAGATTAATCCCAGCGTCCTTATCTTTTCAATCATGTCTCTATCACGGCACCTGGAGCTCTAGGATCCTTGATATATCTATGAGCTGCTTTCCAAGAATAACTGTGCCATCTGTTTCTCCATTGCTTGTTATAGCAACCTGGCATGTAGTCTGGTCCTTAGGGTTTTTAAAAAATAAATAGATAAATAAATGCATATGAATTTTCTGTTATCTTAAACAAAGGGGCTATGTAATTATGTTTTCCTTGGCTTGTGACCTCACTTAATAATTGTGGAGTCAGGGTCCTTAGCAGAATACTTCTCTGAATACCTTTTCTACTAAATAATTAACCAGAGCTCTTTATGATCTTTGGGTGCCCAGATAATCTATTCATGTAGGAGGGCATTCTGCTTGGCGTGGGCCCAGCTCCCACTCGGAGATGCACAGGACCCACGCCCACGGATAGGTTCTCCCGTGGGGAATCGGGCCTGCATTGTACATGGACTGCTGTGGGACTTGCTTTTGCTGGGGCTCCCTCACCTTGAGTTGAGACAGCTAGCGCTTACTGTAACTTCCTGGAATCCGTGCTAACCCTTCCAGGGACCAGTGTAACCAGTTCAACTACTTTTCCTTTTCATTTGCAAATATCCTCCTTCTGTGATGTGATTAGTGGCACGGGCTCCTTTGTTTTCTGTAAGGGCTAACGCCTAAAGCGAACCTGTGCATAGTAAATGAGGACCATCGTGTAATGTGCCAGAAAAGGAAAGAAAGGCCTGTCATGGCGGAGGCCGAGGCTTGTTGCTCCCCTGGACAGTGAAGCCGCTGGCCCCTATCCTCCACAGGACTCGGTAGTCCATGTGAATGTCTTTCCCCCATCCACAGTGTCACAGACCCCACGAGCTGGGGTCTGCATCATAGTCAGTTACTAAATCACATCCGTTATTTCCTAGTTTTTCTTGCAGTACAACCCCCTTTTTCTGTTGATTGATATGAACTTGTTTAGAGGTACCACATCCTCACTGGTAGCACCTGTAGGTGAGCTATGGTTGATGGGTGGGTCTCCACTTCCACCTTCTTTGGCTCTGTCCATCTGCTTCCAGTAGGTAACACTATCACTACTTTTAACTACTGCTGCCTCCATCCAGACAATGATGCCACCAATGCACTTTGGTTTGAAGAAGCCTAAAGGATGTCAGGTGCTGTGATGGCTTTCATATACCAAGGTCATATAGAAGTAGGGAGAATGCTCCTCTGTCATTAGTGTCCTACTTTTCCATGTGCTTCCCAGGGGGTGCTCCTATGGTTTTCCATGTCCCCCCACACCCCCACATCCATCCTTTCCCTCTCACTCCCTTATTAGAATTCAGACAGCAATATATGGGAAGACTGGATTGGAGGACAGAATGGAACTCAGAAATAACCAAACACTTTTTCCTCCATCCTTGAAATGAGTGTGTAAAGAAGTAAACAGACTAATAACTCAAGTTTTCCAACAGTGTCCTGGGCAGCTTTAGTGTTTCCAAAGCTCAGCTCTGATACCATCGACTCCTTCATAACAACCTTCAAGGCTTTCTGTTGCTTAAGTGCTGTCTCTTAGGACAATGCTCAAGGGCTACTGATGTCAACCCAGGACTGCCTTTCACAACCTCATGCCTCATCTTCACTGCAAAGAACGGCAGAACAGCAAAGAGGGGCTGGGGTCGGGTCTCAGCTCTGCTGCTTTCTAGGCACCTTGGCCAGTTAACGACAGTGAGTCTCAGGTCCCATTTACAAATAAGGGAGCTATCGAGGCGGTTCTTGCCTTAATCAGTAGTACCTACTCTAAGGCAATGGACTAAATCAGATACTGCATGTATATCACTTAACTATAATTCTTGGTAAGGACTCACTGCTCTTTAAATGTTCATTGTTCTTACTCATCTATTCCCCTTAGCTAAATGGGTCTCTGGATTTGACACATAGGTTCCTGCTTCAGTTCCTGTGTTTGTTTATGGCTGTTCTTCTTTTCCTGCAATGCCCTGTTTTTTTCTCTTTCCTAACTATCACCCCTACCAGCTGATCTTTCCATGTTTAAATTCATTGATAGCGTAAGGCCCTCTCTTAACTCTGTCATGGATTTCTGCCACCCCGTGGCTTGGCACACTCATTTTTTTGAATTCCCTTTTCTTTGCTGTTCTCTGCTGGTACTTATGCCCCTTTGTCTAGCGCTCTGGCATGGACGCAGGTGTCCACTTTCCTTCCTAGTCTGCAAGCACCTCAAGGTCTTTGAAGACTCATAAACCTTGGACCACAGCCTGTTCTTTCCTCTGGAGAGGACTTCTTCCACACGTGTGCAGTCCTGCGATAAGTTTATTCACGGAGCAGCGAGCGAGGAAGCTGGCACTCAAACTGGCGATGACCAAAGTGACTCTGTTGTAACAAGCAGCCTCCCACTCCTCTCTTCTATATTTTGCTTGGAGCGATGGTATAAAAATACTAAAGAAACTTACACGCTGCTCCCGTGTACCAGGAGACAAGAATCACTTCTTATGCATCTTTCTTCCAATATTTTCTGTGACTTGTAGTCTAGAAACACATGGGTGACATTTTCCCTTCAAATATGCTAAAAAAGAACCCCATAATTTGCTTTTCCATTTTCCCAGGATCACAGATGCACCCCTGATAGCAGCATTCTTCCTATTGGCCTCAAGGGTGTGAAGGAGAAGAAAGAGGTTGGCCCAAAATGACAACTTTTTGAAAGTGGCTCAAGATTGTGGTGTGTTCCAGGTTTGAGCCCACCTCTCACTAGATGTTTTCTGATGTATAAAATGAGACTTAGTAACAACCTCACCTAATAGAGTTTTAGGGATTAATTAAAACACTTCACACCAAGCTCTTGGCCCAGTACCTGGCAAAGAGGACGGGTGGGCTGAGATCTTAGACACGAAAGTGTCCCGTGGGTGTGCCATGCACGGCATTGAGTCCTCATCAGTGTTAGAGGCTCATTGTAGCCCTGTGGAGCTGAACAAATGGATTTATTAACTGGTATTGGGTACTGAAGAATCAACCTCTGACAAATTTGCATGTTAGGCAAAGTAAAGATTTTTCATTCTAAACTTGGCTTGCCTTCTGATTCTGAGTGGGACACACAGAAACTGCTTTTGTGGGATGCAGTTAAAGCTGTGGAGTACTTCTGGGTCAGATTTTTCAATGTTCTTAATGTGGTGCCTCAAGCAATGCCCCAAGTTCACCATTTCATCTAAAGATGGATCCCGTCTTACTAAGTTCTCAGGATTATTAAACATGTTGGGAAATTCCTCTATATATTCATGAAAAAATGTGAGCTCGTATTTTTCTTGAGTTTCTTTTGAGCAGCCCTCAAGGTGGGTAGCAAGTGGTGTAATGCCCATTGCACATATGAAGTTCATGCACTTGGGAATAGTTTGCATCCTTAAATGGTCAAGTTCAGTATACTGTGGGTGTTTGGTTCAAACTGACCCAGAAAAGTGAATGATATTTTATGATTTATCCTTTCTCCAGGGTAAATGGAGCAGGTGTTGTGGCTGAATGTGTTTTGGAAGGAAGGGAGGGGGACCTCTGTGGTCAGCACTGTCTCAAGCTGTATGTCTTACCGGACAACTATGGGATTCTTTAGCTGGATTGGTGTGAGAGGGGCCAAAAACTGGTCATTTTCACATTACTCATAAAGTAGCTAACTTAAAAGCCAAATGGCTACTTTTTGTTAGAACAATGACCATATTTTTATATGCTTTAAAGTAAAAACTTTTGGCTATTAAATTTCTAAAATATGTTCATATACATAATGATATTCGATATCTATAAAAGCCTGTGACCTAGGTAAGGCAGGCACCTTTCTTTATCTGCACAGGGAAGGAAACAGAGGGTCAGGTAATCAAAGTATCAGGATTTATTGGGGCAATTAAGCTAGAGTAGGATCCTCAGGGTGGAGTTTTAAATGCTAGACGTGTGCCGTATGAATGGTGACTTTGCCAAGGGAGCTAAATGTCTGAATTTGAGCTTATAAATCTGAAAAATGAAAATAATAATAGTCATCATATATGAGTTATTACAAGGAATATAATTTGGAAGTTATATTTAAGATGCCAAGATGGTCCACTAACCTCTCAGGAAAATACTTGCCATGGCTTATTTATGCTTTTCTTTCTTGGACTAAATTGTTATGCCAAGCACATTTCTTGGCTCCCCTTTATTCCAAAAAATTTAACAAGAAAAAGGGTCTAATTGCTACATCTATCCTTAAAATTGCTTACCTCTTGTGTTCTTTAAAGGAATATTTTGAATTCTGGAAAAAAATAACAATAGTCGGTTTCTGGAAAATAATCTCCACTGCTTATTGCATTCACTCTGATCTTCGAAAATAAGGTTTACTTGCCTGCTGATTTTGTCCTTTTCTAGTCGAAGAAACAGGTGACTCAAGGTTGGAGGATGGCAACGATTTAAAGTTTGCAGAGTCTCAGCAAACTAACTGACTTACCAAAATCAAGGCTAAGTTTAGCCACGCAACCAGATTTGCTTTGTCCTTAGGTTGCCAGTTCAAAATCTGGAGCATCCTGTGTAATGCGAGTCCAGCTTGCTGTCCACAAAGCATGAGACTATAAGTAGTACCTTAATTTTAGTCAATGAGTTTAAAAAAGGTAAAATTCCTATCACCATGTTCCAGTCTTTGCTCTCCTCTTCTTAAGTGTTGGATCTTAAGACTATTTTTTTTCCTGTGAGTGAATGTAATTATTTCAAATCTTGAACATAATACCTTATTGTACCAGTTTATCTTTATATTTTGTATTTCCTCATCTGAAGTAGTGTGTTCATTCTTCCAAAAGCATAATCAGTAAAGGCAGGAAAAGCCTTGGACTCTAGATCGGCCCCCAAGCTGTGCTTTTTGTTTGTTTGTTTGTTTGCTTCTTTTTAAAACTACCGTATTTTTCGGACCATAAGATGCACCTAGGTTTAGAGGAGGAAAATAAGGAAGAAGATTTTGAAGCAAAAGATGTGGTAAAATACTTAGTAACATAAATAACATAATATTTCACCAATGTAAATGTAAACAGAACTCAGCAGCAGCATTAACAATCATTATTACTCCCAAATGTGTGGGCGGGAGGGGAGTGCATCCTATAGTCTGAAAAATATGGTAACTTGGCAGAGCCAGACAACAGAAGAAAACACCAACAAGTATCTGGACAGCACAAGTGTGATCGTATAAACAACAGGGGTAGCAGTTTCTAGTACCTGCTGAGTCCTGGCGGTCAAACCCTAGTTTGCTAAGGGCTCCTCCAAACAAAATCAGCTCAGTTGACCACCTTTCAGTCCCATAATTTTCCACTTTTGTTCTTTTTTTTCTGAGTTAAGTAGGATACTTCCATTAGCGTGCAAACTGCAACTCTACCCAGCATCAAGAGAAAACCACTGAGAAAAGAAACATCTGGTTGATCCGTTTGCTACATGTTCATTGTCTTTGACTGATTTTTTTTCACCTGCTCCACTGAATGATTAACAAAACATGGCAAAGTTATTTAAATTAACCAGCCAGCTGATGAACCTACAGAGAAAGCTGGAATCCTTCCCATTTCATATACCTCTGACACTCAGGGATTAGGTGTAGAAAGAATCTATTTCTCCAAACAGCCGCGGTACTCCCACTTGTAACTCAATGGCAATTGAGTTATTAGCAAGTGGTTTAAACACCTCTAGAACCTATTACTGTAAAACTGAGCGCTAGAGAATTGCTGAATCATCTTCTACGATTATTGTAGAGTTACATCCATATTTAAACTTCCTGACATTTATTTCATAGAATAGTGGGCCATATTAATGCTCAGTAAACATGTGTTCAGTGAATGACTCGCTGGATACATGAAAGAACACTTATGGGAGTTAAAAGAGCTGAGTCATCCGCACGACTAACATCAAGTGGCTATGTCTTAGCTGTGTCATCAGCAAAATGACAGTAATGTCTGGCTTATGAAGTAATGGTGGGAAACAAGAAAAAAAAACACCTCTGGAAACCACTATTGTAATCTGATGCTTTATTTAGTATGGTAACATTTGATTTTTCCAACATCATGACATATTTGATTAATACGATTTCAAGGCATTCACCTATTTAGGTAGCATTAAAAAATAACTAATTTGAGAGAAATATTCCTAAAATATGGTACCTGTCTCTTTCCTCTGTTAAATAGAAAATAATGAACACAATTGCACCTTGCTTTAATGACTCATGGCTATTATTGCAAAGTGAGCTGCAAAGCAATGATTCTCTCTCGATTATTAAAACTTGCAGGACTGATGCTCCTACATTAAATGGCTCCAGAGTGCTCTTCTTGTCTAATTAGGTTATTTCTACCACCCATCCCTTCTCACTATGCTAAAAAGATGTTATTGTTGCTTCTGATCTTTTGTACTCTCTAGTAGGCTGGGATAAGATTTACAGGAGAAAACAGGAATCTAAGCCCGTGGAACGGGGGTGGTGGTCTTTGCTATAATAGTGGGGTGGGACCTTCCCTACTGCATGGGCAAAGGCCCTTTCTGCTTGCTTCTCTTCTGCTGTCATCTGCGTCTGCTCTTTGCTCATCAGCCCTTATTTATAATTGTGTAATTGCTGCACCAGCCTGCCTCTTCCTTGACAGAGTGGTAAACTTGGGCCGAAATCGTAAACTTTATACCTCCTACCATGGTGCCTCACATACACAATAAACTTACAATGAGTGTTTGTAGAAATAAATGCATAAGAGATGTGCCGGCTTTCTTTGTCTCTATCTCTCCAAACAGGGCATCTGGATATCTTTTCAGGCTGATTGCAAAGTTGTCTAGAATCAGAGTAAAATCTGGACTCCTTATAATGGACAGAAGTCTGTTTTGGTTAGTACTAGATGATCACAGAAACCCCAGGTTCACTGATATATTTTATTTCTTTCCCAAAGATCCTGAGGCCTCCTGTCTGCAGACTCTGTTCCAAGACTATTTTCAGTTGTCCACGGGCACTACTGCACCACTGTAGGGTGTGGCTCTGCTTCTCTTTGTTCAAGGCCACATTCCTGTCATAGAATCCAGGCAGGCACAGGACAAATGGAGAGTCTAAACATGTGACCTCTATTATCTCTGTGGATAGTTCCTGGATAATATCATACAGCACTGCTGTTATGTTGTCACGATCCTACAAAACCACAGAGAAAGCAAGACAGTGGGGTGTTTATACTGGGTGGCCATGTGCTCAGCTGAAAGTTGATGTCTTTATAATCTGGGAAGGTGGGGAGAACAGACACTGGAGGAAGTAGAAAAGTCTTTGCTTCAGTGCGCCCCTGACTACTCAGATATCTGTGTGTTTTTTTTACTCTACAAACATCACTCCCTCCCTCCCCAAAGGAGGCAAACCCAAAGTCCTAAGCAGTTATTGCAACCGAACCAAAGTCCAAAATCTCTGGGTCATGTCTCATGCTCTTTTACAGATCTGTAGTGTTTTCCTTATTTTGGTGACCTACATACTAAAAGACAAGTTATCTGCCCTGCCCCTTCCCAACTCAGCTTGTACTCAGAGGATGAATGACATAGGAAAGCCTCATAAAAACTCTCATTCAGAGAAGCAGAGAGCGTGAAGCAAAGGTCAGGTGCTGTTCCAGAGTAATCACCACATTTTTTGGACTATAAGACGCACCCCCAAAGTTTGGGGGCAAAGGGAGGTGCGTCTTATAGTCCGAATATAGCTTTCCTGGCTCGCTGTTGGGGGGTGTTGGCCTATATTATTTATGTTATTAAATATTTTACCACATTGTTTGCTTAAAAATTTTTTTCCTATTTTCCTTCTCTAAAATCTAGGTGCATCTTATTGTCTGAAAAGTACGGTATGAAATGTGACCCTTCAGGGGTAACAAAGATTTCCTTCCCTGGCAGTAGATGTTTCTCTCATTGAACTTATTTATCCCTTAGGCCAAGGATGTCTAACCTTTGACATCTCTGGGCCACACTGGAAGAAGAGTTGCCTTCTTCAGCCATTTCTCAGCTGATGCCGATGCTTCTGGGCCTGGGGAGGAGGGTGTCACACTTTGAGAAGCACTGCCCTGGGACGCACGCTTTTGAGGATGGGGCAGATTGTGTTTTTCCATATTGCGTGCTCAACCCCCGGCCTAGAGTCTGACACACGGCGTACAATCATTAAATATTTGCTGAGTGGATTATTAGATTGGAAGGTTAAGAAAATCATGTGTGTTTGTTACCCATCTAACATACTCTGTTCCCAGAATGGGTGCTGGTTAAAAATAGAAACTGCTGTGCTCAAAACTCAAGTCATACCCAAATTTGGTGCCTGCCGCCTACCGTGGTGTTAATAGCTAGGTCTCCTAGCTCTTCACTGAAATAAGTCCATCAAATGATGAGAGTTCACATACAGAAGGAACAAGCTCTTTACATGGATGTGATGAAGATTAGACTAATATGAGTGCATGGAAGGGCTGAGTTCAATACTATGGTTATGGTTTTAGTAATTTAAGTTTGCTGTTTTCCAGTGATGTGAAAATGATAAAAGACCCTGTTGGCAACTCCGAGAATAGTTCTGTATATTCAGCCTATTGAGAAAAAAAAGTGTCCCCAATACTAGAATTTATCAATTGCCAGTCAGTACCTGTTCACCTATACTGGTTACAAACTGATGGCTTAGGTGCAAAATCCGCCTAGCAGATGTGTCTTGTTGGGCCTGCAGAGTATTTTTTAAATGTGGAAAACTCCACAAACTTCTACTGTCTGGCTTCTCCAGAAAAGCCTTTGGCAACAGACTGCTAGATGTAGTGAGCTCCTTGTGGATGGGTCAGGGGCTCCTCAAAGTGACAGTCACCCCCGACTGCTCATCCACCACCTGGTGCTCATTCAGTCACATTGCTTGCACGGCCCTCTTGTAGATGACCGAGTGTTCAGCCTGTAGTTCTGCCGTCTAACAGTCATTAGTGCACATGAGCTGTGTATCAGGACCTGACACTGGATATGAAGAGACGACTAAGATGGCCCTGGCCCTCCACCCATACACGGTCTAGTGGGGGAGACAGTCACCGAGGCAAATCATTGCACCGGTACAAGTGCCCTCATGGACATGGCGTCAAGGAGTACGGGAGTTTTACTGCTAATCGTTGCAAAAAATCGAGAGAGGAAAACGAAGGTATTTTTGTTCTTTCTCAGATGATGTCATCTGTGTGGGGAAGATAAAAATAGTGCAGAATGATTCTCAGCAAAGTGCATGCTTTCCACTGGGTTTTTACTCCGTTGTCGGTTTTTCCCTTTTCATGTGTAACTGCTTTGCTTATGGAAAGCATTTATTCCGAGCTCCTCTTATCTCTGTCACTGATAGCAGTAGGATAACAAGGCTATCTGCTTTGTTTTCTTTTCTTTCACGCTATCAAGCACGTGATAAAGTATTTCTTTGCAGATTACTGGTTTGTCAGTGTCAGCAGAAAAAAATAACCAGATAAACAAGGCGTTCCCACCAGCACCCGCCGCCCGCCCGTGTGCTTTGCGTTCAGCCAACGCTGTTTTGGGTTTAGCTGACTCTGGCCTACAAGACACTGTTCATCACCAACTTGTTCTACTTTCTATCAGAATCATCATTTTAAACCCGGATGCATGAAGCATCGTAATTGCGTGAGTAATGATGATAGAAGTATTATTCCATGTAGGATTTTGTAGGGGTGTCCAACCTTTTGCTGTCTCTGGGCCACACTGGAAGAAGAGTCATCTTGGGCCACACATCAAATACATTGCGACATGTGATCACAAAAAAAATCTCATAGTATTTTAAGTAAATTTACGAGTTTGTGTTGGGCCGCATTCATAGCCGTCCTGAGCCGCCTGTGGCCCGTGGACTGCAGGTTGGACACCCCACATAGACACACTTGGAGAAACACCTCCCTGTATATGCTTGTTTTTGCTTGTCATCTCTGCCCAGAAGAATTTTCATACCTCCTAGGAATATGCCCCTGATTATCTCTGGTACTTCCTGGCGGGAAAGAGCATAGCTCCAGGGCCACCACCTAGAGAGAAGAGGTTCTCAGGTTTAAAGTCCATCAATTTTTGTACGGGAGAGTATCTTGAACAATATGGTGCAGTCCACCAACAAAGGACTTTCAGGAACATGGACGTAAGATATTAAGTGCAATTACTAGGTCCAGGAATTTCAGGGTCTTCTTAAAGTGACTCCCAGCGACGACCACTGGACTTGTGTGTTTCTCATGTCTTGGCTGCACTTGCTCCATTCTCCCTGCACTGATGCCATCCTCTTTACGTTTCTGCTGTCCTGGTCAGTATTTCAGCTTTCTTCTGGTGCATTCTCTTACTAAAGAGAATAATACTTTATACCTGTTTTTTCTCTATAAAAATAAATATTCTTTTGTCTGGTGTGTAAGGAGGTAGTGATAAGAGTTCATCTGATAAAGATCAGAAAAGAAGTAAATATATATTATTATCAGGTTGTTGCAACCGAACAAAGGTCATCTTAAAGTTTCACAAAAATATGGCAGATGTTTCTTGAAAATCAGGCACTTGAAAGCTGAGTAGTACCGAGCATTATTTTGTGCTTAGCATGTTCAGAGGGGTGCGAATTTAATTCAGGTGAAATATCTCTTTAAAAGTCAGTGTCATCTGGTGTGTGTGAGAACCTGGAACGTGTCAATCTGGTAGGAAGATCCTACCGAGCATGTTACTAAAGCCCCCCTGTGCTTTCCAGTACTTTTCCTTTCCCGGGTCTTGGTCTCTGGTGTCAGCACACGGGGGGAATTGTTGTGACTAGAATTGACAAACGTGTTCAGATTTCCAGCTGTGTCAGTGTTCTTTGATTTTCTGCCGGCCAGTCCACATGTTACTTGTGCCTGCCCAAAAATGACATTGTATTTGTAAATGACATTTTAGTTAGAAACCTTGGGCAAAATCTACTAAGATAATAGAAAGTATTGGTGAAAATGGTTGACCTTCAATTCCAGTGGGTGGGAGTAAAATTTGCAATTTGATTTTATGTCGGTGTAGGAGGTTTTTTTTTTTATTATTATTTATTTATTTATTTTTAGAGAGAGGGGAAAGGAGGCAGAAAGAGAGGGAGAGAAATATCAATGTGTGGTTGCCTCTCATGGGCCCCCTACTGGGGACCTCGCACGCAACCCAGGCACGTATCCTGCCTGGGAATCGAACTGGTGATCCTTTCATTCAGAGGCCAGCATTCAATCCACTGAGCCATATCAGCCAGGGCAGGGTGTAGGAGTTTTGTAGAGGAGGCACGAAGGAAGCTCTCGCACTTGCCGGGGCCTGCCTTTGTCCTATCCCCAAGAAGGTGCTGAGTATGATTTCAGCGAGGTCAACCGCTGTACCTGGGAGCTGGCCCGGCCCTGCAGAGCCAGAAACCTGACTCAGTTAGCACAGCTGAGTCACCCCACCCCTGAGCATGCAAAGACCTGTTACCAGCTCCCCATAGAGCAGAGCGGAATTTATTAATTTGCAGTGGAAATTAGCAAGAGTGCCGCAAACTTGTGTGCTCCAGTCAGTCCAAACACTCTCTACAGACAAAACACTAAGAAGCCAAATAACAAATGGAAAGCTGGTTAGGGACCCTATATTTGCAAAGAGGGGTGTTACTCAGTTACCTACCCAAAGCCACACTTAGCCCTTGGACTGAATGGGTTGGGCTACATCACTCTTTGTCCACTGAAAGGGTTGGACATTCACTATGAAGCCTTGCTTCAGGCCCCTTCTGTCCCTGGCTTTCTGTGATTAAGCTGCTACTATCCCACTGGCTGTGCTGAAGCCACAGTGGCTATGCTTTCCCAGCCAAAGAACCGGTCTCTCTTTAAAGATTTTGCACGTATCTCTTCGGATCGTACAATCGCGAGACAACCTAACTCCCATCTTTTCCAAGTTTTTGGAATTTCCACTATGCTCTCATTCCCATATGCCAACTTTAGGTCCACATTCTAAATATAAGACAGACTTTTAGGAAGGCAACAATTTTCGAAGGATCAGAATCTGTGGTTTAAAAGCAGTTTCAGACTGCCTTAATTCAAATAACTGCTGTGCTATCTACTGGCTGTGTAAACTTAGCAAAGCTACTTTCAACTGTAAGTCTCGGTTTTTCCATCTGTAAAATGTGTATAATGATAATGCCTGCTTAGTAGGATAGTTATGATTACATGAGATGGTCCATATACAATGTTAAGCAAATTTCCTGGCATTTATTAAAATAAGCATTGCACTGAATGGTATTATTATTACTATTCATATTATAATGCATGCAATTTGTGTAAACATTTCTGATCATGTCTTACAAACACCATTCAGATGGAGGGACCTGGGCAGATCTGAATGGGGATTTTGGTTCTGTCAGTACAAGTGGCTCCCTGCATCAGTAGAAGAACTTCTGGGGTCCTTCTGATTGATGCTTACGGGTACACTGATAGCTGCTGTCCCTTCTTGTGGCCGAGTGCCATCAGAAATTACCTTTCAGTTGTTCTGATACACCTGCCTATGAGGACACAACCGTGGAGTGACGTGGTTTCTATTTTGAAACTTCTCCTGAAAGAGGGTGTTCTATTTTGTGAACATTCCTTCATCATGTCTACGGACTGTTTGTGTGGCATTAATTCTTTTCTAACCAAATTCCAATGCATCATCTTCAATAATTTCAGGACTGTATGTACATGTAACTACTCCATTAAGGAGTAGTTACTCCTCAATGTGAGGCTGATGTGGCCCCTGGTGAAAATGAGTTGACACCCCTGATCTACCACATTCCTTCCGACATCAAACCAGCGAAGTGCAGCAAACAACGTGTGTTCACCTTGAAAGGTCCTGCTGCGCACAGAGAGGCCTGGATGGTTTGATAGGATCAGGAAAAGAGAAATCAGATTTCCATTAAAAGAGATAGTAAGCTGGAACTGCAATAAAATACGCAACTTTTCTTACAATTCCTGGACAGTTTAGATATCAAGTTGGCTAATCACCATTTTAATTCTGAATTGATTCATTGCCATTATGCAATAGCTCTTATTTTATGGATCCGTTCATTGATAACATATATAAAGAGCCTATCCAAAAAACTCACATTGACTTTGTGAGCAGGAAAGTATAACAATATTGTTTTAAATTCAAACACACAGCCTACATCCCAGTTCTCGGTTGCTGCTTATTTTGCCTGTTCCACATACAATTCAGGTAACGGACCACTGACTCTCCCTTGCTCTGAAGAAGAACAAAGTAATATCTGTCATCATCTGGCATGAATTTTATAAAGAGGTTAAGATCTTACCCAGAGCTCTTTGGACTTTTTAGAATAAAAGTATCTTACTGATCTTGAGAGCTGAGTCATGGTTTGTAAATATCACGAGATGCTGAGGCAAGGGTGATGGAACATTGCTATTTCAAAGTCCCTTCCAGGACGATGCAGAAGAGCTGAACTAGGAATCTGGGACCCGTATTACTTAATGATCACATGGAGTTCTAAGTGGTCTATCGAACGTACGACAAAATGGTCCTAGGAAGAGCATTTCTTCCTGCCACATTGGCTTAACTTTTCCCACAGGTGCCCTGGTTTCTCACCTGCTGTGCTGCTGGCCCAGGCACCTTCTCCCCTTCCCATCCTGCGTGCACCTGGCTGCTTGACACCTGTCCTGTGTGGACTGGCCTTTCAGTCTGACTTAGGTGTCTTTCTGTGTTTTTCTTGTTTGATCCCATAATACTTTGCTCCTACTTCAATGCTACTGTTAACCAAGCAAAAATATATCATTTTCTTGTCCATTTTTGAATGCATAGTATTGGGTTGGCCAAAAAGTCCATGTGGTTTGTTCCATAAAATAAAAGACACATTTTTCATTTTCCCCAATAACTTTGTTGATTTGGATATTTTGAGTATGTTGGCTATCCCCCGCATAGTAAAATGTTTATTGCTCTCAATTAATGTCTTGATTTGATCACTATTGACTTCAACTGGTCTACCTGACCGTGAAGCATCATCATCCAGTGAGAAATCTCCAGCATGAAACTTGGCAAACCACTTTTAATATGTTTGATCAGTCACAGTACCTTCTCCACATGCTACACAAATCCTTTTTTGCATTTCAGTTGCATTTTTACCTTTCTTGAAATAATAAGGTATAACATGCCAGAAATGTTGCTTATTTTCTTCCATCTTCAGTAGTAAAATGGCTACACAAAAATTCACCAGTTTTGATTTTTTTTTAAATGTACACTGATATATGACAGCTGTCACAAAACAGTCTAACAAACTTGTTTTAAATTAAGTTAAAGACAATTAAGTGCTACTAGAGCCATCATATGGGAAAAAACCAAATGAACTTTTTGGCCAACCTAATAGACGTCCAATGTTTGTTGAATAAGGAATAAATGAGTTGATAGATGGAAAGAATTTTATTTCTGCCTGGGGTAGTTGGAAAGTTCTTACATTTGGATGGCTGTGGAAGGATGGTTAGATGTTTGTCAGCAAAGGAAGAGAGAGAAGGGCATTCTTGGTAGATAGAGCAGTGCATGCCAAGGATGAGGAGTTTCTGCAAACACGTGGTGGGTAGGGGAGGAGTTAATGCTTTGGGTAAGAACACAATGTTGGACCGGCCAGGAGAGATTAAATTAGGGAAGGCTTTTAAAGCTGGAACAGGCAGAAAAGAAAGCATTGTAACTTCATAGATAAGCAACTGATGTAATAAAAATGGATTATGTGTTCACAAACAATATAGAAGATAAAAAATATCTCATTCCTTTGTGAACTCTGATTCCATAAAGTTCAACATACCTTGGAAGATAAGAATAAGCATAAACCTGGGTGCTCTTTTCAGAAATACTGCATAATAAATTGATAGATGGAGACATATGGATCATTTCATAGATAGATTTGTAAGAAAATTGATTTTTATGACTTGCTGTGCATATGGAAATCTCAGACATTTTTGTACTTAATTAACTTTTAAGTTGGCCTTTGGGATTGAAAAGATCATTTCTAATCTTCCAATACCCTTCATCACATAATTTCAGATATCTGAGGAGTGAGTGCTATATTTTTGAAGCCATTGACTCCCAGGAATGAAATAGAATCCTGGAACTGTTAGGGAAAAGACCAGAGAAGACATTTTCTGCCTTATTGTGGGAGGTGGATCTAAAATGCTCCTTCCCCTCAGCAGGCATCATCGTGGCCAGCATGCTTCTCATTGTTAGAAGATGCTTCCATTCATCCATCTGTTCGACATCAAAATGACTTTCATTTCTTTGGCAAATGTTATTTTCCAGCTTTGTGCTTAGTGCACATATTTTGACCTGGAAAGAGGTAGAGAAAGAGAGCCTTTAGGTTTGTGTCTGAGCTGGGGTTTATAAATCAGCGAGCCCTGCTGTGCAAGGTGTTGGGTGTTTTGTGAGAAGCTAGACACTTACAGTCACATGTATATGTAGCAAGTCTGTCTGTGTGAATACCCAAATCAGGGCATTTACCCATGAGCAGAGGTGTGTTTTTTTGAGTGTGGAACCTTAAATCACGTGGCTCGGTAGTCAGGTACTATTTTCTCTGAAGAGCCAGACTATCTGGCTGTGTGAGCCTTATGATATCCGTCACAATGTCTTACCTGTGCCATGGTAGGCCGAAAGCCACCGTAGACAGTATGTAATGGAGTGAGCACAGCTGCCTTCTAATAAAACTTTATTTATGGTGCTGAAATTTGAATTTTATATAATTTTTACATGTCGTGAAATATTACGCTTTTTATGCCTTTCAACTATTGAAACACCAGAACATGCCTCTAGCTCAGGAGTCATACAGACACAGACGGCTAGTCGGGTTTGGCCCGCGGGCAGCGTTTGCCCACCCAGACAAAGACGGTCGTCTCTGCTTCCAGAATGACCGTCTGGATCTGCCTGATGGGTCCATTCCAAGCTGCATGGATGAGAAACATCCCTCCCTTGGAAGCCAGCTTTCACCTCAGTATCGATGAGAATGATTCTCACGCCAGCTATCAACCACTTTTTACAGCAGGTGGTTTGCATATGGAGCAAAGCAAGGACCAGATGGCGAGCCATGGGGGGAAGGCTGTGTGGGAAGTCCCGTGCCTACCTTCAAAGCCTCCCTCGCTTCAGCTCCTCTTCCCTTTTACTGACTCATGTCAGATTTTTCAGGAACTGATGCCAGCTAGGACTCCTGGAGGTAGAGAGAAGCAATGGAGAGGAACATTCAGTAGGAGCAGAGTGTTATTTCTTTCCAGGTTCCATTTTGTCTGTCTTTTTTTTTTTTTTTTTTTTGCAAGACCTGCCAGGGACATAGGGATGCAAGTTACCCTGACAAAGTGCCAGGCCTAACTGCTGAGTGACTGCTAACACTGGGTGGGGATTTTTAAAATACATATGTACACACACATATGTACTTATGTATATGTGTGTGTGTGCCAGAAGCAGACTGTTGTCAGAGTTTGGGATAAGAGATGCTTGTTAAGGAGTATCCTTGGGACCAGCATCTGGAGGGGAAAAGAAGGAAGCCAGAGGGAGGAGCGGAGGGGGGGGTGGGGACAGTTGGGGCTGTAACGCAGGCTCAGTGTCGAGACATCACGGGGAGCTCTGCAATTAGAGTGGCCTTCAGAGTTGTGCAGAGTTGGGCCAAGCCAGGCAGGTCTGCAGGGCCTGTCGCTGATTGTGCCGTCAGATTGTGGGAAAGGGTTTGACCTTGCATGAGGATGTCTCCTAGCGGGGGTGGGCCCTGAAGCTGCTGAGAGCTGCAGTCTGTCTTCTGACTGCTCTCTCAGACCCAGGCTCCCAGCCCTTCAATGAAGGGGTCTAACTGTCTGTCCGCTTACCTGTCTTTCTGTCCATCCATCCATCCATCCATACACCCACCCATCCATCTATGTATCAGTCAGTGTGGTGTGAGTGCGTGTGTCAACCTAGGAATTCTGATATAGATCCCAGCATAGTGCCTAGCACTTGAAATAATTGTCTGGAAAGATGAACTCTAATGGACGTCTGAGTAGGCATTAGAAACCCTATGGTAGTTACTCTAATTTTATTTAGTGATATAGGAAGGACCACAAAGTAATTGAGGCTTAGAGGAAAGAAGAGACTAAAAAGAATTTCTGATTCTCAGCCTGTTATCCATTTGGCCTTTTCTAAAAACCAGACAATACCTAACTATTAGATTGGAAGAATCATTGTACATGAACTGTGGCATTCAGTTGTAAGATGAAGTGTCTTGTGATTGTTTTTCCTGCTTTTAAAAGAGAAGGCTATTGGCGATCTCATTTGGAGGCTGAGGAAACAATTTTACTTTAAACATCTATATTTTAAACAACTTTAATTTTAATGCGCTTGATTTCTTAGTTGACTGGGCAGCATGGGCCATATGCCTTATTTTTCCTCAAATGAGCATACATTTTGGACAGTGTGCTTCTCAGGGCTTTCTGCAAGTTCTCAGGTTTCTTGGCCTCTCCAAAAAGATGCCCTATTTTTCCTTCTAAGGAGTTAATCTATGTTCATCCTCATTTCATTGTTTGAAAACAGAATCAAAATCATTACATTGCAATATCAATTACTTAAAAGTATTTATTTTGGTTTCATTACTAAGAATGAAGTTTGGCTTTGAGTAGTTTATTTTGAGGCTAGTGAGTTTATGCTAATGTTTTTTTATTGCCTTTATTTTGATTTTTCTTTTTTTTTTTTTTGTGCATCCTCTCTTTTAAAAACACATGGCCGATACTTTTTTTTTTTTTTGCAAGTTACTGCCATTGTTGACTGCCTCTCCCCTCTCCTCTTTGCCCTTGGCATCCAATAGGTCTCTAAGCTCTGCCACCTTTACCTTAGTGTGAGTTTTTGGATTTTGGCAGCTGCAATGACTGCGAAGGCTAGCTGCTAATTGCCTTACACCTGGAATATCTCAGTGGCCTCTGGCCACTTCTCCTGGCCTTCCTGGAAACACCCTGCTCTGAGCAGCAGGCTCATTTTCCAGAGCAGTCTAATCACTTCCCCATCTCTGGGAGCGGCTCTGTTTCCCACTGGCCCCCCCCACCCAAGGTCACTGCCTGCCAGCCTCTTATCACCAATGGCCTGGGCTCGCCCCTCCTCTTCTTGCAGTGCGGGCACCCTGGGGAGCCAGGTGAGTTTCTCCTCAAGGTCCTGCAGCTGCTCTTTCCTCTGAGATTCGCCTCCACCTGTGTCTGCCTGGGGCTCTTTCCCTCTCTGCCTTGGACTCTGCTCAGATACGCTGTTCACAGAGCAGAGTTCCCCGACCACCTGTCCAAAGGCCCAGCCCTGTGATGCTCTGTTCCCCTTGCCCTCCTTTATTTTTATTCATGGTGCTCATTGGTAGCTGAGAATATTTTATATGCTTCGCACTTATTTTTGTTTGTCTTCCCCAAGATGATGTCAACCACAAAAGCAGACCCTGCATCTGTCTGCTTTACTGATTATCCCGTGTCCCTAGAGGAGGGCGTGGGTCCTTATGCTGACCACCTGAGAAATTAGACATGTTAATAGAATTAAACATTTTTATCACACATGTGGCAGCATTTTGGAGAATTTAAAATATATTCAAATAAGAACATCTGTCCTTAGCTTCATGCATCAGTAATGTACTCTGAAATACTTCTTACCCTTCTCGCTTCCAAATCATGTTTCTCCTTCCTTCCAAACTCAGCTTAAGACTGGGCTTCTCCATTAAACCTTCCTGTGGCCGTATTTGAGGTCAGTAAATAGTACCTGCTTCTCTGCTCAGCATCTAGACAAATGGAGACACAGAGCAGAGCGGTAAGGCCAAGTAGATCAAATGACCACCATTATTATTGATAAAGGCTACCCTGGGGGGTGTGGTTTAGAGCTGCAGGCAAATGTGCCCCCCATGCTGAGCACCCTAATCAGAATCACTCAGCTGCGTGGCCACAGACAATACCACCCTAGGCCAGGCCCCTCCTCAGATGGGAAAGTCTTCCCTGCCGGAGGGAGGAGCGGCTTAAAATATTTCCATAATGCATTTTCTCTTAAACCCTTTGTGAATCTAGCCACCCCTTTATTTGCAAATCATCTGATCTTATACATGTAATTTCTACAACCGTTCCTTACCAACTTGCACAATAGTGCTTCACTATGAGTGTTCTAATGTGATGCTCCTCGTAAACACTCGGTTATTATCTTTAATTTCAAAGTGGGTCCAACCGAACTGCCCACAGCTTGAAGGCAGTGATTGGGTCTCACAGTTGCTGCAGGAATGCTGTGCCGTCATTGCGACTGTCACACTTCTGACACTGTGCTCTCCAGGGCTGCTACTCTCGGATATCAGCCCGACAGATTCGCTCAGTTCCTGTCGTGTAGCCCGAACACAGTCCATGTGTGGGTTTTTGTGTGAATCCACAGTGACTGCTCATGATCAGTTGCTTTGATTTTGAGTGGCACTTCCGTGGGAAACATATTATCTCTATTGCTCTGAGCTTCATTATAACACTCATAGATCTTTACAGAGAGAAATATGCACTGACTTGCAGTCCACGCATATTGAACAAGTGAACTAATCAGCAAATGTCAGTGAAGAGACAGGCACTACGACAGTTGTTTCAGTCATAATAGTGTAACGTACGGAGACCTCCCAGTCTCAGCAACTTAAAGTTGTCTTCGTCGCTCTTATTCCATGTCCGACACGCACGGAACATCGTTGGCTGCTGTGCCAGGAGGAAGCACGGTCTCCCTCCAGCAAATACATCGAATGCTCAGCAGAAGGGCACATCTCTCCCGCTCACCTCTCACTGGCCAGAGCTGGGCACATGACTTAGTGTTCAACACAGGGCTCCAGCTGGCATCCAACATTTCCCCAGATGGTGGAAAGCCGGAATTACTTGATGAAAGCATTAGGGATTATCTGAACAATGCTGGCTACCCTGAGTCAGAGAAATGGAAGCTTACTACATTACTGTGGCTGAAAGCATCTAGAGAGTTCCACAGGCTCCATGAAGGTGTTATATTCAATGGTCAAAACAGGGAAAGGTAACTGACTTACCTGAAGTCACATGATAAGTACAATCATCCTAAACAAAAAATAGGTCTGCTTGTAGTTTAAGGTTTGTTAACCTCAGCAAACAGTAACGGTGGTCTAACCTTACATCAGACTTAAGTTAATGTAGGTTACATAGTCTTGGTGCATAAGGAATGATCATATTCCGATTCAGATGAGCAGAGGAGGAAAAGAGCTGTGGGCGCTGAGTTTGTCTGCATTGTTCATTCCTCGCCTGGGTTTTATAATAACCTCTGGACCTTTCACTGGCTAGCCAGAGAGCAGTTGATCTCTGGAGGAGCCCACGATGGACCATGGAATCTTGTGTGTCTGTGTTAGTACTTCCATGTGGCAGGCTGAGGTGGTGGTTGTCAAGGCCAGGGGTGCTTCACATGTGAAATAAATATGCCAGCAGAGTGGCAAAACTTTGCTGTCAGTGAGGCAAAAGAAAAACATTACCTTCTTGGGAAAGGCCATGATGATCTCCGGGGAGGAACAGGAGAATTTCTTATTTTCTTGCTGTGGCATAGAGGGTAGGTTGGGACTCTTGTCCTGAAGTTATTTGTGGTCAGGGGTCAGAGGATCTGTATGGTGACAGGATCTGTTTTTACGTACACTTCTCCAAATGCTGGCATGTTACTGAGGAAGGATGAGGGGGCAGCTGCTGCCATCCCCCCTTACGGAGCAGAGCTGTGGTTAGCTCTTGATCTTCGGCCAACAGATAAAAAACAGTTTATCCCTCACAAATAACCTGGAAGGAGGAGAAACGATGGTCACCGCTGTGTTGTTCTGTGGCCACGATGGGTTCAAGGGCTCCGCGCCCAGCAGGCAGCCCGGGGACGGCTGGCTGTCTGTGTCAGCTCTGCGCTGCGGGCGCCTGGCACCACCAGGACAACACATTTCAGATACCACGCTTGGCATCCCTCTGCCGGGCGGCGCACAAATATAACCACATAAACAGCGTTTATCTAGACAGGCCCAGGCTACCACAAGGTAGAGATGACTAGGTTTCTGCTGAGGGTCGCCCAGTGGGTGAACACCTGCCTGGGCGAGTATCAGTGAAACATTGCATTCATGGCTTCCCAAGGCGGGTGGAGCTGTATGTAGGCTCACAAAGCTGCCTCCGTGATGAGCCCTCTGTGCCTCAGTAAATCATAACAGTGTCTAGACATTCTTACCAGTCATGCCTTTTGCCAGACATTGCTGTGATGTTAGAGAGCGGGTACCGGGTCCTGCCTACAGTGTGTGCATGGTGGGGGGGTGCGTTTGTAGGAAAGGGCTGGTGTAACGACAAGAACACTGAACAGCATGTGTACCAGAGCACGCATGTCAGTTTGAATGAGAATTTGAGTCTTTTAACGACAGTGTCGTAGCCTGTCTTCCAGAAGCTGTCTATGGGAAACGTGCTTTTATTTTTCTATGCGCTGTAAGGACAAACTTGGGAAGTCAGTCATGTCTGTGCAGTATAATATTTCAGCTAAAGGAATGGGGTCACCCCATGGTGTGGTGTCCCCCCCTTGTTTGCCCTGCGGATGCCATTCAGAGCTCCCTGTGCGGGGCCAGCGGTTCGTACCTCTGAAGGGCACGGTCCTCTCTCCAAGGCCTTGCAGAAGTGCAGACTTCCAGTCTTGCCCCCAGAGATGCCAGCTCAGTGGTCTAGGAGTCCAGGAATCTGCATTTGCCCGTAGCATTGGAGGCAGTTTCTGCACTGGGAATTCTCAGCCTCTGGTCCGGGGCTCAGCTGGGAGGTAACTTGGTAGGTACAGCCTCACAGCTGCTCCTCCCTGGGCGGCCTCTCCTCCTCCCTTCCCCGCACTCCCTGTCAGGAGGGAAGGTCCACAGTCCACAACCCGGAGTTCCAGTCTGGGGAGAGAACACCTACTGCAGAAGTCCACTGGCTTTTAAGGCAGTTTTACTCCTTTGGGTTGGAGAAAACTGCTCAGGCGACATTAGGAAAACCAAAGACATGTGGCTTTTCCATTTCTCTGCAGTTTAGCGTGAAGGCGGAGGAATTATTTTTCTACTGTGAGTGAAAAAAATGTCAGCCCCCCGCAAATTCTCCTGCTTTTCAATTATCTCTGCGTATGGCACATACAAATAAGTACAATATTACGTATTATCCTCAGGCTTTCCAAACAGTTTAAATTGTGTTCACGGTAGTTTCTCATAATGAAAAAGGGAATAGAATCCCTGGCTCGTGAGCGGTGACGGTCCTTCGAGAGGTAAACATCACTAAATGGACTGCCATCCTTCCTCTCCTTTTATTAAATCCGGTCCATCACATGTGGAGGGGTGATGACTCCGCATTTAGTTGACTGTGTCTTTAAGGGCCATGTATTCTTACCAGGCTATGTAATGTGATTCAAGCTGATGCCATAAGCCGGATCATTAGCGAAATGCCCTTCATTCTTTGCTTGGTGAATAAACATTGTCTCTGAATTTTATTATGGGCAAGCTAGCAAAGGGGGCCAGAGGTGTTTGTTGTAGCTTTTTTTTCCTTTAAGAAAAATCAGTGGAGTAACACTGGATATTGGACACTTATCAGCTCTAGCTTGTATACTTTTTACTGCTTAGAGTTGGAATAATGAAAAGGAAAAAATGAAGGTTGTGATATTAGGAGAGAAAATTCTGGTAGATCTGTAACAGTTTAGGTGTTTTTTCTTGGTTCTTTTAAAATATTTGTCTATTGTGTCTCCAATTTCACACCGAAATCTAAAAAGACAGTCTATTCCTCACTATCACCAAGTTTTATCTGTGTTCTAGAATAGTAGTTTTGAAAGTGTGGTTCCCAGGCAACATCAGCCAGCACAGCCTGAAAAATTCTTATTTTTAAATAAAGTTTTATTTTTTTTTTTGAGAGAGAGAGATAGGAAAGAAGCTAGAAGGAGAAAGAGAAATACCGATATATTGTTCCACTTATTCATGAATTCACTGGTTGCTTCTTGTATATGCCCTGACTGGGGACCAAACCCGCAACCTTGGCATATTGGGATGATGCTACGACCAACTGAACCACCTGGCCAGGGCGTCTGACGGTGCAGATTTTCAGGCCATACTCCAGGTGTACTGACTTGGAGCATCTGGTTTAACAGGCTCTCCAAAGTGATTCTGGTATAAGCGTAAGTTTGAGAGCTATGTTCTAGAGAGAATAAAATAACATTCTTAAATTGATGATTAGGTAAAAGTGAATGAGCAGAGATTCAAATTCACTTACATATCCAGATAACTGATTGGCTTTTTCCCCTGTGTTCAGTGTTTACTTTAACTGAGAATCTCTATGACTCATGCATGACTCTGGAGAGGAGTTTTATGTTTTAAGGTCCAGAGAGTAAAATCTAAATAAGAAAATCCTATTTTTGCTCCATATTTTAAGAAAGCAAATTATGTCATTGGCATAAAGACGTCATTCTTCAAACTGGCGTTAGGTAAATTGTAATTCAGGTGATGCTACCTCCTAAACTGTCTCCATCAGAGTCAGCTCTCCTTTCAGACTGCAATTATCCTGGCCTCCTGTTTCCTTACACTTTGTAATGAAATCTTTTTTTCTATTATTTTGCATTTAACTGCGGTTAACACCTATCTCCAAAGATGGGACTGAGAAAGAAGTGGTCACCTTTCAGTTATATCTGGAAGAGACAATAAAAACCAAAAACCCCCATTTTGAGCCAAACAGTGCTCACGGAAGTTAAGTGGCTTACAACATTCAGATCTCCCGTGGTTTAGCTTAGCATGTTTTCCATTGTTTGTGGTTAGCATTTCTTTTACATAATTAGAAAAAGAAGATTTTAGAGTTCCTAAGGAATTTATTTTTCTGGCATGAAATCATTACTGAATTTCATCTTTGCATTTTTATCTTCTCCTTTCTTAATAACAGACATGGACAATTGAAAGCTTCCTGCATGATTTGCAGAAGTAATTACTTGCTCAGATGTTGCCAAGCAGAACAGCAAATTCATTCCAGGACTTTTTTTTTTTTTTCGCGTGTCGAAAATGATTGCAGTTCTTAAAAATGGAAATGAGCAATGGTCCACAGTACAATTAAAAGCATCGGGACAGAACTTAGTGCTTTTTTGTTGTCGTTGTTGTTAGTGACTTAAAATGGAATTAACGCTCGAATTAATCCCTGGAAAATGAAAGGAACATCTGGTGCAGTGCATTATTTGGACTTTTTATATAAAAGTGATTACCAAGTGGGTACTTGCTGCGCTAGAAAAACTTTAACCTCCCTATCCTTAGCTCTTCCTTTTTAAAGTCAGTCAAATGATACTCATTTCTAAATAGAAGGTTAATAGCTCCACCCATAATAACACTGACAACCTGAAGACTACAGTTGCTGAGCTGAGTGGTGTTAGCAACTTTCTGACTATATTCTTGTGCTAGGTTCACAGAAGTGATTCGTGCTGATACACATGAAACCCTTGTGATTCTGAAATGCCAGAAAAGACTTGGTTACATCACTAATTTGATATAATAATAATTCTTGAGAGGCAATCTTGAAATAATATTAAGAGATCTAGGATAAACTGTGGTTGATTTCTGGAGTTCTTCTCCCTGACCCTTTGCTAACATACCCCTGATATTAGGTAGGCATTCATGCTCCCGCATGTTTTAGAGCAGTGCAAGGCATGCTGGGAAGGACCATCACCTGGGTTCCATGAGCCCCGTCCTAGACCTACTGATTTCTGGGCACTGAATAAGCTCTCTAAGTGTGTCTTGTGTGCACTCAAGTTTGAGAACCCTGCTCCTTTGGGGGTTGATTATATCTAAGCCAGTCTCTTTGCCGGTGATTGACTTACGCCGCACACAGCATGCACAGTCCAATTCTCGCTGATTTGACCTAAAGAGATTTCTTCTGGGCAGCTGCTGGGAACACTTTTTTTTTTTTTTGGCTATTTAAAGAGGCAAATGTAAAAAGTGGATGCCCTCTCCCATTTTTTTTTCAGTTTCTGGATGAAAGAAAATGTGAAAATGCAGTGCATGGGGCTGCTGAATCTGCCTGGTGCCTGCAAAGGCCACATACTGATGATGTAGAATAGAAATAGGGAAGGAATCTGGTTCAAGGAAATCTGAAAGCACCTGCTTTGGGACTTCTCATTTCGTGGAATTTCAAAACAAACAAAAACCCAATAATTGCTTAAAGTGTTGAGAGTGCAGTTTCTTGTTTATTTGCTCATTATTGGTGAATAGCCTCTAAGGCACGCTTGAACACACAGAGTCATTTATGACACTTAGCAAATAAAACTTGTGGTTGATGAGGGTGTTATTTGAGTCTGGATGAAGGATAAAAACTCACCTCTTTTCATGTCACTTCTTTTTTGAAAGTTGTTTTTTTGAGAAGTTCTTTAAAGATGTGTTTACCCCTCTGCACAGTGCTAATTGGCATATAAATAGTAGCTGTTCTTCTGTTAATATTTCTGGGTAGGAACATAAATATAATTATTTACTTGTTTAACTGTTGTTTATTTGCCTTCTTTTTGGCACCATGAAGGCATATCCATATGGCAGAAAAATGAGAACTGTATCCAAGGCTGAGAAATCATAAAAGAGTTGCCACCCCTTTCTATAAAATGCTCTACTTACTCCTCTGAAGAGCTGGGCTTTTTTTCCTTATTCTGAATGTTCAGATAGCTTTTAGGTAGACAGATTCTGAGAAATCACTTTACAAACTAATTCTGAAATATGTCATAAAGATGTAAATTATTCACATATACACATATTCCATTGGTTATGTTTTCTGATGTTGTGAAATCTTTTCTGAACTTCCTTGTAACGTTTCTTTCTCAAATCTATTTCCCCCTGAAATCTACTCAGCTGTACTTTTAAAAGCTCAGTAGTTTTGTTATTTTCAGTTGAACTTTTTCATTCTTATGTATTTATAAAAATGTTCAATCATTTGCAGAGAGCAATCTCTGAAACTGTTTCACATCTAAATCTATATCTCTAGATACACAGTATTACTACTGTTTGTAGTCTACAATATTTAAATACTTCTTTTATTTTACTTGATAAAATAACACGGAAATTTCTTATTTTGTAAATGGCCATCTTATGTGAATTGTTAACCATTTTAGGTACTGATTTCTAGATTACTAGAATTATACTTTCTGCATTGTTTCAGCCCTTGATGCGTTGGGACAGGCCCCGTGATCTAGTAAATGGTTGTTGTTGTATTTACAGTTGCTGCCTGTAAACTTTAAAAAATATATTTACTCCAGAATTCCGCCCCCCCAAATATTCTTTATTTGGCAAACCTGCATTTATCGATCAGGGTTCACCTACAGTGTTTCTTCCTCGGGGAGGCTCTTCTGATAGTTTCAGGAAGAATTCGATGCTCTTTCATCTGGGTTCCTGCTGTAATATTACTTTGAATTGAAATGTGTGCATGTATGTGCATATTCGTCTGAGACCATAGGATCTTAAAGTCAAAATTACCTTCTAACTTATTTTTATTACAGTACCTAATCTAACTATATCATATCATATAGTAGGCACTCAGGAGATATTTCTGGAAGGAAGGAAGGAAGGAGAGAGAAGAGGGAAGGGAGGGGAGAGGGGAGTGAAGGGGAGGGGAAGAGAAGAAAAAAGAAGGAAAAAAGAAAGGAAGGGGACAATAGAATGGATATACATTGCATTTAATCATATCGTAGGATTTGCAATGTTGGTTTCCATAGTTAGACAATGCTGTCACCCGACAAAAATCAACTCCGGGTTGCTAAATAAAGAATGTACAATGTGAAAAGAAGAAATAATTATAGCTGACACTTCTGCGGTGTTTCTCTGTTCCAGGCACTTTCCCAAGCTCTATAGTCGGCGTACGACGGGCTGGGGGTAGGAGGGTGTAAACGCATTCAATCTTCAAAATAGCCCCGGGAGGTGGATACTATTATTTATCATTTCTATTTTTCAGATGCTGAGATTGAGGCACTTAAACTGTTGACTAGTTCCCCAAGTTCAGAAGCTAGAGAGGAGCCACACTGAGATTTTTACCTACAAAGCCTCGTTCTGGAGCCTGTGGTCTGCACCTAGTGCTATATACTGCCTCCATAAGCACAAACGGGGCAAGCTCAAGTTCCAGCGTTTTTGAGAAGAGAAGGGGCAAAACTTGAAACCCTTTGCGAGGCAGTATTTTCTGTAACCCTAGAGTGAGGTTTCTGAGCCTCCGGCCCCACCAGCGGTTCTGCCCCGTGCTGCCTGTGGGCGAGTTTTGGGGTCCTTGACGCACTTATGTAACTCAGCCGCATCTGCACATCGAGCATCTTCCCCTTGCTTTAAAGGGAGGCTGTGAGAACTAGTGAGATGACGCCCGAGAGCATTTTAGGTTCGTAAGCGGGAACAAGATCTACGTAGGAAAGGCGATTTAACGTGTGTCCGTCCTAGTCCTTGATAGACGAGGTGAGGAGTACGGAACTCCCTCAGCCCCAGGCTGCGTCTGTGCCGGGTCCCAGCGAGGAGGACCCTACTCAGAGCAATAAATAGGATTTATGTACCTATTATATTCTAAGCATCTCCTATGTGTCTAAATTAGTTTTGAAACATAGGCAGATCACTTTGTTCTTTTAAGAGCTGGCATGAAAAGTTCCCTTAAATAGAGAACCGAGTTTGTTGGGAAGATTCCTGGTGGAGTGCGCATGGGCAGAAGCTGGAAGCGGCCTGTGGGGGAGCAGTCCTAAAGGATGCAGAGGCAGAGCCCTTGGTGTCTCACAGGCCGGCGAACGGGTGTGTGCATCTGGGGTGTCTACGGGACTGGGAACAGGGACAGACACCTGGAGAAACTGGACCGCCACAGTGGGGTGTAGCCGCCTCCCTGCTATCCCCTCAAATATTAACTGAATTCTGGGAAACCTTGGAGGGAAGTGAATACCATTCTTGTGGAAACCTGCAGAAGAGCTGAGTTTGAGCTCAGTGTGATGTGGGTGCAGAATATGACCCAGTGTATGGATTGACCTGAGCCAGGCGAGGAATTTGCAGAAACCTGATGATGTCTTAAGACTTCCTCAGATGAAGGGTCAAAGCAACCCTACGTGAACTTCAAGGACATAGAATCCTAGCTGACATCTAGGTTATGGTTTGTGGAGCAAAAAGGCAAGGCCATAGCAAACACATTTAAGATCCCAAGATCTGACATTTTCTGTGTAATCTCTTGGGAGAAGGCAAATGCTTTCGCTTTTGAAGAAGGCAGCCCTCCTTTTTATAACACCAAGTTTCTTCAGGCCTCACCCGTCCAATGAGTGGTTCAGAGAAAAGAGATTGATCAGTGATGATTTCTAGTTTTTCCGGCTCTTGCTTCTACCCGCAACTCCCTGCAGTTTCCCATCAGTTCTTCTCAAGCTTCTGTGGGAGGCCCTGGGCATGTTTGTGCATCCACATGATTATATCAGCTTCCAGCGGCCTTTTGTGGTTCTATCGGGGACCCCATGGCTCTGACCCGCCCACTGAGCATCTCCTGCCACAGTCTGGACCCCACAGTTCTCTGACACTGCCCTACAGGGAGTTGAGATTTGTTTCAAATAATTACTGCTGTTCCCACTTAATGTTATAGGTTTAATGAGACAGCTTTTTATTATTATTATTATGTTCTTTGCATGCCTCCTCCAGCTCCCTACCTTGGCCTTCCATAACAATAAGACACAAATCTAAAGAGAGGACTAGCTGTCCTCAAAGCCTCGCTTCCCATATGTCGACTCATGCTTTCATAAAGCTTAGTAGGGAAAGTTGCCCTTTCGCCACTTCTGGGACTGTCCTCTAAGCACACCCTTTGCTCTCGCCTCCCCTGCATTGACCCTTGACCTGATGAAATCATGTGATTAATTTGGCCAGTAACTTCAGGAAGAATAGCTGAGCATCTCAGATCCGGCTCCACCTTTAGTCTTCTTCTTGGCATCAAGGTTCTTCTACAGGGACACAAGTCCTCTTCTTCTGCAGGGGCAAGCCCGTTCTTGAATGGTGAGGGGACAGGGAGGCTGGGGGTGCCCAGATCAGAGCTGTCATGGCTGGGGGGTAAATATGCATCATTTTGGGATGAAGTATCATCAAGTCAATTTAATGTTGAAACCTAAAACCATGTTCTCTCATCTGGCCCCCAAGCCTTTGAGTGATGGATTTTGGGGAGAGTACACTTGCCAGGGAGTTGGGGATTATTGCTGTGGAGTGTAGGGTGTGTCCCCTCTACTGAGTCCAGTTGTAACTATCTGGACTGAGGCAGTTATTTTATAGACAGGAAGGAGCAGCTTTTTCTGAGAGCCATTGACCAGGTAGAATCAATTGCATTTGGAGGTTGAGTAGACATGGAGAAATGGGAAGGAAGAGGGCACTCTTGATCTAGACTAGACTTGAGGTCTCAGATCTAAGGGTGTTGCTGAGGTTAAGTGCCGAAGGTCACAGTAGGACAGGCCATCGGATAAGTCCCCAGGAGGCCACCCTGGTTTATGTCCTCTGGGGTTCACGGGCACTTGTGAGAGTAGCTGTACTGGGTCCCAAGAGGCCTCGGCCTCAGCAGTCACACAAATGCAACAGCCTTATTTTTTATTCATTCATTTAACAATCCTTTATCAAGCAGGTAATGTGTACTAGATGGTAGGCATGTGGATTGCAAAGAGCAATCAGAATGCTAAAGTACAGTACTCACTAAAGATCATGTATTCATTCAACAGTTTACTCTTTATTTGTTCAACTTGCTGAGAAGATGAAGTGCCAAGTGGCTGAATTTAGTGTGAACCCACTGAACAGCTTCCTTGAAGTTGACAACTGTATTTGCATAACGCAGAATTTGCCAAACACGAGGCCATGAGTGAGTTTTAAAAAGTGATGAAGGAGTCCTCAACAGAACTCTGTAATTACCCTCAGAAAAATAATTAGCAGTTACAGAAGCACAGGGAAGCCAGCATTTACTCTTTTCCCCCTAAACCTCAAATGTTGCAAGTTGATCATCGTTAGACATTTATAGTAGCGTGGTCTTCTAGAAGCTTCCAAACAACTTTTTTCACCCCAGATTTTTACATTAGGAAGTCAGACCATAGTTTGTCACACTTTACGGGTGGCTACACCATTTATAGGATTTACTTTCTGACAAATTTTCAAAGGACAGTTTTACCGTTTTCTTTCTTAGGGACCTGTTTTAGTTCCTTTTTCTTTTGTTCTTTTCTTAGCCTAACTGAGACCCATACATCCCTCAGTGTCCCTGCAGATTTCTTCTACTGAGCATTAGCTGTTGAAATTCTCCCACAAGATAAGGGTCTGGAGCTTCACTGTTTGGAAAGCCTGGCCTACCATAATCCTCTCTTACAGACCTTCCGTGCCGGTTAGCAAAGACCTCCAGAAGCCTTCCATTGGAGACATCTCTTCAGTACCCTTTCTCACCCAGTATTACACAGACATTTGACCACTGAATCCCTTTTCCTGACACCACCTACGAACTGTGTTCCGCTCCCTGGGTATCCTTCAGAGCCTAGGCAAGGATATTTAATGAAATAAGAAATGTTATCTACTGTGGGATGATAATCTTCAGAGCACTGTTCATGCAGACACACTTTCCTGGGATGAAAGCCTTCTTCTGGGGTCTAAGTATGTATGTAGAATCCCTGCCTCTAATCTTCTCCCCAAATCCAAGCTGGGTGTGAAACATGATGATTTACTCTAGTTAAAATATGCCTAACTCATGCACTGCCCCTCCTAACCCCCCATGTCCCATTTCCCAAAATGAGCAGAATTCCCTGCTGCCTCAAGGAAAACAACTGACAGTATGCATTGCCAGTAACATAGTTCAGGCTTTTAGTGAAAGTTGGAATTTTGTAAAACTTATGAGGGTGAACATGACAGCTTCCCGGTAATTAGAGACTTTTCTCATTAGGTTGGAGATGATGTTAACAAATGTCATTTTTTAATATTGTATAAGGGAATGTGCCAGCGTTTGAGAGATCTGCATCACACGATGAACCACTGTTTCCTAAATGACCAAAGTACTATATTCCACTCGAAGTGCAAGATAGACCAATTGATTTTAACGTCATAGGGGATGGAAAGTTGATTGATAAGGTCTCATATTCTGCAGCTCAACTAACCATTAAGAAAACTGTAGTATTTTGGTGTAGTATCAAAGAAGAATATCCTCAATTGTCTTAAAAGGCTATTAAAATATCTTGCTTTTTGAAGTATTTTCTGTGTGAGGCCAGATTTTCTTCAACCATAAGACATAATGCAACAGATTGAATGCAGTATAAATAGGAGAATCTAACTTTTCTTTTCAGTCACACATTGCAGAGATTTGCAAAAATGTAAAATAATGCCACTCCTCTCACTAAATACATTTTAGGAAATATAGTTATTTTTGTGATAAACATTTATGTTAACATGCAATAGATTTAATATAATAATTTTAAAGAAAGTACACACACACACATATATATATTAGATTGCTCAGTTTTAACTTAAAAAGTTGTAGGTAATAATAGATATAACCATTTGATGGAAAACTTTGTAGGGTTCTCAATCATTTTTAAGAGTGTGAAGGGTTCCTGAGATGAAAATGTTTGAAGACTACTGGGTTGGAAAACTCTTTCTAGAAGACAAGAGATTTGGCATTACATGGCATGAAATAAGATAGTGGCCAGAGCAAGACAGAGAGTTTTCTTGTTTGTTTAATTATTTGATTGTGTGGATCTTAAGGATAGAAACTACTTGCTTATATTTATTTCCTCATGGAACGTACCCAGTAGAGTAGTGCATTACAAACTGCCCGTTACACTGTGTTCCGTTAGTAGGCTGTGAAACCCATCGAGAAGGTTGTCCCTTATATATTTTTTAATTTTAAGGTAATGGAATAAGACGGAAAATGCCAGACTTTATTACTCAGAGGACTATAAATATTGTTTCATAAAACTTTTGTTTCAATTAAATCAGTGTATGTAGGAATATGCATATTTATACTGAGTCAAAATGAAAAATGTCTTTCTTACTGTAGATTGCTGTAAGAAGTTTGAAGGCCTTTGCAGGAGAGAATGTTCTGGCGCTCTCCCCAGTGGGAGGAGGTTGCATTAGCCTGTGCTCTACCTGGGTTCGGCCTCATGCCGTCTGAGTCCTCCCAGCACTAGCTGTTGTTCCCAAGACATTCCCAGATTTCTTACCCAAGGTCCTTCTAGTCTTTGTTGGCTTCTCCATTGTGACCTTAGTCACAATCTGATTTGAATTACATTGCAGCGATTCCTCCCCCTGTGGTTCTTTCCCCTGGCACTCCTGTCCTGTTTGCACTCAAGCCTGTGTATGTATAACACTCTTCAACTTGACCTTGAGGATTAGCACTCCACACACTATCTCTTCCGGCCCAGCGAATCCAGAGCTTTCTTACTGCTGTGGCTTCACTTGTGTCCCTCCACTCAGTTGTTCTGATCTGTGGTCGGGGTTTGAGGCACAGCTTGGAGGATCCTGTCTCTGGGAAGTCATCCTTCCTGTCACAGCCCGCAGACCACAACGGGCATTGACCATTTGGACATGCAGAGTCACAATAAATACCGGCCGCTTTAGTGAGGCATTGGGAGAGAGTCATTTAACATTTGTTTCAACAACCACCATTTGGATCGAAAGATGTGGGTTCCGTACAGTTGCAAATGTTCTGTAAATTCTAGGAGCAATTCCCAGCAAATGCACGAGGACAACCAGAATGTGATGTGAGAGCATTTCAAAGTCATGACTGAAGCACAAAGAACTGCTCTCACGGCATGCCGCCACGTGGAAATTTTTCGGGGTGGGATAAGTCTTTCCCCCACGTTTCCCTGAGAGAAGGCTACCTCCCAGGGACATTTGTATTATATTTGAAGGGAGCATTGGCGTTGCTTTCTTTTAGTAGTATATTTCATTGAAATATCACTTTCTACTGCCATGCTCTGAAATGTATGTCCCTGGACCATTTGCTTCTTAACAGCTGTGTGAATTTGAGTCTATTGCTTCAATTTTCAGGTCCTTAGTTATAATAATTACATTATCTGTATTGCATGGTGGTTAAGAGCAAACTAAAGAATGTACATGAAAGTAGAGCGTAAATTTTACTCAGTAGTGTATGGCCATTCTTTTTTGCTCTGTGAAGAAAGTCAGATCTGGTGCACAGAGCATCCACGGCAGTAGGCGGCCAGCAACCGTGGTCAGAAACATGAGCCCAGTAACTTCTTCTGTGGAAAATTCATGTTAATTAAAAAAAATCAGCATATGTGTTTGTAAATAATATCTTTTGGAGAGGAAGCTCACAATCCTTTGAAAAAATGAGTTGGCATAATAACTAATGGTCTCCACAGCTGAAGGATGAACACGTGGGGGTCCAGTGTATTCTGTTTATTTGTGTCTATTTAAATTTTTTTACAGTAAATGTTTCAAAAATCACCCGTATAATGCAAACTTGAGACTAGTTTAAGTGTAGATCGCACAAGATTTGGTTTCATATCATGCCACTGTCTAAGAGCGCAGTCTTCCTGGATGGGACAGATCCGTTGCCTTCTGTGCTAGCCAATCCGTAACACCGACATAAAGATGCAGTGTGGCCCTTTAGAACTCAGGGTAAAGAAAGTTTATACCTCCAGAGGAAACGGATCCAAAACAAGTGACCAGGCAAGAAGAAAGGAAGACACACTAAGCCTCACAATGCCAACATACTGTGGGGGACAGTCACTTTCCCCCACTGAGTCCGTTGTCCCTGTGACTGACTCTCTATTTGAGAATTCTTAGTATCCAGGGCTCTCAGTAACCTCAGGGTTTCTGCTCTCAAGTATACTTTATAAATGTTTTTGATTGGAATTCCTTTAGTTATAATTCCCACTAAGGATCTTACCATTTGTTCAATAGAAATGTGATTAGCCAAACAAGGAAATAATGAAAAAACTAAACAGAAATAGTGTGTATGGGGAGGGGGAAGTAGGGAGAGAGGGAGAGGAAGAAGGGAGAGTAAGGAGATGAAGAGGTCAATTAGGGCTTTAAAAATCTTCAAGGGCTTTTTCTCAGTCCTTATGAGCAGACAGAGAGCTCTCTCCTCTTAAAAGTGAAATTCTTGGTCCTTCGGGTATCATTCATAGAGTCCATACAAAGGGACCATTCACACCGAATCCCTAATTAACTTCCCCATTAAAGAAAGAATGGAAGCCGTGTGCTTCCGTTTCCACACTAAAGTGTGGTATTTTTGGTTCACAGGCTGGTGCTCGATCCACTGAGCCTAAAGTGTCATGTTTCCTATCGATTCATGTGGGTGAGCAGTATCACTATGACAATCATAGTGTTACATGAATTTAACTTGGAATCACATGTCTGTCTGTGTGGGTCTGACTTCCTTGTATGTTTTTACTCATTTATAAAATAATAATAATAATACTTATACCATAGCTTTCATTGTGAGAATCAAGCCGGATAATATTATCTGTGGGTTTATGTTAAGTTATAATCTTCCTTTTCAGAAGCTGCAACTATAATATCAAATAAACTTTGCAAATTTTCAGAATATGTCGCTACAAGACTTTCTACTAATAAAATATACAAAGGGTGTGGGTGGGATGAAAGTCCTCCTTTGCATCTCTTCGCCTTTGTGAGCTTAAAAAGTACTTCCATGCAGAAGAGTAACCCCCAATCTTGTCAGAGCTCGGTCCCAGACCTGGTTCTAAATGCCTCGTTCTCCTTCCGTTATTATCTGGCACCCGCTCTTCAGCAGTTGTCTTCTACTGAACAGGGAATCATCACAGCCCATGTGTTTGGGTGGAGATGCAACAAAAGCTTCCCAGAGGTGATATATACTGTGTAGATACACACGCATTCATATACACACATATATGTATATACATAAACATACACCCATAAATGTGTGTATATACATGTGAATGCACATATACCTGTGTGCGCACACGTCACAAGGCACATTTTAGGTCACCCCTGGAATGTAGAGTGGTGTGTTGTATCTTGCACTTGCACACTGCTGTGTGTCTCTCCTTTCACACTGCCGCCACAGTCACAACATTCACATCACTTTTGAAACCAGATGTGTGTGTGTGGTGTGTGTGTTTCTTACACCAAGCAAATCTCTGGGATGCCAGTTGAGTGTCTTACAGTTGAATCCTGGCACGAGTTGGAGTTAGCGAAGACACCCCACATTAAGAGCCCGGTCTCGTGAGACTGCCTCCCACTGCAGATCATAGATAGCAGGTCCCCAGGTTACCCACGACTTTGTCCAACGTGGCTGCAAGTCAGAGGTCCCCAGGTCCCCTCTCCTTCTTGGATTGATTATTTGCTACAATAGCCCACAGAACCCAGGAGAACATTTATGCTTAGTGGTTTATCATATAAAAAAGGATATGATATGATCGAAGATGCAGCTGAACAGCCAGACGAAGAGATACACAGGGCGAGGTCTGGAAAGGTTTGAAGAGCAGGAGCTTCTGTCTCCATGGACTTGGGATGTAGATCTGTTCCTAGGAGCTCCCTGAACCCAACTCTGTTGGGACTTGTATGGTGGCTTCATCGCCTGGACATGACTGATAATAGACTCCATTCTCAGCCCCTCTCCCCTCTCTGGAAAATCAGAAGGGGTAGGGCTAAAAAGTCTAAGCTTCTAGCCATGCTGTGGTCTTTCTTGTAACCAGCCCTGAGGCAGAAGCCCACCAAGAGTCACCCCATTAGAATAAAAGACACTCTATGACCCAGGAAATTCCAAGGGACTTAGGAGTCCTGTGTCAGGAACCTTATATATGAAATATTTTCCATTATTTCACACCTACGTTTTAAAAGCATGCTGGACATGCCATTAACAGTCACCCTCCCTAAAGGATCCATATACAAGCCCATATATGTATAAAATGTGACATAGGATTTTTTCTCCTCTGTAATGGTAGTTCCAGTCCATCCCAGCTGCCTCTTTCTCCCCTAATGGTACCTCCGCTCTGATTCCCGTCACCTGGAATCTGTCCTTCCAGTCAGACAGCCGTGTGTTACATAATTTATGCTGCATCATATTGTACCTTCCTTAGTGTAATGCTAGGTGGTTGTCTGAGATTCACATCTAGTTCCCTGCTTGGCATACGTCTTCGTGGTTGCCTTGGCAGCCTATGCATTAGCACGTGATACGTGCTTTGAGATAAGGAATGGTGGCTTACAGGAGTGAAGTGCTGTGTGATGAAAGATGCGTCCTGACAAGGGTTTAGACATGCATGAGGGACACTGAGGTCTCTCCCAGCCCTTTAGGTGATTGGATGCTGTTAGTATTTGTCTGTTTCCTCAGTATGTTCCATCTACACTTTAGTCACATCCCTGGACGAAATGGAATGCATTTGAGACCTAAGTTAGTAGACATAAATGAAAAAATAACAATTACAAATTTTGTATATGTATTCCATCAATCCTATTATGCTTTCCTAGGGATATAACTCGATTTTCATCATCACATGGTGTTACACATATACATAACATTCAAGAAAGCACTTAATAGATTATAGAAAATAGATAGTTTTTGCCTGTGAGACACTATGATAATGCGGCTCCTTCCTGCACATAATTTTATGCATTTCAGGTCAAATTAGACCTCTGAGGTCTAACAGTTATAAACCTCATGCATCTTGTGGAATCTGGAGAGTGAGAAAAATAGTTGATACAAGGATTATTCCTTCAAACCGGTCAAAATGTGATCATATCCCTTAATTATGTTAGACACACATACATAATAATAGTGTAGTGGCATATTGCTATGACATGACCGTGTCTAAAGCGTTTTCGGGCAGCGAATGCGCTCCCGGCAGCAGCAGAACACAATTAGGATTTTCGGTCGGGATTTCCCCTTAGCCTGGCGGAACCCTTCCAAGCCACCCGCGGGTCGTGTGTGCTGCTGAGCCTGTCGTGACTTCTGACGTCCATGTTTTAACTGAGAGAGCAGACACAGGCTCTCCAGCAGTAAGTCATGCAAATTCCTTTTTTAAAAAAATTTTCTCCTGAAATCGATGAAAACTGTTATCAGGAAGATGGCAGCCAGAGTTCTGATTTCCTGGGCATGGAAATTTTGTTTTCATAAGAAAAAATCACAGGGGATATCAAAGGAACAGTTATTGGACTAGAAGTTGTACGTTTGTATGTCTAGGCTTGGACCTGCTTTGCTTAGGGATTTTGTATAAACCAGTCCACTATGCATCCTCATTTCTCTCTTGAGAGCAGAGCAGAATGAATATGGATGGACAGTCGCACCACATCCTGTGCAGAGCTCTTTCTTTCATAGATAGGTCAGCAAGAAGGTGGTGGTTTGGCACAGAAAAGTCACATTGAATTTCCCTCTCTTTACAGTTAACTGTTCAGTGGGCTGGAACGATCAATACAGCCGTTCAAATGCTTCTGAAAAATAAATCCATTCTAACTCTGTGCTGCCTTGGGTTGCCAGCACCAGCGAAGGTACAGTGAAAGGGGACATTTTCTTCCTTATGTCTTTCTAAAATTCACTCATCGATCTCAAATGAATTCTAGAAAATTGAAATTTAAAAATCAATCTATGAATGCAAACCATGGAACATCGCATGGAGAAAAAGGTCAGGCTCAGTAGCAGCGAAAACCAATTTGAAACTTTGCAAAGCGTGAAACACAAGGCCGGTAGTCAGATCACAAACACATATAGATTCTTAGCGTGTGTATCTGAGCCAGACAAGCCTTCATCACTGGGATGAGTATGCATTCATCCTTTTAAAGTGCGTTTGCCTTATCTTCAGGTTGTAATCCTTTGGGGAAAAAGTTTTTAATGAGAGTTGCAGACATGGTGTTAATTCTTAGACTAAGCAGGCTGGTTGAACTGAGGCTAAGCATGCCTGAAGTTGATGACTGAAAGTCATCCTTTTGACCACTCCTGGTAAAATAACACTGAAGTCATCTCAGAGACACCTCTGAGCCTCCATTTACAAAAGAAGTGGTCATAAAGTAAATTACTTAGGTAATTTATCTTGGTATCCCCTCATGGGGATACCCTCATTGGTATACCCTCATTTGTGGGTATCCCCCCACAAATGTCTTTGTGGCCCTCCTGCCTGCATTTAATCCAGCCCTCCTGGCTCCTTTCAGCGGAAGGAGAGGATCGCCACTGCTCATGCCTCTAAAAATGGCACCCCGTGCACCCACAGCGAGGTCACGTCCGGAACAGCACACTCAGCTTGGGTTTTCTGAGAATATTGAGCCCTAATTGCTGGAGAGATTCATCGTATGTGATAAAATAACCCCTCTTATGTACTAGGAATGCCACTGGTCCTCCACCAACCTGGAGAGAACTGAGAAGATAATCACTAACATCATATTCGGAAGGGCTTACTTCCCTACGGAGGACTTGCCACCTCTGTCTCCTGGGCCCCGCCAGGGGTGTTCAGATTCTAGGTCTTCAAGCATGCTGGCGGGCCAAGAGCTGCCCGGTGCTTCCAGGTTGGAAATAGTGCATCACAGCGGGAGTACACACATCCTGTCTCCCGAACTTAGAAAGGGGGTTATTCCTAATTTGATGAGAACCCTTGTCTCTTCCGTTTCCTTACTCAACACACTTTCCCTTCTGGTCTTGACTGTTTTTTGTATCTGAAACCCCCTTACAGTGATTGGACTCAGAGAGTTTAACTTTATATTTACAGCTTTAAGCAGACGAAGGAGGCAGAAAGGACAGAAAAATAAATAAAACTAAACCAGTATGAGATCGAAAGGACCAGCTCCTTGTTATCTTACCTACATTTTACTTGCCCACTCAATGCTTGATCTTTTGAAATCAGGGTTCAGTTCCACTTAAGACCCTGGGACACACGTTCAGTGAAATAAAGGTAATATTCATAATAATAGTTAGTAGTTTTGGGGAGGCTGTCATTGAACATGAGAGTTAAGTAATATCTCCATTTAATGAATTAAGACACAGAGCCTTAAAGTGGATGACTTCCCCAAGAGAATTTAACTAATATGCCACCTAATTTTCAGTCTTAAACTTAGCTCCATTTCACTGCTTCACTCATGGAGTGAACGCAGTTCACTCCAAGTCACCTGGATTGTCTCTAGACACCTTTCCAACTCTGGAGCTTTACGTGCTCAAATAAACTGGTAGACAGTTTTGCCTGACTTTTTGCCTTCCCTTCTCAATATTGTTTCCACATTATGCCAAGAATTGTTTTGAAAGTTTTGTAATGATACAAGACCTTGTAATAAGAACTTGTAAAGCCTTCTCTAAGAATCTCTGTAGATTCTTACAGTGTAAATAAAGGGTGGATGATGATCTTTCCCTGGAAGATGAAACACCGGCACTCATTGTCAGGTTTATTACACTTTCCTTAGGTTCATTTCTATACTGCTTCCCACCTCGTCCCTAGCCAAAGGTATGACTTACATCGGCTTGATGACTTGAGAACATCTTACTTAGGCTGGGAGGGAGTAAAATAAATCCAGGTTTTTATTGCCTTTCTTGCTGCTTCAGCATGAATGTCTATCTTCAGTATGGTTATTGTAATGACTTTCTTGGTCACACACATGGGTGTTTCTGAATATGTGGTGTGAGACTTAAGTGCATTTTATAGTTTGTAGGTCACTGTGATAAAACCCAATGATATGTTGAATAACTTTGAAATGTAACAGCCATAATTGACTAATGTCTCCTGATTAAACTCCGTCTTCTCTTTGTAGTCATTTATGTCTCTGTCGTTCATAGATTTATCCAAATATTTTTGAAGCCATTCAGATTTTCTGTATTCGAATGATGAATTTAATGACTGCTTGTGATACAGTTTTTTTCCTAAGAGCTCAAATATATTTCAAAGGTGACCCCTTTGCAGGCAGTAGATATGAATGTTCTTCGACTATAATAGGAGATTTTCCACTGCAATGATCCCTGAGAGCAAAGAGGGACAAATGTAATGAGAGGTGAAGATTCATTAGCTGACAGGAAAGTGTGAAGGGCAAAGTCAAAGGAAGCTAATATAAGCATTTTTTTGTTTGTTTCAAAAGTTCTCAGGAATGAAATTTGTAGGGTATTTGTAGAATCATGAGAGTGTTCTAGGCCTTCAGTAAACGTGGCATTTTCTGAGCCACAAAACCACAATGCAAGAAGAACAACCATAAAGTGAGAGCTTTCTGCCTGCCAGTGGTGAAGTCAGCTGGTCCCAGTGAGTTCAGGGGGGTGCCAGAGATTCTGTGAGGCCTCTGCCCACATTTGGATGAATTTGTGAACAACAAACGCATAAATGGCTACAAAAAGAAGCTAAGATCGAAATAAAAGAACTGAAACGATAATTCGCAGATTCCCAAGCTACTGTGAAGCTGTTTTGACTTGTGATACTATTCTGATGCCCCACTCCTTTGGTTAAAAAGGCACTTTCAGCAGGGAGCCCCCTGGCGGCTCTGGGTGGTCCTGCCGGCTCAGTCTCAGACGTTGAGTAAATCCAGGGCGCGTGCTGCATTGTCTGCTTTTTGCTCACCCAGGCATCGGCTGTCTGTAGATACTTTGTTTTCTAAGAATTCATTGGCAATCTTATTTTAAGAGAACGACCTGTGTGTCTTTGCTAAACCCTGGAGGTTATTGAATTTCAAGTTAATTTTGGAAGCCAAGATAGAAGATCTCATCGGAAATCCTGCACCTGCCAGTGAGAAAGTTCACCAGAGACTCACTTACCAGCAATCCCGACAGAGGGCTCATAATAACACTGTTGGTTATGTCTGCTAGGGTTGCACTGAGGTGTGGCTCACTTAAAATAATAAAAACAGTTTTGTTTATTCGCTCTGGATTTTAAAAAATGAAGGAAACAAAGGTAATTTCTAGGTGGACCAGTTTAGTTACTGAAGACCACTGGCAATTGTAGAGAATGTTTACATACATTATGTTATAACCAACGGTGGGGGGCATTTCACCCCAAAATGTGTGGCAACAGATATTTGAATAAAGGACTTAAAGTATAAGACTTTAATCCCCTTAAAGTGAGAATTCTCAAATAATCCAACATTTTAATAAAAAAGTAATTAGAGAAGTAAGTCATAATCATGGATAAGCACCTACACACATAAAAACAGCATCAAAATATAGAAATTGAAAAATAAAAGCCCTCCACCACCAATTAGGAGACGTTGACAGATGCCTACTTGAACTCTGACTGTGATTGATATTAGCCAATGTTTCACACCCTTGGCATTTTCCACTTTATGGGCAAATTCTACCATGGCCCAAAACCACATGTAAATGAGCAAAGTAGCTTGTTTAGGCTTGGTATTTTCTTTTCTCTTAGTATCTGTGAAAATTCCCCCATCCAGTTGGTTTGCCTGTGTGTCCCGTGCTTCTCCTCCGTATCCCTTTCTGTCTTCCTGGGGCTCTCTGTCATTATTCAGCAGCCTCTCTTTCTCTCTCTCTGTTTTTCTCTCTACACAGCTTCTCTTACATTTTTTCCCATTATACAACTCAATTTCTCCTCCTTTCTAAAGGCTTTTCATACTGAATAAAGCTGTGGTGAACAGCACTGTTTTGTCTGCCAGCACCCCCCCTCCCCCCCCCAACATTATAAAGCGGAGTTTAGACCCAAAATTCAGGTACAGGAATGAGAGGGAGGAGCAATTTCTCCTTGGGGCCCTGGACTGTAAGCTATAAAACTCAGGAGGTGAGGACAGCTATGCTTCCTGCCCTGTGCTGTCGAGAGCCAAGGAAAGCTCAGGGCCAGGGAGAGAAGTGAGGCAGACACGTGGACGGGGGCCAAGAGGAAACGCAGAGAGAATGCCGAAGGGCGGCTGTGGGAGACCCTCTCCTGTTCTCATCTCTGAGTTAACAAAACACCCCGTCGTGCTTTCCACACATTTTCTTGTCTGTGTCGATTCCAGCGGGGGTTTTGTCACTTGTAACCCGGGTAATTCTAACAAGTACAGTAAGCATAGTTTTCCATGTGTCTGTTTATTTAAAGAACAGGTGATATTGCTTGAGATGGATGAGAAAAACGCTTTATTTAAAAACAAACAAAAACTTCCATACATCTGAAAAAATGTTTTCTGCCTTCTCTAAAATTTCAAAAGCATAAAATCTCCACGTTCCCAAGTTAGTTATTGCTTTTGAAAAGACAAATCTGTATTCAAGATGAACTAGGACAGATGAACATGCAACGAGATTCTACAAGTTTATGTTTTTTGGTCATAATTATTTATCAAAACAGTTTTTTACAGGAAAAGAGTACTGCTGAGTTAAGATAATGTCATCAACTGTAACAAGGAGGAAAATTACATAAAGTGGAAGCAGCTCTAATTAAATTACTGCAGCAGAAAACAGTTTTGGTTGCAAATTTGAATCTCATTATTCTTACTTAACCTTCATTAGAGGCCAACTCTACCTTCTCTGTTTTTACTAATGAGTTCAGAGGTGCAAATCATGTTCTTTATAAAGGCTTCTTGAAGAAAAAAATAGTTTTTTTTCTCTTCAGGCAGATTTTAAATTATGTAATACATGCCACCACCTAATTGTCTAAGATATTCAAGAAGCACCTGAGTGATCATTTCTCCCATTTTTTGCTTATTTTTTAATTTCTCCCATTTTTGTAGCTAGCACAGTACAATATACAGATAGATGATGTATCATAGACTTGTACACCTGAAACCAATATAATTTTATTAACTGATGTCACCCCAATAAATTAAATAAAAAGAAAATAAAATGGTGGTTGCACACAATTTGAAAGTATATGCCCAGAGGAAAAAAATTCATTCAATATACCCACACAGTCTCTCCCTTTTGTTGCTAAACATCTGAGCTTAAATGGTAGATTGCAATAAACAGTTGGGAAACTTTCTTTGAAGTTTTGATTAATTCATTTCTCTTTCAGACCTACAGAGTATGAAACTATTAACTTCCTACCAATGTTTCACTTACAGTCAGGGTGTCTCTCTGAAGTTATTGGCTTAATGAATTCAATATTGCTGATATTTTGATAAAGTCTGGCAACAGGTAAATTTAATTAAACTCCCATCACTCTTAAGAACATTAGGGAACTAGATAGGGTTTAAGACAGTGATTCTGCTTTCATCAGCATGTGGGAGTTCCCTGTCTGGCGGGCCCCTCTTGAATAATTAGTAATCCTCAAAGACGGAGCTGTGTAATATGCTCTCTCTTTCATTCCACTGAGTGTGCGGGTGGAGACTGCTTAACCCGAGGCATATTTGAAATACATCACAAGCACTGAAATGACATCTAAACTATTTCAATGAAAAGGCTAATTATGAATTCCTGGAAAAAGAGCAGTGTGCTGGGAGTTCAATCGCATCTTTCATCTTGAGAGCTTACACATGACCGTGAGCTTGAGCATCTCATCTACAAGCAGAAAGATGACCTCATAAACAGCCACTGATTTACTCTCACATTTTGAAAGAAAAAAAAACCTCTAATAAACAAACAGAGGAATCTTTGCAGTAAATGAAAAAGAAACCGTAAGAATGTTCTAGCTTAGAGTACCTTAAGCTCTTCTGTTCCGCCCTTTTTGACTGAGCCTATTTTTTAACCAAATGTTAGATAAAAAGATAAAAAGCATTTCAAACATCTGCAGATGAAAATTGAAATCAATTTAACTTGAATTTTTGCTTTGGATATCTCCAAAACATAAAACATGTGCCATAAATTAAAAGCCAGTGTTTCTCCCTTTTTTTTTTCTTGAGCCTCCCTTATGGGCCAGCACTTTCCATAATAGCAGGGCAAAAGTGGGTCTGGTGAGGTTCCTTCCCTCAAGAAGTTCACATCTAAGGGACAGCAGATAGTTCTAAGGTGGCAACAGTCACGGCAATGTGAAGGATTCCGTCAGAGTGGTATAAAAATGTTTAAAACAAATTGAGTCATAATATTCTCAAAAATTGCATTGTAAGAGACTATTGTTTTACTCTTGTCAGGAAATAGAGAATTAGTTTGCATAGATAAAAAGATTGCTTTGGCAAAGAGTATTTAATCTCAATTCAATTCAATATTTTGAACTGTTAATGAACTGCAAGAGGCAAATTCATCAAAAAAATAGGAGAGCAGAGACATTTCCATTTTGTCAAAAGTGGATGCAATCTCATTTCCCCTTCTAAATATTATTTTGTTGTAGTTTGCCTAGTCCTTACTAAAATTGTTCTTCCTGACATTTCCTGTAATCAAATCCCCTATCAGAGGAAGACACGATCTTCTGCAGGAAGTCCAGGAGAGAGCTTGTCCATAGGTATCTTTGTCTACTTTGTTATTGATAGTTTATTGCTTCAATAACACTGGGCATCTGACCACAGCTGCCTTTGCCAACTGGGTTATAAAAGAAAGGAAGCATCTGTGGGTTTTTAATGCAGTGATGAAGGAAGAGACTTATGTTGATGATGATGATGATGATAATGGCGATGACAGTGTTACAGTAACATTTAATTAGTATTGTTTCATTATCACCTGTAAAAAGATGTACACTATTATCTCTATCTTTTTTAAAATATATTTTTTGATTATGCTGTTACAGTTGTCCCATTTCCCCCCCTTTATTCCCCTCCATCCTGCACCCCCCTCACACCTGCATTCCCCACCCCCTTAGTTCATGTCCGTGGGTCATACAAAAGGTACAGAGGATAAGAAGCATGAATGGTAGACACAAAATGGACAGGGGGAGGTTAAGACTATTATCTTTATCTTGCAGATGAAAAACCTTAGTCTTAGAGTAATAAAGTAACTTACGAGTTTTACTCTACTATTTGCACTGACATTAATTTGCACTGACATTAATGTGCCAACAATTGGAAGCTAATACATTTGTAAAAGGTCCTGTTCAATTTCATTGGCTCATCTACTTGTCTCTGATTGGGAAATTGGTTCTTTGAGCTAAGTGATAAGACTTATCCAGTTGTAAACACTGATGATTATTTTCAGACTTATATGATTTTGTAGCTAGAAGAAATCTTACAGATCATCTGCTTCTAATTTGAAGGGTAAAGAAGATCAGACTCAGGGAAAGCCTCAGTCACTGAAGACATGCCCAGCTTCCTGTTCACAGCCCCATGCTCTGTCATTTCAGGCCCAGAACTTCCTCACCGTCAGTCAGAAACAGGCTTAGGAGAGTCAAAACACATGCTAATAACCCTTTTCAACTCAATGCACCCTTATCACCCTTATGATAGATACATAGATAGGTACCTGGGTAGATCTATCTATCAAAAGATAATTTATATACATCTTCTTTTGAAATGCTTGAGATACTGAGTCTTTTGGCCTTAAATTAAATTGTCCCAAAGACTCTTAACATTCGTTAGAGTTACTTTCTATAGCCTCTCATCCCTCTTGCTGTATAGCTTGCTCTGTTAGTTTGTCTGGTTTAACAACTTATCTGATTTTCTACCGCTAATCATGAGAAGGCAGGTAATGAAGAGCATAAAAACCGTGCTTAATAGAAAAATAGAGTAAGTGAATGATTAAGGGAACTTTGGTCAATACAGTAGATATATTTTTATATGTGGACTTTGTGATCAATTTTAGCTTTTGGAAACTAGATAGTTTTGTCTTCCTTTGCCTTTGTTTTTGTTTTGTCATTTTGCTTGTTGTTTTGCTCATTTTAGGCCACGGTACGGTTCATGGATAAATCACATCTGAGTAAAGATTAAAAACGGTTGAATGCATTTTTATGATCCCATTTTCCGCCTTTAACACAAATCCTATTTTTACACGGGGTGTATTTTTACTATTGTGAAAATGATGGTTCTGAAAAAAAGGAAGATTTTAAAAATGGCCACAGAGGTCACTTTCAATTCCCAGATCCCTGATCTCGCTTCTCTGGGATTCAGTGAATGCAGATGTGGTGTGACTTTGCAGAGCGAACGCCTCTTCCCATAATGATGCATCTCAGCTCAGCCCCCGACTAGGGGTGATGGCGGCACCGCCCTGGGTGCTCCTGTGGTTAAACTGGGAGCTGGAGAGGTTTCTGAGTCTCTCTAATGCAGCCTGGTTTAAACAGTTAAGCTGATAATACAGGGTTTACAGGCTGATAGTAGGCAAGGGAGAGAAGCTTATTCTTCCCTTGTAAACAACTGTGTCACCTGAATGAAGGGCAAACAGTGACAAAAATAAAAAGGCCTAAGAATGTGTCTTTTTCGTATTTCTATACTTAGATGAGATATCTTTATGACACGAAAAGAAATGTGGTATTTGGTTACTGTTGGGGTCTTGCACTGGCTTGATTAAAACACACACACACACACACACACACACACACACACACACCAACCTTTTGTTTCTACCTGAATTCTGAATCATTTGAGAAACACAACCAACTGTCAAGCAAATGGAGGTTACAGTATCACCTTGATCTCGGATAAAGCTATTACTGAGGAGTGTTCACTAAGCTCTAATCCTGAACCCAATTCTGAACAGACTCACTCTCTAGACAAGCTTCTCCTTATCAGCAGAGTTGGATGCGGGCTTCCTGATGGAGAAGGGATGGGCCCCGCAGGCCAGCCTCTCATTCCCAACTCTTCCACCTGAGGAGTCAGCCCGGCTCCCCTGGAGAGGCGGAAAGGGGCGGGAGAATGCAGCTAATAGTGCTTCGTGCGTGGAAAAGCAACTTGAAGAATGGAGAGTAAGCACCCCTGAATATCAGGGTATGCATGGGCATCTGAAGTTCAATGCTCTAGCTATGGACTGTGCTTTATGTACATTGTTTAACCTTAAAATAGTTTAGCATATCCCAGCCCCAAACCAACCTCATAAACATTGTGAAGGAATTAGTACAAATATTATTATTACCATTTTACAGATGAGGAAACAGCCTTAGCGAGCTCACTTAACTTGCTCAAAGTAACATGGATGGTAATGAGAAGAGCTGAGAGTCAAAAGCAACCCTGTGGTTCTCTAAACCATTCTTCCCACATCCCCGGTTATCTCTCATGCTAATAAATATGATAGGAGTTACCCAGGCAAATAAGATTGCCTAGTGGAACACCGTTCTGAAGCTGTGCTGATAGGAATGTGATGTGTAATTAATTGATGTAAATGTTAGACTGTGATTTTTTTAAATTATATTTTACTGGTTATGCTATGACAGTTGTCCTGATTTTCCCCCTTTGCGCTCTCTGCCCAGCACCCCCCACTCCCCCAGGCAACGCCCGCACCTTGTTCATGTCCATGGGTCATACCTATGAGTTTTCTGGCTGCTCCATTTCCTATATGGTGCTTTATTTCCCCCTGGCTATTCTGTAACTACCTATTTATACTTCTTAATCCCCTAACCTCTTCACCCATTCCCCCCGTACCCCACTCTCATCTGGCAACCAAAAAAACCCCCCCAAAAAACGCTCTCCACATTCATGATTCTGCCTCTGTTCTTCTTGTTTGCTTAGTTTGTTTTTTAGATTCAATTGTTGCTAGATACGTATTTTTTTTGCCATTTTATTGTTCATAGATTTGATCTTTTTCTTTAATAAGTCCCTTTAATGTTTCATGTAATAATGGTTTGGTGGTGATGAACTCCTTTAGTTTTTTCCTTGTCTGGGAAGCTTTTTATCTGTCCTTTGATTCTAAATGATAGCTTTGCTGGGTAGAGCAACCTTGGCCGTAGGTCCCTGCTTTTCGTGACTTTGAATACTTCTTGCTAATACCTTCTAACCTGCAGAATTTCTTTTCTGAAATCAGCTGAAAGTCTTACGGGAACTCTCCTGTAGGTTAACTAACTTCTTTTCTCTTTCTGCTTTCAAGAATCTCTCTTTATCTTTAACCTTTGGCGTTTTAATTCTGATGTATCTTGGAGTGGGCCTCTTTGCATCCATCTTGTTTGGGACTCTCTGTGCTTCCTGGACTTGCATGTCTATTTCCTTCACCAAATTAGAGAAATTTTCTTTCATTATTTTTTTAAATAGATATCTAATTTCTTGCTCTTTCTTTTATGCTTCTGACACCACTATGATGTGAATGTTGGACCTCTTGAAGTTGTCAAAGAGGCTTCTATACTATCCTCATTTTTTGGATTCTTTTTTCTTCTTGTTGTTCTGATTGGTTGTTTTTTTTTCTTATGTTCCAGATCATTGATTTGATTCTCGGCTTCATGCACTTTACTGTTGTTTCCCTGTTGTTGTTTTTTAAACATTTTATTTTACTTTTAGAGAGAGGGGAAGGGAAGGAAGAGAGAGAGAGAAATATCAGTGTGTGGTTGCCTCTCAGGCACCCACTACTGGGGGACCTGGTCCACAACCCAGGCATATGCCCTGACTGGGAACCAAACCAGCGACCCTTTGGATCCCAGCCCTCACTCGATCCACTGAGCTACACCAGCCAGGGCTAGCAATTGTTCTTTATTTCAATTAGTGTATCCTTCATTTCTGACTGGATATTTTTTGTGCTACCAAGGTTCTTACCAAGCTTCTTTAGCATCCTTATGAAAAGTGTTTTGAATTTTGCATCTGATAGATTGCATATCTCCATTTTGTTTAGCTCTTTTTCTGGAGTTTTGATCTGTTATTTCAATTGGGCCCTGTTTCTTTGACTCTCTGTTTCGGCAGCCTCCCTGTGTTTGGTTCTATGTATTAGATAGAGCTGCTTTGACTCCGTGTCTTTGTAGTGTGGCCTAAGGTAGTAGGTGTCCTGTAGGGTCCAGGGGCACAGCCTCCCCTATCACCCAAACTGGGTACTCGAGGTTTGCCCTTCATGTGAGCTGAGTGTACACCCTCCTCTTGTAGTTGATCCTTGGTTGCTTGTGGCAGATCAATGGGAGGGATTCACCCAGGCCAGTCTGCTGCAAGGACTGGCTGTGACCAGTGCCATCAACCGTTGCCCTCCATGGAGGATCAGCTGTGCAGGGGCAGGGTGGTGGTGCTCTGACGTGGTCTGTAGCTGTCCACTGGGTGCGCTGGACCTAGGATTTCCCGGTGATACAGACCAAGGTCAGCTCCCACCTGTGTTTTTCCCAGGACATCCTGCCTGAGCTGTAAAGCAATCTGGGATGGCTGCTACTTGTGCTGGGTTTGGAGATTCCCAGGTGAAGCCAAGCTGTGAATCTAGGCTGGCTGCTGCTAGTGCTGGGCCTGGGGCTCACTGAGGCCAGCTGTTGCATATTTGATGATTTAGGAAGTTGTGAAGCATGAGCCAAGACCGGACATTCAAATGGAAAAGCAGCTTGGGTGGGCCCCTAAGTTAGGTGAGGCTGAGTCTCTGGAGATTTCCAAGGCAGGTCAAACAGTGTTAGCCAGGCTGATGGAGTCTGAGATATGGCACCAGCCTGCTGGCCCTGTGGCTTTGTTGGGGGAGTTTTTAGAAAAGGGACAATGGCCTCTGCTCACCTTGATGCCAGACACTTCAGTTTCTCCCTTTATGCCATTAGGCTTTTTAAGCTGCCACCCCAATACTGGAGCTCAGAGGGAGTGAGTTTGAGTAGCTGAGTCTGTGTGTGGGTTCTCTAACAGGAACTGCTTGGGGCTCCAGAAGTTTCTTCCACCGACTCAATCCCCGCTGGTTTTCGCTGCCAGAAGTGGTGGGGAGTTATCTTCCTGGCACTGGAACCCTGGGCTGGGGGACCTGGTATGTGTCTGGGACTCCTCACTCCCAAGATATCCCTCCTGAACTTTTATTTACCACAAGTGGGTTGGGACCAGCCTGTTCTGCATCTGTACCCCTCGTATAAGGGTGTGATTTCTTTAATGACATAGTTGTCGGGCTTCCATTCAACTTGATCTGGTGGTTCTGAGTGATGGTTGACCTATATTTTACTTGTGATTTTGATGTGGTTGTGCGAAGAGGCGAGCCATGTCTGCCAACATTGCCATCTTGATGAAGTAGACTGTGATTTTTTAACTTTTTATTTTGAAATAACTTTTGGACTTTTAGAAAAGATGCTAAAATAGCATAGAGAATTCCCATATGCCTTTAACACAGCTTTCCTTAATGTGAACATCTTACATAATTACAGCATAATTATCAAAAACGGAAAATTGACATTGCTCTAACACTGTTAACTAAGCTACAAACCTTATTCAAGTTTTACCACTGTTTGCAATATTAACTGAGTTTTTGAGGGCAGGAACTGTATTGTATTTATTTTCATATCCACAATGCCCAGTAGTAAATCTGGCCTTGAGTTGGTGATCAGTAACTGTTTGGAAATAAGTAAGTGAATGCATGGATGTTGAGTTCCATACTAAAACGTGTGTGTGTGTGTGTGTGTGTGTGTGTGTGTTTGTATATGAGTGGCACAGGTTTAGAAGCACATAAGTCATGTGTGAGGCTATGTTTTGAATAAATGTTATTCAGAACTCAGTTCCGCATTGCACTTTGTGGAGCACAGCCCTTGAAACTGTGCCAGTTTTTCAAAAGTGAAAGTGAATGTACTAACTAGATTGAAAGGAAGATCCCGTGGAAGTCACTAAGTGGGCAGAAGGCTATGCTGTCACATTTATTTTTATGTGTGTGCACACATGTGTGCACTGTACATGTGTTTGCATGTGCATACATGTTCCGTGTGCACATGCAGGTATGTACATGTGAGTGTGTGAGTGTTCATGCATGTTATGTGTGCGTGTGTGCATTTTGTGTCACACCTCAGTAAACACCTGAGGAAGGGAAGCAGCAGTTGCTGGCAATCAGCCTTGTGTTTGTAGACAGGTTCCAGAAGTTGATCCTGAACCCAAACACAGAACTCCCTTGCGTGAAGAGGAAATCCAAACAGTCACTTAGTCACTTGTAGGGCTTCTCTTGTCTTTCGCAATAAGTTCAGTGGAGATAACATTAATGAAGTGTGAATTTTACTATGACAGGGATTTCTGACAGTTTCAAAAGTAAGCACTCTTTTATCTACGCATTTCTAACCAAAGAATGAAGCCAGAAGAGAAGCACTATTCAAAGCACAGCACTCTTCTTAGTAGTTAATGGAGCTGAAAATGGCCACTTTTCTTGCTGTTTTCTCTATCATGTTTTAACTGAACTGAACCTATTGATGTGACAAAGTCTAGCAAGGTAAGAATCGCATAATTCTTAGTTGGGCAAAACTGGTCTACAGGATTGTTATGAGAACTGATTTTTCTGAGAGACTCCACTTGTGAAAGGTTTTAATTGTTTCGTTATTGTCATTTAGATGGAAGACGTCATAGCACGTATGCAAGATGAAAAAAATGGAATTCCTATTCGAACTGTCAAAAGCTTTCTTTCCAAGATACCTAGCGTCTTCTCTGGTAAGTTTGCATTCAGTAGAGCTCTATTTTGTCCAGCATCTTTCACAGAACAATTTAAAATCTGTTCTAATGGTTCACTACTGAAACTCTCTAAGTCATTATTCGGTAACTACTTATAAAATGCTAATGCCATATGTATCATGTTCGACACTTGAAATAATAATAAAAGAAAACCAAAAAGCAAAATTCATGACCCTACTCTTAGTTACAAAGACAAAATGAACATACGTGAAATAGGAGGAAGCAATATTAAGTAAAAATGTATGGAACAACTGTGATGTCAATTCTATATAGAAGTTAGGAGGGTAAAAAAATCCATGAGGAGGCAGGGAAGGCTTCCTGGACATCAGTGAATGAGCTGAGTTTCAAAAATGTGGGGTCATATTAGCTTCAAGAGCAGAGCTGGGAGGGGCTTAATTACAGAAAACCAGGTAGGTAGACAGGAACAAATAGAGTTGAGTCTGATTATGAAGGTCTTTGAGAGCTAACCCATAGAATCTAATTCTTATGTATGGGGAAATAGGGAGACGTTGAAAGTTTTTGCAGAGAGTGTAGTGTTCCAGCTTAGTTGGCATTCAGTAAAGTGCATTGTCTCTGTCATAGGTACAAGGCTCTTGCGAGGAGAGTTAGGGTGCCAGGATTCTGGTGTGCGGAGGGAACAAGCAGGCAGATCTGGCAAAAGACTGGGCGTACAGGACAAAAGAGGACAGGACCCTCTTTTCGGTGTTTGTTTTTTAATTGGGTGACTTTGAGATAAAGGGTTCATTATCAGAACAAGGGCAACCCTGCACATTTGATTGGAAGTAACTAGAGGAAATGGGTTGTGATAAGTTAGAAATCTGGGCTCTCTCTGGCTCCGTGAGGCAGCGAAGTCTTGTCCTATGGGCACTCAGGCGAGCTGGGGCCCGGGCCAGTGAGGCTAAGAGAACAGGTGAGGCAAGGCCAACCAATGCCTCGTCATGAGTGACACGTGGCAAGGGTAAGGAGTCTGCTGCTGAGCACGTGGAGAGGATGGCGCTTGATGGGATTCAGAAACAAGAGTTGGGATGTTTCCTGATGGAACAGGATCGAAAGAAGACCAGTGGACAGTGGCCTTGGCGTGAGGGTAATAATTAGGGCCAAGTACAGATCAGCAGCCCAGATGTTGGGGTTTGAGCACCTCAGTGGTGGATGCTGGTCGGAGCCTGGCCCATCGGCTCTCTCCCCTGAGATTCTGTTGCATTTCCCGAACATCACTTAAGCATGTGTGCGTGCGTGCGTGTGTGCGTGCGTGTGTGTGTGCGTGTCTGGCACTGAGGTGATGACAACCTGGGGCGTGGATAATTGGCCGTGTGCAGAGACGAGCAAAGGAGGCCTGTCTTCAGATTGAGAGAAATGAAACACAAGAGGAAAGAGAAGCAGAGATGATAAGGCAGAGAGTTCTGGGTCCCTGGTAGCTTTGTAGCCCCTGTCCCTGTGTTCCGGGGCACAGTGATGCAACCTGCAAAAACGTCCCTTGGGGTTCCTCATCTCCACCGTGAAACTTCTACCCTTTGGTCTGCTGGGTTCTCCACTTCCCTTCTCTATGTGCAACTTTTCCTACATCTGCGACAGATTCAGTGCTGGTTCTTAGGAATGCCCATTTACAAAGCCTAACCACAGCGATTTTAATTCACTAGGACTGGGATGCAGCCATTTTTAAGCTGATAAAAAAGTAGAGAGGATTGGCACCTGCTGCTCTTACAGACATGCTGGCTGTAGTTTCCTGTAGACTTTTTATTCAGTTCATCGAACACTGATCAGACACCCACTGTGTTCCAATTACTGGATGGGTTTGAAGGACTACTTCTTTCATTTTGGTGGGGAAATAGATTATTATATGTTGACACTTAATGTTTCACTGGTATGATCGACTGAGGTGAGTTCTGTTCCCAGAGGTTAAAAAAGTCCATTGTGGGAGCAGAGCTGTTTAAGCACTTGCACTTTATAATCAGATCGTCAACCAAGAACCCTAGTTCCATGTATTTAACTCCCGAAAGGAATACCTCTATGAGGTTTGGGCATGATGATATAGAGGCCCTTAGAGTAGGCAGAGACATGATTCCTTACCCACTGTTTTTAACCTGTGCAAAATTATAATCAAACCTATTTACTTCATGAGTTCTCTGAGTTGCCTATGTAGGGACCCATGAAACCCATTTGTTCTATAATAAAATGCTAAGGAAACTGTCTTTGCAGATAAACTTGACTTTTTCCTTTTTAAAAACAATAAGAAATGTATAACTTGTATTTTCCTTTTCCTGTTTTTGTCTAATTTCTGGGAAATTCATTGCTAAATTTGACATTTCTTTCATATTTCTCCCCTGACTCATCACTGACATATCTACCTTCCTTTTTTTTTTCTAATTGGTTGTTTGTCTGTCCTTCATTGCTGTAGTTTTAATTGTGTGTGTGTGTGTGTGTGTGTGTGTGTGTGTGTGGTGGGGGGAGATTAATATTATAAGTTGCTTCAAGCCATGTTTTAGAGCAAATAAGGAATAAGAATCTGAGAAGTACCTGCTGTTGAGGAATTGTGTTGCTCAGAACCCTCACCTTTCAAGTGGAGCTATATCTTGCCTTTGAATGGAAGCTCTCATCACAAAATAAAATGGAAGATGAAGTTCAAACATTACTGCATGGTGTTTTTATAAAAGTGTTCTTGCAATTTGTATGCAATTGTGGACTCAAATTGGAAAAATAAGTATAAAGCTAAAAATAAAATATTTGAAGATTTTGCTGAGGATTTTCCCTGAATGAAACCCATATGATAGCTGTGGCCCTAGAATTCATATCCTGTAACTTACAATATTTATTCAGTCTTCATCTGAAAATCTTTGGGAAGCCAAATTATGACTCTCATATCAGCTGGAAAGCCTTTGTATTGTATTTAAACCCTAAATAGAAGGTTCAGGTTCAGATGGAACACAAAATTTTGTGAATAAAAGAGAAAATGATTAATTTTACATGTTTTATGGCATTTGATGCAGCTTTGATAGTATTTTACAGTTGTAACATCTACCTTCACTACATGCATATTTAAATGAATTAAAATGGACCAGAGGTTTTCAGTTGCTTAGCAAATGTTGAAATTGGGGGGTGCTTTCTTTCTAGAAAATACATATTATAAAAGTATTGAATATTATTTGAGAGTAGATTTTTTGTTGATTCACAGTCATGGATGCTTTATGGAGTTTAAGTGTATGAACATAAAATAAATAGACTTTAAAACCTGGTGGCAGAAAAAAATTGCTTTTTCAATATTGAATGTTTTAAGAGTTTGAATCAGCCATTGC
>CM052546.1:79019206-79054137 GCA_028533065.1 Trachops cirrhosus | reverse complement strand
CTTACAGCTTTTAATACTCTTTATTAGGTCCTCGCTTTTATTCCTTCCCACAAAGAACTAAACAGATGAAACTGAAATCTTCTAGGGAGATTAAGGCTTGTTAATTGCTCCTTTCATACCTTCCCATGTGAACGTAAGACCATTTCCTGTTGGCATTGATTATTTTTCTTGAATAAATCCCATTTTGACTTCCTTAATAATTTCTGTATTGTTGCAATGTCAGTACGCAGTGGGTTGTGCCATCAGGACAATTGCTGAACGAAGAAAATAATGAAAGTCAGAGGCAATTTTGCAAATGTATCCTGGGAGATTTAACTGATGCAAACATATTAAATTTTCATGTTTGTAGTCATCTACTATGGAAATTGTTTCTCACAATTGTTGACTTCTCTTTAAAGCGATAGACTTGGAAAACTGAACTTTGTCCATTGGTGAGTTATTGTCCATCGGTGAGTCTAAAATCCTAGAATTGAGAGGTCGCTAAAGTAAAACCTCTCAAAGGGAAGCTCTGCTTCTTTGAATTAAAACATTAACATTGGTTTCTTTTGAGAGGTCAAAATGAACCCTAGAGAGATACTGACTTAGGATGGCACTAAAGTCTTCATTATCCCCGGGAATGAATGAATCTTGGTGACTCACATGCCAGTCTGGACGTGTTTTTGTGAGATAATGAATTAGTGCATGGCACATTTGAGACACACGTATAATCTACCATTCTGCTCTGCCTTCATGTCCGATGGCACCATCGGGTTTTTCTCTTCGCACCTCTCTCTCTCGGAACACTTGTAGAAGGACTTCCAATGTCCACACCCCACCCGGTGATCGTAGGATAGAGAAGGGTCCCAACCTTACTCCTCTCCCATCCTCGTCCCAGGTCAGAGTGTATTCATTATCCCTTCTTTGGATTTTCCTAGCACTGTGTTCTTCTGCATGGATTTTTTTTTTCTCTGACATTTTGTCCTCAATAAAGGCTGTACACACCTGGAGAGCAAGAGAAATCTCGCATTTCAATTTGTATCCTCTGTAGTACACAGTGTCTGGCACATAGCAGACACTCAGGAAATGTTAATGACTTCTCATAGGACAGCTGATGTCCCAGCCCTTCAGTTACAAATCCCCCCCCCTCAGTTTATCAGCAGAGGAAAGAGCACGCATCTCCTCATTTGCTCTGTTGGCATCCAGCGCTGTGAGATGCTTTTATCTCTGCAGGCAGCTCCAGAAAGATGGCAACTCTGCTTTGCTGTCTATCACTAGCTTAGCTGGGTTTCATGATGGAGTAGCAGGAAATTGAACATAATGTTCAAATTTTTCGAGAGTCCAAAAACACTCTCACTTTAGTTTTATTATTTACTTTAAACATTTATTCGCAAAGATATATGCACCCCTATGTTCATTGCAGCATTATACACAGTGGCCAAGACATGGAAACAACTGAAGGATCCTTCAGGAAAGGATGAGGTAAAGGAGATGCGGTACATATATACTATGGAATACTGCTCCGCCATAAGAAAAGACGAAATCCTGCCAATTGCGACAACGTGAATGGACCTTGGGAGTATCGTGCTAAGTTAAATAAGTCAGACAGGAAAAGCTGAGGCCTGTATGATCTCACTCATGTGTGAGATATGAAACTGAAACTCATAGGCACAGGCAACAGCATGGTGGTCACCGGAGGGGAGTGGGGTGGGGGAGGAGGCTGAAGTGGGCCAAGTATATGCTGATGGAAGAGGATTTGACTTTGGGTGGCGGGCACACAATGGAATACACAGAAAGAACATGGATCATAGAAATGTATGCTTGAAACATATCTTATTAACCAATGTCACCCTAATTAATTTTTTTAAAGTTGATTTTTAGAACATTGGGCATTTCATATTCAAATGTAAATATTTTTCAAAGCCCATCTGAAATAGTGAAGAGAGTATATACAAGTGGTGAAAAAAAAAATAAAACCCTGGGTTTTAGTCCAATTTCTTATGTTGCAAAGGAAAACAGTAGATGTTAAATGGCAGCCCAGGCCCTGGTGTGTAAATGAACGTGAGAGTGTTCGGGCCGTAACAGCTACAGCAACTACTGGCATTTATTCAATGCTTACAGTGTGCTGGGCATTCGACAAATGTTAGCCCTTTAGGTATATTGTTTTATGTATTACTGTCCTTACAAAGAGACGCAAAGGAAAGCTCAGAGAAGTTAAATAACTTACCCTATGTGATACTGTTAGTTAGCAATAGAACTGATATTTGAATCTAGAATAATCTAGATTCCATAATCTGATTCTATAAAATCATAAAAAAGCACAGAACACTGAAATATTGTACATCTGATATATATTATATAACATATAGATGCATATGTACAATATAATATAACATAATATGATTCCAAAAAATAATTTGAGTTCTTTATCCTCTTCTTGTTTCATTCTGCATTTGGCTTGGAAAACACCACTTTCTCTTTACAGAGAAATCAGTCTAGGAAGAAAGTTCTCAAGTTAAGGTGACACGCTTAGTAATCAAGTGGCGTTTTTTTGGTTTTGAGACTCGATTACCTTATAGGCCTCAGTGCACTCACCTAAGTGCACTGCTGCCGTAGCCAGCGGGAGAGTGGCGTGTGTGTTTAGGAGCTAGGAGCCGACAAAGAAGGGAAGAGAAACAGCGTGCTGGACTACACGGAAGGAGACCCGTGTGGTGGAAGGAGACAGACCAAAATCAGCACAAAACTAAAGAGAGAACAAGGGCTAAAGGGCTAAAGAAAGAACTGTGCGGGCAGACCTCAGAGACACAGCAGGTTCCATCCCGAACCACCGCAGCAAAGCGAGTTGCAATCTTTCTGCTGGCAAAGGGTCTTACCTGCAATTTGTGGAAAAGGGAAAAAAAAAAAAAGAAAAGCAACATCTGTGAAGCAGAGCAGAGCAAAGCGCAATAAAACAAGGTCTGCCTGTACTTGTGTAAACTTCCCTGGGGACTCATCACGGCCCCAAATGCGTTGCATCGGTCTCCCACTTTCGATCCCCTTCCTTCCACAGACTCTGAGCAGCAGACATGGGAACAAACCACCAGAGGGTCCCAGAACCTGGGCACGTCCACAGTTCCACGGCAGCGCGTCCTTTCCTTCTCTGCAAATACCGTGCCTGCCGCCTCCCACGATTTTCGTGTTTGTGGTGCTCATTGCCTCGGGCACGTCTGCATCCCAGTTAGCCATTTTTCCTCTTTCAGGTATTCTTTGGGTCAGATTTCTACTCACTGTTATTATTTGCATGACTGCTCAAGCTGTTTCCAGGGAAACAGTTGTGCTTTCTGCGTAAATACGAGATTTTTGTCCTAACTCCCCTTTGTCACGTTTTGTTAAAAAGAAATAATTAGGTCGTTGTTTTTAATTTCTTCTCTGAAACATTTTCTTATGGAAATCATGCACAAAATTATTTTTCTGAGCCAATCCCATTTCCCCCCTGTAAACAGTACTCTATAGAGAAAGGGGTAGAGTTGATTTACCCCTTTGGACCAGGATGAGTCAGAAAGGAAAGGTATGAGGCTGAATTTTCAGTTTTGTCTCTAGTCTGTGATGTAGAATAAACACAGTGCACGACTTCTCTCTTTAGCTGGAGATTTGGGGAATTATTTGCACAAGGTCAGATTTTACCACGTGAACAAAAAATGACAATTTTGAAAGCTTCAACCTTTCATTTCCAGCATTGGTGATCCTCACAGAGCAAAATTCTCCCTGACATTTACTTCAGAGCACTTAATTCTCATGGAAGAACCTAATGTGCAAAGAATTATCAAAATATAAATAACCACCAATGGACTATTAAGTGCAGGACAAAATGTTTTTCCTTTAAACAGACGCTGTATACCCAAACTATATCTCAATAAGTAGGCACTAAATCCAAAGATCACTGTAATGTTATTTGAGGTCCACTACTGGAAATTTAAATTTTAATAATCATTCCAACCTAAATATATAGCGAGAATGCCTATATATCAAATTTCAGATTGTTCAGCATTTGCTCAGGAAGGTTTCACAGCAGTAAGTATTATTCTGCTCTCATTTCCAAATATGAGAGTAGAATTTCACATTTGATAGAATTAAGGAGGGATGTAAGACAGCCTATTGCTAAATGCTGAATTGTTCATATCTGGGGGGTTCAAAGTGGAGGGAAGCCATGAAGGGGACCCGCAGAGGTCAGAGAGGGACTCATCAAGGAAAAGGAGATAGCTGTGAAGGACCCCCTAGCAGAAGCTCCATCTGTGAAACATGAAACCTGAATCAAACAGAATCGTCTGTTCCACACATTGTGGCGGGCCCAGCTCTCTCTCACAGCCCAGTGCCCTCTCCGTGGTGTCCTCCAGATTGCCTGCCTTGTGCTCAGTATAATATTAGGACGATTTTGAGTGGTAATCCATTGCAAGTTGAAACCTGAACTTTGACAACTTCAAGTGAATGTGGAGCAGACTTTGGTGATGGATGAATCAATCCAAGAGTCAGCCCAAAGGGCCCATGGAAAGGAATTGCATTGATGACTTAAAATGTTTGGACAGCAAAGCTTGATGTAAAGAATCATTGGCCACAGGTCACTTTCACCCCACAGATAGCAGTATCTCAAGATTACAAGCTAATCTAGTAGCTTTCTGGAAGAACAGTTTTCATGGCCCATACATCTTCATGAGATCATGTGCTTCTGGTGACCTGTGTCTCTCAGAACAGATTCTGTTGTAGAGATCTTCTAGGGCCCAGCTGGGGAAGGTACTGAGATTATAGAGGGTTATAGAGGACGGGATTGCATGTAGAAGTGCTCTCTCTGTTCCTCTTATCAAGGACTTGTGAGCAAGGGGTTAATGAATTACAGGTGGGATGTGTTTGGTCTTTAAAGCTTTTTGATACCAGATCTGTGTTCCCCTTAGCCTAAGCCTTAGAGAATCCACAAATAGAGTAAAAAAAGTAGAACTAACGTTTCCTTTAAAAATGTAAAGAATCCCCTTTTGGATGAGAGCAAGAGGTTTCCTTAGATGTGTGACTTCCCTCCCCCCTCTCTCTTTTTGGCAGCATTCAGATGTGCAAATCTCATTGAAGTCATTCCAGGCTAAAAACCCTTATGACCAAATACCAGAAAGCTAAAAATAAGTATTCTAACCTTTCTCTAGAGGTCATTGAAGATTTCTCTTAACCTTTCTGACCAGGTGGCCTTTTAGCAAGAGATGGATGTTAACAGTTGCGGGGTACCAATGCAGGGGGGATCATTAAATAATTCAAAAATAGCTGCACTCGAAACTACCCCTCAGCACTAAGGGGTCTGGCTGGTGTCAGGTCTTAAAGAATTGTTGAAAATGGTGACACAGCCAAAACCCCAAGGCCAGTATTACTTTACACCAGTTAGTAGCTATCACATTCGATGGCCTTTTCTTGGCACCAGCTGCCTGAATCGTAGGGCGGGTAACCACCTCACCCTACGCTCAGTCCATGTGGTTTCAGTGGGGCAGCCTGTTCCCTGGATCAAGGCTGTGGGGAAGGAATAGACTGGAGCTTGGAAAATCAGAGTCGTGGCTGGTACTTCTGTTAGAACCATCGGGGAAGGACGTTCTCTTTCTGCATGTTGTTCAGCTGGTCGGTATAAATGTGAAGGAAAAATCTGTCTCTCAGTGACACTAGTGCAGAAGAGAGCAGAGCTGTAAAGCGAAGTGAAAGTTGGTCCTGAAAATAACCTTTGGGCACCTGGATCCCGCTGTACCTGAAGGTTTTCAACTACCGAGACAATAAATCCCCATTTGTTAGTTTAACCAGGACTTCTGGCAATGAGTTCTGAAATATCCATTTCTTTGTATGACCCCCAATCCTCATCTACTTCCAAGGGATTCTTTGCATCTGACACCAAATCTGGTTATTTTGATTTTTCCCTTTTTGGGTGAAAATTTCCTTTCAAAGTTGCATACTTTTTTATTTCTTTGGTTTGCAAAAGCAAAATAAAGACTCATTTTCTTTCTCTAAAATTAAAACAAGCTAAGATACAAAGGCAGTTAATCATCAATTTTTATCACTGAGGCCTATGACGTGGACTTGACTTTCAACTGTTGCAGAAATTCAAAGAAGAAAGAGGGCGTTTATAAAGGATGTTAAAGGGTGAATGAATTCCACAAGGGATTGTCCATTAACTTCTTAATTATCTGACTGTAATTAGGTTTCTGTGGCCTTTTCTTCCTCCCAGGTGCTAGAAACACTAAGAGCAAGCCTGGGTAACGCGTACTCTTGTTCTCACTGTAGTTTTTCAGATTCACTTCTTTCCAAAGGAGTTCTGCCACAGTGGGCACCACAAGGTGTAAGAGTTGGGTTTTATTTGTCATCGTATCCAGTGTCAATGTCCCTGGTATGGAATATATGCTCAAAATGTATTTGCTGAATGTACCTGACTTTATAGTCAAAGTGTACATTTGCTCAGAGTGAGCTAATTTTCTTGCCAAGTGTCTATCTGTAAATATTTTAATCTGAACAACCACCTTATTGTTAGTTCCTGCTATTGCCCCAGTTTTATAGATTAAAAAAAAATGACTGACACAGATTAATTAGCTTGGCAAGCTTGCCCAACTAGTACATGATGGGTGTATATCTTTCTTATTCCAAAATCCATGCTTTCTCTTCAAGGCTTTATTTAAAATAGTATGAGAGGGTCAAGTTATGGATCATGTCTCTTGTTTATGACTTTCTAGTGATGTTACACTTCAGTGATTTTCAGAGAAAGTTTATACAGGTAAAGACCTGCAGTTGGAGAAATGCCTACTCTGTGCTCATTTCATGCATCTAAACACCACCACCAAAAAGACATGTACTGCTTTAAATTCCTACATAAAGTAGAAATAGATGCCCCAACTCCACAGTGCTCATCTGTCCGTGTACCGATTCAATGGAGGGGATGCTATAGCATTTCTCAGTCCTATGTTCCCTGTAGTGGTGCTGATGTGGATATTGTGGGGAGAAAAATTCTGTCCTCAAATGTACTTGTGACATGCAGGGTTTTCACAAAGTAAAATTAGACATTAACTGAAATGTTAGTCTTTAACATAATAGTGTTCATTGTGAGTCTCCGAACCAAGGGTACATAAAGCAGTATTTTCCAAATATATTTCCAAAGAATGCCCTGTTACAGAGCACTCACAACCTTAGCTGTCTAAGGTGTCCCTTTATGAAATATTGCCTTTGTCTTCATAGGGGAGCAAAGAGTGATTGAGGAAAAAGGAGACAGCATTTGTTTATTTTGCTTTTAAGAAACTGCTGAAAAAAAAAATATTACCAGCCTCAGGACACAGTTCAGTAACAGCAGATTCTGGGGAAAACAGCTTTGGTTTTAGGTCATCTATTTTGATATGGCTCCCATATGAAATGCTCTAATTCTTCAAAACTATTAAATTCCATCAAGAGATTTAAGTAATTTGCGCCTCTTCTACCTCACTCGGATCAAATTTTTAACAGTAATCTAATGATGGTGAGAATTGCGAGGGAATAAGGCTAAGTCAAAACTAGGTGAAGGATCGAGGAACCTTTGTGGCTCGACCGTGTGGTCCTACTGGGCGCTTGAGATGAGGTCAGGACAGTGTGCAACAACGAGAAATGCGTTCAGCTAAGGGTACAGTCCTGGCTAAGTAACATTAGCTGTGACTATACACATATCGATGTTCTTTGGCTATGTATTCATAAATACACAATTCTAACATATGAATTCATCACTTTTCATCAGAAGAGAGGAAGCCCTTTATACACACGCTTTTATCCAGCGTGAAAGACTTCTTACGGAAGATAACTTTAAATGAGGTTGTGGAAGACGGTGATGACACAGGCTGACATTTGTTTAATGACTGCGAGAAGGGCTGCTGATATTAAAAAGAAAATAAAAAATAGAAATGGAGCAAACTGGCCTTCCTGGGATGGGCAAATGGTCTCTGATTCTTGAATGTTGAGTTACAGCCAACCATGGGTTTTGGAACAAGATATACCTCACAGGTAGTACAGACTCAGCCTTAGACAGAGAGGGAAAGCTCGATGTGGCAGCTTTATAGATAACAGAGGGACCACGGATGATGGTCTAGGCAAGTGGGAAGGATGCAAAGGTCTAATTCAGGGAGATGGAATGACCCCACCACAGAGATTCTCTGCCTCCCCCAGATTCCCAAGCCTTCACTTGCCTATTTTGTCACTCAGCACGTAGCTCGGGCACAGCTTGCTCTAAAATGCCTTTTCCTCTCCTGTCTCCTACCCTACCCAGCCGTACTTGATTTAATTGTTTTCCTGTATATTCCCAAAGCATCCTATTTATGTCTCTGTATTAGTGCTTGTTAGGGTGGATTAAGACTTTGAAAGGCCCTTTGTACTGGGGGGACAAAGCTGTTGCATAATCCTACACGTGATCAAAACAAAAGTAATATTAAATGATAATGTACATTTAAGGAAGTCCACGAAGCTCTGAATTTTCCCATTGGTGCTTGTATTGTTTCTTTTTTATACAACTATATCAAATACTTAAAAAAAATTTTTCTCAATGTCCTTAGTATCCTGCTATTCTGCTATTCTAACTATGAGTTTAGTGTTCCTTTTGGATAGTGCTTTTTTACTTAAATGACTCATTTGAATGTTTATTTAAACTAATATACAGTGAACTCTTAAAAGAAAAGAGATTATGACTCATTCATCATAGTATTTCAAGAGTTTGTCAATAAATGCCTGTCAAACTAAAGATGAAAGAGAATTAGGCAAATAGTCAGATGTAAATAAGGGATTCAATATCAGGGCTAGAAAAGCAGCAATTTTGATTTAATGTTGAGCCTTAAAGCGTAAGAACACTATCCCTGAAATTCATACTATTCTCCACCCCTAAATTAGGTTAAGTATCAGTCCTATAAACCAGGATGCTAGAAATTAGGTTGAAAATATTGACATATTGATTGACTAAATTCTTTTCTCAATCATATTTTTTCATTTGTGTATCAACATCCTACTAGATGTCAAGCTAAGTGCTAAGGATACAAAGGTTAACACTGACATACATAATCTGTATCATACCAGAGTTTACAGACTGATGGGGGATATAATCGCACAAATAGCCTGCCTTGTTCAAAGTGATGTTTTACAACCATTCTTCATTGTAAAGAGGTGGTCACTTGCTTTGACTGGTTGGCACTTTTATTACTAACAGTGTTAGCTATTTTGAATTATCAACCTTATTTTACAATAAATAGTTATAACATAATTGCAATACAGATTCCTGTTTTATATGGGTCACTCTAGCTGATGTGTAGAGCATAAAGTATTCCTCAAAAGATTAAGAATAGTACTACGGATTGATCCCGCTATTCCACTTCTGGGTAGTTATTAGAAGAATACAAAAACACTGATTCAACAAGGTGCATGTGCCGTTATGTTCATTGTTGTATTAGTTATAATAGCCAATGTATGGAAACAGCCTAAGCATCCACTGATGGATGAATGGATAGAGAGGATGTAACATGTCACAAAAAGCAACTACTCAGCTGTAAAAAAAGACAGAAATCTTGCCACTTGTGAGAACATAGATGGACCTCGGAGGTATTATGCTAAGTGAAATAAGTCAGAGACGAGAGTACTGTGTGATTTAATTCATGTGTGGATGCTACAACAAAACAAAACAAAAATCACAGATACAGAGAACAGACTGGTGGTTACCTAGGGGAGGGGGGTGGGTGGGTGGAATAGGTGAAAGGAGTCAATTGTATGGTGCAGGATGGATGCTAGACTTTTGGTGGTAATTACTTTGTAGTAAATACAGATGCCAAATTATAATGTTGTATACCTGAAACTTATATAATGATATGTACTAATTTTGCCTATAGGAATACTTAAAGACCAATGAAGTACAAAGTACTGTCCAATAAATGTTTAAGATATATGAGACTTATCTTGAACTTTGTGTGGTGGGACCAGTCAGCGATAGGCTAGAGTCAGGTGACAGTTATTTATGAAGTGGAGCGGCAGGTCCATCCAGGATAGTCCTTGAGTGATGCTTCAAATGCATGGGGTCCAGGGATTGCTGGATCTTAACACCTCCTCTATATAACCAAACATACCATTTGGGTATCACTCATTTGACAAACAAAAACTTATTTCCAACATTGCTATCTCATTCAGCACTCTGAGAAACCCTGTGATAATATAACATGAAGTTGTTATGAAGCCACCTCTGGAATATGGGTCCCTGGTTAGCCCCAAGTGTTAGCCGTCCATTCCTGGAGTATGGAGTTCTCATTTGGATGCTGCAAGTGTTAACTGACCCACTCCACATATCATCACACTACACTAACTCTATTGAGTTATTTTTATAGTTAGCCCTTTTCATTATTATATGAAGTCTAAAAACCATGAGGAATATCTAGGCTGGAGGAATAAAACTTAAAACCAGTAGTGTATAAATAAATGGCAGTGCAAATGCCAGGGAGGAAATACAATGTTCAGAGGACAGTGTGCAAAGTGAGAGGAGAAGGACCTGTGACCGGGGCCTGGGAGAGGACCACGCTGTGGGTATAGGCAGGGAACACGGTCCTGGATGGAAGACCACGCACAGCACCCTGAGAGGTGGGAGCAAAGCTGGGAGAACATTAGGTCACGCAGCCCAAGCGAGGTGAGCACTCTAAGAAAATGGGAGTAGCCAACAATATCAACTGTCCTCAACAGGTGCAGTGAATTATGGTGAGACGTGTCCTTGAACTTTCGCAAGAGTTGCTTCTGTGGCATGCGCGGGATGAAAACCGGGTTGCAGTGGGTTGAGGAGTGAGCAGAAGGTGAACCTGGGCAGGCGTAGCCCGGATTCCACCTCCTGCAGGAAGAATGCTCACTCCCTGGGTCAGGGAGTCTCAGAAGGGACCCTTACATTCTATTTCCTTCATCTCAAAAGTGTCACACGAATCCATCTCCACTTCTGACAATTTTTAAAGTAACTATTAACTACTAACTGCCCAAGATGATTTAAAGATGGACATAGTTATTACACGTTGGTAGTTTACAGTTTCCTGGAAGATTGAGATAAGTACACGGAGAAGCTAACATAAGCCCTAAAGATTTAAAACTTGTAAATGTAACTCTAATACCTGGGCAGAACATAGGTCTGCAGAGAGACAGGTGAAGAAGGCTGTGAGTTCTGGAATCAGACTACGTAAATTCAGGCTGTCTTCACCACTTAACTCTCCGTGTTATTTATTCTCAGTCTGCTTCCTTTTGTCACATGTAAGTGGGAGAAAAGGTGCAAAGTACTTCAGCAGGTTTTTGTAAGAATTTACCGGGGATTAATTTAAAATAGCATTTGGAGTATAACAAATATCCATAAGTAGTAGGACTTTTTACCTAAAGTTGGTCCTGTGATTATAAATAAGAAAACTGAAGCTGGAGGAATTTAAGTGGCTTCCCTAAGTCTTCCAGCTGCTTCAGATTCGAGCTGGGACCAGGACACAAAATAACTGGCTTCGTGTTTCCTGGTCTTCCCCACTCCCGGTGAACCGTGTCCCAGCTACTGCGATGCGAGTTCAGAGAAAGCAATATTTATACACTACATGTTATTCAAAATTGTCCATTTGGCTGATTCTCCACAGTGAGCTTAAAAATCACTTAGTGTCTAAAATGATGTTAACTAAATCAGTAATGCCAAAAAAACAATTTCACTGTCTTGGAAATAAATTACTCTAACTAGATTAAAGGGTTCCTTTGATCATAGCCATGGTGTGCATATTGGGGTGAGCTAGGAAATCAACAGGGTGCAGGGCCAAAAAGGTATCTTTTTATTCTGAGCAGGTAGTACACATGAGAGTGAATAAAAGAAAAGTGGGCGCTATTAAATCGGTTTGTCCTAATTTTAAATAAAGGGCTTTATGCATGCGTTCGTGCAATTTTAATAATGATTGTCTTAAAAGAAGCCACTGCCTTTTAAATAACTATTTCATAATAACTATTTGCCCTTTCCACACAAAGAAAGGAGAGACAGGACCCCACAATTGAACCGTTTAACATGCTAAACTGAGTGGCCTCTTGGACTGAATACAGAGCCAAGAGGGAGGAGTTTTGAATACTGATCCCACTGCTTTGTCTCCTCTGAACGGAGCCCCGGGAAGCCCCGGAGAGACTACAGGTCTCCCCAGCATTGCCTCCACAGAGAACTGTCTTCCATTTCATGTAGCTATTCAACCAATACTTACAGAGCATCTGCTGTATCGTAAACAATACTCTGCACTGAAGACAAAGTAGTAAATCTGGCAGGTGTGGTCCCTGAATTCGTGGGGATTTACATTCTATTGTAATACAGAGATGCAGAAAATAAAGATCAATCAAGCGAAAGAATGAGGTGGGTGGACAATGATGTTAAGGAGAAGCTTAACCAGAGTGGTGGGCCACACAGGCAGGAAGCCCCTACTTTGAAGAGGATGCCTCTGAGGAGGAGACACTTGAATTGAGATGAAAAATAAGAAAGCCCCAGAAAATTCTAAAGATAAGTCATTCCAAACAGCGAGGTGTGTGCAAAGGTCTTAAAGAAGCCACATGCGCTTGTGTGATTGAAGATTGAAATGGAACTCGGTGAGGCTGCAGTAGTGACCCAGGTAGGCAGTGGCGTGAGAACGGATTGCAGAGGTGGGCATGAGCCATATTATGTAGGTCAGGGGCTTGCAAACATTGTTCTGATATAGCTCATAGTATGTTTTGCCTTTCAAACAAATACTTAACCTACATATATACAGTGAAAGGTAGCTCATCAAACATCCCCCCTACTACATACAATGCACTATGGTATTTTGTATTCTGTTCTCTTTTTATAACTGTAGGTCATGCTCTGCCAGGGTGCTATTATGATGAATGGTTCATGACTTACTAGAGTGGGCCCTTCAAGAACATGGTAGGAAGGTTTGAATTTTATTTCATTAGTAATGGACAGCTGCTGGAATGTTTTAAGGAGAGTACAGATTTATGCTGTTAAAAAGACAGCTGTGCTTGCTGGACCTCAGGCCTGTGAAAGCCAATGCAGGCAGACCAGTTAAGAAGAGGAGGAAGATGACTTAGACAAAGTGGGACAGCACAGAGCGTGAGAAGCGTTTGGGTGAATTTGATATAGGTGATTATTTGGATGTGGGCAATAGAGAAAAGACAAGAATCAGGAATGACTCCTAGGTTTCTGGCCAAGCAGCAGGTTGGATGGTGGCATTGGTAATGAGTGTGGGATATTGGGAAGTGCAGGTCAGGGACTGCAGTTTAGAAGTTCTGGTTTTTGACATGGTATGTATATGTTATGCATCTGAAGTGACTCTTAGACATGGAAGGGGAGCCAAGAAGATGGTTGGATCTTCAAAGCAGGTGCTCCTCGGAAGGTTGGTGTTGGAGACAGTGGTGAAAACCATCACATGCTCCATGGAACTGGATGTTTTCCCCTAAGGAGACCGTGCAGGTGGAGGTGGGAAGAGGGATGAAGACTAAACCCTGGGAAATTCCAGCATTTCAGCTCTGAGAGAAGAAGGGGGTTCAGCCGCTTGTGCATTAGAGACTTGTCATTTCAGACAAAGTTTCCCCTCAATATAACTCCCTCTGTCTCTTCTGTTGCACCCTGATCTCTCCATTCACTAAACTGTCATAACCAAACCACAGGTTAACACTTAGTGGCACTTAATATCATTCAGAGATCATTTAGGACTCCTCAGTTTTACATATTCTCTGCCTACTCTATGGGAAGTCTAATGAGATCAGAGAGTCTCTTCTACCTCTTTTTATTTCTGTCAGATCCATGGATTTAATACATATTTACTGAGCATGAAAGCTGTAGGTTATAGGGATCAGTTCTGAGCCCAGAAGAGTAGCTGCTTAATATATACATTTTGCATCAAAAAACAGAATTACAGTGAGCTCCTGATTGCTAGGTAATCTTACCTGAAGGTAAAATTATTTAAATATATTCACAATCTTGAGTTAATAGGTGGCCAAAGGGTACATTGTAATATAACTGGAATTTGCTCTGTTTTTCTGAGACAAAGAACAATGGAAATTTTGTTTTTCAATTCCTACAATTCACTTTATAACTTTTCTTACTCCCCAAGGAGAGCCCTGGGAAAGTGTCGCCCTTCTCGGGTCAGTCCGGGCAATGTTCACTAAAGCAAATGAAGCCGGTGTCTTACAACGCCACCTGGGGAGTATCCTGTAGGTAACTAAGCAGAGGTCCGCTTGTCTTATGGGGTGTCTGTCTGTCCAGAATAACCCCGCTGGAGATGTTCAAGATACCAGTTGAGATTTTGTTTTGTGGAGCGAAGAAGTAAGAAGGGAGGTCTAAGAACGTGGAAGAGATACTCTTTTTGGTCGGTCAGTTTACTTGGCCCATTTTCTGAGTTCTCTCACCTGCTTCACTGTGAAACATCAATCTTCACTTCATTTCTGGAAGTCCACATGTATGTCCAGAGGGATTTTGCATTATTGCTTTATGGTAAGGGATGTCTCTTTCCAAGTTCACGTGCCTTTGGTAAGAATCAGTATACATTTTGCAACACTTGAAATTTGGTCAAATGAATGTTGGTGTCTCTCAAATCAAGCAGAGGATGGTGAGAATTAGAGCGAAAAGACTGTTTCGGCAGATTGATGACATTATTAGGCTCTATTTAAGCTCAGCTGTGTCACTCTTTCTACTCAATTTCAGAAATTAGTGTTCTATCAAAAAAGCGCATTTACACTGTACAGTAAAATTCAATGTTTTAGAACCAATTCTCTTGAGAGAATTGCTTCGCATCAGGAGAGAGCTATGAATTTAATAGTTTTTCTGGGGAATTTCGAAGAATTAGATCAGGCTTACCAGAGGAGAAGGGAGGGGTGGGGAGGATAAATGGGGATGGAAGAGACCTGACTCGGGGTGGTGAACACACAAAATGTATACAGGGGGTACGTTATAGAATTGTACACCTGAAACTATGTAATTTTGTTAACCACTCTCTCCCCAATAAATTCAATAAAAAACTTAAAAATATAATTAGATCTGGATTATTGTGGGATTCCTAAGACTAAACAACTTGGCCAGTTTTGAAAGAAAGTAAACGGTTTTCCAAACTTGGCATGAGGCGTCAGAGGGAGGAGCGAATGTATCATTTAACTAGGGAAATTTCTTATTGATTATCTAAATAGGGAAAGTCAAGTTAAGACATGTGGGTTTCCACAGTGTGTATGACAAAGCGTTCGGAGAGGGGTGGAGTCTGATGTGGCTCTGTGTGCAGGGCATCCTTCCCATGCTGCGGGGCCTTGATGCCGTGCCGCCGCTGTCCCGGACTGGAAACAGCTCGCCTGCCTTCTACTCCTGGCTAATTGGGACTCATTCCTGAAGCTCCATCTCAAGTTTTTCTTCACCTGGGCACTTGAACCCTCTCCTCCGACCCTATTCCTTTTCTCCTTCTCAGAATTCTTGGTTGAGCGCCCTTCCATTAGGCTTCCATAATATACCACACGTACTTCTATCCTGGCACTTAACATTTTATTTTTTAGTTTTTCCATTTTTTTCTTAAAAAACAATAACATTTTTCAAGGGCATTGACATCTCTTATTCATATTTGTATCCTCAGCAGCTAAATCAGTTCCTGGTACATGTTAGGCTCTTGGGAAATGTTGAACAGATTTGGACCAGCTGGTCATGCCCTCTGTGTATTAAATGTTTGTGGAGGGTGTTCACGCCCCTGGAGAAGCTTAGTGAGGATTCCCCGATGAGGTCATGGCGAAGCCACCCAGTGTGGACTGAGAGTGGCCGAGAGGGCTCAGTGTGGGACTCTACAGGCTGGGTATGAGGCCTGACTTCTCCACTTAATATTTGTGTGGTTCAGACAAGTGATTTAACCTCTCCAAGCTTGCTCATCTGTGAAATGAGCTAGGAGTGATAGTACCTGCTGAGTAAGGAAATTACGAGGAATGACTAAGATGACAGGCGTATGTACGGTGCTTAGTATGGTGTCAGAGTGAATCCTCAATGGATGTTAGCTGTTACCTGTTATTTAACAAGGCAGGGCACGCATCTTGGTCCTCTGACTTTCTGTGTAACTTAGAAAATCTATTTAGCTTTCGTAGTTAAGTTCTCTAATCCACGGGAGCTTTTTAAACAGTCGAATTGATTGTGTAGTTAAGCAAGAGAAGAAGGAGTGGAGGCGAGGAAGAAAATGGGAGGAAGGAAGAGAGACAGAAAGAGACAAAGAGACAGGGACAGACAGACAAACAGTGACAGAGACAGACAAAAAGAGACAAACAGAAACAAAGAGGCAAAGACAGAAACAGAGAGAGATACATAGAAACAGAAAGAAACTGTAATTAAAAATAATTTTTAAAAATTCATATGACTGATCGCTATCTTTCCTTGTGTATTATGCTAGTGAGATTTAGGGTAACATATTAAGAGAAGCAGCATTCGGACACTTAAAATCATTTTCTGTGCAATTGTCTATTAACACAGATATGATTATATTATTTAGGGCCAGCTGTAAGAGCAAAGGCCCCGAATAGCAGAGTCTTAACCAATAGAAGTTTATTGCGTGTTAAACTCTACAGCGGCAGTTCCTGATCAGCAGTCAGCTCTCCTCCGAGGGGTGATTCTGGATCCCGCGTTCTCCATCCCTCACTCTGCCATTGTCACCAGCTATCCTTCTGGCTTGTTTTCATGGAGCACAAAGGGGAACAAACATGGAGATTTACGTGTAGGAGATTTTCCCAGCCATGCCTGGAAAGCAACACCTATCATTTCACTCATTCGCAACAGTTAAAACCCAGTTGTGCACCACACTTAATGGCAAAGGATCATGAGAAACCTTGTCTAGCCACATGGGGAGGCAAAAAGAAGAAATAGGTTCTGCGATGAGCTAACCAATATCTCCCACAGTCTACTTTCTCATTTCCAGATGTCTGTTCTTTCTTCTTCTTACACGTGGAACACACATCCCATTCATTTATAAGGGAACCTCAAATCCCATTCTGCCACCATGTCTAATTCAAAGCCTAGGGTTCCTCTAATGCCGCACGGGCTTCCATCAAACCTGGATGCAGCTCTTATGTGGTCTATCTGTGAACAGAAAGGCCTGTTAGTTATCCCCCGCTCACTGACCACCATCTCAGCCCAATGTTCAACAGTGAGGAAAGGAGAAGCATGCTGCACACTCACGCTTGGAGAAGTGGAGAATGGGAGGCACACAGTATTCCCTGCACAAGAGCAAGTGCCTCGCCATCCTCACGGGGCGGGTCCCAGGACAGCCCACCCTTACAAGCAGGTGGAGCCTGTTGACGAGCTCCCTCCTGATCTTCAGGTAGCCTCCTTTGCCTGTTACTCAGTATGGTCCCATCGGAAGCCGGCATTATGGAATATTCCCCGCTTATGCGCTGCCTACCTTTTATTGCCCACTTCCTACTTGCACAGATCTGGGGACCTGAGCATTATCTTAAGGTTCTAGCAGTCAGATGCTTTAAGATTGAGGCTCAAAATTTCTGACAACATGACTTCCTCAAGAATTTAGGAGTTTCTGATACTTGTTCCTCCAGTGAGTGCCACGTGCAGCCATTCAGACTTTTTACTAAATATATGTGTAAGTCTGCTTTCTTGCTTCCTTGGCCCACTGCCTCCCTCAACCCAACTGTGGACACGTTGTAGTTCTGTGAAAGTGCAAGTTTGAGTGGGAAGGGAGCATCTTGCATCTGAACTTGGCTGCTGGGCTGAATCAGAATTACCCTTTTTTACTCAAATATATTTTCAACAGAAATATCCTTTTTCACTCGAATATATTTTTCAGTCTCATCTTTTGCTACTTTCTATACATAAACAGTCTGTATTTTCCAACCAGGCACTTAAATTCTAGTTTCATCTCACTCTGCATGAGAACGGGCCAATTCTTGCCTGAGACCACCTTTGTGGGGTGGGGGGGTGAAAGTTTGTCAGTGGCAGCCAATAAGATTCTAGTTTTCTCCATTCACTTCCCCAGAGTTGCAGGCTAATTGAGCATCTAGTTGGTCTTCTAACTTACTGCAGATGGCAGACTTACCTAATAACACAGATCTCCATCTTTTAAGGTCCTGACACATATGTTCTAGCCATGTACTACCTGACTACTAAACCAATGTAAGGCTTCTGGTATAGCAACATCACATTTCCAGGTACCAATTTCTGTGCTAGTGTAAGGTAACCTTAGCTACTCTAATAGGAAAACCCTCCAATCTTAGTTCATTAGTTGATTCAACATAATAGCAATCCATAGAGTATCTGTCCAACACAGCTGTCCCTAGTCAACTTTTTTTCTAGGGTATACTTCAGGGACTCAGGCTTTTTTTTATTGTGTGGTTTTCTTTAACTTAAGTACGTGTCTCCCATGCTCACCATGCTTGTCCGTGGACTGAAACAGAAAAAATGCCTGGAAGTACATACATGGGAGGATTTTATGATCCAGACCTGAAAATTTCTGCTCACCTGCCATTGGCTAGTTCTTAGTCACGTGGCCACCACTGTCACAGAAGCTGAGCATCCATGGGCTATGTGTCAGGAATGATTTAGTTAGCTTGTCTCAACTACAGTGTACTTAGGCTAATCATTGGACTCCTGTTCCCCATTATCCAAATTGTAAAATGAAGCAGTAAATCACTTATCATATAACAGGCTTCTTAGGGAAATTCTGTTGGTGGCTCAGATTGAGCTGGGCAAAGACATTTTTTGGAATAAAAAGTGCACAGTTATGAGGGCTTTAGAGATATAATTTTGATATATTGAACATTGCTAAAAACAACCACCACCACAGCAAACACTCAAAAAATATAGCCAAGCTATTTTGTAAATGACATGTCTCTGCCCTTTACAACTTCAGTGGCATAACTTATTATTAAAAGTCTTGCAAATCAAGAATTTATTGTCTAAATGTCCAATAGGACCATTTTTCTGTTTCTTTTTGTTTTAGTTTTTTATATTGAATTTATTGGGGTTACATTGGTTGATAAAATTATATAGGTTTCTGGCATACATTTCTATAATACATTCTTTCTCTTCTAACGTGCTCTGTACTTTTGCTTGCTGCTCCACACTTGTGTTTCTTTCAAATGCTAATGACCAGCTCTTCCTTTGACATGACAGCTAACATAAGACTTATATGTAATTTGTCCTTTATTTTCTAAGAATTTTAAAGACATACAGTTTGACATAGATGAAGGTAATTAATTGACCTCTTTGAATGATATATTAAAAGACTGGTTTGTATCTCTGAAATGATAGTTAGTTTTTAAAATATTGTATCTTTGGGCATTAATTTTTATTCATTCACTTACCAAAAATCAATTATTACACAGTTACTGGTAAGGCAGTGGGCTGGGTAGTTTGAAAGGCATAATAGGGAACCAGTCACAACATGTCCCTTGAGAAGGTAAATAAGTAACTGACATCTATATCACAGCATGGAATAATGTACTTTTCCACTGAAGAATTGAGCTTACAGAGGAAGACAAAAATCTCATTGAAGGGAAGGAGAACAGGATAATCAGGGACATATTTGGAGGGAAATGGCATTTCAGCTGGAATTTTGAAGTTTACATTGAAATAATTCATGTTGTCTACGGCCATACCACCCTGAACGTGCCCGATCTCGTCTGAAATAATTCATGTAAAGGGTTTAGAATAGTGATATACAGTAAGTATTCAGGAAACATTAGTTGTAAGATGATTACAGTGATGATGATGATGATATTGATGATGATGATGATATTGACGATGATGATGGGGTAGTAGATGTCAGTGATGATCGTTGTGATGGTAATGGTGACGGTGGTGCTAAAGAAGGTGCAGGTGTTGTGGTGATGGCCTTGGTGTTGGCGGTGGTGGTGGTCCTAGTACTAGTGATGATGGTAGTCTTGATGATTATGTGAGTTGATTTGGCTAAAACGCTTAGGAAAAAATTTTAGTACACCCTGAGGACTCTCACTTACTGAGAGATGTTCTTGAGAAAGCACACTACATCATTATTTTGAGTGCATGCTGAGCTGTACCCCAGTTCTAAAATTTTCCCTAATCATCCCAACCAGAAGTGATATTCTCTTTTCTAGATCCTCTTTGAAATAATCTTAGAGTATTTTTTTGTTGTTTGTTTTGTTGTTTTTTGAAAATAGTGTCTATCTGATCAGGCACTAAAGATGCATATTGCACTGTGGACATACATGAAGAAGTTCTGTTTCCCAGTTTTCTTCCATATTTTCATGAATTATCTTATCTGGAAATTCTGGGGGTGAACTTAGACATTCCCTAGACGTCACCTCACTGGATTTCAGAACAACCCACTGCCTGATGCCTATATGCTGTGACTCATTCTTGCCCTTCTGGCTCCCTGCCACCAAACATGACCCTAAAAAGAGATGACACCTTTCCTCATTGTATCTTAAGACCTACAGCCCCTCTTGTGTCCTAAGGCCACAGCATAAACTCCTCCCTCCACCCCTACTGTTCAGTGCTTTCTCTCTTACAAGAGGGTGAGTACCTGTAAATATTAAACTCAAGAAGAACCGGATGTTTAAAGAAGGCAATAGGAAGGATATCCCAGCCTCCTAAAAGAGCATTGCTCCATGCTTTCTAGATCATTTTCTATCAATAACATAGATATTTATGAATTGATCCATCGCCATCCTGGTTTTAATCTTGTGCAGTCTATTTAACTTTAGTGTATTGGCTCCCTCACTCCTCCATGTGGCTTCAGTAAATCCTATCGGACTGAATAAATTAGAACTCGTTTTGCTGCTCCACACATGGCATGGCGTACGATATCTACAAACAAGTGCTAATTATGAAACGACTTGTATTCTGTTATATAACTGGCACAATTTTACAGCAAGAAGCATAGTGTAATGTGGTATTTTAAAAATTATTTATTGCTTTTCTGAGAGGAGCTGTAACTGTCTCATGGCTCTTTGTCACCAAAGGGGCCTTGTTAGCTCTCATTTGCAGGTACAGACACAATGGGTCTGTCACATCCTGTTCAGCGCACGTGTCCAAGGCTTTTGCTCCATTCAGTGCCTGGTACCTGAACAGATATTTTTCTGTGCTTCCCCTGCCTGGTGATACTTGATAGTTACTCTGGCAACTTCAATGAAGATCTAAAGATGCTTTTTAAATTTATACAATGGGTTGACATTTTAAAGTCATTTGGGGAAATATAAGCATGAGAATCAGGATTATTTTTCAGAAATGTTCAGGCCGAGCTAAGAAAATGACATTTTGAAAATACTGAAGTTGTAGCTGAGGGGGGCATGATGCAGTGTTTGAACTTAAATCTCAGTTGCATTTGTGTCCCTTTGCTTTCTCTTTCTGTAAAAGATATAATGATACATTTATCCTTATTAGCAAACATCAAGTGCATGGCGAGGTGTTCCACTGCGTCTCTCGATGAACAATTCCCAGGACAAGCCTGTTAAGATGACTCCTCAGGAGACAATTCCTTGGCCAGATAACTGTGGGATATGCTGCGTACTGCAGCTTCTGTTTTAGAGTTCACAGAGCACATTCGTATTTTTAAGGTTTTGAGAAGTTCTGCAGTAAGGATTATCGTTTTTGTATTTCTTAACCCAGCACTTCTGAGTATATTTGACAACAGACTCATCTTTTTTTTGCAGGTAACCTCAGCTGCAGTTTCGAATGCACTTTCGAAATGAATGCTCTAGATTAAGGGTTCTCAGAGGTTTGACTACTATGAACAAGCGAGCTTAAGTCATATGTTAGGGGACTGTCATAGAGTTGCTAACCTTGTTTTGCCACATAAAGACATAAAAAGAAAACTAATCTGATATTATTCTAATTTGTTAAAAGGAAGGGCATTTTTGCCACAAGTTTAGAAAAGGCAGTAGAAAATCATGGAACTTAAAAAAAATTAAGTATATTTAACTTCATAACAATGTCAATACATCATTTTTATTTTTCTCACTCTGTTTTGAACCGATGAGAATTTCATCAGGAACATATATCGCCCAGCTGTTGTTTTTGCCTATGGAGCATCCCTGCCTCTTTCTTAGACATCAGAACCCCCACTTTTCTATAAGGAGAATTCATTCAGTGCGGTTTGTCTCGGGGTGTTGTGGGGGGCTCACTGAGCTCCGTGGTCAAAGGGGAGGGTGTGACTTGGGGTGACCCACGGGAGCCCACCGTCCCAGATCGCAACCTGAGATGTCAGCTTCTGTCTTTAGTGCTGCGTGGGGAGGATTTTCAGACAGAAGCACTTCCAAAAGGTCGCTGTGGCTGCTGTGTGCAGACCGGCTTTAGGAGAAAGGGCAGGGACCAGGAGACCCTGGAAGGGGTCCAGGGTGCATTCTAGGAGAGCGGTGATGTCATGAGGTTAGTGCAAAGGAGAGGAGAATGAGTCAGGTTTTGAGATTCTTCTACTGGCAGAGCCAATAGGCTTTGACGATGGGAGCAGTGAGGAAAGGGGGAGGCCAAACCGCCTCTAGGTTTGTGTTTTCACAGCAGGATGAAAGGTGTGCTGTCTGCTGAGATGTGTGCGTGTGTACATGTCTGTGTACATTTGGAATAAATTACCTAGCTTGTGGAAAATGAGACCGACTTGAAATGAATTCATTCTGATGCTCATGGGGACATCTGCCCACCCGTATCGAATGCACCTGCGGTCTCAACAGACCATGGCTGATGTGAAAGAAAAAAGAAACTCCCTCTGAGCCTCACAGGCCACTCAGTTTCACCACTGCTGTGATCGAGAAGGAGGTGAAACACTGCACCTAGCTCATTCCTTTAAATAAATCACCCAGCATCCGTGAGAAAGTGACAGCCTTTACGCCCGGCGCAATAGCTTAATCAAATGCTCTCAGGCAAACCTGAACGCTGTAATGTGTTGTGCATCATTCGAGAAAGGCTTCAGGAGGAAGCGGCAGAACCATCGCCAGTATAATGGAAGTTTCTGTTATTTGTGCCTCTTCATTTCACGTATTGCCACAACCAGTTACATTTAGAAAGGTGAAGACCACCTATGAGAAGTGAAATCAGATCAGGCTAATGGAGTCTTTTTGGCAGCTGCTGTTTGCATCAGACCTGATGCATGTAGGCAATTGTTTCTGTAAGTACATGTGGGTCTCCATGCTGTGAAACGGCGGAGTTTAGGGACAATCTGTCAGTAAGAGCACATTATCCCCTTTAGGTAGAATTATTCAATATAGCAGTAAATAGATCAGCACGCTGGGAAACCTGATGGTAAATAAGACCCTGGGATGCAAGTTAATTGAATAATCATGGCGTTTCTTCTTGTTCGGATGTTGTAACATTCATCTTGAAGGCCTGAGATATCAAATTTCTTGTTTTGTACACACCACTGCTCTCGGAATATCCTGCTCAAATGGCCACAACAGGCTCGAGAGCAGATTGTGGAAACTCATTTCCAAAACGTTTGACTTGCCTCAATGTTGTCTTACACCGTGATTCCAAACCCTGTGTTAGATTTTCTTATGTTTGTTTTTTAAATAAACAGCTAGCTTCGGGGGTTATATTTAAAACGAATGAAAATAATTACATGGGTTTTAAAAGTTTGCACTGAAAATAACTGTTGCTGTCAGTGCCTGACACTAAAAGGAATTGGGTGCAATCTATTTTGCAGGCTTGTTACTTTTTTGCATGGGGATTTTGTGTCAGTGAGAAAATGGTGTTTTGGTGCCACGTTGCTGCCTCGGTGTTCCCCCTCTTGAAAGCCTTGCCCTTCAGCCCTACTGAGCCACCGCCAAAAATCTTATCCCTTTGACCTCTCTGTGCCTCTCCAATCTTATTCTCCACTATTCTGAAGGTAAATGTACTGCTGCAGCCCGACCGAGCAACAGATTTCTCCCACCTGCCCATGTTGGTCAACCCCCTTGTCTGGAACATTCTTTCTCCCTCTCCCCACTTGTCTGATTCCTACTTTCTTTACAATACAGATCAAGTGTTGTATCCTTTGAAGCTGTGCTTGGCTGCCCCAGCTCATCCTGGTCGTAGTCAGATGGCACTTAACTCCAATTGTCACTTTACGATACACCTTGTTAAGAATTTGTCCTATCTCACTACCCAACTTGTCCGCCCCTCGAAGACAAGAATGTCGCTGTTGAGTCTTTAGTGTCCTTTTACTTGTTCCTTCCTATAGCACTTATCCAAAGGTATTTTTATCCTCCACAAAATCAACCGTGTCTGTCTAGGTTCTCACTGGTCTCTGCCTTCTTTGCTTTCATGTTATCTGACTTTTAAGCATCTTTTGGCCAAATCTTTGGTTGGATTTGTGGTACCATGTTCTCATGGACTGCCTCACTCGCATCCTCAGTCTTCATTCCTGGCTCCAAACCTAATACTGAAGTGACTCTGGAGGCACCAGGATGTCTACTCTGCTGAACTTTTTATCCTCTAACTACACCCTCTCTAGCTGCATCACAGGCATAAATGTTGCAACACAAAGCTTTCCAGATGCATAAATTGTATTTATTTCTATAAACGGAGTATGAGTTCCAAACTCTCTCCTAGCAAACAACTGAGGCACTTTTAATTTAATAAGGTGATTTCTTGGTCAAAGGGAAGATTATTAACATATCCCCCTCACCTAGAAATTCCTCTCACTCACAGGACTCTTTTGATGTTCTTCACATTAGTGAATATCTGAGATAATTTCATTTATGCAAAGTTGCAATTGTCTATCTCCCTTACTGTAATGTGTGTACCTCCTTGCTTGTCTGGTTAACGCCCCTGCCTAGCTTACTGTTCAAAAGGTGGAAGCAGACACTGAACAAGTAATTGCTCTTTTAATCATTTACAAGTTGCTGGGTGCTGGGATCAAGTTAAAAATATTGGTTGTATTAAAGACACAACTTGCCAATATTCATTTAGTACTACCATATTTAGAATATATGCCTACATCACCACATCACATTTACGCTATGTGCTGAGCAGACAGCAGGAAGAATTTAGACTGTGTTTCATCTGAGGGATTTGTCATCCCATTGCGATTCAGGTTTAACACAAGCCTGCCCTCACTTCCACAAAGTCAGTGCACTATCAATTATATTTATAGTATTGATTTTGTTAATTATCTAGTGGACATTTGGGATATGTATTTCTCTCCAGTAGCTCCTTCGGGTAACTGAGTTAATTGGAAATGATCCCTGTGATGAAAATTCTCTTATTAGGAACTCTAGTGTCCTGCATTCAAGGAAAAGCCCTTACAATTTCCCATTTTTAGGCATGCTTTTTCTCTCCAGTCCTTGAGGCACAGACACAGGAAAAGGACAACCTTCCTTCCCACAAATTTGGTGGGAGTCATGTTTAGTGACGCAGAATAGGAGAAGCTCCCTGCCACAACCCTAGGAGCCCAGGGCACCACACGTGACTAAACATGAACCTGGTATTAGACTGTGGGTTCGAATCTCAGCTTTCTCACCGTCTGACTTAGACTAATGACTGCACTTCTCTCTTTTACTTTTTTTGGCTGTAAACCAGGGATAGCTATGGTAGTGTCTGAAGGATCGTGTGGGTATTAAAATGCCTAAGAGATGTAAGGCCTCTGAATCACTCACAGACGCTTAGTAAGCCTTCAGCCAAGGCTGCTCAGTGCCGCGTAGCGGGTTACTGCTGCCCGCTAACCACTGGTCTACCCTCTCCCACCACGGTGCAGGTCCACTTTCCTTGAAAGCTGACATCCCCGACTCTTTGTGGACATTATGTGACCTAAAGTACTTTGCCTTTCAGTAGTTGTAATATGTTTTTTCTACCAGGACAAGGCGTTCTTTTTTTTTTTGGCGGCATTTTAGGCTTCCCATAACAGAGCTTAAAACCAATGGGCTCCTGAGGCAAATTCCTGGGACGCAATTGAATCGAAGCTATAGCACTTGAAAGTTTCCAAAATCAGTGGCTCTTCATAAGAGTTTATTGAAAGTTAAAGTGGGTAGAAATTAGCATTTTAAGTTATAATCAGCAGCCAGAGGTGTGCTTTCTGTTCAAATGCTACGCGCATGCGCAGAAGAGAAGCCAAAGTATTATGTCCAAGAAAATATTCTGAAAATGAATCGTGGACCTTGGAAATTGCTGCCGGAATCGGAAACCACCTTCTGCTCATTTAGAGAGGGAATGGCGTTGTCTCCTTGCTCTCCTGTCTGCTCAGCTCTGCACCGCACCCTGAGCACGGGCATCGAACCTGTGAGGAGTACAACAGAAAACCTGCAGAACCGAAGGCTCCCAAGCAGCAGCTGTGATGCCACCGAGGAGCATGTCTGAGCGTGAACCCCTCATTGTAACCGATGCAGGTGAAGCAGAACTTCTGAAGCCCAGACTGAAATCAGAGGAAGGAAGTGGGACGATGAAGTGGTAGCTCTGTTGCCAGCACCAGTAAGGGGCTCTTCCAACAGACCGCAGGTCTTTCCGTGAGCATTTCTGATTAGACTGTGAACATTCACTGGGTCACCCCTCTGTCTCTATAGCATCACAACCATTCTTTGCTTCCTCTCTACTCAAAGGAGTGATCCAAAATTGCCCTTAGGGTAAAATAGTGTGATCCACTCTGGGGAAAACAGTAAGTGGGTACGGTTGATCGTGTGTCCTTGAGCATTTCACCTTGACGATTGTATCAGGGCATCTATTATATTGGATAGAGGAATAAAAACACTTCCCTCTGTTTCTCTAGAATAATCTAGAACTTGACACAGAACTTTAAGATTAATCCTTTGATCCAATAGGTAGGTTGGCTCCATGTAGCACCTATATCCCACCTGGACTGGATTACACACCTGTACCCCAGGTGGACTGGACTGCACGTCACTTCCACTACAAAGCTTGCCTTTTGTACAAGGTCTGGAGCCTGCTTTTCTCCATGTGGGAGCTGATATTTCCATCTGGTGAAAACCTACTCATTCTTCAAGGCCATTTGAAATGCTTTTCCTAATCACTAGAGCCAGGAATGATTTACTTCTCAAGATTTCCGTGGATTTTGCTCCCACTCAAATCCATAGCCACAATGAAGGAATTAAGACATATGATTTTAACATCTTAATATCATGGCACTTCCTGGAACATCATAAATATTCAAAGAATTTAATGAATCAACCAATGAATGAGTAGTTTCTATGTTTAGGAAATGACCATACAGTCACATGGTTGGACGAATAATGCTGTCTTCTGTGACGTCATTTGGGCCACAGCCAAAATGACTAGAGAGAGCTTACCAAAGTTTAGTTCTGTAGATAACTGTAGACAAATAATAGAGAGTGCATCGAATAGAGAGCCTAGTGAATTTGATAAAGTGCTCTGTGACCCATTCATGTTTAAAATTTGATATTTAGATAACATTGCATACAAAGCTAACATCAAAAACACAGTTAGATACCATCTAGACAATGCTTTCCGATTGTTGCACAGTCTCAAGTTGCATAGATTGAGGGGTGGATGTAGATATAGAGCGTGCCCTGAATGAAATAATTTTGCTTTGCTGTCTTTGGTACTACTGTGTGGTCTAGATTTCACACTTAAAGACTTAAAACTCAGTAAATGTAGAAAATGTAAGATTGTGAAAGAAAAGAGAATTTATTTCTCAAAGACAAGAAGCAGAACATGTAGGCTTGGTGATGTGAATCTGATATTTTAGAGCTAAGACTTTTGTGAGGACCAGTGTTTTAAAGCCTTTTCTAGAGCCGACTACCACAACCATCTCTCAGGTTAATGCCTGGATCCTAGCGAGGGGACCTGAGAAGGACATCTCTTTCTGTCTCTCACTCCTTGGAATTTCACTGACAGTAGGACTTCAGAAGGATAGTTAAATTATCAGGCTGAAAGTCCCCGTTAATATGCTGACTCTCAGAAGTGACATTACCTTGCTTTGTTGCTCCTGCCATTATGTCTTTCACTAAAATGATGCGGTGGAGATGTTTTAATTATAGCATAACACTGAGGAATGATAACACTGTAGGTAACATCTTCATTGTTCCATTTTAAGGTAACAGCTTCTGAAACTTATGGACCAGGGTCATTTCTTTGTGCTCTGCGTGAGTGGGAAGAGGCTCATTTTTGGAGCTGGATTCTCTCACAAGCAGGGAATAGCCAATTGTCAGTCAAGTCTTCCGAGCTGTGAAGTGCAGAGGAATTTTCCTTTCAAATTCCTATTGCAGCTTTTCAAATTACCCACCACGGAACAAGAAGGGCGGGCAGAGTATACATCTTTTTATTTCTGTATACTATTTCTATTGATGAATGAAGAGTCGGGAAGGGGGAGACTGGATATGTGGCTTAATCTTGCTTATTACATGTAACCAAATCCCTTCCCACTTTCTCTGTCACTTCCTGCTGACTTGGTGTACCTTGGATGAAATTGCTTCCCAGGTCCCCCGCCCTTCTTTCCTCTTCCCAGATGGCATTCTGGTGTTGGAATGTAGGTTACATGACATCACGTCGTTCTTAGAGGGGCCCTGGACCACTCACTGTCTTTGTTTGCCCCTCAGGCTCCCACTGGCCTTCACCGAGGAGTCTTGCCCCCCTCTGTCTCTGGGTCGTGCCCAGTGCTCTCACTGCACCCAGTTTTCCAATGTTGGTGGAGCCTGTGGTCTGTTCTCTGGGCACAGCCATCGTAACGCATTCCCCCCTCCTACCACCGTCACGGGGTCTGGAACTGCACACCCTCCTTACAGACCCCTCATTCCACACTGCAGAGATCCATCGTAGGCAACCTAGTCCTTAAATCTCACCCGGTGGCCATGCCCAGCACTGAGGGGCCTCGGGAACTCTTGGGCTCGTTTTCCCCTCTCTCAGGCCGCCATGGTGGAGTTCACTGTTTCTCTACTGAGGCTGCGCCACTTCGCTGCTGGCCATCCTGTGACGCTGGGCCCCGCCCTGGTGCTGGGAGGGAAGTGGCACAGGCGACATTCTGCCTTTGAAGCCCCAGACCATGTGGATTATTCTGGAATGATGGCCTCTGTCCTTCTGTGGCAGTCAACCAGTACTTTATGCTGAATATCACAATCCAAGAGCTCAAAAGATAAAAATCAACAAAAGCCTTTCCTGGTTTTGAGACTAACAGGACAGGCGTAGCTCTCCTCAGTTTTATTTTACAGGCTTTGCTTGAGATGAAACAAATTTGCCTTTTATGTCACTAGAGCTGTGTATTCAGTGTTAGTTAAAAACGTGTATAGTTCTGGTTAGATGCCAAAGCAATCTGTGCGTTGATTACACATGATTTACGAAAACTGTCTCATTATACAGATTTGCCAGGCACAGGAGCCGCATTGTGTGGGCAGAAAGGTCTGGCAGTGTTCCTGATGCAAGGACCCCGCCTTTGATGGGGCTCTTCAGCTCTCCACAGGAGCCTCTCCGCCCGGTTTCCTGTTAGGACATCTAGATGCTGAGAGCCCAGAGGGGACCCGCTGATGTGCTCAGCAGGAAACCAAAGCAGTGGCCGAGAAAGACAGTCATCGAAGGTCACAAAACCACACTGGGCCGGTCTCATGAATGTTAACTAACGTTGGAATGCATTTCTAGAAGAGAAGTCAAGCCTTTGGTCTGTGAGTTTTAATTTAATTTCTGCCTCTTGGCCTTCTCCTCGAGGGAGAGGAGCAGAATAAAATACCCTAAAATGCAGTCACAGCCTTGGTGTGTAACAGAGAATGACAGTACCAACAGAGTAATCACTTCAGAGCAAAGCTCCCTCCAGGTGCCCAAGCCCAGAGAGTCACGCCCAAGCTCTGGTCTCATTATTCTAGCCACGACCCAAATGCCATCTCATTTACTCTACTCGTTGGCCAGGGCTGCCATCACAGAGGACCACAGACTGGCTGGCTCGAACAATAGGACTGTGTTGTCTCGCAGTCCTGGAGGCCGAGTGTCTGAGATTAAGGTGGCAGCAGGGTTCCTTTCGGTGCGGACTCTCCCCTGGGCTTGGAGATGGGCACCTCCCTGTGTCTTCACGAGACATGTACCTTCTCTGCATGTACCTGCGTCCTCCTTTTCTCTTCTTACAAAGACACCAGTCATATTAGATTAGGACCAAGCTTAATGGTCTTGTTTAAGCTTATTTACGTTTTTAAATACCCGTCTCCAAATACAGTGACATTCTCAGGTACTAAAAGTTAGGTCTTCAACATAGGAATTGGGAGACATAATTCAGCCTGTAATATTTGCTTAACTCTTTGGTTTTTTATTCTCGCTTGACTCAACCCTTCCACTTTCCAGTCATTCCCCATTGCTGGCTCTGCTCGCAGCCATGTACAGTGTTGCATTCAGCAACCGCGAGAACAAATGCTGGAGACTTTTCAGGGTTTCAAAGATGTTACTTTATTGGCCAAGTTTAACCTGCACAGGGGCGGACTCTCAGGGTGTCCAGAGACACGGTACCCACAAGGGCTGCAAACGAGAGTCGTGCTTATAGCTAAGTCCTTATATAGGGGCGGGCAAGCAAGCGTTATACAGAAGCAGACATGGCAGTTAGCTATTCGCTTACAAAGAACGCGCGCGGGAACAGGGTTGGGCATTGGCTCAACAGTGGTAGCTTTACAAACCAAAAATGTTAGGTTGCATCAGTTTTGCAATTCTCTAAGGGCTAGCACAAGGCAGGAGGGCAAGATGTTCGTTCAGTAACCTCCTGTACCCTGGGACCTAGCCAGTTCCTCTTGGCCTTTAGCTAGGTTCCTGTTTTCTCATGGTCTAAGTTTTCCTTGCTCTTTACATACAGTATGCCTTCCAGCATGCCTGTTCAGTGATAAAGGTGACAGAGCTGTCCAAGTCCCATTTCTGGGTATACCGTCACATGTCGGTCCATCCCCAGAGTGCCGGCTGACGCTGTCAGTTCTCAACTCGGTAATGACTTGAGAAATCTGGGGGTGACATCTTCCGTTGGAGCCACAACCTCCAAAGCTATTATTGAGCAGTCTTAATACTCAGGTCAGTGCTTCAGGTCAGGTCACTGTGTCACCATGGAGCTCGAAGGACCTTCTGCGTTCCTTTTGCCCTTTCTCTGATATTCCCAGACTCTCACACACAAAAACCCCACTGAGTCATTAGAACTGATCTACACCCCTCAGGTGATTTCCTCCCCACTGGCCAGTAACGAGGTCCTTTCTTCCTTGGACAATGTCAGTGAATAGTCATACCCATCTGGCAGTAACGTGGCACCCAACCACTCCCCACTGGGGCCCCGTGGGGAGCCGGGGCCTTCACCATCACCCAGGGGCAACCAGGCCACCCCACGGCACTGTCAGATTTTACCCCCATGTGACAATAATGCAACAGCAGCCCCTTCTTCTCTTGAAGGAGCCGTGTCCGAGCAAGTGCGGCAGAAAATTTATTGGGAACATAATAGACCCATATAAATACAGGCAACTGATCTTTAACAAAGGAGGAAAGGCAATACAGTGGAGCAAAGAGTCCTTTCAACAAATGGTGCTGGGACAACTGGGCGTCCACATGCAAAAATAACAATAAATCTAGGCACAGACCTTCCATACCTCACAAAAATGAGCTCAGAATGAATCAGAGACCTAAACATAACATAGGAGAAAACCTATATGACCACTGGTATGGCAACGATTTTTTAGAAACACCACGAAAGCTGCCATCAATTGAAGAGACAATTGATACGCTGGACATCATTAAAATGAAAACTTTCTGTTCTGTGAAAGACAATGTCAAGAGAATGAGAAAATAAGCCACAGACTAGGAGGAAATAATTGCAAAAGACACATCAGGTAAAGGACTGTTATCCAAAATATACAAAGATTTCTTAAAATTCAACAAACAACCTGATTAAAAATGAACCAAAGACCTTATCTTGTACATCACCAGGGAAGATGTACAGATGGCAAATGAACATATGAAAAGATGCTCCACGTCATACGTCATCAGAGAAATGCTACTTAAAACAACAAGATACCACTGCACACTTGTTAGAATGGCCCAAATCCGGAACACTGACACCACCAACCAAGTGCCAGCAAGGACGTGATGCTGGCAGGAATGCAAGATGGTACGGCCACTTCAGAAGACAGTTTGGTTGTTTTTTACAAAACTAAACTCACTCTTACCCTGTAATCAAATAATTATACTCCTTGGTATTTGCTCAAGGGAGTTAAAAACAGTCCACACAAAAACCTGCCTATGAATGTTTATAGCAGCTTTATTCATAACTGCCAAACTTGGAAGCGACTAAGTTGTCCTTCCTCTTAGTCAGCTTGGGCTTAGTCACCGTGCAGTGGGTGGTTTATAAGCAACTAAAGTTTGTTTCTCCCAGTTCTGGAGGCTGGAGATCTGCAAGCAGTGTGCCAGCGTGGTTGGGGTCCGGTAGGAACCCTCTTCCAGGCTGCAGACTGATGACTTCACGTGGAGGAAGAGGGCCGAGGAGTTCTGTGACCTGTTCTTGCATTTCCTTTCCCCCCTTGGCTTTATTGGTTTATAACTGACAAATGAAAATTGCATATATTCAAGGTGCACAACATGATCTTTAAATATACTTATACATTGTGATATGATCGCCACAAGCAAGCTAACTAATATGTTCACTGTCTCACGTACTGTCTTAGCAAATTAGAATAAAACAATGTGGTTGTTGACTGCAGTCACCAGGCCGTCCACTAGAGCTCCAGAATTTGTTCACCCTGGGTACCAAAATGTTGAATCCTTTGACCTCCATCCCTACCCCCAACCCCGAGTCCCAGGCAACCACTATTCTATTCTCTTATGAATTTGACCTTTTTAGATTTCACATTGTAAGTGAGATCATGGGGTATTTGTCTTTTTGTGCGTGGCTTATTTCACTTAGCACAGTGTCGTTCAGTTCTTCCATGTTGTCACAAATGGCAGAATTTCCTTCTTTTTTAGGGCTGAATAACATTACTCTCTGGATGTCACATCTTCTTGATCCATCCATCTGTCAATGGGCACGAGGTTTCCGTGTCTTGGCTGTTGTGAATGGTGCCACAGTGAACATGAAAGTGTAGATACCTCTTTGAGGTACTGATTTGATTTCCTTTGGGTGTATGCCCAGAAAAGGAATTTATGGATTATATGGTAATTTTTATTTTTTTCAGAAATCTCCATACTGTCTTCCTTATTGGCTTTACCAATTTACATTCCCACCAATAGTGTACAAGGTTCCCCCTTCTTCACATCCTCATAAACACTTTATTATAATAGCCATTCTAAAAGCTGTGAGGTGACAGTTTTATTGTGGTTTTGATTTGCATTTCCCTGATGATTAGCGATGTTAAGCACTTTTATATACGCTTGTTGGCCATTTGTACGTCTTCTTTAGAAAAATGCCTATTCAGGTCCCTTGGACTTTTTTGATCAGATTGTTCATTTTTTTGCTATTGAGTTGTATGAGTTCCTTATATATTTTGGATAGTAACCCCTTACTAGATATATGGTTTGCTTTGTTTTCCTAATTTTTCCTTCTTGTCCCTAAAACTGCAAGTCTGCAGACAGACCTCCTTAGAAAGTCAATAAATGTTCATTGTCCATTATTACCACTTAATGATGATGACAAACACCATCATTTGCCTGTTTCGACAAACTCAGAATAACATTGGGAAGAAATACCGTCCAGATGTATAGATAGACAGTCTTACATTTAGCAAGAGATCTTGAGAACAGTCATCCTCTTAAAAAAAGCATGGATTACGGTGTTCGCTAAATAAAACACATTCATAATGCTGGCACCGTGTCTGTGTGGTCCTGAGGGTTTAGCAGATGTACTTGGGCAGTGCAAGGCGTCTGCTGATTTCCTGAAAGGGGGATGTTGTCAAGGTTAATGCCTTGCCTCAGGAATACGTGGGCCCCTTCCATTGTAATTAAGGGCTAAAGTTTTCATTAATGACCTTAACAGAAATTGAAAAAAAAGTTTATTTTTGTAAAACACACAAATGTATATTGTAACATTTCCATTGCTTACAAAGTCCTCATATATCATATTTGCAAAGATTTTATGTTCTATATGTTGTGTGTGTGTGTGTGTGTGTGTGTGTGTGTGTGACCGTCACGTTCAGGTTCCGGGTGTGGAGAACTCTAGTTGGCAGTGTATGTAGACAGTAGAAAAAGGCAGGGTGTCCCACATTTCTCCTGGGTGTGATCCAGGATTGAAAGGAGAAGGTCCTGCACTGGTTCAATGTGCAAGTAGCTGGAAACAAAAGTGGAGACTTGTTTCAGCACTGCGGTCCTTAGGGGAACTCAGTGAGAACGCAGGGTTTCCAGTCCAGCGGCGTTGTGCGTCGGCTGAAGGGTGAAAACATGCGCAGAAATGGGAGTGAAAGAAAGAGGAGTGATGTGACTGGGACGTTCATTTCTGTTAAGTTTGGGTGTCTCGTTTCTATGTAAAATGGCAACAATATGCATGAAAATAGTTGTGCAAACATTGTGTGGTCAGAACTGCAATATAAAACTACACAGATCTCAGTGAGGGTGTTGTCAACTCAGTGGATAAAGGTGACGCTCAAGAAAAGTGTGACTGTGTCATTGAATCCTGAGTGTCCTGAAAAGAGTGGACAGACCTTTCAGTCAAAGGGAAAAGTTCTGTAAAGACACAGAGGCTTGAAAACTGTTCAAAACTGACAACCAATTTGCTTGGCTGAGGAATAGAGACGGGATGGGATGTGGACAACCAGAAATGAGGCAGGGACCATAAAGTATCTTAGCATCATGCCATGCTAAGAATTATGCTTGAAACAAAGTTCATACTCAATAAACATGTATTCAGAGAACAAGCGAATGAATCACTTTACCCACTACTGGTGAAGCAGGCTAAAGATCAAACAAAAGTGTCAAGTTGACATAGATTTTGTAATGCTTCAGTAGGAGCAGAGTCTTAGATAAGAAAATAACCAGCTGTCTGTGGTTTGTTATTGTCCTTGAAAATTAGTCGCTGTAACCAAATTTATCAGACCCTGACCCTGAAATAAGATTTACTACCTTCTGCTCTGTAACTTGCTCTTTGCCTATAAAAGTC
>CM052546.1:78982182-79018706 GCA_028533065.1 Trachops cirrhosus | reverse complement strand
TAGGAGCAGAGTCTTAGATAAGAAAATAACCAGCTGTCTGTGGTTTGTTATTGTCCTTGAAAATTAGTCGCTGTAACCAAATTTATCAGACCCTGACCCTGAAATAAGATTTACTACCTTCTGCTCTGTAACTTGCTCTTTGCCTATAAAAGTCTAATTAGATCCACAGTTGGTTGCTCAGAATTTGGGAGTTTTCCTTGGCCCCTCTGAGCCCGCGCGTAATAAAGTTTGTGCTCTGCCATTCCAGCTGCGTGTGAGTGAGTTTTCCGCAACACTGGTAGATGAAATCTTCACGTTTAAATATTGCATATTTAATAATTTACTAGTTGGCACGTTGGCTCCTTGAGGGAAAGCGATGTGCTCACACTCTTTTTCTGTACTCTATATATGGCTGATCTTTAATCTGTTACTGTCACCATTAAAAACCTTCTTACTAATGAGCGCCAAAAGTCGCGAGTTCTGAAAGTTAATATATAGACAAATGTTCACACATATTTGTGTTTTTCTTTTTTCTTTTTCTAGGGTCAGACATTGTTCAATGGTTAATAAAGAACTTAACTATAGAAGATCCAGGTAAATAAATCATTTTCCCATTGACAGATTTATTTTTTGTGTGATTTTAAGAAATGTGCTTCTTGGGCCAATATGAACCTGAAAAATTATAATTACACTTAACTCTGCTTTTAGCATTTATACAAATGTTATGATAGTCAACGTATATGTCTCTAAAATTTATTTCATATATATTTATAATTTTTCACATGTTTGTTATTCCATTTTATATTATCTGATTCAGGTGATTTTTGATTGTTAGAATGGATGAACTGTATACATGGTCATGAATAAGTGAACAAATAATTTATAGTGAGTGATCATGAAGTAATGAAATTTCCCTTCATAAAACACATAAATCTCATTAACTTATAACTTTGCCTTATCTCCATTTTTGCATGAGGTTTGCAAACAACGTTGTTTCCCATCATGCTCACGTGATTGTTCTAATGCTGCTATTTTGGTCGCAGACCCGTCCCTGCGGTGGGCATATGTCTGTTCTGCAGCACCGACCTCACTCCCAGAGTCTGGGGACAGTGTTGTGCTGCCGAGAACAAATCCCTACACGCGTGAGGTCTACTTAATGACTTTCAAAAAATACCTTGTAAGAGCCTTCACATGTGGCAAACAACTTACATTACTGAAATGAAGATAAGATGCATTTGTTTAGAGAAGATGCTGAGAAAAGAAAACAAATGGGTTATAAAGACTGAGAACGACCTGGCAGAGAAAGAGGGCAAACCTCTAACTGCACAACCCCCTCCCTTTGACAGAAAAGGATTCCGTATGGCCCGGCTCCCACCGCCGATTACCAGCACGTGGGGATGCAAAGTTACTGTTTTTCCTCATTTTGAGCTAACCTTAAAAAGCCATACAACCATAAAATATAGCTCTAAACCTAAATGCCTGTATACATCCCCTGTTCCTTTGGTACATGAGCTTTTAAAACAGGTATCCAAGCAGGTTAAACAGGATAAAAACAGCACTATTCATTTAAAATAAAGCTATAGGTGGGCCTTCTGTTAGAATTTAGAATGATTTTAGAATTCGGTCAAGATGAAGCAGCTGTTGTCAGCATCATATTATGATGAAGTGAAAAGAGATGATAATTCCTGGGAAAGGAAGCCACCGTCTTACCAAGTTTACGTTGTAGCCTCAGTTTAGGGGCATATCTGACTTTATAAACTGTAGCACCAGATGAACGACACCCCACCCCACCCCCCAAAAAACACAGATTGGCACAATCACTGGTGATGAGGAAACTACTGATTTGCAAAGAATATTATTGCTGAAATGATGAAGTTGATTCAAAAGAATGTTTTTTGTAAGTTAAGACTAGAAGTGTATATCAGTGACAGCAGGAGAAGCAGGGAAAATATACAGAGGCAGTACGCTAGTAAGATACAATTATTGCTTCTAATTCATACATGAGATATTATAGCTATAATGTATATGAAAACTGGTTTTATTTTCTTGTTGAACACTTTAAAGATGTTTCAAAGCTTCATTTGAAGATATATAAAAAGATCAAATGAATCATATCTGGGAAGGACCATATATATCCTTTAGTTATATTTATGACAGGCTGGAAAATTAGGTTTTTTTGTTGGTTATTTAATTTTTTTAATGAGCTGATTTACCCTCTGCAAAGTGAAAAGCTCTATCTAGATTTGAAGAAGTGTAAGAAGCATCGGTTATTGTCCTGGAGGTAAAACAGATTTTGCACATAGACAATGAATCAATCTGGCAGCATGGTTCAAATTAAATATGTTCAGAAGCGTAGGTGATATTGTGAAAGTTACTTCCATGGTCTCATGGATAAAATCAATCATACCATTTAGAACTGCTCATGAAGAGAGACTGAATAGTTATGGTAATGCCAGGTCCAATTTTGATCCTATAAATCATCTGAAAATATTTAAAAATAAGAGAGAAACCCATGCCAGACTTCTAGTGTTTTATCTGGTGGCCAGATGGTTGTCTGAAGACCTCTGGCAATTTTTTGAAGTGCCATATATCAGTAACTTGTTGAAAAGGGACTCTGGGGCCAGTTGGAAGAAGGGCTAAGTCTGGCCATCGGAGCAGGTTCTGATGATCCATTTGGAAACCAAATGGGGAGGGGGTGGCATGATCTTCAGGTTCTTATCCAAGACCAGTAAGTCCAGATGATTTGTACATTTAATGTTCAATATTTTATTAATGAGTAGCTAACAGGTTTTCATTGCTAGGACAGCAATTCAGTGCACATTTGGCTGAATATTTCTTAGAGATTTTGGTACCATTAGACAATTGGTCATATTGCACTATTCATCTAAAATAAAGCTATAGGTGGGCCTTCTGTTAGAATTTAGAATGACTTTTAGCTATGTTTGCACACACATATATTTCACATATCCATATAATACACACGCAGGATTAGTCTAAAATTTTTGTGTGTTTCTACCTCGAGTCCATTTTTACATTTTATATTTTTTCTACAAAAATAATTTCTTCATTACTTATTGATGCTTTTGTTCACTTAGCACATACTGTCTGGATCTTTACCCTGGGTCGGGCACTGGGAACACAGGGTGAGCTCGCCCTCCTTGGGTGGCACCACTGTGTGGCTTCTTGGGTGGCCCGCTCTTGGCTTCTCTTCCTTCTCGCTGCCCACGCAGCTGGCCCTCGGTCCACTGCAGTGGCTCTCCACCCCGCAGCTGACCAGTGTTGGCATGTCCAGATTTCTGTCCTAGGCACCTTTCTTTTCCCCATATGCACATGCTGCTAAGTGGCATATGCTGAGGACTCCCACATTGGTAGCTTTCATGCTGACCTCTCCTTCGTGCTCCAGATTCGTCTGTCTGATGTCTTTGTCACCTCCCTACTGAAGGGCCAAACTCAACATGCCCCGGAAAGAACCCTGATTTACTCCTTCTCTACACTGCGCCTTCTTGTCTACCCCAGATCAGTGACAGGGTCGAGTCTCCTACCCAAGAACATGCTGTGTCTTTCCATTTGTTCAAGCTTGCTTTGTGGTCTTTTAGGAGTGTTTTCAAGTTTCCTCGTGCAGGTTTTACGTGTTTCTTATTAAACGTATTCCCGGTTATTTTACATTATGTTACTGTGGGTTTTCCTTTCTAGTATAGCTAATTGTTATTGTCTGTATATATGAAAATTATTGATTGATTTATATATGCTAATTTTATACATTACTACTTTATGAAATTTGATTTTTGTTAGTATTTTTAACTGACATATTGTAAAACTGGAGTACTTCCTCCAGCAGCTTATGAGGATTGTACGTGGTTCAGGTCCTAAGCCCTTGCATACCTGACAGTAACTTCTGTTGCCTACGTGTTTGTTGAAGTTCGGCTAGGTACAGAGTGGGAGAAGTGAACTTACTTCTCTAAAACACTGCAGATATCAAGTCACTGCTCTCACGCATTCGATATAAAGGCATATATATGTGAAATTTCTTATGTGTATAGTTTTTCACATACATCTTTTTCCCCTGCCTAGATTCCTATGGCTCCTCTCTCTTGGAATTCAAAATATAGATACACAGTTACAAAGGATGTATACGTTTCTTTTCTTTTTTCCTTTTTTTGTCTGCTTATATTGATCTGTTCAATCATTGAAGTCTGTTGATTCAGGTTTGCTTAAGTTGATGAAAAAATTTCCTATTTGTTACTTTAGCCTCATTTTCTAAAGTAGGTATAATAATTGAGCCTACTGCTTCATGCTTTCCTGAAAATTAGAGAATTTATAGATATATATATAGAGCAGTTATTAATGTACCTATTACATAATAATTGCTCAGAAAATATTAATAATTATGGTTTTAAATCCATTTTTGTTGTTATATTTAGTTATTACTTTTTATAACAAACCACCCTCCAACACAGTGGCTTCAAATAAACAACAATTTTATTTGGCTCATTATTCTGTGGCTCAGCTGGTCACTTCCTGGCTTGGGGCTTCTTGGCTGATTCATGCTGGGCTCTCAGCCGGCGGGTGGATAATCTAGGATTTGGGGCACGTGTGGTACCTGGTAGGCTGTCGGCTGAGCACATCCCATCCTCTCCTCCTCCGAGCCCTGGCTTCTTACCGCACCGTGTTTGGGCTTCCAAGCACAACACAGATTTCTGCTTGTGTCACAGTTACTGGTATTTTATCTGCCAAGGCAAGTACCATGGCCAAGTTCAGAGCCACACTAGGGAAGGACTGTCTTAGACCGTGGATGCAGAGGGGTGAGGACGAATTGGGGTCACTACTGCAACAATCTTATATATCTATGTATCCATATTTCTGCTTTTCAAAGTTTCCCATCCATACCATATCCTACTACCTTTTGGCTTGGCAAACTTTATCCTCCAGAACATGTTTATTTTTTTTCTTATTAAGCATGCTTTATGTCTGACACCATGCCATATTAATTATGGATGATATTTTGGGTAAATCTGAAAGCTTTAATAAAGTTTTCATTGTTCACAAAATGATTGACAGACATCAGTAAGTTCTTGACCTCACCCTACTCATTTGTAATCCCTGCTGCCATTCACGGAAGGGGTCACCCTTGAAAACCTCTTGAAGTGATGCTAAACCAGGTGAGACCCTCTCAGTCTTCTTAATAGCTGAGACTTGAAATGAGTCTCACTCGGACCCCTGGATATCAGAAAATGCATTTCTGTGATCCCTGAGGGGCAGCCTGCTTTCTCCACCTTTCTTCTTTTCATCAGCCCATGCTTCTTGAGATCCCAGTATTCCTTGAGAGGGGTCCTGGCATTGGAGAAAACTCATGGGCTCTGCAAACGGACTGGAGCTCAAATCCTGGTTCAAGTACTTGCTGACTGTGGGGAATTGGGCAAGTTACTTGATTTCTCTACCTTTTTTATTCCTTTGTTAGTAAAACGCTTTTAATACTGTGTTTTGTGAAGCGCAAGTGCCAAGTGCGGGTGTAGCCAAATCTTGATTTTATTGTAATCAGGTCAAGCTCTTTTCAAACTCTGAACATTTGCAAGCACATTTAACTCAATTAAATTCTTTAGGAATGCATGCAATTTTTATATTAGCATTCAAGCTTAACCTATTTCAGGAAGCATTCTCTCCATAATTCAGCTCCAGTTGGCTTTTCTCTACCCTAAATAGTTACCAAGAATATTTATATTTAATACTATTCAATTTGTTGCTTGATTTTATTATTTTTTCTTTTCTATGGAGACAATAGTGTCGGTCTGTTACGTTAGTGGAATCTGGACAACATAATGGTAGAGGACACACACCCGCACCATAAATTGACGGAAGTGACAAGATAATCGGTTTTCGATAATAACTTGATGATTTTTTTAATATGGGAATTCACTGAAGGGACAAGTTATGATAACCAGTGATTCCGTATGTACTTCCCTAAATAGATGGGGAGAAGTGAGGAGAAAGATTCTAAATGAATTGTCCTATTTTTTTTTTACTTTTTTTTTTACTTTTTAAAATGATTTGTTCTTCATTTAAACCGAACCCATTGTAAAAGAAATAGCCTAAAATCAAAATAGAAGAATAAGATTAGGGATAAATATAGACCCAGGATAAAAAATTAATTTTGAATAGTAGCAAAAATACTTTTAAAAATACCTGTGAAGATTTAGATTCAGACAAGTCAACCAGATGTTTTGCGTACACATCATCAAACTGAACTGAATATCTTAATTGTCCCTGAATTAATTAAGTCAACCCATTGTGCTCACCATTATACAGATTCTGTCATCTGCCTCACGATCCTGCCACAAAGCCTGTGGAGCTAAAGTGATCTAAATTCTGCTAATGGATAAATAACGGCGTTGCTACAAATTACCTTTGTTTCCCCACCTTCGTGTACCCGTCAGAGAATTCATAGCCTGGGGACCATGAGGATGCATCAGAATAGAGAAAATCTAGAATGTCTTCTCATCCTGACAATGTTTTGGACTTGCAAAGCATTTGGTGCTTTTCCAAAGCACCAAAATTTTAAGTAGATTATCTCCTCTGATGACTTTAACAATAGCATGAGTAGCCAGGCAGACAGTTTGTGCATTTTACATAAACCATCAACGGAGAAAATTTATGAATGCCCAAGTCATAACCAGACCTGTTCATAGAAATAAAACCTTGGTCTCCCCATCTCTACCCTGTGTGTCTGCCCCTTTTCGCACAATTATTTCGGGCCCAGAGTCTGCTTGTCCACAAAGGGTTGGCAATGAGGAGAGGTGTCTGCGTCCCCCGGGCCAGATGGTCCACTGCATAGTGTCCTTTGGAGTGAAGTAATTGGTCTCCTTGGATTTGATGTTATATTTACCTCCTTCACCCTGGGCGTATCCTGTATTAGTGCTGTTTTGTACATATTTCAACTCATAGGTATTACAGGTCAAAAAAGAGAGCTCTTTAACATGTATGCTACTGAAGTTGTTTGAAACAACAGCTCACTTGTGTGGAGGGAGGGTAGAAGCATCTAAAACACTCTTGACAATAAGCAAGGCCCTTCTGAGCCCATACAAACACATTATTATCGTCCATTCTGCAAGCTATCATGTCAGTATGAAGTAAATAAAAGTGACCCCTTTATTATGTACTGCTCCAAGGCTAGGGGACCATTCTATGAAAACTTTCTGGGTTTCTAAGGCATCGTTAACACTCTGAGGACAATAGTCAAGAAATCACAGATTGCAGCCATCGCGTAAGCTCTAACAAGATTGATTAGTTTGACCTAGTTTGAGAGAATAGGTATTACCCAAGCATACGTCTTGCAAATGTGCGTTTTCTGTTATAAATAATGTCTACAGAAAGAAAAAAACAACAAATTCCTCATGTCTTTGGGCAACTGCTCCTAACTCATTTTCCTGCTGCCACAGCCAGAGCTACAGCTATGTCCACAGGGAATAGTGTGTGTTGTTCTCGTTACTTTCCTGGGGGATGACCAAGAGCCATCGTTTTCTTTGTGTATTAATTTCAGGGCATTAGTAGCTCCCCCTCAGAAGAGAGAAGTCATTGCTTTGCATATGTTACCTTTGTATCCCAGTATTGTAAAAATCACGGTGACTTGCACATTGGCTATCATCAGGAACCTCTCTTTGGTGGTGGCCCTTGCTCCCTGGGAAGACACTGGCAAAGTGTAAAGTAAAAAGTCTACAAGTGTTTAAGCTAGATATCTCTTATTCCAAGTAATCAACGCCAGCAAATACAATACACCCAGCTTATGGGGATCAACTGTCTCATTTAACTTATTATCTGGCTACACATCTTTCTCTTCAGTTCATTTATTTGTTTGTTTGTTTAGGTTTTGCATTTATATTTAAGTACCATACTTCAGTATAGGGCAGGTGACTGCCATTGTCATTTGACTAATATAATTATGCCGTCACTTTCTACAATTAAAACTCAAAACCCAGAATGTTCTGAGAAGTCCTCAAGAAGTGCATGAATCAAAATTTTTGTTGCCGGCATAAGGTTGTTACGCCCTGCCTGACTGTTGTGGTTTCAGCCACAGACAAGCCATCTTTCCTGTTGATGGAGGCTTCCTCTGGTTTTGGCTTCTGCCTGCCTTCACCTCCCACCTCCAGTGCTATATTATTAATAACAGTAGAAAAGAACTATAATACAGGAACATTAATTAATTATCCAACTAATTACCCCCAGGTGTCATGGTGGATTTGTTTCTTCCTATTTAATTCCTGTAAATAGGAAGGAGATGAGAGAGCTCACCTGTACTGGACACCAACTATGCATCAGGCAGGGTGCTGAGACCATGATGTGTGTTGTTATTCGATCTTAGAGAAAAAAGAGGGGGACTTCATGCAGTCGATGGTAGATCAGAAAACTATGAGACGGAACCAGCATGCAAACCCAGATACATTTGCTATCAAAATAAGAAAGCTCTCAGATGAATTCAAGGATTGGGAATCTCTCTGTGCAGGTGTGCAGGTGGTAGGTGAGAGCAGGGCCGAGACACGGAGCTGGGTTCATGCCAATGCGTCAGCTGGGAAGGCGACACTAGGTGCTTGTTAGGGATGCGGCGGGTGCCCCCTGGTGATGCCAGTTTCCTCTCTTGGTGTGCACTGGCCAGCACGTGCATCTCTAAATACCAGCCCCATAGATTTAGGGTCCCTCTGACTTTGGTCTGATTGGATGCATTTCTATGTATTGCCTATTAGAGTTGCCAACCATTAAGGAAAGTACGGCAAGCAGCTGGAAATCAAATTGGAATTGTTGTCTCTTCTATTGTAAAACTTAAATAGCAAAAAGATGTCAGAGTCAAATATATTTTTAATAGTGTTTTAACTCCAGTTGGGATCATTTCCTGCCATAGCAGAGTTTTTTGCTATTTCTATATGATCCACTAGAAAAACTAAAAATAAAGCCTCTCCTCAGACCGAATGGAAAAGCACAATTGCCCTGAAGAATCGTCTAAATCTTCTGTAGCTAGTTGACCTATTTGCTTTTTTTCTTCTTTTTAGGTCTTCATTTTCTGTTCTATTACTCTTTTTTGTGTAAACACATTCCTTTTATAAGCCAACTTGAATTTTTAGGGTAAGGAAGGAAGGAAGGAAGGGGAAATTAGAAGGAGGAAAGAAAAGTAGAAAGTATCTGGTAAGGCCAATAAGGCTGAGAGTATACGGTATCATCTAAAAATAGGCCTGCTCATTAGTATTAGCCACTTAGCAAAGGCTGGGGAACCGGAAGTGATTATATCTGGTATCCACAGGGAGCCACAGAAAGGCGGGTAAGAGCCATCCAAAAAGCCAGGCCTCTTTCTCTCATATCAAAGATAACAGCACTTTCTGTTTCCCATCTAAAGCATGAATTAGGATTTTCCCCCTCTATATCTGGGTTGAAAAGAGTGCTGTTTGCTCTATTTCTGTTACTTTTCATGGAGCTTTTCCTTTTATTACAACTAAGAATGATCGGGAATGCTAGCTACGATGTCAGAAGACAGGATGTGAGTGCTGATGGAAGCTTTGTGAGCTGGATATGACCCTCGTATGACACAAATGCACCCGTTGCTTCCCTTATCGTTTGCTTGCAAACCACAAATAAGGATTACTGCCTTCACAGTGAAAAGATGAATGCTTTCCCAGCAAAAAGATCGCCCTTTTAAAAATAATGAGTCTAAGAAACGCAATGTAACATATAACTTGACTTTTAAATTTTTAAAAGGCTCCCATAAGTGAGAAAGTCGTCATGTCTAATCAAACAAAAATGAGTTTTCAAGTTTGCAGTTTTGTATTATAATTCAAGTGATTGGGGCCTCTTGAATTACCCAGAATGCCTCCTCCTGCTGTGTTCACTAATGCCTGCGCTCCGAGGCTCATTAGAGTACATTACATGGACCATGTAGAGCTCTGATGAGCTCATTTCACATGAGGCTCATGCTCAGATCAAGGTTTGTGTCATTTTCTGTAAATAACTGCTCTTTTGATCTAAACCACATTTTTGGAAGTGGATCTGCCGGATGTCACTAATACTCTGAATCCTACTGGAAAGAGGAAGTTTCAGGTTCGGACCATCCAGGGTTACTTGTGTATTTCAACAAATGTGACATTTTAAAAAAAATTGTATTTATTGATTTGAGAGAGAAAGAGTAGAGAGAGAGAGAGAAATAAACATCAGTTTGTGGTTCCACTTACTGATGCACTCATTGGTTGATTCTTGTATGCACTCTGAGTGGGTATCGAACCCACAGCCTTAGTGTATCAGGATGACGGTGTAACGAACCTAGCTACCTGGCCAGGGTCCACAAACATGCCATGTGATTCTTCCTCTTCTGGGTTCACCCACTGACACATCCGTGGTCTGGGGGGCTGTGGGCTTCTCTGTGCTCTGGTGGGCACGCTGCCACTTTTTCTGTCTCTGCCGGCTTCACAGGTGAACCCTTGGCCTTCCCTGAATGACCTTCCAGGTCTTCCTTGGGTATTTCCTCAAATATTCCCTACAGCTTGGTAGGCGGTTCAGTAGACCTTGCTTGAGGATAGCTGTCAGATGTCACACGAAGTACCTTAAAATGTACTTTTTTTTTATCCTAAAACATTTTGAATGATTAAAAAAATCAATGTAAATACACCATAGCTAATTTGGGAAATATGGGGACGATAATGAGGAGAGTAACAAGCACCCCTAGAAACCGCTGTGAGATTGTCCCAGCCAAAATAGCGGCACATCCGCCCAATCTTCTGTGAAGGCGTGAGCTCTCAGCTTTATTATTATTGGAATGTGGCCCACTTAATATCTTTCCCTCCTCCTATCAAATAGTTTCTCTGGGCCTCTCATGAACAGTATCATGTGCCCCTCTGTCCCCACCTGTCTGTGGTGCCCAATCCTTGACACAGCCTCCACTTTTTTTTAAAGATGTGCTGGCAAAATGACCCTCTGCTACCATCCATCATTGTGACTGTAGCCCAGGGCTCCACTCATTCTGGGAACATTCAGAGCCTGAACCTTTCCATCGGCTCCCCCTTTCCTCTCCCACACTAACTGTTCACAGGACAGTTTTGAGCCTGAGGGACAGTAGTGGGAAAATACATCACAGAGGGTAACTGTCACCCCTTTTACAATCCAAATCTGTTCTTGAGTTTTTTGGCATCCGCTTTCCTGTTGCCTTCCCCAAGTCTGGGGCAGGGACCCCCAGCCCTAACACTGGAATTCTTCTAGGTACATTCAGAGCCTAGGTATACATCTGGGCGGGAGCTCACATCCCCAACACTGGAATTCTTCCAGGTGTTTTCAGAGTGTGGGCTAAGCTCACTCAGTGAGAAAAGGGTAACATTTCCTTCTTTCTACTCTTTTTCACCGTTTCCGAAATCTTATATCTGACTCTTTTAGGATCAACCTCTACCAAAGACTTGTTGACCTATACCACCCCTGTTGACAGGGGTGTGGACTGTCCCTCCACTGTCACGTGGTGGTCTGACTTCAGGACACTTCCCAAAGTGAGAGGCACATATTTACTGGACTGTAGGACTTTGCTGTGGCCTTTGCTAGGTCTATGGCTTTCATGTGCCTGGTATATATGGGTGTTCAATAAGTATTATGGAATTGAATATACTTAACAAAGAAACTATTAACTTAAAATAGACTGTTTGCATCTTTGTCATTTCATTTCATGTTATATAAGGTACACCTCCACAGGTGAGAAGTCCTACCCAGTTCCCCATGACCTTCCATGACACAGAGATTGTTTAGTTGCAGGACAGAAGGTGAAACTTCCCAGGGTTACTAATCCATAGGTTTCAATTAATTTATTTTTCTCTAAGTAAAGGCAATAATAGATGTTATTCAGCTGCAGAAAAATGCCCCAAATGTTCTGAAACAGCCTAAGACATTTGCTTTAGTTCCGTGGAAAAATGAGTTTATGAGCAAATAGAAGCTCCTGTTAGAAACAAAACATGATTTATTGGTTGAAATATTGCAGCGCTCTGGAAAACTAGCAAAGGCATAGCAAGGACATAACAAGAATCTCATAAATATCATAAAAAGACAAATTCATCATTTGGAAATTTATCTTTATGCCTAAAATAATACCACATTAAGTGAAATAACAGCTTTAGGTTATGCTTTTTTTGAGAGAGAGAGAGAGATTTTTAACAATTTTAAAAGCATCCAGATACCCTGCAGACGTGCTATCTTTTCTCATGTGATTCCAGGCCAGACCACTTGCTTCCAGCTTAGCGAAGCAGAAGCTGTGGGCATTTCCTAAAGCTTAGGGAAAGTGAGTAGGTCAGCTTTCCAGAATAACAGGTTTGTGTTGGTGATTGTAGGAGGTGAGACTGAGATGGGGGGTGTTTGGTTCACCCAAAGCCCCACCCGGTCTGGTGTACAATGAATCGCCATATGGAAGGAGAACGTCTTGTTCTTCCACAGTAGGTCCATTTGTGGTGCCTTGCCTTTTTATAAACATGCACCCTAAGTGTTGTTAATGCTTTCCAGCACTCAACCATGCTTCCAAATTTGATAAATATGTGTCAAGTAGTAACAGATGTGCAATGGCAGCCTAATGAATTTGTGGTCACTGATGCAGTACCATAAACAGGACAAAACAGGACAAAACTAGGTTGAAAGTATGAAAGACTTTTTTTTTATCCTCACCTGAGGACATTCTTATTGATTTTTAGAGAAAGGGGAGAGAGGGGGAGAAAAGCATCAGTTGGTTGCCTCTTATATACGCCCCCACCAGGGGCCATACCCACAACCTAGGCATGGTGTCCCAGCTGGGAATCGAACCCGAGACCTTTCGGTTTGCAAGTCAATGTCCAACCAACTGAGCCACACTGGCCAGTGCTGGAAGACTTTTTAATCCAATACCTTAACTTGCCTTTATCATACCCGCACTGTCCCACCAAGGCCTTTACCAGAGAAACGGGAGCACACAGTCTATCATCAGTGTCTGGCAGCTGCGGGCCCCTCCTCACTGGCATGTCTGAGGAGGAGGGGCTCGAGGCAGCTGCTTGCCGGGCCTGTGATCATATCCACCTGCACCTCCTGCCCCTTCTGTCTCGTGCTCACTCACTCTGAGGACATTTGGGGAACGTGGCTGGCAGGGGCTGTATTTGTTGGTGGGGCAGAAGTGAGGCCCCTTAGCAAACAGTGGGTCTCGGGCACACGGTATCACAGGGAAAAGGCACAAGCAAACAAGCAGTGGTGTGAAGTTTAAAAATAAGCGACAGCACAAAAATACAGTTATTGCTTAGACTGTGTTGTACAAACGATGCAGAATTCTCTCAGCATCTTAAAGAAGACCTCCGTGGGATGGGGTGTTCTGTGAGCAGCGGCAGTAGAGGCCTGGGTTCATTGAGAAGCACAGACTTTCTGAAAGAGTTAGGAAAAAGCATGTGAGAATAATAAAATAGGGCTAGCCCATTTTATCAGAGATGCGAAGGTAAGGGGATAACTTAATGCATTAGCATTTTCAGCTCCGCGGTGTTTTGTCTGAGGGTGAACCCCTGGATGTCCAGGGGGAGGACACAGCCCCATTTTAGACCACACCTGAGGCACAAGACAATGGGAATATTGTTGAAAGTCGGTGGGGTGTCAGGGAAGGCAAAGGGCTGTCTTTTTTCCGAGAACTCTTTAGAAACAGGTTCAATGTTTCCTCATGAGGATCAAGTGGTAAATAAAGAGCTATTTTTGTCATGGGTTAAAGTGAAATGCCCTCTTTGGTCTGTTATAAATTGTCTGAAAACTCTCCCTGCCATGTGATGAGCTAATAAAATAGTAACAAGAGAAACCAAGTTTGCAGATAGGGCCATTCATGCATTTAGTACACTGTTAACATGCGCACAAGATGTGCCCGCTCCAACCTTGGGGGTGCGGTGGTGACTGATGTACTCATGGCCACCCTGCTCTCAGGACACAGACATGGAAGAAATCGTTCCACCCACAGCAAAACACTCAGCCGCTCCGACTCAGACATACGCTCAGTTCCTCTCAGCTTGTCTTTCCAATGGATCCACCAAGAGAGTGTTGTCTGCCTTGGGCAGACACTGTGTTTCTGTCTCCATCTGAAGTTGCGAACGTGCTACTGAAAATCACGCGGTGCTATAGACTGTCGCCACCAAGAGGCCATGATTTCAATGCCTGTGAGTCCGTTTCTATTTCATTTGTTTATTTTGTTCTTTAGATTCTACATATACACAAAACATATGGTGTTTCTCTTTCTCTGTCTGACTTATTTTACTTAGCATAATACCTCCTAGGTCCATCCACACTGTCGCAAATGGTAGGATTCAATTCTTTTTTTGCGGTGGAATAATATTTCGCTGTGTGTATATATGTACCATGTTGTCGTATCCATTCGTCTGTTGGTGGGCACTTGGGTTGCTTCTATATCTTGGCTGTTGTAAATAATGCTGCAATGTACTGCAAGAGAGGAGGGGGTAGGGGGCTGGGTGAAAAAGTAAGAGGGGCTAACTGGTACAAATTGGTAATTACAAAATAGCCACAGGGAGTTACAAAATAGCCACAGGGACATAAAGTACAGCACAGGGAATATTGTCAATAATATTGTAATAACTATGTAGGGTGCCAGGTGCTTACCTGAAATATTGGGGGGGACCAATTTGTAAAGTATATGGTTGCCCAAGCACTATGCTGTACACCTGAAACTAATGTAAAATACTATTGAGTGTTAACTGTAATTGGAAAATTAAAAAAACAAACGTCATGATGTCTCATCCCAATCAGGTCTTCAAGAGTTTCTGGCAATGTTTTTCTCTTATTCGTAGTCATATTCCTTATTCATTTATTCAATGGGAGTGGTTATTCAAAGCCTTCTTCATTTTCCTTAAGTCTTACGTTATGCTCTTCCTCCATCATCCTCAGCAGCAGGCCATACCTTTTCAAAAAAAATAAATCAGTCAAAGAGGAAATTTCTCAATTTGCCTAATTTTTTTGCCTCCCCAAAATACAGCAGTATCTACACCCATTCTCGCCTCCTTTCCATCTGTGTCCGGCTTCCCAGTGTTTATTATCCCACCTCATCACTCAGCTTCAGGGTTCTTGTTGCATCCTTTATATGTTTTTTCCATCATGACCTACCATACCTGCACTGGTTTTTTTTCTCCACAGGTATCTCCTGTCATAAAACAATTCAATATCCATCCCTGACCCACTCCATTTTTTTGTATCTCTGTTTTTACAAACTCAGTTGCACTTCCTGCCTCTCATTTTCTCAGTTCACTGGAATTTTGCTTGTCTCCTCCACTTGTGAACTGAAACTGTATTTACTGTGGTCAGTAATATTCTGCTTGTTGCTGAATTCAGTTATCACTTCTCAGACCTTAATTCGACTTCATTGCAGCATTTATCATCTGTTCTTGTCTTTCATTGCTCCTTTCCCTGATTTGCACCATAACTTCAACTTAGTATCCTTCACAGAGTCCTCTATTGCCTCTTAACTTGACAGTTTTGAGACCAAAACATGGGCTTTCTTATTTATTGACCTTATGAAGTTCATGTACTGCGTGCTTTATTTTCTTGACCAGTGGTGTGGTAACTGCTGGCAAATACACGTCTTGAATCCCTTCTGAGCTCCTGACCTATAAATAGAACTGTCTAGTAGAAATCCCCACTTGCATTTTCCACAGGAGCCTCATATATTCAACAAACCCACAATTGTCCTTTCTTAATCTAGCCCCAAGTCTCTAAAGACTTTCCCTCCTAAATGTCTCTCAGATCCTCCCACTCATCTCCATCCCTTTGCCTGTCTCCTACCGGGTGCAGCCGCATCTCTCCAGGAACTACCGTGGTCTTGCAACTCATAGCCATGCGTCTTCCCTCGTCCCACAATTAAATATCCATTTCGCTGCATCTAGGATGATCTATCCAAAAATCAAATCTAAGCACGCACCTTCTAAATTTCAACAACTCTAATAGAGTCCCCCACTGCACTTGGGATAAAATTCAAACTTTTTAGCTTGAGTGTAAAGCCTCAATGTAGCCATGTTATCATGGCATCTGTTGCTCGGATCACAAATGTTTATCCCACACCGTTCCTTCCAGCCACTGACCTGCCACCTGTTTGCTAAGTGACATTGTCCTCTGGAACTGAAGCATTCGCATGGGCTGCTTTGTTTTCGTGGAACCTCCTTTTTGCTTCATAGCTTCTGTTTTCTATTTAGGGCTTGAATTACACATCAGCTCCTCCAGGGAAAGTTTCTGAGTTCCCAAGATGAGATTGGATGTCCATTTAATGAGTCCCAGAATATGCTCTGCTGACCCCACTGAAATTCTTATTACACCGTGTGGCTGAGCGACCATTGCTTTGCCTAATTGGACTATTAAACAGGACAGGTACTTCCTAAGGACAGGGCTGGCTCCTTGTGCGGTACTTTTCCCAGTGTGCCGATTAAGTGAATGAATGAGTTATGCACTTGGTAATAAAAGCTTTGGTATTCTATGAGCCTGACAAAGAAGAAGGCTATAGAAAGGGTAAAGGAAAAACGGAGTCATAGCAAAGACAGTTAAGGAGACTTCCAGCGGTAGAGATTGGAAGGAGAGAGGCGGGGGAGGAGGGTTTGGGAGCCAGCGGGAAAGACAGAGTTCCAGGGGAGAGACTCATCAGTAGCTTGTTAAGGGAGGAGGACTGAAGGAGTGTGTGTGGGGAGGAGGGGGAGCTGTAGGACTTTTGTGCACAGAAGCCACTGCAACCCCTTTGAGACAGCGTATTCAGTAGGGGTTGTGCTGCAGGAGACAGAGTCCAGGAGGGTAAGGAAGGGGTTGGAAGTAAGAAGTAAGGGACACTCGTGAATAATACCACTTTTTAGGAGGATTGATCTCCCACGGAAGGGGAGAAAATTGTAATAGGGCAGTAGTACTTGGGAAAGTAACAAAAATAAATGTAATGGCACCCCAGTAATTTGAACAGTTTTTATTAGAAGTGAAAATATACATTGGCATAATAATATTAAATTTTTAAAGGCCCCACTTAAAGATAAAATTAACTCCCGATGCATCATAGATTTTTTTCAGCGTGTTATTCACCTATACGGTGCTTCCAACCTGGTGCTCACGTATTGATATCACTGCTGTACCCAAAGGAAAGGGAAGGAGGAGGTGGCAGAGGAGATGGAAAAAGGAAGCAACATATTGATGTGAATCCTCCATTTCTCTGATACAGTATGCTCCCCAGCCAATGCATAATTGGACACTAAAAGAAATAATGGCTTTTAAAATTCTTTCATAATAGTATTTTCCTAGGAACGCTGTTCTCTTTTCATTCAGATTGCTACATTTACATGTCCTACTTTACATATCATCTTTATTGTTACCACTAATCAACAAAAATTGAGCAATTAAAATAATTAGTTATCTTAGTAGTTATTTGAAAAAAAATTTATGGAGTCAGTCCATTGTCATTCATAGCTTTTGAGTTTTTTAATTCCAATTTCAAAATTTCTGTTAACACTCAAATTTATATTCTGGATATGCTAAAATATTACTATAATTAAAATGGGTTCTATTATTCAACATACCTTGATTCATAATTGCATTTCATATGCCGTTTCAATCTGAGATGTTTGCACTTAAATTGAAATTCATTAATAACATTTTTTCATGTGAATGAAAGATGCTTGCATTGATTCAGCATAGGCAGATCCATTCAGAATTTGGTTCAGTTCATTTCCTCTAAAACTAGTGGGAGAGTTCCAGCCCACTGCTAGGAAATGCAGCATTGCTTCCCCTGGATGAAGTTAAGGGACTGTGCGTTGGTTAATTTCTGTCATCCTCCATGAGTCTTACCTCAAGTACCATTAATTCACTGAGCTTTTCAGTTGACTTTTTTAAATTAGCTTCCAAGATTTCTGGAAGAAAAATAAGTTGATGTTTCATCCATTTTCTATTCCAGATGTATGGGCTGGCCAAAAAGTCAGTGTGGTTTTTTCCATAATCTAAAAGACACATATTTCATTTTCCCCAGTAACTTTATTGATTTGGGTGTTTCTGTATTCCAGAGCAGATTCAGGATCTGCACCCCAAACACCCTACTCTGACCCCCTGGAAGACGTTAAGTGGTGTGGAGTTGGAAGTGTTTTGCATGACCTGGAAGCTCAGATCGACCCCAACTAGTACCCTTTGCCTTTGATCCTAGACTAGGTGCCACTGAGTATGTCCTTTCACCTGTATCAGCTAACTGATGACAACTCACTGCTAGGGCATTTTCACTTGGCAGGCCTTATTTTAAGTGCACTGCCCATATTATCTCCATAGAGATTCTCACAGCAACCTTTGATGTCAGTATTTTACTCTCCCTGTTTTACAGCTGAGGACACAGATCCAGGCCACACAGCTAGCAAGTGAGGGAGTCAGGATTCGAACCCCAGCTGTGGCCTCACACCACCTGGCTGCCTTACCTCCACACTCCGCTCCTTCATTTGGAAATATTCCTTACCTGTATTAATTACCTAGTGCAATCCTCAAAGTTGGTTTAAATTATATTCTGCTTTAGTTTCTTGCTAATAAAATCTATTATATATTATCTATTTTTATATCACCATACTATTCACCTCTGTATCCTGATTTGTGATAGCTGTAAAGCAGGTGGTACTTGATTTTTCTATGTGGAAATGATGCTAAAAATAAGAGAAAAGAGAAAATAGACTTACCTCAGAAATTCCGAAGTATAGTTATATTTCACTTTCAATTTGGCCTTGTTGGAGAATAAGATGTTCTGCATGTGTGATTTTTCCACATGACTTACCTTTTTAAATGCCAGTTCCTAAGAAAGCGTATCTCAAGTATTTCTAAAATGACCGTTTTCCCGTCTTCTTAAGCTGAAAATAACAAGTTCAACGAGTCTGTCCTTTATGACTCAGAATCCTCATGATGAATGCCTATTTCACTTGTTGTAACTTACCTCCATCTACTTTTCATCTGTTCTCTTTCTTTCCTTGGGACCTTATCATTAGCTACCATTGTTTCCCATTTTGAGTTGATTTCCTCCTGAAATACTTCCCCCCCCTCCGTACTATATGCTGCATGCTGATAATGAAACAATCACATTTGTTAATACAAACACATAAAATAAGAGTAAGTAACTCATTACAGGAATAAAAACATAGGACTTAGTGACATTTTAAAAATCCTAGCTTCTTGACTCCGAAGCATTTTTTCCACCACTTCAAATTTATGACCTGTATTTGGAAGGGACAGAAGGTGCCAGGAGTGGACCTCAGGACAAGAAAAATATTACTGAGTTTTGAAAATATGTTGTAAATATAGAATGAATATGTAAATATGTGCTTCTGTGCGTGGAAATATAGAACTGAATAACATAGGCCTCTTTCAGAACATGATTTTAATCCTTTTAACTCTCTGAAGTAGTGGTCCAAAGACAAGTTATGTTACACAAATTTTTTTTTTTGCTTTTAAAGGATTTCGATAATCCTATTGCTTTAGGGTTGGAGCAACACGATGAACACATCAGACTTAACAAAACTACATTAGTCACATCGTAACAGTTGTTTGGAAATGGATTTTTATTTCTCAGCTGCTTCGCGGCTGGACTATCCAAATGCAAAATAACCTGACGTCTTCTGGTAGGTTTGTCGTTGAAGTTTATTTAGCCGTGTGGGTGACGTGAATGACACAAGTACAAGAAGATTAATTAGTGATCACTTTGCCGAGAAGCATAATGTTGAGGAGCCATCTGGCGTGCCGTTGTTGGGAGGGAGATCTCGAAGGATTACTCATTAAACTTCCAACATTTTGTCCCAAGACTGCCAGTGGCCCTCCAGATTCTTATTAGACCGAGACTGTGCTGAGATTCAGGAGCAGCTGGACCGTGGGGAAGTGTAGCTTCTTCATATGTGTCATAGACCACAAACAATTCAACCTTCCGAACTCTACCTGGGGCCCACTACAATTCCCTTTAGTGGCATTTATGCCGTTTATATTACTATCACCTCTCCCATAATCAAATATCTATCATAGCCCCACCTCTGAAACTTATACAATGATTTTTAAAAAGATTTTAAATATTTACATCATCTTGGAAGAGCTGAACAAGCTCCTCATTATTATACCTAAAATAACTCGTTTAGTATTTTTCATGCAGTACTATATTTTTTATATTCTTTCTGTGTCATTTATTCATAAGTTTACTTACCCATTCAGCAAATATGGATTCATTAGCTACTTTTGCTATGGCTATGCTAAGCTTATAGTCGTAAATGGAGCAGAAAATTTACCCCAACTCCCTGATTTTTCATCTCAGAATTTATCTGTCCCCAGAGGCCCTGTGACATGTAACTTCGATAATCTCAATCTCTGCAGGTTACTTTTAATCAATAGTCCACTGCGAGTCCATTTAATCAATGGACTCATTATCATTTTATAGTCTTTGTTAGAAGTTCAGTCCTCTGACATTCTAAGTTAAATGGTTTGATTTGAACTCTGCCTCTGAAGCATATGTGAATCATGTAGAAACTAAATTTTGATTCTATTGATACTCCCACAAATATATATCTACTGAATTCTAGGCATTTTGAAAATTGATCAAAACCATTTTTTTTCTATTAATAAAACAATGGAGCATGAAGGTCTCTTGGCAGGGCAGTAAAATGACAATTTATGTCATCAAATAAAACAAAAATAGAATATTGCCTATTCAAATAAAAATGGAGGCAGACGTTACTAGTGGTGCGTTATTATTCTTATCAACAGACATTTGTGCAGGTCTAATGGCGGTAGGGCCACCTGAAGAAAACCCGCATACACGCACCTCACCCTGGAGGAAAGGTGTGGTCTACCGTAGTTAGTATCTAACAGATGCCCAGGTAATATTTGTCTTCATTTCTCTACATTTACTTTCACTACATTTTTCTAATCTTCATCAGCACTTGTCATCCAACTGTTTTTCATTTCTTTTGGCTTTTAGCCACACTCTTCCCTGTGCATTTCCTGTGCAGCTCTCTGAGCATCTCGGTTTTCCTTTCTCGCCTGTGTACTCCGCAAACTTCCTCGTGTGCCGGAGCTCGATTTTCCTTCCTGGAAAACAGTGATAGCAATATTTTCCTAGGCTGCAGACTTCTGGGAATAAAACGAATAAAGATGGCTGTCCCAAGCTGGGTGGGCCGCCTGGTTTTGAATTCCTAAAGTGGATAGAATGCTTTGTTTTGCCCACTGCTCCCTGACAGGAGCATCCAGGGTCTCTGACCAAGTTCAAGGCTACAAGCACCTGCTCACCCCTATGGGCCAGCAGTCCTCAAAGATCCTCTTGCCATTTTAATGTTACAGATAATCCACAGAAAGGAGGCGCAAAGGGCTGTTGCTCTTTAGGACTGCCAGCTTCCCTCACTCAGCCCAACTGAAGGCAAATTTATGGAAGTGGATTTCCTGAAAGAACTTTGGTGAAAATAAAAATCATTCCGTATGTAAATATGAAGCACAATAGCTACCATCTGTTGAGTACCTACTATGCACAAGGCACCATTCCAACTTCTTTACACAGATTCTTACTCGATTCTCATACCAACCCTGCAGGGTGGCTTTGTTAACCTTTCATAGATGGGAGAGGCACAGACAGTTTAAGTAACTATAGTTAGTGGGATTCTCAGAGGTGGTTTTGTTCTTCCCACAACATCATACTAGCTCTAGAGTTTTAATAAGATTCATACAATATGTTAGTATATAGTTGTAGGCAACACAAGTTGTGAGAAGCCATTGACTTTGGATTAAAAGGGTGTGGAAATAATGAATATATATTCATTATATATGTAATTATATATTATATGTCATATATATAATATATGTATATACATAATGAAAAATGCTCCTTTGTAGAAAAAGACCATTCTGTGCCGGGAGGGGCTTGAATGAGAGTGTGGAGAAGATGACTGGGACGCTTAATAACAGTCTTCCAGGGACTTGGCGATGAGGGTGATGGACCGTTGTCCTTTATTATTGACAAGAACAAAGCAGTGAAAGGCTGGAGGTAGAAGGTGCCAATGCAAATGTTTGCAGGACATTAGACAACTATGAAAGGGAACATCATAACAGATAAAATGTAACAATTTTTTTATTAGCCAATATAGGCATGGAGGGGGAGGGATGGGAGGGGATTCTTATGCTTAGCTTAGTGGCTTGGTGACTTAGTTCTGGCGGGAGGTCTGAGCTCCCATCCTCGATGGCTGGAGATACAGATAGATTCTCTTAGTTCTGAAACGACTGTGAATATCCTAAAGAACGATTTTAGCTAGTTGTCTAAGAAACAAAATAATCTATAAATAAATTGTGTATAAAGATAACACCAACATAAAGAAATATGACTATTTTTATATGTGTATATGCTTACGTTAGATAAAAAACCAATTTTGCTCAGTTTCGTATTTTCTAAACTTCAAGTTAGTGAACGTATATTGTCAATGCACAAGTGCAGAGGTAACTCCTTTAATCAACTTTTTTTAATCCTTTGTTGGAAGAAATTGTTGGCTGCTGTAGACGGAGTATGACAATTAGAGTATTGTGTTCTAGCTACTGCCCCGCCTATTGGGAAATATAATGTTTTCATTGTCAAAGAAGCCTCCTCCTAGTCCACATCTCGAATGCCGTGTAAGGAACAGTAAAAGCTAAAACAGTTTGGGCAGTCTCAGGACTGTAAGACTCACTTGTTGAAGCATAAATGGTTCTAGATGCCTTGACATTCCCCGTTAGCATCCCATGATAATGATGCAGGAGAAGAACCACTGACAATATTTGATATTTATGATACAGGCCAGGGAGTGATGGGAAGGGGAAGGCTTTTAAAAGTTTAATGTGCTGTGTAAATGCCAGATAGAATTGTTTATGAAGGTGTGGACGAACATGAACATACAGCAAAATATGTCCCATCTAGAAAATGAAGGGGTCAGGTTCTGCGATTTCAGAATCATAATCTTTCAGTTTCAGTGTCCCATAACTTTACGTTTTCCGGGCTGGTCACCGCACCGCTACTACCAGACACTACTACTGAGCCGTCTTAGATCCTTGTGTTAAGGCTGAACAAAGAAGAGTAAGAACAATATGTGGTCTTTGGGATGCAGTAACATGCTCGAAAGGAAACATGTGAACAACCCTACACTTTGGTAACTCGATCATTTAAAAAAGCTTTTCCTCTTTTCTTGTTTGTTCTCATGAAACAGTGGAGGCGCTCCACTTGGGGACACTGATGGCCGCTCACGGCTACTTCTTTCCCATCTCCGACCACGTCCTCACACTCAAGGACGACGGCACCTTTTACCGGTTCCAAGTAAGTTTAATAGAAATATTCTTTAACAGTAAAATAGACACCTGTATTTTGTTGGCTAATTCTTTTCCCAGAAAATTAGAAAGTTGCGGTATTTAACTTAGGCTAGTTAAAAACTACTGGTTGAATTTAAGACGTAAGAACAATAAACAAAGAAAGATGGAGCGTGCTCAGTTAAGATGACTTGTGGAAGCTGAAGTCTATGATGATTCAAGTTATACTGTATAGAAAAGGCTTGAGAGAACTTCAGAGAGTCACTTAATGCAATTCAGGAAGCTAGGAGAGTTACCTTTAAGTTACATTGTAGCTACTAAATTTTTGCCCCTGTGTGTGATCCAGAATCATCTTCAGTCTAAGCAAACATTCACAGAATGTTTGACGCTGCAGGATAGGATTTAGGTGATTACACAAACCTTCTCCCGTGGGCATCCGAGGCCCTTCTACGAGTCTGTGAGTCTGTGAAGGCTCATCCGCATGATGCTTTACGTGTCTACACTCATCTGAGATAGGAGGACACCACAGATAATTCGTGAATGGACAAGAGTCCTTCCAAGTCATTTTTCTAATGAGACAGACTGGCTGCCATTGTGTCAGGAAATGATTGTGGACTCTAATTTCAGTCACTGAGCATGCTTTTGATCTCGAGTTCACAATGATTTATCTGGAGTGTATTCTACATTTCATTAGACATTATGATTCACTAATGACTGACTGGTAAATTCTAGCCTATTAAAATTAGGACAGCAGTGTTCAAATGCTAGCTTAATTCCTAGAGGTGTTTTTGGAGGATTCTCCCCATCGTCCTGTTTTTGGAGGATTCTCCCCATTGTCCAGACAGTACAGCATTCTTCTCACTTGTTCTGAATGTGATTAGATGTTCTGCATCTAAAACAACAACTAAATAGTCATTTGGGTGCCTAAGAACTTGCTTGGGAAAACTGAGAACAAAGAGAGAATATGTCTTCAAAATTTGTTCTCTGAGATTGTTGTCCACTTTAGAACATGCTCCTACCCCTCCCTGGACTCTTGTGTCCGAGGCAAGTCACCACGGGACATTTGCCCTGAGTTATTGGAGGTAAAGCAGTCTCCTAAAATTGTGATACTGACCTGTGTATTCAATCAGTTTAAGTTAGTTAAATTACTTAATTGTAAAAGTCTTTATAATTATGGAATTTTATCCCTTATATAGTTAAAGTAATGGTAGCTTGAAACAGCTTATTAAGTTAGAGCAACTTGGGTTCCTAAGGTTAACATTTTAATCAATAAAAATTATTGGTGATTAGCCAATTATTCTTGTATTATTAACACTTTTAGATTTTTAATAGGAGTTATTTTTTATTGCAAGATGGCATTTTCCATATATTATTTTCTTATAAAATTTTGATATAGAGACTATAAGTAAACTTTACTGACCTTCCTAATAAAAGTCTCACAATTCTGAATGAAAGGGTTTTCAGTTTGTATTTTTAGTAAAAATATAAACTCTTATCCATCTTCACAATGTTACAAGTAACATCATACACGTATGAAAGAACATATCTATGAGGGAAGCACTGAATATAGTCTTTCTCTTGAGAATTATCTAATTTAAAAATTATTTTTAAAACACACTAGTTCAGACATGGCCCAAAGTTAGTGATGATGGCTTTAAGGAGCATAATTTGTGGATTTGAACTACAAACTTGAGCATAAATTACTAATTTCTCAGCCTAAAATTAGTGGGCAAAGTTTAAATGTCTTAGTCTCATCGGTCAAAATGAGCAAAGCTGGGAATGAATCATCATTCTTTCTGGAGAAAAGGAGAGACTATTTTTAAAGAACTTTAAAACAAAACAAAGGAATAGGTACAATTAATAAATGAATTACATCACTGCTAGGTATAAGCAGGTCATCAAGTTTAGTGTGCCTACACAGATAATAGATAATCTCTTCAATTACACTAATTATGTTAAATATTAAATGGTAACTATTTGAGCGACCACCCACACTTGAAATGGGATCTGAATATTACATATTTGTAAGTCTACTACTAATAGACTCTTAAAACCAAAATTTAAAAAACAAAAAAGACAGAAAACTCAGGAAATGCTGAATTCTTGCTAAAATATCTACCAAGGCATTAATCAGTCTGTATTTAAATAGCTCTAACAATAGAATGCACATTATTGTTTAAGGTATTTACTTCAATTTTTGGTGGGTTCCAAGAAGCGGAAAGTTTTTTTTTATTATTACATTGAACTGGAATTCAACTCCTTGGATTTTAAAAATCATGAATTAAAATGGAATACTTGTAATGTGTTTACAATTCTTGCAGTGAATGATTGAGATTCTAACCATCATTAGGAATCTGAAAAAGCTTCGGGGAATGAGTCTGAAACAAACAGAACTCTTAATTTAATTTTATTGGCATGCAGCAATATGTAAATTTATCTCAATTTTCAGTTCATTTTTAATCATGTGATTTTGTATTAGTGTAAACTTGCAATTATCCTTTCTTAGCTAATTGGAACTGAGACCTGACATGATTTTCCACATCCCTTTTACAACTTTTATCATGTTCATATACATACCAAAGATTATTAAGAAATGGCCGGACAGTTTTGGATCAGTTTTATTGCCACTAAAGAAGCCAACACTCACACATTAAAATGTCCTGAAGCCTATGCAAACTGTAAAATATGTTTTTAAATTCCAGCAAACTACAAGGGCTTGCTATTTATTAAATTGCCTTTCACTATAAATAAAAATATTTTTTCTAGAAAAAAAGTCTTACAATATTAGTGAAGAATGCTGAGGTTGTGCCATATCCACATACTATTACAGATTACAGTGCTTTCATTCTTTCATTTTTGCATTCAGGAAATTCTCACTAAATAATAAAATAATAAAGAAAAATGATAAGAATACAGCAAGAATGTCCTGTGGTTTGAAGGGAAAAAAGTATATATCTGACCGATGTGACTAGAATGGGTATTTTTAAAGCTGGATAAATAGGTGTGTGTGTGTACTCACACCCCCTCCCAAAATAAAGAAGCAACCGAAGGGAATAATGAACTCTATGAGAAGTACCTGAAAAACTAGCAGTCCCCATGAGAGCAAGGTTCTAATTACTTTGTTCCCCAATGGCTCCCCTAGAATCTTTACCCAAATTTATTTCTAAGAAATCAAATCCTCAAAGATTCGTCTCCCACAGAGTCAAATGGGACTTGGGTGAGGAGGGGGCCCATGTAAAGCCTCAATATCCTGGTGTCTAATGGTTCAACCCTTTTCCTCCCAAATTTGTGCTGCTATCTTTTTCACGTGTACAACGCTAGTATGCGTAGCTTTCTCTGTAATTCCGCAGCAATTGCCAAGAATGAGTGGAGATGACCAAAAATCCCTGGGAGTCCTGAGCAGCGTGGCATGCTCTCCGCAAAACAGACCATTCTCCCCGTGATCCTTTGTCCCTTCTCGAGAATCCCTCTTCTAGAAACTAGAATTATCAAATAGGTAATCAGAGATTACCCAAATGTGCTCATTACACATGGATAGTTAATATAATTGACTAAAAAATGTAATTAATTCCACAGGGTTGATGGCTACAGTCACTGTCCCTTTGGGGCCCTAGAGTCACCATCCTCTGAGAAAACAGAAGTTTGATAGACAGATGGATGGTCCTTGAATGTTCTCAAGGTCCAGAGCCTAGGGTGTCCAGCTGGCAGAGATAGAAAAGCCCTTTTAGAAAATACAAAAGGTTAATGATGGCAATAGAATTTTCCTGATCAGACATTTCCTTTGTACTTTCGTCAGTCAGTTTCTAAAATTTCACAGGATCCCATTTCTGTCTGTTACGAATCACATCAATCAACCAAGACATTATTAGTTTAAAAAGTAACCTCTGGTTTGTGCAGTTTAAAATGTAGAGCAAGAAGTGCCTTTGCTGAGAAATATTTTTAAAGTGAGAGGGGGAATTCATTTTATTCCAGTTGGATAGACTTCAGAGCTGCAGTGTATAATTAATAGAGCCAGGCAAATGATTGCTAGACCTTAGGGAAAGAGTTTGACTCAGGGATGCGCTTTTGGACCCATGAACAGCCATGTCGAGATACACTAATCATCGAAAACAATTCGTTATATTTAAACTTGCCTTATCCTGAATCTTACTGAACATAATATTCTGCTTGCAGCCTTTGTGGATTCAACATTTTGCTTGAATAACGCAATCAGACCTTTTACCTGTATGTCAGTTGATATAAAATTGCCGCCAATGTAGAACATTTTAAATGCCTGCTGGGGCTGCACATATTTGGGGACGGAGCATATTGCTCAGAAAAGTAAATGTAGAGAAAACGCCCTTGCATGCCTCTCTAGGTTCCTCTTCTGGATTTCAAACGTGCCTTTGGTGGACTGTTCTCTACACGATTGCTACATGTAAGCACAGCTCACAAACCCAAAACTCTTCCTTGTTTGTGTCTAACCTTCGTTCCACTTCTTTTCATTCCACAGACGCCCTATTTTTGGCCATCAAATTGTTGGGAGCCAGAAAACACAGACTATGGTCAGTGCAATATCTCATTTTATTTTTGGCAGCCAGTATGGCTGGATGAACGTGTGCTTGCATTTTATTGCTTTGTCATTGAGAACAGAAACTAGAGTTCGCAGTATGGGACTAATATTTCTAACATTACATTTGTGAATGACCTTTTTCAGGAAAGTTACCAAGTGGGGTGGCAACGCTTTTCATGATGTAGTGTCCACCGAGAGTATTAAAGAAAAATGTATTTTCTTCTTGAAACAGTGAAAGAGCTATAAACAAGCTTTTTTTTTTTTTTAAAAAAAAGGCTATTACTGTCCTTCCATGGCGCAGTGGTCTACTAGAAGGACTTACGAAGAGGCTGAGAGGGCCAGAGAGCTAGCTCACCTCTCCCACTCGGCTGTGTGAATTGTGGCAAGTCACCTGACTTTCTGAAGCTTCATTTTTCTCACAATTATATCGGGCGGTTTATGTTTCTGTAAGTGGAAGGTTGTAATACACATGGAGAAGCCAATTACAAGCAAAGAAACAGTACAATAGAAAATTGAATAGTAATGAATCAATTCCCATGAACTTAGAATGAAGCCAATTCAACCATCATGACTTCAGTTAACCTCTTCAAAGAAATAGACCTCTCAAAAGCATTCATCTTCCTCTATCTTCCTGAAGGCTTCAGTGTTCAAAGATGATATTACATGGTCTTAAAATCTCACTTCTACAAATATTTACTGAGGATTCTTTTTCTATGCCAAGGGCAGTAGGTGCCGGGATACCAAAGGTGACCCAGACTTCATCTACGTGGTTGGTATCTTGTAGGTTAAGTGAGAAAAGGGAAATATGCAGAAGCCGTTACCGTAGAGTTAATATAACAGTGGTATGTGCACAATCATACAGAAGTCTAAAGAATTAGAGATTGACTTTAGCTGGGGGATTCCGGCATGATTTCACAAGAGAACCAAGATCATGTGAAACTGTGGGCACACGGTACAATACACAGATCACATATCATAGAGATGTGCACTTCAAACCTGTATGATCCTATGAACCAATGTCACCCAATAAATTGCATATAAAATTTTTAAAAAATAAAGGAGAAGGGAAGATTTTTTTCAAAAGAAAAATCAAAGAGAGCATTGGGAGCCTAAGGTTAGCATATGAAAGGCAGTGGGAGTTTCACAGCAATCTGGCTTTCTTAGCTCTTGCTCCTGGAGAGACACTTTGTAAGAAAACTAGAGGAAAATCCATCGAAGACCAATGGGTTATATACTTTTGTCTTTCATTTCAGAAACTGGAATGTGTAGTTCACCTAAGAATGGTCAGTGCCAGTCAAAAATTCAAAGTGATACACCTCATGGAAAGCAACCTAAAAAACCAGAATCCTGACAAACTAATAGAGAAAACAGGCAGTTTCTTCGCAGTCATGCTCATGCTCATTTCTCCATCCAGAACCACACATTTCTCCAAACCGAGGAGAACGAAGTCGTTAAAAAGCAACTGTCGATTTGTGGATCTGAGTTGGAGGACTTTCTGGAGCACTGTGTCCAGCTTGCGGTGATGCCTGGGGACTGTCTCACCAAAGAATATGAAATCCTAGTGGAGGGCACACTTGGCGAGCAGAGAAGGAGCTCACGGAAAAATCCCCAGATGTGAGGGACAGACAGACCCGACCTCAAATACTGTCACAACCACACGCCAGCTGTGTGACTTTAAACAGGGCAGGCAATGTCCGTGAGCCTGTTTGCTCACTTTCTGAGTAGAAATAATAATATTGACTTTCTCAAGTTGTTGACACAATCTAAATTAATAGGCCTCAGGGGACTGGTGTTGTTCCTCTTACACTCAGTAAGTCAGAATTGTTTCGTGCTCACCGTCATTTTTGCCTGACAGATAGATATACTTCCTCTGTTTCTGGTAGAAAAGCAAGCTTACTCTCAATGTTTCTCTCTGTCCATCTTTTGCGTTTTTCATAAATACGTTAGTGTTCACCATTACCACTCCTGAGTCATCACTTCACAGAAGATTTATGTTTGAGCGGGGAGCCTGAGGAAATGGCATAATCATTTGCAGAATGTCCCTCAAAGTGGGTCATCTCAGATTATTAACGTCATTCCGTTTTCCATTAACTCTTCCCGATGTCCATGTTAGAGGGGGCCATCGTCTGAACTTTCTCCCCAGACCTGGAGTGTCTGCAGTTTGTTAAGTAACTATAGACATAGTCTGTATTATATTTTGGTTTTCTCCTTGAAGAAATGTATCCCTGTTTGTGTCTAGCTCACTTAGATGATATACAAGTGAAGAATGAAATAATTATTCAATAAGAGGTTATGAAAAAAAGGACAGGAGGAAAATTGGCAGTGGTCTCAGACACCACACTGCTTCTCCAGCCAATGCACTTCATCTGTGCTTTTTCATTTTAAATACAAATAAATCACAGCAGCAATCCACATTATCCCAACTTGAATTTCCTACCATTGTTTGGTGGCAGCATACCCCTGCTTATAAAAAATGTTGATGGCATGATGTAGGTATGCTGTGAGACCCAAAGCACAGTGACGACTTAGGCTATTTTTTTTCTAAGGAGACTTTAAGGCAGATACTATCGCCCAAAGCTGGTTAAAGAAATGGTTTCCTAGCCCTGGCTGGTGTGGCTCAGTGGATTGAGCACTGACCTGCTAACCAAAGGGTCGCTGGTTCTATTCCCAGTCAGGGCGCGTGCCTGGGTTGCGGGCCAGGTCCCCAGTAGGGGGCACGCAAGAGGCAACCACACATTGATGTTTCTCTCACTTTCTTTTTCCCTCCCTTTCCCTCTCTCTGAAAATAAATAAATAAAACCTTAAAAAAAAAAGAGAAATGGTTTATTTTCCTCTCTGAGCATCCTGACCTCTGTTTTCATCACCAGTTAGAACTTACGAGGCAGGTTCTGCAGAACCTAAACCTCTACAGGTCAGTTTATACAGAGAAATGCTTTTCACGGTTAGTCTTATAGAAAAATAGAGTATGTTGATCATGTTCAAACCAAGACAAGCCTGTGTGAACTATAGGGCTATATCTCTATGAACACCATTCTTTGAAAATTAAGTTGGGTGAAAATGTTGGTATTTTTTCACCCAAGTACAAAAAACATTCCAATCCAAGCCAATTAAAATGGAGTCAGGAACGGGCTTTCCCCGGACGTATTTGCATCAAGAGTGATATAGAAACAACATCTGAAAGAGGAAATGTACATAAGTAGTCAAAAAATTATGAGAAAGAAAAACAATGTGACAAAGAAAAAAGATAATAAAAAGGTAGAATACAAAAAAAAAAAAAAGAAACAAAGGGCCTGTAGTGAGGGCTGGAAACCGAGACACAAAGAAGCTTAAGAGAACCGTGATGAGAAGTGCAGATGGCAGGCCCTGGCTGGCCAGCTCCGTGGGTTACAGCATGGTCCCAATACGCCAAGATTGCGGTTTTGATGCCTGGTCAGGGCATATGCAAGAATCAACCAATGGATACCTAAGTAAAAAGTGGAACAGCAAAGCAATGTTTCTCTCTCTTTCTCTCTTCCTCCCTCTCTTCCTTCCTCTCTCACCTCTAAAATTAAAAAAAAAATACAGACAGTAAAAGTGGTGACAAACTGAAACAGAGGCCAGAGACAGGATGTTTACGGATATCTCTAGGCATAGACATTGAGCATCGAGGCTCCTGTAAATGAGCACACACTGACCAGTGCCTTTAGACAGCTCCTTTTGAGAGCTGAGTATTCAGTGTCCAAACAGGACCTCAGCTACAACAAACAGACGTATCTGATAAAGACAGGAGCTGGTCCTGGGCCCATGTGACTTATCTCACTCACCTTCCCCAGATCCTGGCCCTGTTGGAGCGTCTTTATTTAATACTTTTATATTTTGTCCATTTGGGGCATTAATTTTAATTTTTTCAATATTGCATTAAAGTATTATTTGCTTGATTTCTAAGTTTTGGAGCCCTCTCTTAACCTTTGACAGCTGGGCAAGTGCCTCACTCATCTCTCCCCAGTGATAATGCACCTGAGACATTCACACAAAGAGACGTGTTCTTCACATGAAGACCTGTGCATCATGAAAATCGTCCAGAACTTTGCACCGTCTTGTAGGATGATGATTTGTGCCTCCGACTATTCGGCCGAAGGCTTGTCTTTTCTCCAGGTTCTCAGGCCTGTGGAGAGAAATTGTACTTAGTGGCTCCAAAGGAACTAGACAACACTAAGTTCCACTTGTCAAAACCATGCTAAAATAATATTTAAAAGGATATATAAAATTAATACATTTTTCATAGGGATAAACATGCAACAAAAAAAAATAAGCGTTCTAGTTGAGTGTTTGGTAGAATTCACCAGTGAAGCCATCTGATCCTGGACTTCTGTTTGCTGGGAGGTTTCATTTTAGTAATTCTGCTCAGATTGTCTATATTTTCATGATTCATTCTTGGTAGGCTGTATGTTTCAAGGAATTTATCCGTTCTTTTGGTCGTCAAGTCTGTTGGCATATAATTGTCCATAATAGTTTCTTATGATCTTTTGTAATTGTGTGGTATCAATTGTAATATTTCTCCTTCATTTCTGATTTTGTCTCCTCTTTTTTTCTTGGTGAGTCTAGCTAAAGGCTTGTCAATTTTGCTCATCTTTTCATAGAACCAGCTCTTAGTGTCATTGATCATTTATATTGTCTTTTTAGTCTCTATTTTATTTATTTCTCCTCTTACTTTGGTATTTCCTACTAACTTGGGCTTCATTTGTTCTTCCTATTTTAGTTCCTTGAAGTGTACAGTTTGGCTGTTTATTTGAAATTTTTCTCATATTTTGAGATAGACATTCATCACTATGAACTTTCCTCTAGGGACTACTTTGCTACATCCCATAAATTTTGGTATGTTTATTTCTACTTTCATTTATCTTAAGGTGCTTTTTGATTTCTCCTTTGATTTATTCTTTGATTCATTGATTGTCCAGTAGTATGTTGTCTAATCTCCAGAACAAGCAAGTAGACCCCTTTCACAGAAGGCCCCGCCGTGCGTTTCAGACTGTTGTCTGCAATGCCCTGGAGGTGGTAGTCTGCCAAGAACTGTCACTGATCGTCACAGCCCTGGGGGACCCAGGAATACACCACCCAGTGCCACCAGAGGCAGGCAGCTCAAGGGGCATTCCCTGAGCTGTAGCTGCAAAATCCAGGGCACCAGATGTCAAAACCAGGACAGAGACACGTGTAGGAGCTTCCCTCTGGGAGGTGCTGATGCTCTGGATTATGGCGGAAGGGGAGCACAGAGGTACACCCACCCGCTGAGGCCCGTGGGAAGGACTCCAGTCAGCCTTTAGTGGTGGGTTTAATTAGAAGCTTGCCCCTCAGGCTGCATGCATGATGGTCTTGATGACTGGGTAATAGGCCTGTTTCACAGAGAGACGGCACTCCTGGGGGTGACAGCTGTTTAATGACCCTTTTTCTGTCGGGTACAGACCTGTGGGACCTGGGAACATGAGCCACCGTGGCCACCAGAGCCAGGTCTTGTAGGCATGCTCCCTGGCAGCAGCTGCAGTAATCGGGGTTGCAGACGAGAGTCTGCGTTTTTCTGGGAGATAACAGCGCGCGGGAGCCCAAAAGAAGGAGAGTGCAAAAATTGCACCCGCTGGCCTCTGTTCCCGAGAGCAGTGTCTTGGGCCACTAGATTTGTGTCAAACCAGAAGCTTGTTTCTCAGGCCAAAACTCTGGGAGCAGGAAAAAAGGCCTCTTGCCTAGAAAAACTGGGGATGTGTTTCAGTCTGCTGCCTGTGCAATGCCCTGGAGGTGGGAGCCTGGCAAGAATTGTCTTTCTCCGGTTATGACAGAGCCAGGGGACTCTGGAGAGCAATCTACCCTGTCCTCCAGAGCCAAGCAATCCAGGGACCTTCCCTTGGCAGTAGATGCAAAATTCAGAGCACCAGACATGTGTGAAAGCTCCCCTCCGGGAGATGCTGGTGCTCCAGAACATGGCAGAGGGGGAGTATGAAGATGGCACCTACTGGAAAAAAAGGAAAAGAGAGAGATGGTGACCCCTGGCTAGAACAAAGCAGAGACAAAGTGGGCTGATGGGGCCTGCCAGCCAGAGGGCGCCAGAGAACAAAAGGCAAAGGGAGGGCCTGAAGAGGGCACCCCCAGTCTCTGTCCACAGAGAGCATTCCAGCAGGGTGTGTGTGTGTGTGTGTGTGTGTGTGTGTGAGAGAGACTTTAGATGCCTGCCTCTTAGGACAATGGTAGAATGCATGCAAATGAGCCCCTTGCACCTAAAGTTTGAGTGAGACCTGGGAGCTAAGCCTTGGGGCAGGTGAGTCCGAGTGTACAGGCTCTTTACGAACTGTTGCTCAAATTGCTGCAGCCTTGTGGTCTCGTGGGTGAGAGTCCCAATGGTTTTCAAAGCAAAATGTTTGGGTGGTTTGTTTCTCAGGTGCAGGTCTTAAAAGGTGGGGTGCCTGATGTGGGGTTCAGACCCTTGACTCCTCCTGGGGAGTTCCAGGTTTCGAGTTTCCTTGCCATGGTGGGTCACTGTGGGTCTATGGCCAGATGGTGTCCTAAGCTCTCCTGCCCACTTCAGTGTGGTTTTGCTGTCATTTACTGTTCGGGATACTATTCTCCCATCCCTCTGTGCTGTCATTGAGAGCTGAATGTCAAACACTCTGGTTATGGCACATTTAGGTAAGGAGAAAGACTCTATTTCCCCTTTACCTTACCCTGAATAAATTCTAGGTAGAAAAAAAATAAAGTGGCATATTATAGACAAAATCATGTGATACGAGTGGAACCATATATCTGTTTCAGAAGAAGGAGTGTGGATACATCATATGTGAACTTTGATGTATGCATGTTGTTCACCTGTGAAATTATTGGAAGTGTGTGGTCTAGGAATGCATTGATACCTACATGCTTCATAGATACCATGGTGTTAAGCAGTTCATAACAAACCAAATTGATGATGGGGACATAAAATAAATGTTAATTTTTCATTTAAGCTTATGAATACCAGTCACTGAAAATCATGACCAGTTCAGGACAACACTGAGGATGTAGTCATAACAAAATATCCTCCTGGAAAAATGACAAAGTATCCCCCTGAAAATCCCAGTTATTCGTGGATATGTGCGTTCGACACTCGGTCACCTGGCCAAGTAGCGTGTGAGGGTCACACTTCTCAGCAAATTCTGAATTAGAGGCCTCAGTAAACTCTCTTAAGAGGGCAATTTTAGTGTACGCATTCCGAAGCATTCCAAATCTGCGTGTAGGTTTAGGCTGACTAACTCCAGGAAGGGCATTCTTCTCATTTGCAAGTTTACTGAAGAGAAATCATGGTGGATAAGAACCAAAGAATATTCTGACTCTTTCTGAAGACTTTTTGAAGATGAAAGGGAAAATTAAAATGTAAAAAAGAGCATCAGGGAGATCATTTATAATTTAAAGAAACGCCAGTTGGCATGCATTTTGTGAATTAGCAACTCTATGTCATGAAGACTCAATTTGCTCAAGTCTGGCAATTAGAGCTGATGAGATAGTGTTGGTTAATAAGTGCACCAACAAGAGAGCTATTATTTTTTCACGGTGTCAACACTGAGTGGCTGGGGAAACAGACTATCGCTCATTCATTAAAGGACAAGATTCGGTTTTGGGTCTTACGCGGAGATTTTCTCAATCCAGGAACTTAGAGCCACCCTGGATGGTCAATATTGTATGTGTGATTCTCTTGTTGAGTGACAGAAGCTTTTTTTGTGCCATAAATCTGAAACAAAACTGCTTCTAAGCCCAACTGATTTACCAAAAAATTCCTTTAATTAAAATCTGCTTCAAGGAAGACATGCATATCTGATTCATATTTTTCTTGAGCAAAGAAGGGATGCGGGGACTTTAGTCATTTGCTTCTACATTCTCTTAACAGCAGGGAGATTTATGCCGCTTTAAATCATATGAGACAAAATCCCTTTTGAGGACCCTGGGGAAAGTCAAGCAAGAGAATAAAGTTGAGGACCCTGGCCAGGTTCTGAACTTTCTGTAAGCACGGCAGTTGCATGTGCTAAAGGGCTCCTGTGCCCCAGAGTGTCAATGTCAATGCTAAACCACGACTTCCTCCAGTCATGGAACTTTAGCACCAAAAGGAACCTTAGAGATTATCCAGCTATATGGCAATTATAATCATCACATAGTTCACATATGACATATCCACACTCCTTTTTCTGAAAGAGATATATATTTCCCTTATATATTTCCTCTCCTATCACACGATTTTGTCTATACTGTGCCACTTTATTTATTTTTTTTCTACCTAGAACTTATTCAGGGTAAGGTAATGGAGAAATAGAGTCTTTTTCCTTACCTAAATATGCCATAATCAGAGTGTTTGACATTCAGCTCTAAATTATTAGTCAGCTAATGACCAGGCAATTGAGTTCCAGTGTCCATCTGACACCTGTCCTTGCAAGACTTACTAAAGCAAGGTCACATCTCTCATTATTGGCCAAGTTTAGACCACACTGAAAAGCTAGAGAAGTCACAAGATGCTTGAATCCCTACTTTGCAGAGTATTCCAAAAAAACTTTCAATAACTTATTCTTAAATGATTGCACTTTTTCACCAGCTATTAAGGAGACCAAATGTGCTATGCCATTGTATTTCTGTCATTGCTAAGAACAGATCCTGGCAAGCTGTACATTCTGTGATGGACCTGGGCTGTGCTTTCATGTTAAGCTTGAGGTATCAGGCTCTC
>CM052546.1:78933233-78981682 GCA_028533065.1 Trachops cirrhosus | reverse complement strand
GTGGGAGGAGGAGAGAGGGGGGAAAGGTATGAAGAAAAAATAGCATGGATAGTAGGTAGAAAATAGACAGGGGGTGGGCAAGAATAGTGTGGGAAATGTAGAAGCTAAAGAACTTATGACACATGGACATGAACTAGAGGGGAGAATGTGGGTGGGGGAGGGTATGCAGCGTGGAGGGGGATGGGGGCAATGGGACAGCTGTAATAGCATAATCAAAATATTTTAAAAGCTTGCATTTCTCATATGTCTGGTAATTAAAGATTACACTTGGAAATAACAGGCTCAGGGAAGAAATCACAATGGAAATTACAAAAACAATGAGAGCTGTGTTACATTTTCCCCTGGAGACTTTGCAAGATGTTCAGGGAAGAAAAAGCTCTCATATTAAAAAAAGATTTCACGATAGGATTCCACTTTTAAAAGTTATTTAGAATAGTTTGAAATATATTTATTATTTTCATAAACTATAGATTAATAATAATTCTAAAGATAACTGGTATCAGGAGGAATTTTTATAAGAGCCTTATGATCTTAAATTTTAAAATTTCAATTAATTTATGACTATACTGCTGTGGCAGGGAAGACTAATGGGTTATCTTTAGGGTAATTTTTGTTGGACAGTGTCATTGATACATGCACTCGGGAAGAAGGAACAATAATGCCAGTTTCTCCCATGGAGAACCTGTTCACATACTTCCTTTGATATTTACAGCCTATTGGATCCATTTAAGGAGAGGTTAAATAACTTTATTTTAAAATGGGGATTTGTTTGCTTTATTTGTATTTGTCTACAACGCTCCAGAACTGCACGATTTGCCATGTTTATGTTGAAAATTCTGAGAGCCCACTTCACACATGTATCACATTCTGAGGTGAGCACATGCGCAAAAGCACTTCCGACCCCCTGCTGTGGAGGGCTTGCCTGCAGCCAGGTCGGGGGTTATACATTTCAGACCGAAGGCTTTTAAGATCTATTCCAAAACAATTTCCACAGAAGTGTGGCTAAATATTTGTTTTAAATACAGTGAAATACACATGGTCTTAGCATAAACTAAATAAATAAAGGAAAAGAAAGGAAGTGGACTCCTTCCTAGCTCCTATATATAAAAATCTCCCTGCTGCTTTACCTAGAAGTTAGATTTTTTTCTTAAGGATTTCTTTATGTGTAACTGTTTATTATAATGGGGCTGTGCCATAATGCAAAGGCTCAAGAACCAAAGAGAAACGAAGTCATGGAGCAAGTTCAAGGCTAGAGTAACACAGCTTGTCCTTGAAGACTCAGCGTATAGATCAGCAGTTGAGGAACCCCTCCATGACCTCACCTTCACCCAGATTAGAGGGTGATCCTGCTCTCTGGCTCAGTCAGCTGCCTTCTCCTCTTTTCTAAATTAAACTTGTTGGTGTGACTTTGATTGTTAAGATTATACAGGTTTCAAGTGCACAATTCCATGATACAGCATCTGTATATTGCATTGTGTGCCCACCTCCCAAAGTCAGATCTCCTGTCACTGTGTATTTGACCCCCTTCACCCTTTACTGCCCTCTACCCCCTTCCCTCTGGTAATGAACTATCTCTTTAACTGGATCGAGAGGTACTTGAAACTTGGAGGACTAAACTTATTTAACTTTGTATTGCCTGTGTCTAGGGCAATGCATGGTACTTCGGTAGGTGTTCATTGAAGATTTATTGAGTGAATGAATGAAGAAATGAAGAGTCTTGATTCTTAGAATTTATTGTGTGGTTCACTGGCATCATACTTAGTTCTAAGTACGCCAACTGTGTATGCTCCAATTGGTGGTAAGAAAATAATGCAGGGTTGGGAACAGCAATGTTTGAGGTGACCATCTCTGAATTTCAGTGGGGAGCTTTATGCTTCTCCTGTGGGGCTCCTGCCTTTGAAAAATTATATTGATCACCTACTTCCATAGCTTAAAATCACAGTCTAGCAGGCATATAATTGTAGCTCTTGTCCTAGAAGTTCTAGAGAGATTTTTAAGGTACATAATTGTAAGATGTTATAACTGTATCAAAATGTGTCAGATGATGAAAGCAATTTAGAATACTGTTGTTTTAATTTCACATTTTAAATGGACCCTTAATTGCCATCAGCCTCCAAAGAGAATGGTAGCCAAGTACAAGAGAGAAAGTTGGATATGTTTAGGGAACCATTTATATCTGTTTATACGATGCTTTATTCACAGTCTGATGTCATTACCTTATCTGAACACTAAATAAGGAACTAGTGTGAGGAATTTCCACCACAAAAAAACACCCCTGGGGGCAACACCTTGCTGGATGATGAGAGATCCTCTCTGAGTCTCTGGGGTAACATCAGAACTTCTTGTCCTAAAGCTTCCAGTTGAGCCCTTGCTCTCTCATTGGCTGGCTGAGAACTTCAGCCAGACTCGTTTGCATTCTGAGCCTTAGATTTTACAGGTAACAAAAAAATCAATGTTTTTTAACTCATGCCATTACTGTCAGGCCCGAAGAGGATTAGCTATAGATACTGATATAGATAGATATAGATTAGATATAGATTAGATATCTAATTAGGTATCTGTGAGACTATATTAGCACAAATAATCAGTTGTGGCTATTCGCCTATCTATGAAATGTAGAGCAAAATATTAAAAAATGATTATTATTTGCTTATGTATTTTTCTCTTCTCAGTTTAACATAAGGACCCAAAAGACTAAGGACGTCAACTGCGTTATTTACCTCTGTATTTAGTGCCTAGAATGTTCCTTGGCACACTGAACGAATTAATGAACAAATGAATACATTTCACTTAATGTAAAATCACATCCTACATTTGAGAAACTGCATCCATTTTAATTTCTTCCCTAATATATTTTGGCTAACTAATGCTTAAAGAAACGTATGCATTACCGAGAGATCCTGAATGTAAATTGTTCAGAACATAAATGTTGTTATCAAAAGTGAAGTTAATGCTAAGGTTATATAGCCAAATACCAATTTATTTCTAAAAATCATGTTCTTTTGAATTTGAAATAACAGTATTATCATTAGTCGTGACAAAAGAGCTGATAGTCAGTCCCACTGCAGATACACTTAATCTTGCATTTGCATAATACATCGTAAGTTTTGCAAAGGCTTTTACATTCATCATTCCCTTCAGTTTTCACAGCCATCCTGCAAAGTCAGAAAAAAATACGTTAAAATTCTCATTTCTCAGGAATCTGGCTCAGCAAGGACGGACGACCAGAAGTCACCCAACTAGAAGCAGGCGTCGGTTTACTGGCTAGGAAAGGATTCCTTGTCTGTTCATCTGTGCAAGTTCTGACTTTTCCCCTCTGAGTGTTGTCCTTGGGTTTGCAGGAAAGATTGGTTCACATTCCTTTATAACCTTCACCAGGCAGATTCTAAGCTTGTTTAGAAACCTGAAGTGCCACTTTGGTCACTGGTCACTCGCCCTAATATTCTTTAAGAAATCAAGAAATCGTGCTCGGAGCCTCTGGGAAAGTTCCAGAGGAAAGGAACGGGATACAATAATCGAGTGTAGTTGAAGGGTACAAATTGTCAGCTTTTTAGAAGTTAACAAAACAGGTCCCTACATGTTTTTGCAAAGTTCTGTCTCACCCTAATTCTTTTTTTTATTTTTTCTGCATCAGTAAATCTGCTTTAGTATTCTTTTCTCGTACCGTCCGCAATGTCCTAGGCCTTTTATTTCATCAGGGAGATGTATGAAATGACTCCCAAGGTACTTCTCATTTTAGGATATACCCTTGATTCATTTTGTTCTGAATATTTCTCCAACTGGGTTTAAATTGCAACTCAGCCGCTATGTCCTTGAAAAGTTTTATAACCAAGTCTGTGCCTGGGTTTCCCCCTCTGTAAGACAGATAATCATCCATCCACCTCATAGCCCTGTTTAAAGGGTTAACTGGCTCATTTATAAAACATTGAAACAGTGCCTGGCCTTAGCACATGCTAGGTAAGTATTAACTTATTATTATTTTATTCTTATTATGTTTATTATCCTTACTATTATCTTAAATCTATTATTAATGTTATCATTATCTTCCAAAAAGAAAAGACCTCAGAGGTCATTGTGCCAGCCAGGAGACAGACTCTCGTTTTATGAAGTCTGCTTTGTGCAGCGCTGAGGACGGGAGTACAGAGGGAGCGGGGGAACCAAGACTCTGAAGGCCAGGCTTTGTCTGGGGGAACGGGAGGAATGAAGGAATCAGGGGTGGAAACTTCGAGAGGGAATGTACATACGTTAGCCAAGGCACTTTTAAAATCAGCTTTTTCTTAATGTCAGTGTCTCTGGTTATTTTGTTTGCTTTTTTCTTTTGTTAATTATGTTCCAGTTGCAAGTAAGATCAAATGGTATTTGTCCCTCACCACCTGGCTTATTTCACAAGCAAACAAAATATAACCAGAGACATTGAAATTAAGAACAATCTGACAATAGCTAGAGGGGAGTGGGAGGGGACTGTGGGGAGAAGGGTTTTCAGGAACCACTATGAAGGACACATGGTCAAAACCAAGGAGGAGGATGGAAGCAAGGGAGGGAGGTGGGTTTGGCTGGGGTGGGCAGGGAGTGGTGGGGAGAAAATGCAGATAACTGTAATTGAACAATGATAAAGTAATTAAAAAAATAAATTTAAAAAAGTCAGCTTTTCCTACTCTGCTGGCTGCTTCGCTGAGCACCAACACCAGTTAGATGTTGGGGTCACCGTCAAACAGAGCCTGGGTTATTTTCATATTTGCTGTCCAGGAGGGATATTCTGTGTTCAAGTTCAAAATCACCACATGAGTCGTATCAGATTGCCCTCTATTAGATAAATCACAGAAACCAGGAGGGCTATTGTGGAGCAAACCAGAACGCATTCAACCATCATTAAGATAGCAACTATGTTGTGTTGTGTCCTATTGTATTATTGTTATTATTAAAACTTATACTATCCACTCTCACTCTTTTACTATCCATCTGCCTGGTATAAGCTTGAGTAATTTTTTAAATGTAAGTCACATCATTTCACACTTCTCCTAACCCTCAGTGGTTCCCCTGACACTAGGGACCACATCCCAGCTCATGCCAGAGCTCCCAGTTCTCCTGGGGCCAGATCCCTGCATGATAACCTCCCCAGGCTCCGTCAGCCCTGCTGGTCTGGATCCTGGCCTTTTCCTTCCACACACCTTGCTGCTTTCCTGCACAGGGTAGTCATTCCAGCTGAACTCCTCCCCCAGATCTTTCTAGAGCGGGTCCATTCTCCCACTTTAGGTCTCAACTCAAGTCACCTCTGCAGAGAGGCCTTTTTGGATCCTATTATCTGAAGACAGCCTTGCCCTTTCCCCACCTTCTCTGTCTCTCCCCTCCTCCCCCTACCTCTCTATCACAGCCTAGTGCTTAACTGTGTGGGTCTTAGTGTCGAATACCTGACTTTTACTCTTGCCTACAAATTACTTAATCTCATTCAACCTACATTTCCTCACCTACAAAATGGGAAAAGTAAAAGACCCTGCTTGTTAGTGTGGCCATGCAGTTTAAACAAGGTAATGTGTGTGTGGAATGTTTAAACAATTCCTGGCACATGCAACGCATTCAGTAAATGTTGGATGTTGTAACATTCTTTTATACTACTATCCATTGTCGGTCTCACTCTAGACCAGTAAAAAGCAAGCCAAGAGCAGTGATGGTCTGCTGGGCTCATCACTGTCTCCCTGGGGCTGAAATAAACCTTGGCACTTAAAAAAGTAGGCTCTCAGTGAACATTTGAGAATTCGTCCACTATCCATACACACCTGTCTCACTTTTTCCTCTTGTATTTTCTCCCCATAAAAGCAGAGACTCTGTTCTTATACAGGAACTAGGGTACTCTGAAGCTTTGTGCAATTACTCTACATAGATCCTCGCATCCCGTTAAGATGATTAAAACCTTTGTAACACACAACCATTTTTAGTTTCATCAGTCCAGACTGGAAGAGTAATTGGTACGATGGCGCCCTCTACGGGTGGAGGATGGAATTACAGTGGCCCACCTCAGGCTCCTGACCCACCCCCTGTGCAGGGAAAGTGGGAAGCCCTGTCTTCTCTGGCTTCTCCAGGCGGTCCCTACTCGGACTGTCTCTACAGTGTAACTTCATGGAGGCCAGAGCTCACGTCTGTTTTGTTCACAGCTGTACACCATCACCCACATCACAGCCTGGAACACAGTAGGCATTTAGTAAATATTTGTTGAATGAATAAATGAATGAATAAACAAATAACAATTTTCTATTTCTTTCTCCCTGAAAGCTGGGGGCCACTATTCACAGAAAATATTGGTCATTTGCTCAGTTGTGTACATAGGTTCAGTACTGAGATGATAAGAGATAATGAAAATGAAAATAATGAGTGAAGAACAAAATTGAAAATAAAAGATTATTTAATAGTATCAAGTTGCCAGTTATAAACAAAACTAGGCATATGTTTAAATGATATATTTAAGGTAAAATTTTAAAAGGTCTCAAAGTCATTAAGCAGTACACTCCAGATATAAGACATATGTGTTTCATTTTTATTATTTAAATTATCACTGCTAATTCATGGAAGTTCTGTGAGAAAGAGACACCTAACAAATAGAGCACTTAAAAACTCAAACAATGGCCCTCTCTGTAGCATCTCACTTGAAAAAAAAAGCAATCACTTTATATAAAATTCTATACCCAACAAGGCTTGTGAAGGGACTTTTTGCATATAAAAATACGTGTTATTGTCTTTTAAGCAGAAACATCTCCAGCGAACGTAATGGACCATCGCTCTCATAATTCCATGCATCACTTCCCCTCCGCGGCCAGCACAGCCCTGCCCAGCGCCCCGTCTCCTGCGGAGCTAACCAAGTCTGCGGGGCAGAGACTCCCGGCACTTTTTATTTTCATTAGAGAAGTGAGCAGTTGGGGTCTCGGAGAGGTTAAGTGACTCGTCCAAACTCACAGTGAATGAAGGCCACCGGAGTCCCAGATCTCAAAACATGTGGATGTTGGGATCTTAGTGATTTTTTTCGGTGACCTCTGCGAAACAGCTTTGTCCCGAACATCAGTGTCCAGGTGACAGACCACCTCACAGAGCTTTAGGAAGTTGAAAGGAAGGAACCAATGTCCGCATTCACTTCCTACTTAATTAGACACGTGGTCCAGAAGCTTTGACTTTCCACCTCTAATTCTAGGTCATATTAAAGTCAAATTCTAAATGACCTTTCTACACAGCTACTTTATAGGCAGAGCAGTACATGAGGCCTTCTCAAACTTTCTTCCCCTTAGTGATGTAGAATCCTTTTAAATTACTGTTCGTTTGACCCTCCAAGCCCATCAAGTTGTCTCCTGTTAGTCTCCCAGAAACCTGCTGCAGAGAGATATATTTAAACTTGAAATTGAAATGAAACCCTTGATAATGGAAACCATCTTACATAGAACTGCAGGAATGGCTTTTTGTAGCTGGTATTTTTACTATGTTTGGTAATACAGAAGATTAAAACAAGGGTCATATTGTAAATGATTCCCACTTTGTACCTGGGCTTAGGCCCACACATAACGCCATGTAGAGAGCATCTTTGGTGCCTAAATAATTAGGAATCGACACAAAAACAATCGACCTGAGCTACACTTTTGGCAATGCCTAACTACTCTCATGTCTTTGATAAATTGGGACGTTTCCTGGAAATGAAACCCTCTTTCACCCACCTAGACCTTCTTCCTTATCCACATCCTGCCCATTGCCGGTACTCTACTAGAAAACTATGAAAATGTCGTTTGTATCTGTCGGCGTACTGTACTGTGTCTAGACGAGCTTGGTGAGGTGTGAGCCCGTGCATTCATGGCCGTATTGGCTCTACTTTCAACAGTGTCCAGAACGCTCCCTACTCTAGTGGCCCAGCCCTTTCTCTTCTGTCTCCTTACCAAAGAGACTAGGAGAAATCACTTGAGTTAATTTGACTTCTAAGTAACTCCTTCTGAAAAGATCCTGTTTATTTATTCGTTCACTCATTCCACACATACACGGGAAACACCTACTGTGTACCTAGTGCATCCTGTCCACACCTACATTCTGTTTCCTAGGAATTGAAAAAGATTGTATTATAGGACAGACGGATGTAGTAAAAGATGCATAACTTCCTCATGAAGAGTCATCTAAAAAAATGACCCTCCTTTTGCTTTTATTCATTGGTGTATCTGATGAGTTCAGAAATACAGTTTTCAAAAGGGATCTTATACTGAAAAGAACAAAGATTAAATTAAATGGCCAGAGTCAATAAAGCAGGTGGACGCTGATGCAGGAGGAGCTAAGGAGGACTGACTGATGGAACACTTAGTTGGGGCTGGAAATTTGATTAAAGGTAATTCTGCAGGAAAGCTGAAATTATTTAATTAGATATTTAAGTAGATTCAATCTTTTCCTTATGAAGATATACCCTCAGGGATAGTGTGTATGCACTACAATCTCTCTTACCAACTGCTGAAAATATTTTAGATATTTGTTACAATCACAACGGCCTCTACCGTAAGAGTTTTTTTTTTTTTCAAGCATGAGCACGAACTACAACAATCAGAATACTAACAGCTCAGGTCACTTTTGTTTTTGAAATTTAGCTTTTAGTAGTTTGGAAAATTAGCCATTGTGGAAATCAGTGGTTTGCAAACTACCAATATTAGTAGAAAAAGACAGTTACCATGGTAGGCCACAGAAAGATGTGTTCTAAAACTCCACCTTTGGTCCCCAGTGTTTGCAGTGATGTTAGCCTCGATCCATGGCTGGCTCTCCTTTGCCTTGACCTTCAGACAGGAAACCTTAGAACGACATTGAACAAATAGCACCAATGTTTGCAGTGGTCTCCGATTTTCTGTGTAAGATACTTCCTCGGTGACACCAGCCGAAAATCATTATCAAAAACAATGTGTGGTACGGCTTCGTGCAAAGCCACTATTTATAAGGCGTCCCCCGGAGCTGGCCCAACCAAACGTCAACGTCAGTAGTCCTCATCCAGTGGCTTCATTCAGCATCTAGAACAGATGGAGCATCTGTTGAATTTTGTGAGACTCAAATGTCCTCTATTAGGGAAAATGATAAAGATATTCTGGTCATTGGAACTGGACCAGAGGGCTCTGAGTGTCTTGAGATTTTTGAGAGTCACTGGTACTCCTGAAATAACTGCTTGGTGGCCATGCTGCTGCCTCTGTCCCTTCTCTGTCTGTCATCCATTCCGTGCATCTGCCGCCCGGGGGGACTTTCTCTGGTAGCCGAGGAGACTCAGTCCTCAGGGAAGTGGATTAATAGGTGGCTGCGTTGTAGTTCGGTAAGATGTTGTACTCTTTCCTCTTCTAGTGGCAAAACGATTGATTGATGCTTGGCCCTTATGAAATGACGTGAAGAAGTTGCCAAGAGGCCTTCAGTTTCCATTAATAGATAGTTTCAGTTTTAGCAGAATGTGGAAATAACGGAATGTGCCTGCAATGGTCCCCCCTTCATGCAATTCCTTCATACAAAATGGTGTCATTTGTACGGCTAGATGTTTAAGGTCACCTGATGTCTTATTTGAAAGGCTTTCTCTTTCTCTCCTTATTTTTTGAGAAAGTGAAAATTGTGACAACTGTTTAATAAAAATAAAGACATGGTTACTAAGTTTTAAAATTTATTTATTTTCTTATAAATACCATAAAAACCACTATGCTTTTATTTCAGTGATAATGTTATAAATTATTATCTAAAAAGGGTAAAAAAAGGAAATTCCAGCTTTTGGGAAAAATGGCAAAGACCAATATGTCTTGATTTGTAGTGCTGTATTTTTATTTTTAGCACCTCGGTGTTAATAAGCAGGCAGGAAGTGATGGAATTCTTTTTATTTTTCCCTTTTAGCGGTTTACCTCTGCAAGAGAACCATGCAGAACAAGGCGAGGCTGGAGCTAGCAGACTATGAAGCTGTGAGTACTAAGGACGTTCCGGCAAAGAAATCATAAAGGAGCAGGAGGAAAGCCCATGGCCATTTTGGGACACGGGGTTAACTTTCTCAATCCGTGGGTGTCAAGGGTCAGATTTCCAAGGGATCACATAGCATAAGACTTAATAAATCTCTGACTTGCCTGCTTGCTTTCACTCTCATTAAAAACAATGAAATTCTTAATACACAGACTCAGAGTAGAAAGGGGAAGCATATTTTACATGCAAAACTGACTTAAGTGTGGAAATTTTCGATATATACTTACATATACTGAAGATATGCAAACATAGAGAATTAAGGAGCATGTATAATGGGAAAGTGGTTTCCGCAAAACTTTCAGATCGGTCGCCATCAGTGAGTACAATCATTCTGATGTAATCTGTTCAGGTAACTGTTATGTTGTGATTTGCTGGATTTGAAACACTGTCTAGACATGGGTAGTAGGCGGCCAAGGGTTTACACTATTGTCGCAAACTCGATAAGCTGATTGAATCAGTAGTAGAAACAGCAAAGTGAGCCCAGGAAAGTCCGGAGCACTGTTTTTATGCAAACTAATTGTCGTATTTCGGATTTTGAGTTGTGGTCTTTACATTCAGTTACTCATAAAAACTAATATTTGTGATAGGTTTCCCCCTTTTTCTCTATGACTGTTAACGTGAGGATTAGCTGTCGTCAGTGGGAATGACGTATTCAGGCCAGAGGACGCGCACTGCTTTAGGAGGAATTCTGCATTTGTTTTCTTGATAAACACGTATGGCAGGCAAACTAGATGGGGGCAGTGAAGGTGAACACCGGGATGACTTCCCCTGTGCCGTGTTTTTCAGGAGAGCCTGGCCAGGCTGCAGAGAGCCTTTGCCCGGAAGTGGGAGTTCATTTTCATGCAGGCGGAGGCGCAAGCAAAGTGAGTCCTTGTGAGTCTTTTGGGAGATGGGTTCAGGTTGTGGCCCTTTGTTCAGGGAGAGGCACTACAATTAACACTGTGCCTCCTTCTGTGTTACGATGTTGACAGAGTGGACAAGAAAAGAGACAAGATTGAAAGGAAAATCCTTGATAGCCAAGAGAGAGCATTCTGGGACGTGCACCGACCCGTGGTAAGAAAATGGGCCCCAACCTGGTCTCCAGTTCATAATCACGGCGTTTGGACAATGAAAGAGAAATGTGCCAACCCCCTACTTCCTCCCAAAGTCTGCGTAAGTTTGTTAAGCAACATTGCCACTTCTGCGTAAGGTGACCAGACTTCAATAATGTAGTATTTAATTTATTTAAGAAACACATTTTTCCTTCCACTATAACATCACTGACTTACTCAGTCTTGGCATTTGAGTTGCTTGATGCTTTTTAAACATTTGAGGGAAAAAGGCTGCCACAAAGCAGTTTGGCACAGCTTACTATTCACATTTTTCTGGATTGATAATAAAAGTATAAGTCAAAAGTTTGTTCTTCCCCTAATGTTTATCAAAGCCTATTAATAACCTGCTTTGGATGTCAAATTTCATGGACATCTTAGAGGGTGCTGACTCACATCAGCTCATACGTTAATGATGTAACTTGGACCTACACACAGGAACTCAGCTGTTTTCCTTACACAATAATGTGAAAGCGTGTGTCTTAGTGTAACAGGTACTGAGTGGCCTTGAGTAATACCAGAAAACTCTGTGCAAGGAGTTAAACAATGTTCATGAGCATTCGTAAGAAAGCATGTCTAATCTCATATATTTCTGTTTTGATGCTGTCTCTTTGTCATCTCTACATTTCTTTAAATACAAAGAAGGCATTCGGGAATGATATTTACATAAGCATTGCAGAATAAATAACAGGTTCACAGCATCAGACAAATCAAGATGGAGACTACTTTAAAATTGTCCTGTCAACTATGAGTATCTTCGGGTTCTGACCAAGGCTGGCCTGTCTTCCAAAAATTCCTTTTTATATACCTGTATTTTCATTTCAGATGGCAGTGCAGTTGTTCAAATCTGTTGAGTTTTTCTTCTTTTGAATTCACCACAGCTTAGAACTGAGACTTAACCAGCTTTTGCATTCAAAATTCAGCTTGAGTTTTACTGCCAACAGTGAAAAAGGCTTATGAGGTCACATGCATAAGTATTGCGAGGGTACGAAGCAGGATTTTGTGTGTTGGTTTGTTTTAAGCAAGCTCTCGAAGCTGGTCAACACATCGTCTCCATGTTTATCCACTTTGCGCTCTGGACCCCCGGTGGCCCATCTCCAGCCTTGCTCAGCTTTGACGGCCTGGGAACCCAAGAGGACTCACCCGTGCCAGCTCCCCTGGGCTGTAAATCGCTCAGTTTTTCTGTAAATGTAAAACTGCGCAAAAATAGTGTCTTTTTTAGAAAAGCTCAGATAAAACTATTTTAAACGTGAAACAGAGGGCATGTCACAGGGGTAATGAGCCCAACAAAGTCTCCAACCACAAGGATACAGGAGTGTCGTATGGTAATTTCAGCAGGTAAAAATGAATTTTATTTGTGTAACGTCGGGTCCATCCTTGCGGAAAATCTGCTGGTTCTATCATTGAGTGTCTTCATACGCTGTATAGTCATGACCTTGAAATAGAATATAATGAAGCTTCTTCATTGGTTTTCTGTTTCATTCACTGAGCTCAGTTTTCTTTGCTACATGTAGTGGATGCATTTTGACACAATCAGTGGTAAAAGGTAGAGTTCCATGAAAATGACTTGCAGAAATGTTTTTTTTTCTTTGAAGGATCTAGCTAATACTTCATAATAGAAATATTTTTCTCCCCATGAGTGTTGTGCTGGGAAATCCTGCCAGTGGTTTCTCTTGGGTGAGAATAAATACATCCTCAGAAAATTAGAAAAATTCCAAATTCCTTTCCTTAAGGGTTGGTTGGACTACTGCAATATGAATACCCCACACAGTATTTTGAGGTGTGACCATAAACTGAGTGTGTACCTTAAACAAACAAGTACATCAGAAGATTTCATTGGCTCTGTGGAAAATATTTTTCTAAATATATAATCAATAGAGAATTTGGGGCATGAAAAAGGGGAATAGCATTAAATTTCTTTGATTTTCACAAAAAAAAAAAGTAAGTTTACCTTCACTGATTCATTCAACTAGTATATCTTTAAAGCAGCATTTATAGAAGCTTAACGCACGGCAGGCTAAAGACACAAAGGGAGTAAAACACTATTCCTGTTTTTGGGAATTGCTAGCCCAGGGGTGAGTGGGATGGAGGCCTGACTGGGTAATCACTTAGCCGGTGCCATGATGGCTCTGTAACAGAGCGATGCATATAGTGCTCTGGGAAGTCCAGGAGTGGCTCGAGTAGTTGGTTAGTTACAATTATCCTGAGATGGGAGAGAAAAGACTTAAGGGAACTGAGGTCTTTTTCTTAAAGATGAAAAGCTATCCAATGTAGGGACTTAAACATGCTGAGTGCAGACGGTGTGGAATAGGCCAGTGATTGTAAAGTAGCTTTATTTCAGGCTTTCATTTCCCCCTTAAGCGCACTCTGTGATGCCTGTTCTCCTGAACCCGTATGGTTCAAAAACTGGTCTGGGGCCTGACTTCTCCGGTCGCACCTCGGTGAGTAGAGGTACAGTAAGTCCCACACACAGGATTGATTAAATACGCTGTTCCAAGACATGATCAAACTGCAAACCTAATGTAAAACTGAGGCTTCTTTTTCCCTGGGTCTGCAGGGGAGGAAGGGGGCAATTGTTGGTTTCTTCTGCCTTTTCCCACTGAATATCTTTGCTCCTAATTCCCACCTCTTTAACCATGGTTTCTGACACATCCAAGGATGGGGAGGGAGGGGCTGGACAAGTTGGGAGCAGTAGCCTTTTTAGCAGACCTGCCCACTCGGATAATTGAGTGCTGGTACTCTCTGGGCTTGGCCTTGTGTGAAGACCCTGTATCTTGTGCGTGCTTTCGTAGGCCCTTTCCTGACCACACCCCCGTCTCTGGGGATTTGTTGCCGGCAGCTAACTTTGATTAAGGTGAATGGATCTCTGATTTGGCTAGTTCTTCCTCAGCCCCTAGGGGTCTAGCATGTCTACTGTTTTTCTTTGCCATCTCATCATGCTTCCAGGAAGTCCTCCTGGACAGGAACCTGAAGAGAACCTCCCCCCCCAATCTCTCATCTGGACTACAGCTGGCTCTCTGGAAGCCTCTATTCTCTGTCCCAGAGAGCCCTAGGACTGCACCTAAACTTCAGCCCTCCATTTCGCTGCCACAGACCAGTTCAGCTGCCTCTTGTGCTAGCTGCCTAAATGTTGTGCTACCACATCTACTGTGTCCCTCACACTGTAGGAGGCGCGTGGTGAAGCCCCAGGAGCCTCCTTAAAGCTCTTCTCTCCTGACTTGGGCCGAGATGAGGCAGGGCTCAGAAGACCTGTCTCCCACATCCCCTCCGAAACTCTGACTCCAGATGCATGCATTCTGCCCACTCAACCCCAAAGCTAGAGGCATCGAAGGACTGTCCACTGCACCGTTCTGTCCCTCCAGCACAGGGTTGGTGGCACTGGGGAGAACAGACATTCTTGTCTTATCCGTGCCCTTATGGGGAAAGAGTTTAATGTTCTGCCCTTAAGTGTAACATTGGCTGAAGGTTTGTCATGGACGAGTGAGAGGATTAAGAATTATCTGATTCTTGAATTTCTATTTAAAATTTTCTACCATTTTGCCTAAAATATGCCTTAGCTAAAACTTCCATTTTCAAAATCTTGCTACATTCGGAAGATAATGGAAGCATATCTATCCATATATATCAAGGCAAAATTTTGCTTTCACTTGTTCTGTGAATTAAGAAAAAGTAAACTACAGCTGTATTCTATAAATGCAAAAACAGTCCCTTATTTATGTATACTATCCAGGTAGAAAAAAATGGTTAGCTACATGTAAAAAAAATTTAGGATATGCCACAAAACAATAAAACGTGTACATAATTTAAAGAAATAAATATTATACTTAAGGAACTTGGATTTTACTGAATAAATGGCATAGGGAAAATTGGACAGATATGTGCAGAAAAATGAAATTAGACCACCTTCTTATGCCACACACAAAAATAAATTCAAAATGGGTTAAAGACTTAAATGTTAGACCTGAAACCATAAAAATCCTAGAAGGAGACACAGGCAGTAAAATCTCAGACATTGCTTGTAGCAATATTTTATATGATATATCTCCTCAGGCCAGGGAAACAAAAGAAAAACAAACAAATGAGACTATATCAAACTAAAAAGGCTTTTCACAGCAAAGGAAACTATCAACAAAATAAAAAGACAACCCACTGAATGGGAGAACATATTCTCCAATGCATCAGATAAGGGTATAATATCCAGAATTTATAAAGAACTTATAAAACTCAATGCCAAAAAAAAAAAACCAAACAAACAGTGCAATTAAAGAATGGGCAAAGCACCTGAGGACAGACAGATGGCCAATAGACATACGAAAAGATGCTCAATGTCACTAATCATCAGAGAAATACAAATTAAAACCACAATGAGATACCACCTCCCAAATGTCAGAATGGCTGTCATCAATAAATCAGCAAACAACAAGAGCTGGTGAGGATGTGGAGAAAGGGGAGCCCTCTTGCACTGTTGGTGGGAATGCAGATCGGTGCAGCCACTGTGGAAGGCAGTATAGAGACACCTCAAAAAATTAAAAATGAGTCTGCATTATGACCCAGTGATTCCATTTCTGGGAGTTTATCCGGAGAAACCCAAAACACTAATTTGAAAGAAGATGAGCACTTCTGTGTTCATTGCTGCATTATTCACAATGGCCAAGATACAGAAGTAGCCCAAGTGTCCATCAGTAGGTGAGTGGATAAAACAACTATGGCACATTTATACAATGAAACACTACTCAACTGTAAAAAAGAAGAAAATTTTACCCTTGGGGGCAGTATGGATGGACCTGGAGAACATTATGCTAAGTGAAATAAGCCAGTCAGAGAAAGACAAATACCATCTGATTTCACTCCTATGTGGAATCTAATGAACAAGCTGAACTACCAAGCAAAATAGAGACAGACTCATAGATATGGAGCAGGCTGACAGCTCTGGGGGATGGTTAGGGGGTGGAGGGATGGAGCAAAAAGGAAAAAGGACTCATGGACAGCAGTGTGGTTATTTCAGGTGTGGAGCAAGGGGGACAAAAATGGTAATGGAAAAAAATCAGTAAAAATAAACAAAAACACACAGGTGTTTCTGTCACAGGGCTGTGATATTTGAACCAACCAAGCATCGGAGACCAGATCCAAGCCAAGAGAGCTTTGTCAGCTATCATGAAGCTCGTTAATTTCTGGCATTGTCCCCACACTCCAGGCACTTGGCTGTTCAAGCTGTGCCCCTGATCAGAGGTACATTTTTCAATGAAATACGTGAAATGCGTGCCACATGAGTCCTCTCTACAAAAACAGGAGAACAAGACACGTGGTTGATATTGGTGGCAATAAGAACATTGATTAGAACCTTTATTGCAGATTCTAGTTACAGAAACTTTTTGATGTTCATCAGATCACTGATTCTTTGCAGAGACGTTGTAGGGTGGGTAACAACTGTCCTTCGTTTGTAAACAGGAGGAGGCAGGGCCCTGAAGAGGTGAGTTCTGTTGACTATCATACAGATAAGGGTCAAATTCTGACTTTTGACCAAAAACCTGCCACTTGCTCCACAACTTCATGCTCTCTCCATTAAACAGCGTGCCTTCTTTCTTTGTCAGTTTATAATGCCCATCAGGGTATTTTAGTGCATCAGGGCCAGATTTGTGCACACCATTTTTTTTCAATTTTGAATTAGTGAAATAGTTTTGTAGAGTGGAAAACTTCTCCCTTCTTCCCCTCTAAGGGTCTTTGGCTGGTCTAATAATTAAATTGACATGAGGAGGTTAACAGGAAAAGAAACAAATTCTGTACATACGGGAGCCCCATAAACATATGAGACTCTTGGGCAGTCAGGTCATTGGGACTTGCACACCATTCTGAGCAGAGGCGAAGGGAAGAAGGGGTGGGGGGAGTTTGCAGGGAGCTAAGAAGGGCACACATTTGACAGGCAAATATGTGCCATGCCATGCATGTGTCTTTTGCATATAAAAAGTTATTTTGGGTAATTTCTTCCTGGTACAGATTCCTGATCCAAGTTTTTTTGGAAGTTCAGGGGAAGGTAAGAAGCCCTTCCTGAGTGTGCTGGGCTCTGACCATCGTCAGCTCTAAATAAGCCACCTGCCAAAGTTGTACGTGCGGGGGCAGCTTATTCTGCTCCCCCTCAATGAGTTGAACTGTTCACCTGTTAGATGCTCTGCAGTGCCTTGCACGTCTGCTTGATCTCTGAGGCCAGCAAAAGGCAGGAGCTGTCCATTGTCACAGCATCTCGGAGACCGAGTCACTATTGTCCACCTTGCTGGGCTGCTGGGAAGAGTCCCCATGTGGAACATGCTGTGTAAGTGCCACAGGTGTAGAACCAGAAATCCCCAGGTCTGATTCTGGGTGAATCACTAGGTATAGTTTTCTACAGAAGGAAGGCGGGGTGCCTTGAATTTTATACTGCAGGTATAATTTGCATGCATGATTTTATGTGGAGCTTGTTGACTAGAAAAACAGAATTGACTAGGTATTCCATCACCGAAAAGGACTTATTCAGGAAAAGGAAAGGATTTCAATCCACTTGTGATAATGGACACACACAGAATCAGAGGCAGCTAGAGGACAGGGACTTATAGAGGGGAAGAGGAAGTTGTGGGGAGGGGCTGTTACAACCCCGAGCTCTGTAGTAGACTCAGAATCTTTCCTATGGGGCTGTTGCAATGACATAGAGCACCGGGACTCCTCCCATGAGCCCTGGCTGTTCCCAGATCCCCTTCCAAATCATCATGTCTAGTGATTAGGGTCTCAGTCATCGATATCAAATATAAATAGTAGCAGGACTTTAATATATTTCCTAACAGCTTCCTTGAAAGGTCTGGGTGATACTCCTATTGTACGTTCTGGAATTGTCGGTTTTGTGGCATCCATGAGAAAGAAACCATGTTGAAGGCCATCAGAATGATGCAGGTTTGTGTCTTTAACAGACCATCAGCCTGTGCTTACGGCGCCGCCTTCTCTGTGGACAGTCCATGATCTTGCTTCTTATCTCTTCAACTGTTCTAGAAAATCCAAACGGTCTTCACCCAAATTTAAATCTTCCTTTTGTGTTATAGAAAAAAAAGAGTAGCATTCCTGTCTGTCATTCTGATCTGTTCCTTAAGAGTGAAAATATTTTGATAACGTGGCACTCATGAGCCTCAATGAGTGAAATTGTTCTCATTTCCTGGCTACATCTTTCATCCATCGCCCGTTCTTTTCATCCTTGAATAGATTTGTAGAGAGTGTTCTATTATTATGTAATATCCAATGCTATTTATGTGAGCCAGGGGAAGACTGAAAGTAAAACCGCTTTCCCTGTTATTAAGTGGGTGCTTCTATAGCCTATGGATTGGCAACTTTTTACAATGATGCACCCAGATATCTGTCCTGTTTTTTCTGATACAGTGGGGATGTGGGCAGTGGCTAGGTGGTGCCGGGGATGAGGCCCTGAAGGACAACAGCCAAATCTAAGGGAGGTGGGCAGAGAAGAATGTTGATCTCAAGTGCTGGTGGTGTCTTGCACCTTCCACGGCCTGGGGCGGTGTCAGGAGGGAAGTGCAGTCTCCAGCTGTGATGTGGGACGGGCAGACAGTGCCCGGGATCACTCCTACTATGGCTAAAGTAAAATTCTATTTGCCCATAGATAAAGGGTCCATAGGTAATCTTTTAAATACAGGGAAAGAGAGTAAATGACAGGAAGTGTTACCAATTGAAGAATCTGGAACGAGAGTCTATGGAGTCCTTCGAACCATCCTTGCAATTGTTTTCTATGGGTTTGTGATCCTATCAAAGTAAAAAAGTGAGAATGTGCACACACACAGATGGCCGAGCAGAGAAAAATGGGTTCATTCTGTCAATATTCTCCCAGGACCAGCAAGGTTTCATCGGGAGCACTTATTATTGGGACTTTTTTTCCTGTTCATTTGCTCTTCCCTAGATACGCAAATTGTATTTTCAAAAAGAAAAGCAATGCTGTGTTCTCTTATCTGTTTCAAATGAACTTTCTCTTTCTTGAGGAAATAATTAACTTAAAATTTCAAGCCATCTAAATTAATAAGAACAAAATAAATCTCTCAGACCCAGAAAGTCCTAGGAAACATCCCCCCCACGCTGCTTGTGCCCTCTCAACAATCATTTACGTGCCTCCACACGTAAGCAATTTACATTTTTACATTTACATTTCCTAAGCAATTTACATTTCATTATCGGAAACTCCAACGTAAAGACACGTGTGATTACATACTTTCAAAAATTAGCAGTTAACCCTCTGAGAAGTAAAAGCTCGAAACGAGGATATATTAGTCTAGAGCCTGATTTGATGGATCTGAAGACTTTTAAACTGCGCTGAGTTCTGCACCCCTGCCTTCAGCTCCACCATATAATTCGCCCCCAAAATGTACTTACTTATTTATTAAGTATGACATCTGGCCTTAAATTCCTAAAGTTTGTTGTTTTTCTTTCATTTGGTGTCATTTAACTTGTTTGTTTTTAATGATCAACTTCCTCAAATCCTGATGAACTAAAATCTCAAAGTACGGGAAGAAAGACCCAATCCTTCGTTGTGATGTCACTCTCACGTCAGCTCACACTGCTGGTAATGACGGCCACTAGTGTGTCCTCCCTGTGCTCTCGGTGTCTGAGACGCGCCGACGCCTCACACACATCGTCCTTTCGTGTAGCAGTGAGTCTGGTGCCACTGCTGTTCCCTCCGCTGGGGAGGGGGAGGGGGAGGGTGCTCCACTCTCTCAACAAAATACGGTCCGTGATCTTAACCATTTCGTACTTGTGGTGTTTTGTTCTTTTTATATAAGAGGCACATTTAAAACAGTGATATAAGCCTTTACACAGGTAATTATTCAAAGATTTTTTAACGTTCTAAAAGTGCCTCAGATGGAGTTATTTTAGAAAAAAAGCTTAGCTCGAATGACTCTTCACATAGAAGTTTTAGAAGAAATCATGAATTCAATGATGAATTGACCCAATATTTATACTGTCTCCCAGTGGGAAAATCTTTGATGTTATGCTTCAGTAAAAATTAGGTTCATACTGGCTGACCTGCGTAGTTAAGAAAATGCTTATGAAAAATTATAAAATGGCCATGGTTGGAAAACAACAAAGTCCATGATTTACGAGCTATTGTTATTATCTTTATATAATTTTTCTTGCTTTACATCTTGGATGCAGATTTTTATAGGTGTTTTTTTAACCTTTAATTCCATAACACAGAGCAATGCAGAACCCAATGAGTCCTTTGGAAATTAAGTTTTTTTTATTCTATGTCTACAACTCACATACTTTGTTTTTCCTTTAATTTTTATTGTGGTAAAATACTCAACATGGGGTCAGATCTCTAGGGCTTCTTGGTGTTCTGCTGCTTTTTACCCCCACAAAATCTGACAGCTGTCTGCTGTCAGCCATTTGTACTTACCAACCAGTGGACTAATTATATTCCAAGGTAAAAAATATGCGAGTGAAATTTTTGTGTGCCAGAAATGTTTCCTTTAAACCTAACTGAGGAACTAGAGCATTTGCTTGATGTTACATGAACGTATAATGATAATGGTAGGTGATGCCCAGTTGGCCAGGAGGCTGGTCCACACGCCAGTGTTCTCAGGTGTGCATGCACACCACACACGCCAGAAACAGCAAATAAAACCATTTTGTATTTTTTATGAGGGCTCAGGAAGAACTGTTATGTAAAATCTATAATTTCTCTTATTTATTTATTAACTTAGTACACATTGATTAAATACCGACTAGGTATCAGGAAATTTTAGTTTCGGGCACAAATATTTAAAAAGATAGCCAAGGTTCCTATATGTGAGGAGCTTACTTTCGGTGGTGAAAGGTAGAATACATGAACAGATATATGAGAACATTCCCGGTGGAGGTAAGTTCCATGATAAAAACAAAAACAAGGTGATTGGCTTGGAGGGACTGGGAACTATCTGAGGCCGAGTCATCAAGGAGGGGCTCTCTGAGGCCCCGGAGGCAAGGGGCTAACCGTACATACCTGGGGGAAGGGAAGCTGCTGGTGCAGAGGAAAGAGCCTGGTGCCGATGAGAAGCAGAGAGAAGGCCAGTGAGGTCGCGGTGACATGGGCCAAGGCAAAGAGGTACCAAGTGGGGATGGAAAGGTAGACAGAGGCTGTTTACATAGCACCTTGTAGAACACGCCAAAGGGCTAGCCTTTACCCTAAGCGGGGTGACAAGTGCATTGAAGTTTGGAGAGAGAAGATACGGCTGTCGTTCTAAAAGAGCACTCTGGCCACTGCAGGGCAGAGAATAACTTGGGGACAGCATGGGCAAAGCAAGAAAGGGATGATGGGGACACATCCATAGGACAGTAGCAGCTGGGACCAGGTGGTAGCAGTGAGGAGGGAGAGAAGCAGATAAAGCTGGGATGTGTTGGAAGGTCAAGTTCGTAAGATTTGCTGAGGTAGGAAGTAAGGGAAAGAGAGGAGTCAGTGATGACACCCTGGCCATGCTTGACTATCCGGATGGGGGTGACAGCATTTCCTGTGAAAGGAGTAATTTCTCTCATTGGGGGAGGTACAGCCTTGGAATGCGGCCCCGTCTCTCCCTTTGGTTGGCCTCCTTCCCACCCCTCAGAACACGGAGTGCATTTCCAATTCCCACGTTGTATGGGATCCCTGTTTAGACCAGAATTTCACGTAAATGCTTGATGTCATCTACTCTGTTCCACGTAATTAGCTAGGATAATATTTATGTCCTGGTAAGTTTTCCAAAAGATATAATGAGAACTTGCCTACACGTCATTTATCACAGTTTTATTCTTCCTACCGCCCGTATCCAAAAATCCCATTCTATTGAAAACTCAGCCAATAAATAACCTCTGAAGTCTAAAGCAAAGTATGTGTCAAAATTCCCACACTCTAACTCTGTGCTTTGGTTGGTCCATTTGCTAAAATGTGAGACACTGTGTTAAAGTAGTATTTGTCTGTTTTCCTGACTGCTGGCAGAACTCAAATGACAAAGCAGAGGATGATGGGGCCGTGCTAGAGGCAAGGACATGGAGAGCGGCAAAAGTGCCAGCTGATAGGAAGAAGGCACAGGCAGTCTAAAAATGACACAAAATAACATAAAAGCTCAGAAAAACATTAAGAGCTAGGACTATCTAGCTAGGACATTGCTGTCTGTCTTAAGTGAGCCAAAAATACGTGTAGTTCCCAATAATGACCTTGAATCAACAGGAAAAGTTTGTATTGCTGTGGAAATAATTTTGTAAGAATTCAGGGATGTTTTTCCAAATGGCGAATGTAAAGTTTTGGCTCTTAGTGATAAATATGTAATCTAGAAAATAACTTGAGGTGAACCCTCTTTTCTGACACCACTAGGTAAGTACTGTACTTGTCCTTTTCTGCTTTTGGAAATCAAGCTTAATGCAGTAGAGTGTGTCTTTGAATTGCATCTTCTTCTTTGGAGAGGTCTTGCTAAGCTCAGGTATGTGTTACAGGCAGCCTTTCCCTGTGTGTCTGGTCTGTAAAGGAAGGAAACCCGTTCTCCATTTGAGAACATCTGACCTAGCAGCCCCCTGTGTACTTTGTAATTCCAGGCTATTGAATTCAGGGCTGCTATTGTAACTCAAAAGTAATTCCAATAGATTAATGACTTCCATGAACTTACTTATCATATGTAGCTGTCCCATTGCTATCCATTATAACAATTATTTTTAACATACTGTGAGTTATTTATACTGTTACGAATTGTATTTGGTTCTCTTCACCGTTGCAACATACCATTGAATTACCAGTGCTAAAACAACAGTAATGTCTACAAAATTGAGAATTGTTTTCACCAGTTCAGTAACTGGTCCTTGACTGTGCTTTGGCTCTAAACCCTTATGCTGAGGAAATCGTCATTGCTCTCAGAGCGCTGGCCTAGCTTTCGTTCCTTCATTCCCATATTTGACAAACACCTATGAGTTAAAGTCAAAAAATGTAAGGCATTTGATGGTAACTAAGCCTGTGGACCAGGAAACCCCCAATGCTGTGTTGCTCCTCAGCCTCCCACGATTGAGATTGTGGAGGAACAACAAGGTAATGTGAATCCAATGCCACTCCACTGAGGGCTGTGAAAGTGTCCTGGGTGCTGGTCGATCCAGGACCTCCCAGGGCAGGACAAATCGGAGTGTGTGCGCAAAACCTAAGAATGGTCTTTTCATCTCCCAGTGAAAAATCTTTGCATGTCCTCAAGTTACAGCCAGCATTTGGCAAGGAAAACAAATCATAAAAAGGGAAGGAGACCATTCACGCCTGTGAAAGGCAGGCCAGGTGGCATAGAAAAGAAGCATGTGCACACACCTGCCTCAGGTCCGTGTCCCTTCCTCAAGGATCTCATATTTTACTCAAGGAAAGCATGACTACTCAGCCACGACCAAGTGCTTCTTTTTAATACAAAGTAATTCTAGCTGGGAGGATTTTAAGTATGTTAAAGGTGAGCATGAAACATGAGCGATGTCAGACAGCACAAAGAAGCTCTGGGCCAAGTCGCTCATTAGAGTCCTCTCGGTAGCTCGTTCAGAACTGTGACACTCTCTTTGTACTTGTACCTGCATGACAACGGCCTGCCTATTAAAAGGGAATATCATGTCACGGCAGGGGGAACAGACAGTTCCTAGATGTTGAATAGAAGTGATCTGATTCCAGCCAGAGCAGAAGAGGAATTTAGGGAAGTGGAGCAGAGACTCAGGGGCCGGAGGCTGCTCTACCAGGCTTTTGGTCATTGACCACCAGATCTTCATGTCGCACGTTCGGTTGGCATGCGTCACATTGCCGATGATGATGCAGGAGGATGGGCCAGGGACAGACAATCGTACAGGCGTTCATGTCGGATATTTTCTGAGCTGTGAATCTTGATAGAGGCTGCAGAAAGAGCTGCATTCCAGTTGGAGAATCAGGAAGTACTAAAATCGGTCCCTGTCTTTGTTTATGTTTATTTCTCTCTCAGGCTTCCTCATTTCACCAATTCAGTAACTGATCGATTTTCCTCCTTTTGGCCCTAAGTTTTTACACTGGGGAAACCTTCATTGCCATCAGAGAGCTAGTCTAGATTTCATTCCTTTTTTCCCACATTCAACAAACACCGTAAGAGTTAAAGGCAAGCATTTTAAGGCGTGTGATGGTAAACAAACCCATGGACCAGGAATCCCCAAAGTCTGTGTTTCCAATAACTCCTGGTTATTGCCTTGACAATAACGGGACAATAACAAGAAGCCATCGCTGACTATTCTCTTTCATGGATTGTGCCTTTGGTGTGGTATCTGAAAAGTCATCACCAAACCAGAAGATCACCTAGATTTTCTCCTATGTTATCCACTAAGACTTTTATATTATAGCATTTTACATTTAGTTCTATGATCCATTTTGTTATTTTTTTGTGAAGGGCATACTGAGTTTTTAAAAATACACAGCAAGTGTATTTTTAATACACTATTTTAAATACACAAGTCACTTCCCTCCAATGATTTTTCACTTACGTTTCAGAGGAAACCAAAGTCCTGACCCTGGCGTAGGATTTCTACCTAATCCCTTCCCACAGCTCCAGGCTGTTATGGTGCATTTTCTTCGCCTCTGCCACCTGAGCCTTCCCTCCGCCCCTTGAGATTCCCAACTCATTCATAGCCTACATCAGAGAGGGATTACGTAATCTAGAACGGCTAGCCGGGTAGCCGACAAAGACGACTGAGTAGGAATCAAATGACTCCATAGTATAGAGGAGGGTAGATGGAGGGAATTTCAGGGCGGTTGCCTCACACGACCTCCTTCAGTGTGTGTGTAGCCTTTCGTGGTCGGTGGTGGGTCAGCAGGGCTCCCAAGGCCCAGAGGCTAAATCAGTCGGCAAGTGCTCAGCAACAGAGAGCTTGGATTGGATCTTTAAAAAAATCCCGAGGCTGAACACTTTAAAATCTATAATCCCTTTATATGAGGGTAAGGAATCTTTTTAACTGAGGTAGAATTCATTGCAAGGTGACTTTTGAAAACATGTACTGGATTCCAAGAGGAAAAATCTTTTTCAGTAATTGAATTGTATTGAACCAATAATTATGTTTGTGCAAAACCTTAATCTTCCTAGAATCATATATTTTTAAAGTATTCCTAGGGTCACGCCTGTGTCTTACTATCAGCTCTGTTTGCCACCTCATTCTCACCTCTCCACTTGGTCGTCATTGAGAACATTGTTTTGCTCCATTACACATCAGCAGCCACAGTGGTTGATTTTAAAGAGGGTGATTCTGCAGGACTGACTCGGCGCCACTCTTCACTGAGGAGTCCCCATTATCCCACATTACCCTGAGCACAGCAAATAAAAATGTACTAGTCCACCAGAGGAAATAAATGGCATTTAAATTCCTTTATATAAAGTACCAATAATAAAATCAAAAACTCCCGCATTTGTTTGCAACTCATTAAGACACTTACACGAACACTGTGGCAGTAATATGTCTCAATAATATGCACCTTTTTGCTCCTTCAGGAATGGATTCCAAGTCACTGAATTCTCCTTTTTAGTAAATAGTATTATAGTAATATTATGATGCAGCTGAATGCTGTTGAAAATAAATTCACTCTTAAATCACTAGAAATAACATGATTCTTTTCTAGGCCAATGTAAATGCTTATTATTCCTTAAATCCAGTACTCTGTACTTATATCTGGCAAATAGTGCATATTTGAGCATTTTATTAAGTGCCTACTTGGCTATGGGAATGTTATTTATATCTTATTGGAAAGATACGTTTATCAGTGCAGAAAAGCAACTTACGCAGAAAATTCCACATGGGTCTGGTGCCAGCTAGTTGTACTTAATATATACGCTTCACAAAGATAACTGCCTTTTTCAATAATGACGTGATCTTATTGAGATCAAAAGTGCTTGAAAATAAACTATTTTAAAAATATTTGCCTGCCGTGCTGGTGAGAACCAGCAGACTGTGCGTGAGAACAGACTGAAGTGGCCTGTCGCCGTGTCATGTCCCACCCCAACCCCTGTCCTGCCGCTCGCTCCCACTCCGTGGAGATTCACATCCTTCCTCTTTGTCATAGTAGGAGGTTACTGAGGTATGGATCATGGCTTCGTTTCCGTATCTCTCTTTTTCACAAAATCTGACAATTTAATGCAGACATAAATATTTCTTGAATACATAAAAATATCAAAAAAGGGTTGTCATATTTCATTCACCACAGTGCCTGGTGTCTGAAAGCAGTTATTTCATGGGTTGTGAAAACTAGGTCGTGACCTTAACTATTCAGAAATATCGTGGACAACCTTGGGCATCTAAGCTTTTCAATCTTCAGGAATCCCCTATTTGAGTTTATAGATCAGGGGTCTGTTTAACCATGAGCTGTCACAAAGGGCTCTTAAAAGCATAAGAAAGCTGGCAGGCCACCGAGACAGGCCTCTCAGGTCCAGCATATTATTTAAACGACTTAGCCATTAGCAGCAAATTTTGAACTGGCAGGTTTTATTTGCCTGGGACAGGAACAGAGTTATGGAGCATTATCTCAGGTTTCAATCTCTAATAATGTTTACTTTTAGAGTCAATGCTTTCTTATTAATTTGCTCATTAAGGATGTTAATAAGTGGTTTAAATAGAATGTTAGATCTCTGCTAATGGCTCATGTATTAAATGGTCATAACCTTGAACTTCAAGGTTGAAAATTCTGATTTTCCCTGGGGAAATTAGATAAGTGTATAGAAGAGTGGGAAAAAAAGTCTTTCCATTTCATGCTTTCAGTGGTTGACAATTTTTAGAGCCATTTGTCAGTGAGCCCACCTGGTCTGAAGGAAGATTGATTTAGAATTCCAGCTTAATACAGAAGGAGCTTTCAAGTTCAATTAGTTTGTAGTCCTCAGATGTATGAAGAAAATTCACCTTCTGTATTTTGTATCATTAGTCTGTATTCCTCAGATGCCCACGGGTTTCAAGGTGTGTGCTCTGCACGATGCAGTCATATAAATCATCTGTCAGAGAACTGAGTCGCTTTTGGATAAATGATCACACTCATATTTCTTCCCACCTTCCCTACTGCTCTGCAAGATTGTTTTGGGATAGGAGTTTGGGGTGTAAAGCTTTTGTTTTTGTGTGATCTTGTGCAGTGGGGGCTAAGGGCTAAGCATCCGCTGGGCTGCTTCTGGGTCCTCGCTGATTTCTGCTTTGGACAGGATGGTACAGCCTGTCCCCAGGACTGCTGCCCCGGTGTGGGGGGAAGGGGGGTTGTCCCATCCACTGGCACTTAACTGCTGGCGTGTGCGTGTGTGTTCAGACGTCTGCTCCCAGCATAAGGTCCTTGCACACCGCAGCCTTTGTCCCACTCTCGGCTCCCATCCACCCACTACTCCAATCAGAAACTGCATCCCAGATGACAGGCATGCGACGAGTCTGCATCCTCGCCTGCTGCACGTGAGCTTTGGGAAGAACGATCTTAGGCTCATCTTCCTTGCCAACACCTGCCCGACTGGAACAACTTGTGTCGGATGTGATGGCATGTGGGCCGTCCTCCAGGTGAATGGGACCAGCTGTCCCATGGCCCTATTCACAGCCTCCCTCTTACGTGTGGGCGTTTCTGTCACGCCCTCCACTCCCCTGGGGGTTTCTTCCTCAGAGGAGAACAATGGGACACCTGTTGCACTACATCTTACTCGTATTTCTCCATTTCTCCAGGTCAGAAGAGGGCATGCCTTCCCTTTTCTGTATTTTATGTCCTCATTATTCCCACCCCGTAGCCTAGAGAAGAAAAGCTCCATGATCTACCTTGCCATGCTTGGCTCTGGATATATTGATAAGAACTTAAAGAACGTCAGTACCTCCCCTCGCTAATGGACTCAGACTTAGGGGAAAGGCTGCAAGGGAATGGAAATTGAATAGGAAATGAAAACACGTTGCTTTAATATTTTCAAACCATTATCTCTGTTCCATCGCGATCAATGGTTGTGAATCCTGGCTGGTTATTAAAATCGCTGGAGGTCTTTTACAAAATACTGATGCTAGGCCCCCACAGAAAAATTAAATCAGAACATGGGATATGGATCAATCTGATGCTGGGAGAGTTTAAGTTAATTGCTCGGTGTCAGTCAGCAAGTACGTCCCACTCCGGTGGGAGCTCTCCCTTCCTCCCCACTGCCGAGCACACCGTTGTGCTGAACCAGTTATTGATATTTCTGCTCCTAACTTGGTATCAAACCAAATTTATAATGCACTTCATGTTTTAGTGCAGTGTGTGTGTGTGTGTGTGGCATATATATTTCACATGTAATTTATGTAGGAAACAAATCGAGAAAAATCTCGTGCACCTCTTCATTCTGTACAGTTGCGCAGTGCGGTGGTCACCATGGCTGTGCCACCAGGAAATCTGTACGGCTTGCAGCTGATATCAACACACTTACACAGGCACAGCCCGTGCATTCTCTGTCCTCCTTCTCGGGGGGTTCATTGAGGATGGCACCTGAAGGTCATGCAAGGAGTAAAAGAGGGCAACATATCTCATTACCGGCCACTGCGGGTAGAAGTGGCTGTGGCCACGTGGGGAGACCTGCCAGTGGCTGTCATCACAGCCTTTCCCCTGGCTCCAGAGCGCCAGCCACAGGCGCACGGATCAAAAACTTCACAGTCACAGATCGCTCTGTCTCTCCTTTTTTTCCATTTCCAGCCTGGATGTGTAAACACCACTGAAGTGGACATCAAGAAGTCATCCCGAATGAGAAACCCGCACAAGACACGGAAGGTAAAATCACCGATCGTTGTGCTGATCGCAGTAATGAGCTTCAAGGATGCCAGTCTCGAAAGTCTCCGCTCCCACCTCGCAGGGTACCTGTGGGTGTCTCCACTGCTCTTTCTTGTTGCTTGGCTAGGAGAACATCTTGGCATCCCTGCCTGGGTCTCTGCCAGTCCTCTCCCCTGAGGAAGTAGCCCCTCCCCAAGGCATGCAGGTGTCTGTGCCAGGACTGGGGATGAGGATGCTGGGGACCCTTCTGTCCCTCAGCGGGAAGAGTCCTCAGCGAGGAAAGACATCTTTTTCAGAGTCCAGGGGACTGTCTGAGAAAAAGTGGGACTGATGGGAGAGGGGCATTTTTAGATAAAAGTCTGAGGGAGAAAGGGACATTATAAACATTTGTAACTACAGATACTGTATGAGGACCCCCGTCTAACATCAGAATTTTGTGATGACCTAAGACAATGACTGTGTGGTGTCTGTATGTGACAGAATACATACAAAAAAAAAAACCTCTCCAGAGTTTAACATTTTAAATAATCTTTTGAAAACACGTAACAGTAGTACCTATGTATTTTTTTTAAGTAACACACACAGAGAAGGCATTTTTACTCATTCCATTAAAGAAGAAAAGTCTGATGCACAGAAGAATTTCTGGCCTGGAACACTCCCTCTGAAGCCAGTGTCCAAGCATGGTGCCCCTACGTTAAAGCGCTCCACAAAGTTCAAGACCTCATTTTCAGTGGCTTTTTCCTTGTGTAGCCATAGAATTTTCCAGGGCTTGTGTCCCTGAAGTAGGCACACAACGTCTTTTTGGTAGTCTTATTTTTTGTTGTCTTTTTCTTCCATCCCTAGAAACACATGCGTCAGACACAAGAGCCCTGATGTGGTTCAAGTACCTTTTCTTTCTTATAAGGCAGTTGGCCTTGATGTGAGGATATAGAAGCCTCAAAAACGGGAGAATTGCCACAAAAACCATTCAGACGCAGCGCTCAAAAGCTCTTGTCCCCGAGACTCTCTGAGGGATGGAGGCAGAGCGGGACCCAAGTAGGCCTGTGGGTGCCCTCCCTCACCGTGGACGGGCCCCACCCGGGTCCTTTCATCCTCTGCTCGCTGTCCATTTTGAGGGCACCAGGGACTCACTTGATGGAACAAGATTCAACAGGCGATCAGCTCTCCAAAAGTGCACAGAGCCACCTCTCACTCCTTTCTTAGAAGAGAAAAGGGATGGATTAATGAGATAGAACTTAAAGATAATCACATCATCATTTATACTGCGTTTTAACACAATAATCAATATCGATACTTTACCAAAGCGTCACATAGCATCATTCTTTTTAATTTTTTTTTCAACTACAGTTTGCATTGAATATTATTTTGCTTTAGTTCCAGGTATACAGCATAGTGGTTAGACAATCATATACTTTACAAAGTCCCCCCCCCAATATTTCCAGGACCCACCTGACACCGTACATATTATTACGATATTGTTGACTATATTCCATACTCTGTCCTTCACATCCCTGTGACTTTGAAAGTTTGAAAAGCAGTAGCTGACGGTGTTGCTCTGTACATACCATCAAGCCCTCATTTAATGATGGGAAAACATGAGGCCTCCAAGGTAAAAAAAATACGCAAAGACATGGCATCGTTGAGCGGCATTTGCCTGGGTGGCAGCTAATTTCCTGTGACCCCACAATGCCAGAACCACGGGGCCTGACTGCGGACTGCCTGGCGCCGGAGTTACCAGAGCAAGACTGACGTTCCCAAGGATGCCACAGCCATCCCATGCATGCCGTGGTTTTAACAGCTGGAGAAGGCGAGGTTCTCACCTCTTGACACTTACAGCTTCTCCCAGTCGGAAGTGCTGAATTTGCTAGAGTCTTCACAATGTTATTTTACTCTAAGCCACAAGCTGGTTTGTCATTTTTGTCCTTTTTATCAAATTTATGGAGGTGACACTGGTGAGAATTATCACCACTGCCACTTGGGCTCGTGTTTGGCTCAGAACTGGAACGATCCATTCAATCCACAGATTGAATAGGTCTCTGCTTTAAGCCCACCTGGTAACTTGCATTTTGTGGGTGGGACTCACACAGTTTTTATATGTCCTCAGCCTTCCCCCTCATCAAAGACAAAGTTCTCTCAGGCCACCCCCAAAGTTTATCATCACTTCCCATGTTCTCTCCCTATAGTCAGTTATTCTGTCAAAGTTAATAATGTAACCACTTTTGTTTTCAGATCTGTGCATCTCTTTTACATTCATACAATATTTATGGGAGCAGGACCATTTGAATTTTGATAAGCTTAATCAAATACGTATCAAAGTTACCTTACTGGATATATAACACAAAATTACCTTTTAGAAAATCCATGACTACACATATTTGGTCCTAACATATTTCTTTTTTAATTTAATATAGTCTGTCTACGGTTTACAAAATGATATTAGAAGTCACAGTCCTACCCACACACCCACGCCAGAAACTAAACCTCCAACAGAAGACGAGTTACAACAGCAGGTGGGTCAACCTACGAAATGGCCTGTTACTGGTGCACAGAGTCCTGGCTTTGAAAACCCGATGGGAACGTTCATAGCACGCATTGTGAAAGGTTACTTGTACGGTGACTATTTCAAATAGAAGATGTTCAGCTAAAAAGTAACTAAATTGGCTAATTTTAAGATCTATAGTCAGAACTCTTCAGTATTTAACTCCCCAAGTCCTTTTTTCTCTACCCAAGTTTTTACAGTCACGTGCACTAATTTCCAGGTGCCTCCATTATCAACAATTATTTTGCACTTCCTGACTCCATCTTACAGAATGGGAAGGCGAGAGGTTGGCTCCACTGTCGTACACTTCCCGTGTCCAGTCCTGTGACGCGATCCTTGCAAAAGAGTGCTTATTCTTGTTTCCCCAGTTCTGATCTCTATCCACACACCCGTTGGAGTTTTCCCTCATCTACACTGGTGCACGGTCATGGCGCGTATTGCTCTGTGTTTTACCAACTGACCAGTAGTTTGGTCTCCAAATAATATCGCAGAGCAAACGCCAGTGTTTCATGTCAAATAATAATTAATCTCCAAGTTGGTTCCATCATGGGTTTTTCCCTTTTTTAATATTTTTTCATATAATTTATTATAATATGATTTATTGATAATGTAATACATTTTCTAGTATATTTATAATCATCATGAAGGGAAGGTAATTCAGAGAATTTTAGTTTTCCATGTGTGATTATTATGTCCGAGTGAGTGTTTGTCTGCACCGTTGATAACATTATTCTCAAAACACATGCTATTGATGCTTTGTTGGCTTAGTATTAGGCAGTAGGGTACATGTTGAAATTATAATGACAAATAATAAATGCATTTATAGTCTAAATTCAGTAGTTAGGGAGTACACGTGCTTCTGATTTGGCTAGTCACCACAAACAAATGTTTAAAATGTCTATAACACTTTTAAAAGAAGGCTGCATTTTGTTAAAGCAGGCAGAATGTTCGGATTCATTGCTGCTCTCAAGCGATATCGGTTAGATTTACATTCAAACAGAATTTTAATTTTTTAACTCTTTCAGAGCTCTGTCGTTTGACTTTTTTAACAGGCTTTGGAATTTTACTGATTTGGAACATATTCTTGTTTGGAATTGCCCCATTTATCAGAAATTAGAGCTAGAAATTATGAGAGTGTCACCACTTCTATAACTAGTCTTTAACTCTCTTTTCAGATAAACTATTGGCAAATACAGTTAGACAGACACCGGTTAAAAATGTCAAAAGTTGCTGATAGGTAAGTATCTTGAGATGTCCGTGTACATTTAAAATTTTTATATGACAATGAAATCTGATCAAAATGGTTAAAAAACAATTGGAAAGGGAGCTGAGGTAAGTAATTGGAAACATGGAGTAAATGTTACTTTGTTTTTCCTTTTTTAACATAGAAAACTTCCAGGGAGCTGTTTTGTTGCCGTTTAAATTACAGGACGATCATTATTGTCTTAAATCTCTAGAGGCCAAATCCCTGGGCAACCAGAATCAGATACAGAAGATAATCTCAAAGTGTTGAATTTTTCATTCCTGCTGGGAGCAATGACTCTTTCAATTTATGAAGTTACCTTTGGCCTTTCTGAAAATTTATATTAATATTCACACTGAGTCATTACATGACTTCAAAATTTGAACTAAACTCAGATTTTAACTATTTCCCATTTCTTCATTTACATCTGTTCTTAATGGCATTTCTGTCCTTCACTTTGGGGCGTTATCAAATCCTACCTCTTCAACTTTTTTCCTCTCCTCTCTTTTTTAAAATTTTTATATACAGATTAAAAACAATTTGGCCAGTGATTTCCCTTTTACCTAATTCCTATAAATACTGTACACAAAAATTCCCTTTTAACCTCTTTCCAAGTTGGCTAAAATCAGTTCAGGGGCAGGTGAACTGGTCGACCCAGGACTGGACCTGACCCTTAGCACTGCCCTTCGCACACTGACCTCTCCCCTTTTGCTTTGTTGTAATGGAGGGATATTGACCACGTGGCTTAGGCATGGGCAGAGATGAAATCCTCAGCCACGTTTGCCTTCCAAGGAGCACGATAAGTTGATGCATGTAAGTTATTGAAATGTGAAAACTGTATTCATTGTATACGCAAGCAAGGATTCCTTGGCAGGAAGTTTTATATCGCTCATTACTTTGGGTCGGATGTAACCGCAGCCAGACAACTAAGGAAGATGAACGTGTTTCTTCTCTCTAGTCTGCTAAGTTACACGGAACAGTATTTAGAATATGACCCGTTTTTTGTGCCACCTGACCCTTCTAACCCATGGCTGTCTGATGACACTACTTTCTGGGAACTTGAAGCAAGGTAAGTGATGTTTTCTCTTCCCTCAAAATATTTCACTCACTTCGGGGTTTGAGTTAAACAAGAAGAGCCCTATAGCTGGGTAATTGTAAAGGTAATTTCACTCTGTGTCTATGTTAGCCCATGACGTGAAGTTCTTATTATAAAGGTAATGGTTTTTGAACCTTAGATACTGGGATTTGGATTTATATATGCCTTTCCTGAAGACGGGCACAAAATAGAGGAATACAGGTTTTAAGGTAGACTAGTCAGAATGGGGATCTCTGGTTCTTTTAATTTAGCTCATTGTTTGAGCTTCCTTAAAAATCCACATAGTCACAAAAGCTCATGGAGTCAAGTAATACGAATGCTAAGTCCACACTTATTAAGCCCATTGTAAGTATGCCTTTATACATTCAATTTTAAAACAAAATGACCTTGCCATAAACGCTATAAGAAAAACTGACAAGACACTGACTTCTTAAGAAAACCAAAGCACAATTTAGGACTCCCTGATTTCTTTCATGAGCTAGAGAAAAATTATAGTATTGATCTTAACAGAATGATTAAATATCATTGCATATCACTTTATAGAGGGGGTATTTAGTATTCTACTGCACTTCTCTGGATTGGATTTATGGACCTTCTCTTTCTTTTATATTCATCTAGTTGGTCTGAAGTGCTTGAGAAATACAGGACTCTTCATCCATAGGTTCTAGATTTTATAGATGAGGAAGCTAGGACCCCGAGATGTTATTACTCAGCCCAGGTTAGATCTCACATTTAGTTGGCAGTGGAGTCCTAAACGGGGACTTAGGCCTTTTGGTTCCCAATGCATTTTCTCCCAGGACAACACACCACCACGTGACTGCACTGGGTACGGGCTAAGAAATTGGGCTGTAGGGTCACATGTCTGCAGTTTACCCCCTTATTTCCTGGCCGACACTGGCAAGCCATAACCCGCTTTGTGCTGCGATTTCATTATCTATATAATGAGAATTATAATAACAAACTAAAAGAATTCATCTAGTGCACTTAGCACTTGATGCTCAATAAACCCTAGACTTTATTATTAATTCCTCACTTACACCTCAATACAAATTCATGCAGAGTCATCAACCTGAGGTTTTTTGTTTCCTAAAAATGAAGCTAAAGATGGGAGGACAAGACATAAATGGTCTGAGAGGAGATACAATAGCAGGAAATAGGGCCTTAATGAAAGGAATGTGTTTGGTTTTGTTTTATCTCCTATAGCAAAGAGCCAAGCCAGCAGAGGGTGAAGCGGTGGGGGTTTGGCATGGACGAAGCCCTGAAAGACCCAGTTGGGAGAGAGCAGTTTCTTAAGTTTCTAGAGTCAGAATTCAGCTCGGAAAACTTAAGGTAAGACATTGTTTAAAAAAAAATTTTGCACTATAAGTGAGAGATACCTACCTGTGATGTGTCTGGTTGTTTAGGACGTCACACAACCGATCAGTTACTCTCCCAGCCAACATCGTGTTGGTGATGTGATCCCATCAAATTTCTGCCTTTTCATGGAGGGGAGGAAAAGGTAACCAAGGCAAAGCCTGCTCCACAATATCAGTTCCTCTTATTGGTTAATTTTACACTGTCTCTTGATCTTTTTCCTATATAAATTTAGTACATTTGAAATGGATGCCATAAAGCATGTGATACTTAATGTTGGGCAGAGTAGAAAATGGCCAATAATATTTATGCATTGAGTTGAAATATCAACTATTCATCAACATTGATCTTCTTTGCATATTGCTTCTCAAGTAAGGTGTAGAAAAAGAGTTTGGGTACTTGTATCAAATAACTTGAGACAAAACTATGGGGCAGTTCATTTTCTTTGCACACTAAATACAGCCTCGGGGCAGGTGCGGACAGCACCATGTTAAGCTGTTAGTGAGAGAGGGGTACACCTTCCACCGATCTGTTGTAAACCCCATCCTTACATATTTTTGAAACTTTTCTAACTTGAAAGACACCTGGAAATTAAATTTTTAAATGTGAGACACTGCAATAGACTTTAATGGCTCTGTTTTATACCATTGAAGTAAGTGATAACTTTCCACTCCATAAAACTGGTTTTCCATGAGCTCTCTTATTCATTATTCTTTTGAAACATGATCCCCTAGTTTCCTTACCCATGACATATGCGGTTCTGTGACGTTTATTTACTAAAGGATCTCAGTAGTCATATTTTTTCCATAGGAACTAAGTAGTGCCAGGAATTGTCACATTCTTTTCAGAGGATTTGACAGATACCAATAACAAAACGTTCAGAAATATGTAGGACTTCGACAGATGTCCCATGAATGAAGCGAGATGACCGTAGATACACCCTGGAGGAATTTAATCGTATAGACCTGTGCCTGGGATGCATCTCTAGGTTGCAGCTTCCTGCTCTCCTTCAACCTTTGAAGAACCTTCTCAAGTTTATGAGATCTACAGTCGCTAAGATCTACAGTCGCTAAGGATGTTTATTGAGCCTACGAAATAACATTTTCTATATTAAGGTCATATCATCAATTATTGAGTACAAGAATGTATAAAAATAAAGCAGAAATAAAGGATAGCTTTAGCATGACAATGGACGGGGAAGTGAAGTTTCCTCCACGTCTCTTAAGTTTTTGAAGAAATGCTGACATTATGCAAATCATGATGAGGAAGTGAACAGCTCATGAGCCTCGCCAGAAGCACCTAACCAAATAAAAGTGGTTCTTGATCTCATTAGCACTGCAGCCTGCTGAGGGATACGGAGAAGACAGACCGCAGCACAAAAAGATGGGTGTTTAGATAAGGGAAGTATGGAGGGACAGTTAACCCAGAGTTGGGGATCAGCAAAGGCATCCTTGGGCAAACGGCCTCTAGACTGAGATCTGGCCGCTGAGGACGCAACCAGGCAGAAAAGGAATAGGGAAGGAGCTTTGGGCAAAGGGAGGGCGTGTGCAAGCTTTGTTTTCATGAAGTAATTGAATCACTGCTGATTCCTTAACTCAAACTTTAACCATTTCTTATCTCAATAATTCTGTGCCACACTAGTTTCCCTGATAAGTAATTATATACAAAATATTGCATATATCATATATGTATGTGTATATATACTCAAGAAATATACATAAGTATATTTCTAGAGTATGTACCTTATACCTATTATATGTTTCCCTGCTAAACATATAGATGACAGGTAGGTAGGTAGGTAGATAGATAGATAAACAGATATAGAGATATAGATCTTGAACACCTATTCTGTGCCATAATATGCTTCCTACCCACTACTGCTATAAGTATGCCATGCTTTATTATCATACACCTAATCATCACAACAAAAATAAAAGCTAAATATTCTCACCCCATTTTACAGGTAAGCAAAATATGTTTGGGGAAGGTCAAGCATGTTGTCCAAGTCAGATTGCTAATAATTGCAGCCTAGGCTTTCTATAAACCCATACTGTCTACTGCTCCCCAAATCAGAGCCACACGCTGCTTGTGTGTCATCCGGGGTCACAGACAAGGGAGGCACAATGATCCAGTTAGCCAATAGGGCTAACTGCGCTTAAATAAGTCTCAGTGCCTCTTATCTAAGCCACACACCTCTAAGCACCTGCCGTCTATGCAAGTGTGGTACTCATATGAGTGTTTTCCTCAAGTATCAGGAGAGAAGAGAAGAGTCAAGAAATCCTGCTTATCAGTAACTACTTATTCTTCAGCTCCAACCTGCGCTCTCCATGGGTCTCTATTTTGCTCATCCCTGTTCCAGGGGAAGCACATCGAGTTAGTATAGAGTCAGTACTAACTAACTAGTAATATGGGTTTTACTTTTGAGTACCTTCAAATATGTCAGGCAGTTCCAAAGTGCCCTTTACATAATTATGTCATTTAATCTAATGGAAACCTGGTAAGATAGGCATTATCATCCCATTTTACTGATGAAGAAACAGAGGCTCGAAGACATTAAGATACTTGCTCATATTCCAGCTGCCATGTAATGGGGGAGAGTGGGATTTCAACCAGTGCCCTCCACATTCTACTAAGTTACCAATACAGTGATGACAATAATACTCCGAGGATAAAAAGGGCAATGAAGCTCTGAGGGAGGCATTATAGGCAGTGGCTATGGGCATATCATCTGTTGCACATTAGCCCGGGGCAAACCCCACTTAGGACACTCACAGTGGCCAGCCTTAAATAGGTGACCTGTCTTCACATCCTCAGTCTCCTATTCCCTGAAATGGGAGGAAGTACTGAGTTAATATAGCTAATCCCTCAGCATAGTGCCTGCACCCATGTATCAAAGTAGGTGTTGTTGTTGCTATCTTCTCAACCTTTTGATAATTCATCCTCATGACCAAGTCCATTTAAGGTGTCACTGCGTCCGTAACAGCTTTCCAGAACGTCCTTTTCCAGCCCAGCGCTCGCCCCCGCGGAAGGGCTTCTCCGCTCTGTACTCCCAGACTGTCCAGTTTGTGCGGCTCCTTGAGGGTCCCTCAGGGGCTTCCTGGGGCTGTGGCCACAGGAGTTGTCATTTTTTCTCTATTTCTTCTTCGAGGATAGATTCGTTTAACTTAGGTGTCAAAGTGTGCTGGAATGAACTTGAACGAGCGTTAACTATAACACTTATTGTCCCTCAGGTGCACATGCTATTCCTGTTAGAGTGCAGTGTTGACATCTGTATTTTAGGAGGAAAATGCTTTGGGTGTCCCTTCTCAAAGCCGTGGTGGAAGTTTCATGTTGACTCAGTCGGATGATCCACTGTCACATATAGCTACAGGAGAAAGATATCTAGAAACTGAAACATCTATAGAGGGAGTAGTACTTGATATTCTAATTCTAGCTCAACCTGAGCTTATCTCTGACCTCTGTTTAAGGCCTCAGTTAAAACTTAACAGCTACAAAGGTACCGCTGATCGCATCGTCCCCCTCTTAGGGCTGAAACTCACGGTGGCCTCCGTCCGTGCGGTCACCTTGTCCATTTCATGGTCACACCTACCATCAGAGCCATAGCAGTGGCTGCCAGGGATAACACAGACCTAGTAGTTACTCTTTCAGGCGTGTTTCATATTGACCAATTATTCATTTTTTAACATTATTTCTAGGTCAAATCAAAAGCTCTGAGGGAGGCATTTCCGGCAGTGGAGCGACCTCATGTAGTGGAACTCTATGTAACATAGAGCAGCCTTTGAAGGCATGGAACCCATTAATGCAATGTGCCCCCTTATTGTTAGACTTTTCTATTTACTCTTATCAACCAAAACGTGTCCTGGTGTCCTTTCTTCCCAGCACATACATTCTATAAAAAAGCATGAAAAATACATTTATATATTTAGAAGTCAATATGTATTTATTTTTTTCAGAGCTTCTTGAGTGATATAATGCCTCTGCAAATGAAAGCCTTTCAAACCACTGCATGGGGAAGCGTTCTGCTTCTGTCATTCCATAACTCTCTGAATTCAATCCCCTAAAATTAGTTACTTGCCCTGATTTCTCCAGCGAGGGCCTTTTTTGTTCTGGGCCCAGACTTCCCTTTACTCCAGCAAAGCTTTGCTATAATCCCTCTGCCAGGTAGAGCAGAAAATCCTCTTCCTACGGGCCCTCACCACTCAAATGGACAAAACACCCGGAGAATACAGTATGATACATGACTTTCTCCCCCTGTCACACGTGGTGTGTCACTGACCCTTGATACCCTCCCAACTCCTCTTCCTCTGTGGTAAACGCTTCTCTAGCACTGCCACTTTGCTGTAATAAAATGAAGTTTGCACAGAATCAGGGCTCTGGCGATCCACTTTTAATAGCAAACTCATAAAAGACATTGTTTTCTGTATTTCCTTCCAAAAAATTGGATACCTTTGAATGCAACTGATAAAAAAAAAAATCAGTCAGGGCCTGGTCTTGGAAGCCCTCCAGAAAGTGAGTTCATTATTATGCATCATTGTAAATTGTCACTCAATTTTATAAGACTTTTCAGATTATGAGACAGCGGAATAAATGCTTGGTGTCACATCCTGCATAGGTTCTGGCTGGCAGTGGAGGACTTGAAGAAAAGGCCTATTCGAGAAGTGCCCTCCCGAGTTCAGGAGATATGGCAAGAGTTTCTGGCTCCAGGAGCCCCCAGTGCCATTAACTTGGATTCTAAGAGCTACGACAAAACCACACAGAACGTGAAGGAGCCTGGACGGTACACGTTCGAAGACGCTCAGGTCGGTACAGGGGTGGACGGGCCTCAATTTATGTCACAGATACGCTCCTGAGAAGTTGACGGTTGAAATACTTTCATTTCATTATAATTGGCTGCAATGCCTAATAGCCCAGATTAGCTCACTGTATGTAAAATAACTCTTCCTCGATCTAGAAGAGAACAGAGATGCTTGAGAGTGGCCTGTTTTTAAAAGCCTGGTAATGTCTTGGAAATGTGTATGGTTTTACATGCACAGTTTCTAAAAGGAAATACTGGAAATACTTGAAAACTTTTACTTCCTCTTCTCTTTTGTTTGTTACCCAATATGAGAGCAAGCATTTGTCCCAAGTGGCCCAACTTCAGGAACACATATTTGACATCTTTAAGGTGTCATCAATGCGAAGATTCTAGGATTCTGACATTCCTTAGTTATTCACGATTAAAACAGTCAGAGCTAAGCTGAATTAGCTTAAAGTTATGTCAAACTCAAACCAGTTTTGCCACTAATGATAAAATGGCATACTAGTTTCAGGCACGTATTACTTTTTCAAGTTAATTTTTTGGTCTGCAAAAGAAAATTGATATTAAGACATTAACTTCTGAAGACAAGCGTTTAGTGTTTTTTTAAATCAAACGACATAAATGTCTCCTTAAGAGCAATTTGAATATCATTTCCTAATAATGTATTGAAATTGGTTTTTAATCAGAACATGCCTACTTTATAATTTCTTAAACCATTTTTGGAAAAAGATATTAACTCTAGAAAGTATGTTGTGTTTTAAATAACAGTGTTACTAAAATAAAGTACAGAAGATGAAGAGCAAGATGCACAAATGTCCTTCCTTAATTTTACTCTCAATAGAAAATATATTTCCCCTTGGCCCTGGCTGGTGTGTCTCAGTAAATTGAGTGCCGGTCTGAGAACCAAAGGGTTGCAGGTTCGATTCTCGGTCAAGGCACATGCCTGGGTCCCCAGTAGGGGCCATAAGAGAGGCAACCACACATTGATATCTTTCCCTCTCTTTCTCCCTTCCCCTCTCTAAAAATAAATAAATAAAATCTAAAAAAAAGAAAAGAAAATACATTTCTCCTTGGCTCTGGTTTAAGAAAATGAGCCACTCTGTATAAAACTAACCCAGATTGAAACAGCTAACCAAACACCCATTCTTCCTCTCTGTGCTGCGGTCTTCTAAGTAGAAATACTTAAAGTCTACAGACACACATGACCAAGAGCAGGATAAAAATTCTGGCCTTGCATCCTTCTCTGTTCATTTATTTTTATTTCAGTTCAAGATAAAATTTCAAACATTTCTTTAGAACCAACAATGTGTAAAATGTTTGAGATGACCTTCCTGAAGTCTTAAAAGGAACATTTATTTATCGGTGCCATTTAAAGATATTTTGCTTAATGGGTCTTCAACGGAAGGGCATAGTTTTCTACAGGAAGCATTACCAGCAGATGCTAGGCTTCTCCTTGAGTTAAGTGCAGATGTTTAAGTTCAGTTTTTCTGTGGGTTTTTAAACCCTGTCTTCAAAAATGTAACAGGAATTCCTTGTCCTTGTTTGAGAAGAGGCACAATGTCATGGCTAAGAAAGCAGGTTCGAGAACCAGATTGCCTGGGTTCTAGTCCAGACCTTGCCTCGGTACTTCACTCTGTTTCTCCATTCTTAAAGTGGATTTGATAATGGCCACCAACCTCACTGAGGTTGTGTGAGGATTAAATTAATTAGCACGGGCAAGCATTTAGGAGTGTGTCTTCAAGCACAGCCCCATACTCTGATAACCATTTATCATTTCTTTCATTCCCACAACTTTGTATTAAACCTTAGAAAAGTAAGGCTGAGAGAGATGAATAAACTGGTTACATTTGCACTTTGCAACTGATAGATCTTGAGCAAGATGGAATCTGAATCCTAAGATGCTCAACTCCAAAACGACGTCATTTCACTCTTAACGATAATGAACTGATACAGTTTTAAATGTACCCTACTCATGGAGAGGAACCTTAGACTAAGTAGTTGAGGCTTAATCCTGAGTGCTTTGGAGTGGATTCTGAATAACTACCATTTTTTGTTGGTGTGTTTGAGACCAGGGAAACTGAGTCATTTCGGAAACCATATATATATTCTCTCCAAGGAACAAGAGACTGGGACATCCAGACCCTCTCAAAGGCTTCAGAACTCTACAGCTAACTGCCGGTTCACTAGCCTAGAAAGTTCACTAGCCTAGAAAGACCAGGGAGCCTCTACACTGCCTTGGGCTGTAACAGGCCACTGCACAGCCTCCCGAAACGGGGCCAGTAACACTGAATTGGGTCAATACATTTTTTTTCACTTGTATACCACTATTCATCATTAAAGCAGAATATTACAAACTGATTAGAATTAAATTATTAAATAGTTATTGAACTTGTCACCAAATGAGTAAAAAGAACGTACAAATAGGGAGATAGAGCCATCCAATATTACACTATTTATTCTTTTCCTTGTGCCCTGGCCCAACATGGATGTGGGTGACAATTTTCCATATTATTTGCACTAAAGAGAGATGATTCACCTGAGCAGTCCCACCCTCCAAATACACATGATGCCATAGGTATCTAGGCTGACTTCACATCCTTCACTCTGGGCCTGGAGTCATTTTAAGAGAGAAATTGATTTACTGGTACATTCTGTAATAATCTCCATAAATCAGCAACTCAATTTGGACTGACTTTATGACACTCCATTAACTAAATTCCCTTTTTAAACGATTGGATGTGACTAACATTCTTTGTGGCTCCTCCACCAGTTTTAAAACTGACTCATGAATAAAATAACGGATTTGAGAATCTGCATGTTCTCTAAACATAAGGGATTGTCCTCAGCATCATTGTTATTATTTCTAGCTGCCCCCAGATTTGCATTTGAACCAAGTGTTGTATTCTTATCACCGTATATGATTTTTCCTGGGAAAAATCAAATAAGCACCTTAACTGTTATTTCTTTTTAGGAGCACATTTACAAATTGATGAAAAGCGATTCATACCCACGTTTTATAAGATCCAGTGCCTATCAGGAGCTTCTACAGGCAAAGAAAAAGGTACTGGTTCTTTGTGACCCTTTCAGCTCTGGTCCTCAGTTGTAGTTATTTGGAGTAGTTACCTCCACTGGGCCTGAGGTGTTGGACAAGCGGTAAGTGAACGTACCCCAAAACCCTCCCCCAGACCTTTGCATTTTTAAGAGCCATTTAAGTTATTTTTGTTTCTGTTTGCTTATTTTCTTGTTTGTTTGTTTCTGTAGATGTTCTTGCTTTATAATGTTTTTTAGAAGCGGTTTCTATGTCTCATGTTAGTCTTCTGTATGCCTAGTTCAGAACAGGAAATCAAAAAACTCAGTAAAGGAAAAGGACAAATGGCATTAGTTAAAAACTTGAACAGGGTCTTCTTGTTCAGTAACGTAGAATATGTATTTTCAGCCACATACTCCATAACTAAAAATGTCATTTTTTCGATGATAGCTGTCAAAATGCGGTAATGTTTGCTTCTAAGTATCTTTCGCGTGGTATTTAGCCTGAATCACTTGGCGTCCCCACAGTGAGTTGTGCACACCTGATGTGGCAGCCACACACGTTTGGGAAGAGTCGCAGCAGGCCTCAGTATTCAATCAATAGTGCGTCTATAATCAAAGTCTCAGCATCCTATGTTGCTAGCACCCTCTATCATCCATAAAACAGGGTGTGGGAAATCTGGATAAAAGCATCAACATCACTCATTCTTTCTTTTTTTTTTTTTATCTGTATGCCAGTGTCTATTGCATTATCATCACAATAGCCAAGGTACAGACACCTGAGCGAGCACTGACAGATGAATAGCTAAGGAAAATTTACACACACACACGGATACACAGGAATATTATTCCCCCGAGAAAGAGAAGAAAATTCTGCCATCTGCAACGACATGGATGAACTTCGAGGGCCTTATGCTACGTGAAACAAGCCAGACAGACAAAGGGAAACACTGCGTGGAATCACTTACATGTAGAATCTAAAAAAACCAAAGCTGAACACAGAAACAGAGTAGAAAAGTAGTTGCCAGGGCCGTGGGGTGGGGAACAGGGAGAGGCTGAAAATAGGCCCAAACTTTCAGGTAAACGATACGAACAGGTCTGAGGACCTCATGTATGACATGATGACTATGGTCGATGATATTCTGAATTGTATAACTGAATTTTGCTAAGAGAGTAGGACTTGTATGGTTATAAAAAAAGGTAAATATTTCAGGTGATGAAAATGTCAGCTTTATTAAGGTATAACGGACAAATAAAATTAACATTATTTCAAATGTTCAACGTGATGATTTCATATATGCACACATGTGAAAGGATTCCCACCGTCATTATTTTTTAATATTAAAAGAGTTCATAGCTTCTTGAAATTCTGAAATGAAATTGTAACTTTGTGTACTTCATGATCATCATTTAGGCTAATGGGATTTTTCAAAGTCCAGCGCCTTTACAACTGAAAAGAGATACTCTGTACTCAGGTTGTCCAGGGCAGCGACCACTGGCCACATGGGGTTGTTCAAATTAAAATTAAAATCGATTAAGATCACATAGAATTCTAGCCAAATACTAAGTACTCAGTGATAACAGCTACAGGCCACTGAAATATCAGACAGCATAAATGAAATTTCCATTCTTTCAGAAATTGCTGCTGGATAGCAATGCTTTATAAAACGAGCACTGTCATCAACAGCAATCTGGTCCCGATAGAAAATTATTAGGAATGCCACTAGATTTTCAAATATTTAGACTTTGCAAATGTCAGCATAAAAACTTCCCATATCTACTTCACTTTAATGTGGTTTAATTTTGCATGAAATCACACCATCGTGTTTGCAGAAGAAGAGTTTTGGCGTTTAAAATAAAACCCTTAGTAAAAAGAGGCCTTCCTTGGCAGCTGTCCTACCTCCGCAGGCCCTCTGGTTTAGGGCATGATTTGGTGTGGCATCATTTCATCTTCCTGTCTTTTTCTGCTCTGCTTTCCTTGCTTCCTTTGTGTGTGTTATGTCCCCTACTTCCCTTTGCCCCTCCCCACCCCCCACATGTTAAGTCGGAACGCTCAATGGATCGCAGGACATCTTTTGAGAAATTTGCGCAGAACGTGGTAAGTCTTCTTTTTGAAGGAATCACAAATCCCTAAGTCCAGTTAAGAAATTTCCCCAATTTCTAACCCCATTGCCCACCTGGAGTCCTTTGCTATAACAGCCAACGTATTGCCTTTATTCAAATTCAGAACTTTTCTACTAACCCTACTGGCTCAGCCCTTTCTACAGTAGATAAAGATGTCATACATGGAAAACTACATGTATCAAGCTAAGGTTTGGAAAGAAGTTTGTTAATATATATAAAATGAAGAAATAATTACTTTTTATATTTTTATTTTTACTCACTAAAGCCCTTTCTTTATTAAAGACAGTGCATGCTTTTCTTTCCCTAGGCTCTTCCTAAAGCTTAAAACATTGAGAACAATCAGGGGCGTCTGCTTTCTACTTCTTCGGGGACAAAATGACATAGTTAGCAGTTTAAAGCCAAACATTTGCTATGCATGGTGGTTGGTGATCAGATTTGCCAAAGACCCACCACCATGCACCTCTTATTCTTTATTTTTCAGGAAACTGTTGAAAATCATTGCCTAAATCACTCAGGAGATTAGTAGTTTTTATACCACTGTTTTCTGAGTATCTTGCCATGTGTTTCGGTGATATACTTGTTTGTGGGATTCTTTCTTGTTTTATTTTCTTTGTATTGGAACTTTCTGACATCGTGTAAGCGCAAACTAAAGCCTTGAACACATTTATTTTTATAGGGCAGAAACATCCCTATTTTCCCATGCCATAAAAACTGTACACCAACAATGAGGGCCAGCACTAACCTGTTATGAAAGAGGTAGAACAATCTTGGTTTATACTCCAGTTTGTCTGCATCGTCTGTTGAGTTGTGTGGTTAGCTCCATGCCGCTGCTGTGTGTACGTGTGTGTGTGTCGTGGCTTTTGCTCTGATGGCTAGTTAAGTGCAGTTGTGTGTATTGACATGTAAGCCCATTGGATTCAACAAAGATACGGTTTTTGTTTTCAGCTTCCTTCACGGATTTTTGGGGTGGGGAGTGCGAATCAGTTCTATTCATGAATTGCCCGTTGTGGCCATTAACAGAGTATTTGAGTGATGAAAGAGCAGTATATACTTTGAACATTCTATGTGATTGCATTGCAAATTAAAGGGCTGGAAAATGAAGGACTCTGGGAATTAATTGTGTGATAAACTTAACAAAATTTTGGCTGGCTCTGTTGGAATCTATGACCTGTAATGTAACATTTTCCTAAAGATACCTCGTAAATCACCATGGGAAGAGAATGTGAAAGAAACGCCTCAAGATTTCGGTGGAGAAAGTGGCACAGCGCTTGGTGTATTGTTTCAAATTCATCTTTTTCTAGTGTAATGCTGACAGAATATTGTTCTTGAGACTACAATGGAAGTTCCTGTGATATAATTAAAAATAATAACACAACTTAAGGAAGATGGAAAGGGGAAGCAAAATGGTTGCCTTTCCTCCAACGCCATCCCTGATTCCAACCAACTTCCCCAGCTCTTAAAATAGCACCACGTTTGCTTATTTGTTTGATTTCTCTAAGATTCCACATATAAGTAAAATCATATGGTATTTGTGCATCTCTCTCTAACTTTATTTAGCATAATACCTCCTAGGTTCAACCATGTTGTCATAGATGACAAGATTTCATTATTTTTATTGCTGGATAATATTTTATTATAAATTATATATTATGTAAATATATAATATTTATTATTAAAATAATAATATTTATATATTATATAATATATATTATATTAATATAATATATATTATGTATATATATCTTCCACCTCTTCTTTGCCCATTCGTCTATCAATGGGTACCTAGACTGCTGCCATATCTTGGCTATTGTAAATATTGCTGCAACGAGCACAGGGGTACAAATATGTTTTCAAATTAGTGTTTTCATTTTTGGTGCATGGGGGATGGGTGGAAAAGAAGAAGGGGAATAAGAGGTACAAACCTATCGTTATAAAATAAATAAGTTGCTGGGATATAATCTATAGCACAGGGAATATAGCCAATAATACCATAATAACTTTGTATGGTGACAGATGGTTACTCGATCATTCTGGTGATTGTATTGTACATAAATGCAGAGCGATGATGTTGTACATCTGAAACATTATACTACCTCATGGCAACTACACTTTTTAAAAACTTGCACCACACTGTCACACACCACAAAGCTTAAGAAAAGATGAATAAGAAATGAGAAGGGAGGATTAGTCATCTACGCCTTCAATCAAAATTTATACATCAAGTGTCAACTATATCCCCAACATGTGCTTTGTCTTGGGAACATGTAGAGGGTGTGGACCTTAGCTGCTAGGACACCTAACAATGTAAACAAAATGCTATGATGTACAAGAGAATGATGAACTATTCCTACTTGGTCCATTTTTGATTAGTGTCTATTTGCAGAAGTTTGTTTACATGCTCCATCTAAAAATAGCATCACAGGAGTTTCACACTCCAGTCACAAAGCTTTGCTGGACAGATCTTTGCAATACCCTTGGAACTTCTTTTTTTTTTCAGTGTTTACTTAAATGTGTTTTTAATATATTTTATTGATTATGCTATTACAGTTGTCCCATTTTTCCCCTTCACTCCCCTCCGCCCTGCATACCCCCTCCCACCCACATTCCCCCCCTTTAGTTTAGGTCCATGGGTCGTACATATAAGTTTTTTGGCTTTTGCATTTCCTATACTATTCTTAACCTCCCCCTGTCTATTTTCTACCTACTATCTATGCTATTTATTCTCTCCTTTTCCTCCTTCTCTCTCCTTCCCAGTCTTCTGTTGATAACCCTCCATGTGATCTCCATTTCTGTGGTTCTGTTCCTGTTGGAGTTGTTTGCTCAGTTTGCTTTTGTTTTTGTTGTAAGTGTGGTTGTTAATAATTGTGAGTTTGCTATCATTTTACTGTTCATATTTTTATCTTGTTTTCTTAGATAAATCCCTTTAACATTTCATACAATAAGGGCTTGGTGATGATGAACTCCTTTAACTTGACCTTATCTGAGAAGCACTTGATCTGCCCTTCCATTCTAAATGAAAGCTTTGCTGGATAGAGCAATCTTGGATGTAGGTCCTCGCCCTTCATGACTTGGAATACTTCTTTCCAGCCCCTTCTTGCCTGTAAGGTCTCTTTTGAGAAATCAGCTGACAGTCTGATGGGAACTCCTTTGTACGTGGCTGTCTCCTTTTCTCTTGCTGCTTTTAAGATTTTCCCCTTATCTTTAATCTTGGCTAATGTAATTATGATGTGCCTTGGTGTGTCCCTCCTTGGGTCCAACTTCTTTGGGACTTTCTGAGCTTCCTGGACTTCCTGAAAGTCTATTTCCTTTGCCAGATTGGGGAAGTTCTCCTCTATTATTTGCTCAAATAACTTTTCCACTTGCTCTTCCTCTTCCCCTTCTGGTACCCCTATAATTCAGATGTTGAAATGTTTAAAGATGTCCTGGAGGTTCCTAGGCCTCTCCTAATTTTTTTGAATTCTTGTTT
>CM052546.1:78918310-78933133 GCA_028533065.1 Trachops cirrhosus | reverse complement strand
CATCACTATTGGTTCCCTGTACATTTTCCTTTATTTCACTTAGCATAGCCTTCATTTTTTTCATCTAATTTGTGACCAAATTCAACCAATTCTGTGAGCATCCTAATTACCAGTGTTTTGAACTGTGCATCTGATAGGTTGGCTATCTCTTTGTTGCTTAGTTGTATTTTTTCTGGAGGTTTGATCTGTTCTTTTATTTGGGCCATTTCTTTTTTGCCTTGGCACACCTGTTACGTAGTAAGGGGCAGAGCCTTAGGTATTCACCAGGGCGGGGCAACTCACTTGCTGGGTTGTGATGTTGTAGGTGCGGCAGGGGTCCGAGAGGGAACAATGGCACTTGCTCTGCTCTCTCCCAGATTTCAGTCACTTCCCCCACTTCCCACAAGCAAAGTGGGCCCTTCTGGTGCTGATTCCCATGTGGGTGGGTTTGTGTACGTCCTGGGACCCTGTGGGTCTCTTCAATGAGCTCTCCTGTGAGGCTGGGAGTTTCTCCGGGCACCTCAACCCCCACAGGTGTTTTTGATCGGTGGTTTGAGGCTTTATTTCCCCATGCTGGGGCCCTGGGTTGCGCGGTCTGTCCCTCTCATTGCGCGGTCTGTCCCGCTCCCCAGTTGTTTCTCCCAGTTTATCTGCGCACAAATGTGGGACCCCCGGTCTGCAATCCGCCGCCTCTCCGGGTCCGCCCGCTGCTGCCTTGCTGCAAGTCCTCTCTGCCTGGCTGCCCATCTCCGCCCCTCCTACAGGTCTGGATGAATGTGTGTTCTTTAACTCCTTGGTTGTCGGACTTTCATACAGTTCGATTTGCTGTCGGTTCTGGTTGTTTTTTGTTTTTAAATTGTTGTCGTCCTTTCTTTGGTTGTGCGAGGAGACAGAGTGTGTCTACCTATGCCTCCATCTTGGCCAGAAGTCCCCTTGGAACTTCTGTTGGTTGCTGAGAGTAGTGAACTCTTGGTCACTTTAGGAGATAATTATAATGAACAGCTAACAGTTGCATAGCATTTTATAGTGTTCCAAGGATACTCGTTCCTTTTTGTTTGTTTTGGTGTTTTGTTGCTGTTTACATACACAGCAACCCTTGGAGGTGGTTGGGCCAGCACCGCCACCCTATTACCCGAGAGCAAGCTGAGGAATAATGAGATAAGGTCGTTTCACCGACATCACCAGTTTTGAATGTTAGAACTGGGACTGGAAGCGAATTTTTCTCATTTTAAATCCATTTCTCTGTAGATGACTCATTTTCTTTTCATTATGCCCAACACTGGAGGGATAAGAATAACACATTTTTGTTACACCTTCACCTTGGCTTGTTATCCCAAGTAATCTCTTTTCCTGTGATTTACTGTTTTTAAAACTTTCCTTGTCATCAGAGAAGTCTCTTAAGGTCTTTCAAGGGTGGCTCTGTCCTCTCACGCCTTCAAATGTTATTCTTCTTCAGTCGACTTCATTCTCTCTCAACAAAGTTCATACGCTTTACTGATTAAAATAGTTGTTTTCTTCCTCCATCGCCGTCATCAAATCTGACATCAATTTTCCAGCCATTAAATTATAATAGCATCTGTCTGCCCACATAAACCTTAAGGGAGAACAGATAGGAAATAAGCATAAAAACAGGCTGGAGGGTTTATCAATCATACCTTCAATCAAAATCCATAAATCGAGTACCAACTGTCTTAGCTCCTCTTCTTAGCTGGTGTGAAGTAGAAATTAAATCAGCCTGGCTCTGGGCTAGAACAGTGGAAATGAGAATTAGAGAATGTTCATGTTGAACTCACAGGAACTCACCTAACTGACCCTTTTTTGGAGAAAAAACGTACCCTATCTCAACAAAGACTACTCTCTGCAGTGCCTTCCAGAGAGTACGCAGGCCGCCACCTCTGCTCTGGCGGTCTTACGCTGGCACATTGGGCCTGTAAGGTAAGCTCTGGACACTGCATCAGGTTACCCAGAGAAACTTGGGAACCTCTGTGAAAGAATTTCATCATCAGGACTGGGCTGGCTCTGAAATCAGTGGATCTTTTGGGGACAAATCTGTACTTAACGCTTCACTCGTCGGTATACATATTGTTTAGAACACATGTAAATATGAATCCTGTAACTTGTTTGGAGCGTTAAAAGTGAAAAGGAAACAATGTTTAGTTCTTTTAGATTTTTTTTTTGGTTGAATCTTCAATTCTTTAAGCTTATCACGGAGTTGCTGACTAATACAGTTTATGCAGATTTCATAGCAGCACCAAAATGTGGGAAAAAGAGTCCAGGACTGTAAGCTCAAAGGGTTAATATTTAGGATTGAAACCTAGCCCTATGCTTTTTCCCCATATGAATTTTTTAAAAATCAGTTAATCTGCTGAACCTCAGTTCCTTCATCTGCAGTCTCTCTACCTAGAAATAGCTCCAATTAGCACTTTGTACAAATGTATATAAATATTAAAGGAATGGGGTTATACTTTAATTACGGTTTTGAAATATACTTTTTTACCTAAATTACATTGTAACTGTCTTCCATGTCATGTCATATTCTTTTACGTCACTCTAACATTGACTACATAAAATTTCTCTGAATGGATATACCCGGAAAATATTTCTTCAGTCCTCTGTTGATGGATATTTACTTATTTATTTATTGCCATTATAGTTCTAAATATTGACTTTTTCTTATATTTATAAACACTTGAATTGCTTGATTACATGGAATGGAAAATTATAAAAGACGTCTACCTGTTTTTCTCTCTCTTTACTTTTTTCTCTAATCCAACAGAGGGAAAAATAACTTCTTGTAGAAGGCAGGAAGCAGACTTTGTGTTTCTGATTTCCAGAGTCGCTATTAATTAATGTTACAGATTAGTAACAGGCTTCCTTTACCGACTGGTCTTCACTCCGTGGAGAATGGCGGTCACTGTCACTATGTTCTTACGCAGTCTTGCCCAGCCTGTCTGTGCTTTCATGTCTCTTGGTAACATTTTCTTCCACATTGAAATAGAGACTAACCTGAGAGTATTCTGAAAGGTCGTTGTATAGATTGTATTTATCCGAGCGAAGCTGCAGGATAGTGAGGCCTTCATGGAGTCAGTGAGATCCTTGATCTACATAAACATCACTCATAATGAAGCAAATCATTGGCTTCACGTAAACATCCATCGTGATATACAAGCAGATCAGGAACAGTGAAAAGGGAGGTTTTGATTTTGTGTCTGTGCAATTTAGGGAGGACTTTGTGCATATTCTTTTCTGGTTAAGAGCTGTAGATTTTATTACTGGAGATTACAGGTATATTCATATAGATAAACTATATAATTTATAAAGTTGTCATTGGGTTTCCCTACCATGGATATGACCAGTAAACACATAAAGTGAATTGGGACAAGGATGAACTGCTTTCTCCTCTTTCTTCTCTTATGGACCTGCAACTCAGCTCATTTATCATTTTGTTGTTGACATATATGGGTACCCATCTTCTTTTATTGAAACTGAAGCCACTTGTGGTGATAACTTGCCTGAGAAAGCAATTTTACGGTCCCTGCAGCGTGCTGTGAATCGGTTGTTTGAAATGTATCAGACGATGTGGCCTATTTAGTTTGGACAATACATCTTCATTTTCCCCTAGCACCATCGTTAGTTCTTAAATTGCCATTCAAGTTCTACAAGCTGCAGATTGCATAGTGGTTTTTGGTCGGAGAGCATCCAGTACAACCCAGGGGTCCCTAAAGAATGTTTGGAGATTGCTGAAGAGACATCTCCGAGCAGGAAACTTCCCCTTTGCTGCTACTATGCCAGAGGCAGAAGTTTCAATAGCATTTCCCAAAGTACTGGTCCGATCAACCCTAGGCCTTGGGTTTACACCAGTGGCTGTGAGGCCCCAGCTACCCACGTAGCTGGAATCCATCCTGGGGGCTCTGTGTAACAAGTTTATAACCCAAGAATTTCCCTGTATCCAAGCACCACCTGATTCTTTGGTCCAACATAATAAAAAGAGTCACTGAACACCTACTCTGGGTCAGGCACTTCGCTCCTTACTGAGAATACATAGATCGTGAGATACAGCCGCTACTCTTAGGAAGCTTGTAGTTTATAAGAGGATAGATATGAACAGAAATAACTAATTTGGGGTTGCCACTAGCATGCTCACCGACATTAATTCATTCTTCTCTTGAAAATTAACTGTTTAATGAACAGAACTAGCTCATGTACATCATAAAGGTGTTTCTTAAAGCAGCAGAGTAAGCAGGAAAAAGAGTTAAGACTTAAGTAAGAGACCTGCCTACTAAACAGCTGGGGCAACCAGCCCTGAAGGAGAGAGAGAATAAAGGTAGAGCCAGAACCCTGGCCACTGGAGCCCAGTTGCTTGGAGCATTGTCCCATGAACCAAAAGGTCACAGGTTCGATTCCCAGTCAGGACACATGCCTGGGTTTCAGGTTCAGTCTCCAGTAGGGGCCAAGGCAGGAGGCAACCAATGGATGTTTTTCTTTCACATTGATGTTTCTCTCTCTCCTCCCCGCTCTCCCCCACCCTCCCCTGGAATCAATAAGCATCTTCTGCTGTCACTTGCTGAAAGCTAAACACACTCACTAGTGAAATTAGCAAAAGGACCCTTATGAGTTTCCGTACAGGGTGCAGAGAAAGTTTGATTTTTAAATTTTTAATCATTTCTTAAACATATTGTCCTTTTTCCAAAATGTGGCCTTGTGTGATGATTTGGTGATTTCTCTCCCAACACCACCTCACCCCTTCATTAAACTTGGAGCCCCATCAGGTAGTAAATCAGTGCTATTGCTTTGACTAATTTATTACTAAAATATTATATTTCTTTGAAAGATCTTCTGATTTTCTCTTAGTATTTTAACCTCTGAGAGGTACAAATTCCATTCAATCAGTGGACTATCGATTTTATATTAGAACATACACAATAAGAGATGACACAGAAATTGACAGCCTGCTTTCTGATCAGAAATTTTGTATCCCTTACCTCTCTAGAGTACTTGTAATTAGCGGGGACAGTTTTAGCTGTCAAGATTTACCCCCCCCACCCCTGCCAAACGAATATGCATTCTAGGTATTAACACAATATGTGGAATCACAATTTATGGGATATTTCTGGGGTTGGGGTTGGAGGAAATCAGGCAGGAAAACATAGGGAGATGCCTCAAGTTTGAAGTAAGGAGCTAAGAGATTTTTATCTTTAGATGTATAATTGGCACCTTTATCTCCATTACTCTGTAAGATAAGGGACAGAATCAATCTTGAGTTTTCACCAATTGCACCATCAAAAATGCATTTCATTTAACTAAATCACACCCTAGGCATACCTAAGTATTTATAAAGGCATCACTAATTCCAGCAACTGAACAAGAATGCATTCCCATTGCTATCCTTCAGAGCAGCCTACTAGTTTGTTGTAACATGTTTATTACCAGTTGCTAACCCAAGCGTTGTATTATTGCTTAGCCTCAATGGAACGTTTATGGACTTGTTTTATGAGTTGCTAATCTGTGCTGTGAACCCATCAGTCTGTTTGCAGTGGGGAGGGGGGTGGGTGGGGGAAAGAGGGAGGATCATTTTGTTTGACGTGTTGGTGGGAGGGAAGCTGGTCATGAAGTTTGAACTGAGATGTACCGAAAGGGTTCCGTGTTCACTCTTGCTCAAAAATCAGCTGTAATAAATAGGTGTTACTTATAAGTAGGTTTTTCAGTCATCATCCTGTTTTTCACCCTTGTTTATATTTTTCCTCAGGGGAAATCCCTCACGTCAAAGAGATTAACAAGTCTCGTTCAGTCTTACTAAAAGGATCATCCTGTAGCATGGAAGCAGACTGAGTTGTTGCATATACTTTGTAGCTCTGTGTTGTCACCTGGAACAGAGGACCTTAGAACAAGATGTTGCATGAGCACAGGACCTGAATTGTTCTTCCTCTGTGTGCCGTAAGGCATCGCCATCTGCAAGGGACTCTGCCATCTCAATGCCTCCATTTCAAGATGTGGTCTGCATACTCCTTCCTTGTACTAAGCTGGATCTGTGTCTTTTCCTTTTTACCAAGTTCAAGTGAAGTAAACCTTTTACTTTTTTCCCACCCTTTCTCTCTCTTTCTCTTAAAGCTTCTGCTAAATACACAGCTCACTGAAAATTCAGTCAGTGACAAACTGGAAGAATTGTGAAAGGAAAAAAAAAGCATACATCAATAAGTATACATATGGCTTCACATTTGCCAATCAATCAATTAGCACAGGAAGTTTCACTCCACAGGTGTATTCAGAGTCATAAACAAGCTCATATCTTTGTCCATTGTCCGTACATTCTCAGTTAATGTTTCTTGCATTTATTTTTATACCGTATTTAAATAAGAAACACCTTTTACTCCAAATGGATTAAAGTTGATTCCTTCTCTGTAAATTTGTGTATGTTTATATTGTTGTTTTACCTTTCATTAAAAGATGCCAAATCTCGTTGCTTTTGTAACTTTTGACTTTTGTCATAACTGAAAAAGAAAAGGCTCAGCAAGCATCAACAAGTGTAGAGTTGCAATTTGCACAGTTGCCCTGGGGCGGGGAGGATGGAGGGCGGGAGGTGCGGGTGGGTGGGGTGGGGAAAAATGGAGACTGCTGTATTCAAACAGCAATAAAAATTAAATTAAATTTAAAAAAAAACAACTATTGCCCTGGAGGTTTAGTGCAGGGTTTCAGACAAACTTGGCTGGTACAGCAACCAGGAACAGACCGAAAGTATCCAGTTTGGGGGCTCACCCAGGGCCAGGTGCACCCTTTTTCTCCTAGTGGAACCCCCCCACAAATGGGGCTTCCACATTTTCAGAACTGTCTACAGATCTTCTGTCTCATTATGAATATGCATCTCTACATTTTGCTAATGACTATTTTATTAGAATTAGGTTTTAGTGTGATTTCCCAACTCAAGAGCAGATTTTTTTTAAGTATAATTAAAAATCCCTTAGGCCGGTGGCTATTAACTCTTTGATGGTAGCAAGTCCCTTTGTAAACTTGGTGGTAGTTACTAACATTTAGTGAGTACTTCCCAAGTGCCTGCCACTGTATTTCGGTCTTCAAGTACCCATCGAATCCTCACATCTAATCCTCACAGCCACCCCTATAAGAGCATTTCTGTAATTTTGAGAATATTGAGGCAGAGAGGAAGGACTTGTTCAAAGTCACACAGCCAAGCAGGGAGGGAGATTGGAGTAAAATTCCAAGCACTCTGATCCCAAAGCCCACCATACCACATGGATCCACTTCCACCACACAGCTCCTTTTGGTTAGTTAGGTAAAAATTCATGTACACTGTTACACTGGAAACATTTGCACTGAATTTGAGGACATTAGGCAGAGTACCCTCTGAAACTCATCTGTGGACCCCAGATAGCGAACCTGATTACCTGTAAGGTTGGATCAGTGACACCCAAGGTTTTCCAGCCAGGGTATGGATCTTACTGGTTTGCTTTTGCAGCCACCAAGGCATTGCAGACTCTGGTTGTTATTTTTTTAAAGAGGTCTGTTATCAATGCCTATTAATGACCAGGTAAATTTAAATTCATAAAAAGTGTACCAGTATTGGTGGGATATCAATAGTGGAGTCTGTTAGCTAGTTTATAAAACTGCCACAAAAATGGAAGAAACTTGGTAGGAGAAGTTTGTACATAGGCTATAATTTGAACACTGTGAATAGTTTCAGAAAGACTTAATTGTATGACCATAGGTCTTTTTAAAAGGAATACATAAAATGCAAAAAAATTGAAGTTTATATATGCCCTCCCTTAAGAACACCTAATTCAAGATGGCTTTGGGCTGGCACTGAAGCTAGATTGAAACCCTAGCTGATAGAAACATTACTTGGAAGGAAATAACCCTGTTTGAAGAATATGATGCATAAACAACGACCCTTGCACAAATATAATAGGTTAATTTGGAGGCAACTTTTCAAAAATTGTCAGTCCTTAAAAGCCCATTCTTACAGACTATTTCAAATCATGGATTCACACAGAAATGAAGGCAACAGAGGACAAAGAAGAGACTACTCTTTGTCTTCTAGTAAGAGTATGGATCAGTTTCAGGGTTCAAAATCTCAGCTACAAAACAGCAGTATTTCAGGAGAAGCACATAGAAAAATTCAGGAGTTAAACTTTTTTGGCAGTTAACTCCAGCATGGCAACTATCTCCCACCCCATCTCGGGACAATTTGATCTCTAAAGCACAGGTAAAAATGTCTCACGTTTCTGATGAATAAACTGGTTAAGAAGAAAACTTAAAGCAATTTAAACAGTCATCCACCAAAGTGGTGGCCTGGACTTTCTACAGTAGTTACATTGTGAAACTATTTAGTTCATCCTCTAAATGGCATTAGCCCACTGCTTTCCTTCATGGTGCCACAGTTATGTTTCCTACAAAGGATTTTATGCTGGAATCAGTACTAGAAACATAGCAGCCTCGCCCAACCTGTCTCCTGTTGTACACCAGGAAAACAAATGAAGGCAGAATACTCCCCTCTTTATTGAAAATATGTGAGTCTGATCTTGCTACTCAGGACTAGCAGACTCATCTCCCATTCTCCTGGTTGAGTGCTCACTTCTCTTTCAAGACATGTGATGGTTCCTGAATAGTGTTGGGTACGAAAAAAGGTAAGTCTTGGCTACTTGCATAAATTTAGTCCAGCCTACATGCACAATTTATCTGTCCACATGGGATTGTGTGTCCTTAAATACACACTTGAGAGAGCACATCGAAACATCCACAGATTTTACTAGGACTATCTCTTTGCATACTGTAAAACCCTCTAAAATATTAGCACGAGATAAAGAAAGGTACCAACCCCTCTTCTAAGTCATTTTAAGAAATAGTTGAGATGAATATTCATTTGATGAATAGAGAGGAGGGAGAACTAAACTCATGTATCACACTCAGGCATCTCATATTTTGTTGTGCAACCGTGTATGTGTTGAGAACTTGGTTACCCAAGTTAACCTTTAAAAAGGCACCAAATGATGTAGCAAACATAAGATAACCTTATTTTTAAGTAATATTAAAACAAACTGTTGTATATGCTGCTGAATGCCTTGGGGGGTTTTCCTGGAGCTGAAACACACAGCATTTGTAACTTTCTTTTAAAAAATCGTATTGGTTCCTGGGTAGACATGAGTACCTCTTGATTAATAAATTGATTAATACATCTTGATTTATTAGGTTATAGGGCTTTCATCATTTCACACTTGTTTAGAAATCAAATTAATTGGAGTGCGTTTTATGTCTTTTTAAAGGTTAATACCGTCTAACTCCAGGATTGGTTGAAATGATTAAGACAATGTACTGAATCAGCAAGCATGGGATGTGGTACACAATTAGCAGTTAGGATGTTTACCTTCCCCCTCCTCCCTGCCTTTTCCTCCAAAAGGTCATCTTTGTAAATAGATCAAAGCCAGGCCCAAATACCCCTCCCAGCCAGGTAGCAATCAGGGGGGAAGTTCAGTCGGCCACAGCCTAGTGATTGATTGGTCAGGATCCCGAAGACCAGGAGAAGGATCTGCATGCAGAGCAGTCAGGTTTGACGGTGGGTTGGGGACCAACCAGATAGAGTCCATAAAGAATCCGCAACAAAGGCTGACAGAAAAGTGAAACCGGTAAGTGGAGGAGACTGTGTCCTGAACAAGTGGATTCTGGAAACTGCAGCTCTAGAATATATAAGGGGCTTTTTATTTTTTTAAGATTTTATTTATTTTTAGGTAGAGGGTTTGGGAGGGAGAAAGGAAGAGAAACATCAATGTGTGGTTGCCTCTTGCACACCCCCAACTGCGGAACTGACCCACAATCCAACCCTGATTGAGAATCGAACCAGTGACCTTTGGTTCGCAGGCTGGTGCTCAGTCCACTGAGCCACACCAATCAGGGCTAAATATGGCTTTTTAAAGAGCACTTGTGGCTTCACCTGCACATAGAACAGAAATACCTGCAGGAATCCATCCAATACGAGCTATAGGTTAAAGGAGAGTATTGTGAAAAAACAGTAGGGGTGAAATCACACGTTTTTCTGAGTTCAGGGCACCCAGAGGTGTCTTTGGCCCCAGAGCACAAGTATAGGAACTTCTCCTTACCCCAACACACTCATTTCCAGAGGGCTCCTGGAAAGACACGGGGAAGGAGACTGGAGAATAGGAAGATGAATGGTTTATCTTGGGAGCTCTGTAACCTGATTCCATGATACAACAGCTGGGGCATTTTCCAGGTGAGCCATCCCATCCAGGCTGCGAGGTGGTGTCACTCAAGTAGTACCTGGGCATTGGGAGCACTGTACAGACTGAGGGAATGTCAGGCTGTATAGTGCATTCCCTATAGTGCATTGTATAGTGCATTGCATAGTGCATGGACGGAAAGTGTACCTAGGGTAGTTGCCTACAGACCACAGAGTTTAAATCGGTTCTGCAGGGTGACCGCAGAACGAGGTACACAGTCCCCACTCTCTAACACGCGCTGAGATCACAGCATCACTTCAGTGATCGTTCCACACAACCTGAATCGAATCATGTGGGAACATCAAACTCAAACTGAAGAACATGCTATGAATTACTGACTTATAGTAACGTCCAAAAACTCAAGGGCTATGAATTACTGACTTATAGTAACATTGTCCAAAAACTCAAGGGCTATGAATTACTGACTTATAGTAACATTGTCCAAAAACTCAAGGGCTATGAATTACTGACTTATAGTAACGTTGTCCAAAAACTCAAGGGAAGACCAAGGAACTACTCCAGATTGAAGGCAACTAAGGCCACACGACTAAATGCAATGCGTGGTTCTGGGCCGGGTCCTTCTGCTCTCAAGCCCCTTCATGGGCCATTGGCAACACCTGGACTGGCTTTATGAAAAAGATTTTCCTAATAATCAGTGACAGTTTCCTAGTGCCGATGGTAGGATTGTCCATACGTAGAATGTTCCTGTTTGTAGGAAATATGCACTGAAATATTTGGGGGTGATGAGGGTCCTGTCAGCATCTTCATCTCAAATGACTCCCAAGGGGTAAAGCTTTTCGTACCTAGGAAAACAGACCAAGAGCTAATACGCCTGAAAGGCGTATTAACATCGGCTAATTCCAACAGGTAGAAATACGGAGTTTTCTTGTCCACCTTCGGCATGTACATATTCTCTTTTCTCTATTTCCAGTAAAAGTGAAGTTGCTCAGATTGAAAATACATAATTACGAATATTTATTTGGTCTCAAATAATTTTATAAATTCTTCCAGATTTTAAACCTGTTTTTAAGTCCTGCCTGTAGTAAAAAGCCTGAATTACCAAAATTTTCCATTGGACTTTCTTTCCTGCTTCCAACTAAAGGTCAATCTCAGCACGCATATTAAAGAGTTTGAATATGTTGCATTTCAGATGAGTTATCAGAATTGAAAAGCAAATGTTTTATTATTACTAATAATTATAATTCATTGTGTGTTGCAAAAACAAAAAGCCTTAGTATTTTGAGGACTGGGAATGGGGAAGAGGGGAATGGAGACAATTATCTATTTAACGTCTTCTGAACAGATTGTGGCCTGAAGTTTCTTTACTCCATTTGCAACGTGTGCCTGGCTGGCGCTTGAGTGCTTAATACACTGGATCTTTGTGCAGTCCAAGCCCGTTTTGCTCTTGGCTTCCGACTCTGAAAGAATAGTGACAAACTAATTGTGGGATCAGCAGAGCTTCCTGCAGGCTTCACTGGGCATCTGTGTAGCCAAATGCAGCCTAGTCTCAGGGATACCGAGGATCAGCTGATACCCGGTCAGCTGAGGATGATCTATAGCGCTTTCATTCTCTTGCAGTTTTTGCCTGAGATGTAAAGCCTACCCCGCCCCCTGAAATCTGAGCTCCCTGATTATGGAGTGAGGAAACCATGTCCTAAATATTTAAAGCCCCAGCCTGTGTGAGCGGATTTTGGCTCCGAGGTCTGAAGACACTACATGGGGCTGGTACATCTGAGTAAGGTTGCCCTTTAAGAGACAGTGTGACAGCTGCATTGAAATGAACTATGCGGGATTCCACAGCTTGCTGGTTGGCTGTGGGCTCTGAAATGCACTGTAAGTTTTGGCATGAATGTCCAAAAAATATGAGTAAGTTGTATCTTTGATTCACAGCTTATAAATGTATGCAGGGAAAAACGAAAACAAATAATTTTCTCAACAAGTTTATTTGCTTTCTTGATTATGAGCTCTTAGACCCTAGAAATTTACATAATTTATAAAACATCAAAATGCTGTTGAATATGACACTCCTTTTGAGGAGCTAGTGTGCCCAGAACTTAGGCAGGATATGGCAGGCCAAGCGTGCTAAGTGTACGATAGACTTTTTAATTTTATACCTGAGACAAGGAGATGTGGTCACTAAAAAATAAAAATCTATGCGTAGACCTAGGTACTTTTGCTTTGTCAAGCTGTTTGCTGTAGTTTTCAAGATCACAATGTCACGGCAACTGAAAAGTGATGGAATCTGGTAGCAACGTATTAGGTCAAATAGAGGTATTTACATAATTTTAAAAACCCATAATGTTCTCCCACTCTTGTGCCTTGGCAAGTTTATTCTCACTGCAGAGGTCTCTCTTCAGTCCTTCATTCTCCTCCTGTTTACTCGATCCTGTTATGGCTTATTTCCATCACTGTGTTCAGACCACATGTCGGTGACATTTCGGACTAGACAGCCAAGTTGCTGACTAGGGCTCTGGCCTGGGCTCTCCTCTGAGCAGGCTCTTTAACCAGCCCCTTCGCCATCCCACACTGCCACGCCCACTGCCCAGCCTCAGGGTCCCAGTGTAATCACAGGAAAAAAAGAGACCCGTCAGTCCAAGAGCCTTGATGTCTAAAACACAGAGTTTGGCTACTTATTTTTAATCATACTGATGTTTGCTTTTAGAGGCAGCTTCTGCTCTGAATATTGAAACTGGTAGAAACATAACCCTCATGAAAGAGTTGTCAGAGCCACAGAAGATGTCTTAAAAAGGAGAAAAAGATAAATGCGGTTTCCGAGTCCTAGGAGTGGAAAAAAATGGAGCATGTTTTTAACTATTTAACAAGTCTGACATCTAGTGGTCAATTGATAGTTTCTAAGGTAGCTGAAGTAGATTTGTTCAAGTTTAACTGTGTTGGAAATGTGAGGACATGTAAATCCCAACCTTGGCTGGTGTAGCTCAGTGGGTTGGGTGCTCACCTGTGAACCAAGAAGTCACCAGTTCAACTCCCAGTCAGGGCACATGCCTGGGTTGCAGGCCAGGTCTCCAGTTGGGGGTGTGTGAGAGGCAACCAATTGATGTATCTCTCACACACTGAGGTTTCTCTCCCTCTCTTCCCCTCTCTCTAAAAATAAATAACTAAAATCTTTTTAAAAGTTACACAAGGAAAAGGGGGACTGAGAAAGGAGAACATGCACATGTCTAATGATAAGCTCAACGATAACTAGTTTATGTGATACTATATGATAGGTCTTGCACTAAATGCTTCAAGCATCACTGTCTCCTCAGCAACCTTGAAAAACAAGTATACTTAAAGCTGATGAAATTGAGAGGCTCCGTGACTTACTAAGTTGCCCAAATTCTTACAACAAATGTTAGTAGATCCAAATTGCTAACGTAAATTCTTTACTTTGTCTTTTTTTTAAAGAGGGAGAGAAGCATCAATGTGTGGTTGCCTCTTAAGCACCCCCTACAGGGGACCCAGCCTGTGACCCAGGCATGTGCCCTGACTGGGAATTGAACCAGCGACCCCTTGGTTTGCAGGCCAGTGCTCAATCCACTGAGCCACACCAGCCAGGGTCTAAATCCTTTAGTTTGTACTTAGCCGATGATAGCCCGACACACCATAACAGGCAGAGAGGGGGGTAAGACCAATTGTTCCTTTCTGATTATGGCATAATTATGGGGTAATAATAAATGATAATTATATTATTAATTATAAATAATATTGTTAATTAATATTATTAAAATAATTATAAGTTGGAGAAAGCTAGTATAAGAACCTCTTGATTTTATTTGCTGTTTGATTGGCAAGTGGGTGTGAATTATTATTTTTTAATATATTTTATTGATTATGCTATTACAGTTGTCCCATTTCCCCCCTTCACTCCCCTCCACCCTGCACACCCTCTCCCATCCACATTTACCCCCTTTAGTTTATGTCCACGTGTCATAATTTCTTTCGCTTCTACTTTTCCCCTACTATTCTTGCCTATTTTCTGCCTACCATCTATGCTACTTATTCTCTGTACCTTCCTCTGTTCTCTCTCCCTCTGATTCCCCTGTTGATAACCCTCCATGTGATCTCCATTTCTGTGGTTCTGTTCCTGTTCTAGTTGTTTGCTTAGTTTGTTTTTTTGTTTTAGGTGTGGTTGTTAATAATTATGAGTTTGCTGTCATTTTACTATACATGTTTTTTATCTTCTTTTTCTTAGATAAGTCCCTTTAACATTTCATATAATAAGAACTTGGTGCTGATGAACTCCTTTAACTTGACCTTATCTGAGAAGCACTTTATCTGCCCTTTCATTCTAAATGAAAGCTTTGCTGGGTAGAGCAATCTGGGGTGTAGGTCCTTGCCCTTCATGACTTGGAATACTTCTGTCCAGCCCCTTCTTGCTTGTAAGGTCTCTTTTGAGAAATCAGCTGACAGTCTGATGGGAACTCCTTTGTAGGTGACTGTCTCCTTTTCCCTTGCTGCTTCAAGGATTCTCTCCTTATCTTTAATCTTGGCTAATGTAATTCTGATGTGCCTTGGTGTGTTCCTCCTTGGGTCCAACTTCTTTGGGACTCTCTGAGCTTCCTGGACTTCCTGAAAGTCTATTTCCTTTGCCAGATTGGGGAAG
>CM052546.1:78895234-78918210 GCA_028533065.1 Trachops cirrhosus | reverse complement strand
TGTTTCTTTCTTCCTTCTACTCCAAATAGTTGATTTGAGTCCCAGTTTCCTTCCCATCACTATTTGTTCTCTGTACATTTTCCTTTATTTCACTTAGTGTAGCTTTCATTTTTTCATCTAATTTGCGGCCAAAATCAACCAATTCTGTGAGCATCCTGATCACCAGTGCTTTGAACTTTGTTCTTTCATTTGGGCCATTTTTTTTTGTCTTGTCACACTTGCTACGTTTGAAGGGCAGAGCCTTAGGTATTCACCAGGGCGGGGCAACCCAGTTGCTGGGTTGTGATGCTGTAGGTGCTGCAGGGGTCCAAGAGGGAACAATGGAGCTTGCTCCGCTCTCTGTCCGATCCCAGTCCCCTCCGCTGCTTCCCCCAAACAAACTGGGCCCTTTTGGTGCTGATTCCCGGGTGGGTGGGCCTGTGTACATTCTAGGACCCCATGGGTCCCTCCAACAAACTCTCCTGTGAGGCTGGGAGTCTCTCCCTGCGCCTCAACCCCGCACAGGTGTTTTCGATTGGTGTTTTGAGGCTCTATTTCCCGGAGCTGGAGCCCTGGGTGGCATGGTCTGTCTCACTCCCCAGTTTCGCCTGGTTTATCTGCACGCGAATGTGGGACCACCCAGTCTGCCAGCCGCCACTTGCGAACCCAGGGTCCACCTGCTGCCATCTTGCATGCCTAGGTCCGTCAGCTGCTGCCTTGGGCACCCAGGGTCTGCAAACCACCACTTTTTTTTTGTCTTGACCCCTCTCCGCCCAGCCGCCCAACTCCACTCCTCCTACCAGTATGGATGAATATGTCTATTTTAACTCCTTGGTTGTCAGATTTCCATACAGTTCAATTTTCTGTCAGTTCTGGTTGTTTTTTGTTGTTGTTGTTGTTGTTGTTTCTAAATTGTTGTTTTTATTTTGGTTGTGCAAGGAGGCACAGTGTGTCTACCTACGCCTCCATCTTGGCCGGAGTTTGAATTATTTTTTTAATGTTTTAATTTATTCCCATTTTATTGCACTATAATTGGCATATAGCATTGTGTTAGTTTTAGGTGTTCAACATAATATTTTGATATATTGCCTCAGTAAGTTTAGTTAGCACCCATTACGAATTATATGAGAATCTCTCTTGGATCCTGTTTGGTTTTTGCTCCTTGAGGACATCATAATTCCTATGATGGAGCTGTATTAGAATAGAAAGAACAAGCACAGACATTCTTACTCCCTCCGAGTTCCAACTTTTCTAACCAGAGGGCAAATTTCAAGATACAGATTACTTGTCCCATGGAGTCACAGTGACCCTTCACTCTCGCGGAAGCCTTTGGGTGGCTCCTTCCATGCCGCGTGCTCACTGACTACGATGGGGCTCTAGGCGTTCTTCTCTGGGTCCAGCCCTGGGGAAGCTCGGTGACCTACTCTAAGATTTCTAAGTTAATAAACTAGGAAACAAAATAGAAACGGAGCCACAGAGACAGAGAACAGACTGAGTGCTGTCATAGGGGATGGGGCTTGGGGAACTGGGCAGAAAAGGTGACGAGATTAAGCAAAAACAAACAAAAAACAACTCCTAGACAACAGCATGGTGATTTTACCAGAGAGTAAAGGGGGTGGGGGCGGTAGCAGACGGTGAAGGGAAGATAGGTGGGGATGGAAGGAGACTTCACTTGGGGTGGTGAGCACACAACAGTGGACATATAATGTATTACAGAATTGTACACCTAAAACCTATATGATTTTATTAACCAATGTCACACCAATACATTCAATAAAAAATAAAATAAAATAAACAAGAAAAAAAGATTCCGGGCCCCAGGCCACAAGCACGCTGGACCTGAACTGCTTTGCAGGCTGTTTTGAGTCACTCTAAAAAGACCTATGACCCTGTTCAGTTTGTAGCTTATAATTTCTGGAAGAACTGAATCCCCATGATGTCTAACAACGGCCCAGAGGGCCCTCCCCGATCCCTCCTCTGAGTCAGAGTCCAAATTAGCTCGAGTGCGGCTTCCAGGGGCGACAGGACCCAAAAAGACACTGACTAGATGCCCCAAGCGTGTTCCTAAGTGTAATAACAAGGGAGAAGTGGGTGGTGACGGGCCAGGGGTGCGCGGGGGAGCCCAGGGGTGGGGGCCAAGAGCTCATTAGGCCGTGGCACGGGCACTGCTAACAGCGGCCATTGGTTGTTTAAGAACGGGCTGCTTGCCCTGGAAAGCTAGCCAGCACAGGAAATTAGTAGGCTTGGGATCAGGACAGGGAGAAGCTTTCTCTTTTGTCTCAGGCCAGGATGTTGCTTCATGCGAGGGGCTGAGTGAGCACGGGCCGGCCGCCTGACTTCGGGGACCGTGCCTCTCCTCCATGACCGTGAAGCCTGTCTGCGCACAGAGCGGTGTGGCTGAAAGCTCTGGGGCTGGAAGCCCAGGCTTGTGCTCAGCGCGCAGTGGTGTCTGTGTTTAATGCTAAGAGGGAGGGGCTTCTTGATCCCCCTCCCTGCTGAGAAACGATCACTGCCCCGCAGTCGTGGTCCAGGGCCGTTGCTTCAGCTGCGCTCAGACCACTGGGATGACACATGTCGCTGGCATCATAGGTCACCTGCAGGCTGACCCAGGGGCCAGTGACTGCACTGGGCTGTCGGAGATGCTTTCAACAGCTGCAACAGTAAAAACACCAGCATCATCGCCCAGTGAAGTGGCTAATACCCAGGACTGACCTCTTGGGCAGAGAAATGTCCCCGGGGCTTTTGTAGAAGAGCACAGCAAGGCGGGGCTCTTCGGAGACAGAAAGGCATTCGCTCAGCAGCAGCAGAGCAACCTAGACACATTCGATTTGAATCTAGGAGTAGATGCGGCTTCAGGTTGCGCCCAAAGCCGGGCAGGCAGGGTTGTAATCCCATTTACCGCCCTTTGAAAGGCACGACTCAATTTGAGTGCGACCACCTGTCTGAGCTTTCTGTGTTCATGCGCTCACTCACCAGAGCTACAGGTAACTGGGACAGGTGCTTTCAGTTCTAATTACCATCTCTGTCCCACTCTGGGGTGGCAGGAACGTAACCCCAGAACTCGAGGGCTTTCACGCTAATAAAAATTTATAAGGAGGGAGGGTAGAAATCATCAAGTAGATTTCTCTAGAAATACTTGTCTTCCTTAGCGTTTTTAAAAAATGGTTTTCATTCTTTCAAAGCACCAGGGATATGCCTTCATTCTCGAAGTAAGCACCTCTGACCCTGGCCTGTGCCTCAAATAACTATTGAAAAAAGATACTTTGAAGAAAGTAAGATAAAGTGAAAAATACCTCTGCGGTATAATCAATATTTTTTGAATTTGCAACGACAGTGCACTGCAGACGAGATCGCCTGCATCTTTGCAGAAGCTCATCTGTGTCCTCCGGCTGCACCCCAATTTCTCCTTTCTTACAAGTAAACCCTTGTTTACTTCACGTTTGGTTCTTTGCAGTTCTTTGATCAATTCCAAGTCCTTTCAGTTCCCTATTTTTGCTAACTATTACTAAAAATAAAAAGTGAAGTAGTCTGAATCTTGATTCTGTGTTTATATGCTTTGGTATGAAAAATTAATATACAATTGAATAAGTGCAAATTAACCAGTAAGTTCACAATGAACTTAGACTTCATCTCCTAGTAAGCATGTAATTGAGTAAATGTAAGTTAGTGCATAAGCTTATGCTGAATTTAGAATTCACCTCCTCTCCTGTCTTCATTTTATTTCTAGGTGATCTCACCGAGATGCCTGGCTTTCATTTAAAATATATTTGCCCATACTCCCAAATGTATACTCTCCTGACCAAACTGCAGCACCCCCGCCCCACACCTCCCATCCAAACCCCAGTCCCAAACATCCATATGGATGTCAAACATATTCAGAGCCCAAACTCCCGATTCCCATAGATTAAGGGCTGTGCCATGACACCCTGGCGACGTTGCACGTAGCCAAATAAGCCACATAGGCAAAGGCTTGAAACACAGCTGACTAGGTCTTGGCAGAATGCCCCATGATTCCCCCAGAACACACGATGATGAGTGGACCCCCAACTGGCTGCCCCATTGCCCCTGGAAGGCTGATGAGACAGTTTCTCATTGACTCCCAGGTTCTGCTGAGATCTGGAACATTCTGCCTAGTTGCCCTGGGAACAGAGTTGCAGGCTCTAAAAGTGCTTTGCTACAGTAAAGATTTGGCCTCAGCACAGAGCTGTCCCACCCCCACATCACCATCTTCCAGCCCCTTTTCATTCCAGGTCATCGTTGTGGTGTGTGGGATAAGGAACTGGCACCTTTGACTTGCTCTTTCACCATCTATGTAACTATGTCGAAATCTCTGTGTCTTTTCACCAGTAGAGTCAGTCGAATCCAGGCCTTGGCCTTGGCTTATCTTGTGTGTGTGACATTGACAATTCCCACCCCACCCGCCTGCTTCCTTCCTCCGCAATCTTCTCCACCACAATAAATTGCAACACCAGTATTCAAGTTTCCCAAGCCCCAAAGCTTGGAGACATTTTTGGTTCTTCCCTTGCTCTTAGAGAGCTGATATCCTAGATCCTATTGACTCAGATTGCAAAATATACCAGAATCTGACCATTTCTTATCATCTGCAATACAGCCAGCAAGCTTCTCTCACCCCCAGGATTACTGCATTACCCTCCTATGAGGTCTCTGTGCTCACTGCTTGGTCCTCTTCACCCTTTTCTCTGCACAATGTCCAGGAGGTTTCTTTTCAGTGATTAGTCAGAGCCCCCAGCTTCCCATCTCATCACCTAAAATCTCTCCAAGACCAGCCTCCATCCTCTCGGAGCTCAGCTCCCACCACAGCCCAACCCCCTCACTGTCCTCTTCCTCCTCTGCCCTCCTCCCACACCTCCTCTTCCCTGCTTCCTGTTCCTCAGTTCTGTGCCTGGAACGCTTACCCGCCGGGTGTGGGCACGGCCAGCACCCCTACTCTCTTTGCGCTTCTGCTTAAATATCCCCTTATGGCGGGGGCTTCTTCCTTCCCTCTACAACAAGCCCCTGACCTCCATCCACTCCTTGCATTTGCTTTGTGCTTTTGCACTGTCTTATTTTTCTCTGCAGGATCTGGTATAGAATTTATTTGTTATTAATTACTATTGCCTGACTCTTTCAAATAAAACATAAGACCCAGGAAGCTGAAGAATTTTTCTGCTACTATATATCTCCAGGACCTTAAACAGTGCCTGGTAGGTGTTCAGCTAGTAGGTACTGAATAAATGACTGAGCCGTGAAAAATGAGAATAAATTCTTTAATGAAACAACTATGGACTTAATGTTTATCCCTTAGATATGTGACATGGAATCGGTCTGTCCTGACCCTGACTGAATCACCCCACTTCAAAAGGATAATATCTCAAAGCTTCATGGCTCTAACTTTTATATTGGTATGTAACTCAGTTAACATGTGGCAGGTATGTACAATAGCATGCCAATCCCTGATGTCAGGAAGTCCCCATCTCAAATGATTCTGTGTTGAATTTATTCAGCTAACACGGAATGCTTGCCCATGGGAGGGCGAACAGTAACCTTACCTGCGGTAAATACTGCCAGTGCTGAGCACTCAGTAGATGGTGGCTTATGTTCTAATTGTTGAGGATCAGAAGACAAGTGAATTGTTCTGCGAGGTGAAAACAGAACACCTTGTATGGCTTTTGAGTCAGGGCTAAGCAGAGAGTTCCTGGTGGAAAAGGAGAGGAAGGCATTGTAGCTCCAGGGCTCCCAGCCACACTGCTTGAAAGCGTCAAAGCATGCAACATAGGGAATAAAATGGCCCAGGTTTGGGGCTGAAAATGGGAGATTAGAGAAAAAAAACTTGAATGTTCAGAATTTTTTATTGTCTTTGCTTCAAGAAAAGAAGGATTTCTGGACTGCTATAGTTTCTCTTTTTTAATTCACACAAAATAATAAAGGTAAAATTACATCAGTGGAGAATGTGTTATTCACATCACACAAGTTATGTCAGAGTGAGAAAATGTCATCTTTTTTAAATTTGGTTTCCCTTAGAAATAGTGGTTTCAATTAAACGAGGGAAACAAACTTGAAGAATTTAAGCTTCAGGAAATAAGATTTTATTTTTTTTGAAAATAAAAATATACAACACAGTTTGGTAAAATCAGACCATTGCCAGATTCTTTTTTTTTTTCCCTGAAACAGATCTGATAGTTAATCTAATTGGCTATTAAATGTATTTCCTTTACAAAGACCATTATGTGATACTCTGTTTCATAGCTTTGGAAGGGTAATATAAATAGTATTTAATCCTAAGCAAAATTAAACAAGGATAATTTCATTTGGAAATAAATATTTAGAAAACCTTACAAAACATCAAAAAAGTAAAATCTGTTTGAGCCTTACAAAATTGTCCACAGTAAAGTGCCAGGTCCGAGAAGAAAGACTACAGGCTGTCAAACTAGAAAAATACAATTAAACAATAGTCATGTCCCGAGAAGAGAAAAACATCAGTTGGGAAGACGTGAGGGAAAACAAATGATTTCATGTTATTAACAGAAAAGACAGATCCCTTTGTAAAAGATGCTGTCGCCAGTCGCCAGTCGCCAGTCGCCAGTCGCAGACGTGTTGTTGCAAATAGCCCGTTTCTTCCAGGGGAGGTTTGCAAAACGTGCAAGTGCCCTCACCAAATCCCTCGTGGTTGTCTCGGGAAAAGGCAGGGAGGTCATTCTCCAACCTAGCAGACCAGTTGAGCCCTCTTCTGCCTTCTTAGCTACCGCCGCAAATTCCCACCTGCCCCACAGTTGAATGGGGCTTAGTAAAAATGTATCCCATGAGGCTTGCAGACACCCTGGGCCTCATTGCACTGCACTGAGATGTAGTTAAGAGGCCTCGCATATTTCACTATTTCTGGTAAGACAACTTTCTAACGGTTTCCAACGCTATTTATTTATTTATTTTATTTACTTATAGAGAGAGGGGAAAGGGAGGGAGAAAGAGAAGAAACATCAATGTGTGGTTGCCTCTCACATGCCCTTTACTGGGGACCTGGCCCACAACCCAGGCATGTGCCCTGACTGGGAATTGAACCGGTGACCCTTTGGCTTGCAAGCCAGTACTCAATCCACTGAGCCACACCAGCGAGGGTTAGTTTCCAACTCGTAACATCAACAATGCTTCTCTAATGCTTATCGTAAACTGGGGCTGCAGGTAAATCATTTCTTTAGGCTGAGGCATTGAAAAAATAAAAATAAGACCTTTACACATCCCCCCCCAATTCTACACCTTCATGTACATTTCTTGGCTTTTCTCGTCCCCAGTCTCCATGGAGGTACTTGTATCCATCTTTCCCTAAATCTTCACCACCAGCATTGATCTCCTCTGAACTCACTGTGATCCACTTTTTAAAAATTCACACATTTTTAATCATAATTTACACTAAAGAAACATAGGGAAGTCCAAGCTGCTGAACATTAGCTCTTTTTGTTTTCAATTAAAAAGTAGTATTTTGTTATTCTTTTTTACTTACACCATCTCCTGAATTGGTGTCAACGACACGCTCCCAGGTGGCAGCAGCACATTCACAAGGTGTCCTGATTTCTTAATTTTTTTATTGTTGAGTATTACAGATGTCTCCCATCTCCACCCCCTTTGTCCCACTTCGCCCAGACCCCGCCCACCATTAGCTCCTTTAAGAAGCCAGTCATTAAGAGCTGGATGAACACCTGAAGTAGGAACTCCTGAAATAATTCATTCCAAATACTCTCGGAAGGGTAAGGAGTAACTCTGTCTGCCCCCTGAAATAGAATTAAATGCTCATGATTCGCCAGAACAAAGGCATCTGGATATGGGTTCAGGGAGACACACGACTCTCCGCGGCAGGCCACCGAGGCTGGGCGTCTGGCTGCTCTCGCGGTCCCTCCCACGTGCGGTCAGTGCTCGCTTGTGCGCTGCTGCGAGGCTCTTAAGTCCTGTCGAGGGCCGAACGACTCTTACAAAACACTATTTTGATGAGTTAACTGTAAATGAATCAGAAACATATGGATTAAATTTCCTTTAATGCACATGGATTTAAAAATTAAGGGAAAAATGCTTGGCACAGGACATTTCGGCTTTTGCCAACCCCAGAGCTTTGGGAAAAACGTCGTCGGAGATGTTCAGGGATCCAGCTCAGGGGAACGTGGCCCACGGCCCCTCTCGCTTTTACGAAGTCTTTATTCGTTCACGCACATGGTATCAGAAAAGTCCGTGGAGACATTTCTGATGGAGACAACTCTTGATTTTAAACAAGCCTTTGTGAGAAAATCCCTTGTTTATGTGTGACCTTGCCAGGCATTTGCATTGTTATTCGGAAATCTTCTGAAGAGAGAGCACTCTTCTTTAGCACTCGGGAGAGAAAGAGCAGCACGCAGTCCTGCCGGTGTGCGAGTGTCCGTCCGTCTCTGCATCATAAATATATTTCCAGAGGATTCTCAATGGGAAGGGGCTCCTCTTAATTTTCTCCAGATGTTGTTCTTAGTAGGGACGATTTTTCTGACTGAGTGTCTCCTAAATCCTGCTGGGTAATTCTGCACATGGCCGTGGTTAACACAAGCGTGTGACGAATCCCAGATGTGGAAGTAATCGAAGTGATCTACAGATCTCAGGGGGTACTCTGGGGAACAAATGAGGGCTGTTGGGGGGTCAGAACAATTAATGAGGGTCACTGTGAAAGGTTTGGGAGTTGCGGGGGAGGGAGACCATGAGCAGTGCTTGGGGGAAAAGAACGTGAATCACACACATTCGAGATTTACCCTTCCTGTCTCAGAAGAGGAATAGGTAAAGGAGAAAGAATTAAAAAAACAAAACAAAAAAACCCCCAACACCTTTATAATGTAGTCATTATTATGTGGGTACCTATCCTTTTATATGTGTTCTGAAAGCAAGATGACTGATTTTCTGTCCCCAGTTCATAAAGTAGTGCTTAATTGACACGCCTGTTTGATTGAAAGCTACGAGACCACAGCATAGAGATACACAGAATGGCAAGACCCAAAAGAGAGGGAGGAAGTTGAAAAAATACTCTGGCTCACACATTGCAGAGAATCCCAGCAGGACTGCCAAGGGGTGTGGGTGGAGAAAGTGGATTTGGAATGGAAAGACCCTGCAACAACATCTCCTTGGGAAACACAGGACACAGTTCACATTTTTCACTTGTAAAATGAGGGCAGTGTCTCATATCTCTGAGGTCTGGATGAAAAGGAAGAAGTTCTACTGCAGATGTTTGCTTGGCAAGAAGTGCCAATTTACGACCGCTTCGGAGGGCTTTACCGGGGAGGAAGGAAGTTGTCGTGAATATTTTATTTAATTTTATTTTTTAAAGAAATATATCGTGCTCTTTTACCACATAATACACAATGTCACACGTTCATTTCAAATCAAGCCACATGGAAGCACAGAAAATATGCCTAAGACACTCCCCTTCCTACTTTCTAATTCTTCTCTCATCCCTCATGTAAGCAAACCAGTGGTTTGAAATGTATCCTTCCATGCTTTTTTATATTTATGCAAATATATTCATGTGTAGGGCTATTTGAAAATGAAAATAAAGTAATTATATATATATAATTCTATAACGTGCATTTCTTTCCTTCAATAACTGGAAGCAAAAGACATTTTAACTTATTTTAATGTTCAAGAATTATACATTAGTATGAACATAGATACAAACACCTGAATTAAATACTATAATAAAAGAATAGTGCAAATATTTAATAAAAATGCAATGATGGTTATAATATTGATAGTTTAAAATTTGAATATATTCATATATTTATCAATATATCAAAGCAGACAAGCTATATGCTAACTTGAAAGGTAGCAAAAATTCTTTTGATAACATTTAATATTGATTTATAATTTAAAAATATCTCTTTGAAAGTCAGGAACAGAATGATATTTTTTAACATGATAAAGCATGTATGTGTAAATAATAGGCAATCTCATCTTAAATGTCAAAAACAATAGTCAATCTAAATGTGTGAGAAAAAATATAATTTTTACTATTACCAATTTAACATTTTTTGAAAGCTCTCTACTATAATATACTATGAGAACAATGAAAACATTCAGATATAAAAGGAGATGAAATGTAACAGAACATCCAAGAAAATTAGTTGAAAAAGTATTATAACAAATACTAGACAGTTCAGTAAGCTGGCTAATTACAAAAATATACAAAATCTCAATATTTTCTTTATATCTGCTACAATTTTAAAAATAGAATATACCAAAGAAAATTGTACAATTCACAACAGTACAAAAAAAATGATACAATTTACAACGGTACAAAAATGTCAAAATGCTTTTGAATAAATTTAATTAAAATATGTGAAACTTTTAGAAAGAAAACATTACCAAAAGAGATGAGTTTATTAAAATTAAGAGATGGGTTTATTAAATTAAGAAATATACTGGGTACTAGATGGGATAAGTTGATGCTGGAAATGTGTTGATTTTTCTGTAATCAATTTATAAAGTAATACAATTACTATAAAATTCTGATTGGCTTTTTACACTTAATTTTCCCAGAGCTCTTAAAGAATAAATTACTGAAGGCAATGAAGACAACTTTCGAAAGGAACATTGGTATTAAAAAACATACAAAAGCCATAATTATCGAAAACAATACTGGATATCTCAGAAACAAACCCATGCATATTTAAATTGCAGCAAGAATGACGGTAAATTTCATTGCCACTGCTGGCTGTGAACTCCAGGATCTAGTCAAAGTGAGTCTCTTTCATCTCGAAAAGTCTTTACACTCTGTCACTTGTGGGAGTTCACAGCTTGTTCTCTCTCCCAGTAGGAATTGTCAGAATCTTCCCGAAGGGCATTCTTTCAGTGTGTATCACAACCTTTTACATAGCTCTTGCCCCCAAATTCTCCCTTTCTAAGGAAAGAATCCTATAGACCCACAAAAAGATTTATTTACAAAAATACACATTGCCACTATGCCGAAAAAGTCTTGTGCTCATCGAGAGGGGATTATGTATTTTCTTTTCATTTGAGCCCATTCATAGAATAAATTATGTTGTCACTTATAATCATGCTCTAATAGCAGGGTTTAAACCTGGCCTGCTGCCTTTTCTTATAAATAAAGTTTTATTGGAAGACAGCCAAGATCACTCATTTGCATATCATCTGTGGCTGTTTTCTCTCAACAACAGCCAAGCTAACTACTTGTGGCAGAGAACTTGTGGCCCAAAAAGTCAAAAATATCTACTGCGTGTGCCCTTCAGAAAAGGTCTGCTGCCATGGTCAGGTAGCTTAGCGGGCTGGAGCATGGGCCCCGTGTACCAAGGTTGTGGGTTCAACGCCCAGTCAGGGCACATACAAGAATCAACCAATGAATGCATAAATAAGTGGAACCACAATTCAATCTTTCTCTCTCGCTCTCTCTCTCTCTGTCAAATCAATAAAATAAAACAAAAGTGTTTGCTGCTATGTTATGGTAGAATATTTGGTGGCCAGAGAAATGTTTGTAACTTATTATTAAATTTAAAGCAGAATACAAAATAGAAAAAAAGCCTCATGTAAATTTTAATATACATTAATATACACATTCTATTTAACTGTTATTTAACTATAATCTGAAATATATGTATATATTACATCAAAAACCTATCAACATAAAATGTCATTTCAAGATGTTGGGATTACAGTGTCTTTTTCTTTTTTCTTCTCTACAATATCCAATCTTTTTATAATGCATATATATTATTTTTAAAGCAGTTAAATATATTAATAAATGTTACTTAGACATAAATCATACATGTTACATGTGAACACTCATTCCTGCTTACCAGTTCCTGCAAGGTACCTTTTCATTTGGCCTTAGTTGCAACCCAAACCCGTATTTTCTGACTTGCAACCCAAACCTGGCCCCTAACCTCCCCCTGCCGCAAGCACACAGGGTCCAGCTGCATGTGAAGTGAAGAGCATCCATCTTTGGGTGGGGGTGGGGGTGGGGGGTCTCAAAGGCACAAGAAATTACCCGTTTGTTTTTTTTTCTTAATTTAATTTTTGGTCCATTTCTCTTTTCACCTCCAGGAAAAAAAGAAATTGGTTTTCCTCCATTTGGAGGACTCTGTACTCACTTACCTTGGGGAAAGCAAATTGCTACAACATTCCTGGGAGTGAGTTGGGTGACATAAATCAAAAAACTCTTCCATAGAGTTGATGGGGAAGAAGAAGCAAAGAAGACTCTATAGAGTTGCCGTGGTAACAGGGAGTCCCACAGATCTGAGGGGCGTCTTCTTCCACATTCCGTAATTACTTCTGCCCTGGGGCCATTTAACATGCAAGCCCACTCCTCACAGCTAGGTGGTAGAAAGGCCAAGTCCATCTGCATCCCCCCTCCAGATCTCAGGGAGACTATTGCAGAACTGGTATCTCACTTCTGTTACCCAGAGAGGAAGGGGTTATTGGGGGTTAAAGAATCTGCCTCATAGCTATTAAATACTTAGTACAAAATCCTGAACTGAGCACCAAAAATAAGATTTCTCTCCTGGAAACTGAAGCGCTCGAAGTTTTGAAATGTATTAATGTACTCTATTTGCATAAAAATCTTGCCTCCCAAGGCAGTCTCCATTTCTGAAATCCCTGTTTGGAAATGCCAAGCTGAATTTGGCGTCTGTCTAATAATCTGCAGAGACAGCAAAGAACAGTAACAATACATGCCTGGCCCACAGCAGAATGTGAGATTAGGAAAGATTCTAGCCCTTGTTTCACCTCAGGAAAACAGAATTAAATCCTCGTTAGTGTCAGGGAGTGAGCGAAAGTTTGAACCTTTCCAATTACGTTTCCAGTACCTCCAATACCCGGTTGGAGAGGAGAGAATTCTAGGGAACATAACAATTTCAAGACTCCCAGAACATTGGAGCTGAAGACAGGGACCCTAACCCTATATGCTCCCCTGTGCTCTGACCCTATTATTTTCAGGAGACGCTGACACCAGAGAGGTGACGTCAGTCGTCCAGGATCACCTAGTGATTGGGTGGCCTGCTGAGCTGCTGAACACAGGTCTGGATATTTATGTACTTACTGCATCTTCAACTGGACTTATTCTCTCCTTACAGTCCACCCCCCGGGGACTGTTGCTGCTGAGATAATTGCAGTGTGCTACCCTGGCCGCCTTTCTCTCATTTAAATTCTTGCCACAGCACTACGAGGTAGTTATTTCTTCTTTCACAGACTGGGAAACTAAGCTGGAAGAAGTGGTGTGGTTTAGACACATCTGGAAGCAAGTTCTGTTTAATTAGCCAACCTGCCAATCCCAGCTATTCCACCTGGCTGCAGGAAATCCTATCGCACTTCCTCCCCAATACACCTGTTAGCTAGCCACTGGGTTATCTGGAGTAAGTTTTTCTGTAAGCTATGTATGATCACACACTCTATGCTTTGGAAGCAAAACTTACTTTTTTTTTTCTAACTACACATTTTGTAAGGCACGTGGCGGTATTTCTACCCAGCCTAGTTGACTTACACATGCTTTTCAGATTCTCAAAGTTCTTTTTTACAATGTGACTGCTATTGAGAAATTTAAAAATACCATCTCTGATCCGAACAGCAGTCCTGGAAATCAGCGATGATATCATTTCCCTCTTTTGCCTTCTCTCCCCACAATTACCTAGCTCAGTTGCAAGTGCCTAATAGAAGCTCCATTTCATGAAATGTCTTTCATGGAATTGGCACCCGTTTCCCTGGAGACCACAGAACATTTGCATAACTTTGCAGATCCCTGGATCCCACCATTAATCACTGGCTTCAGTGTCTGCAGCAGGGGAGAAACAAAGTCCAGTCAAACCGTGCGGAGCGCCGCTTCCCCAAGCAGCGGGGTGCCGGCTTCACCAGCTCCGCGTTGTTTAGCAGGCTTTGGAATCCCGTCATCCGCCACAGCGGAGCCAGTCTCTTCCCCCCCTCTACGCCTGAAATATGTGGCTTCCCCTCGTGCGCTGGTCTCCTGTACACAGAGGCAGCCTTGCTTCTGACAGCCTCCCCTTGGAAATAGACAAGCTCGGAGCCTGCCTGCTGTGTTTGCAATTGATGTGACTCCAACCCTAAACCAAGATGCAAAGTCTTTTATAGCCAACTTTGGAGAAAGATGTGAATAGGGCGGTGGGGGAGGGCAGAGGCAGGGAGAAGAAAGACACATTGAAAGGTAAAAAAGGCGTAAATAACTCTGTTATAGAAAGGCTTTGGGGGAAGCTATTGCTTTGTTAATTTGCAACCGCGGAGGCTCCGGGCTCAGAGGGCGGCCGGCCCCTGCGGGATCCAGGCCTATTGCCCTGTTCCTCTTCCTCCAGCCTTCTGCTCAAGGCCTCGAGGAGTGCGGAACGGGAGGGCTCAAGACTCTGTCAGCCACTTAGAGTCACGGAGAAACAATGTGCCCTGAAGACACTCACAGGCCTGTGTGACTTAAAAGGATTTTTCTTTTTCTCTGGGAAGATGCCTTCTCCATTCTCGGAGACCTATTATGAGAGAGGAGATACCGTCAGTTGCTTCGTTCTGGCTGCGGTTACTGGTGGTTTTGCTTTAATAAAGTGTTTCATCATTCCGACGACGTCACCTTCTTTCTCCTCCACAAGACGACTGTGTACCCATCAGCCAGTCCATGGTGATTCACTGGACATGCTACATATACAAAAAAACGAACGTAGTCTCATTTCATGGAAACCAAGTAAATGATGCGTGTACAAGCAGCTAGCATGGTGCCCAGCACTTAGTTTTTCAAGCCAGGTTACAGCATCCCTTCTTGCTATGGAGATATCAATAGACAAGGCACTGGCATTTAAACAGATGAGATCACTATAAACTCTCTGAACAGATTATCCTGCAAAATAAATAAATGCTACACTTAAATTACATCTAAGAAAAAAAACACGGAAAGGACAAAAAGAAGGCTAACCCACAATGAGACAAGATGAGATGTGTTTTAGTCTATTTGGGCTCCTATAACAGAAGAGAGGGACTGGGTGTCTTATAAACAATAGAAATTAATTTCTCATTGTCCTGGAGGCTGAGAAGTCCAAGACCGTACATGGCGTTGGCACATTCAATGTCTGCTGAGGGGCTACTTCCTGGTCCATAGACACCTGTCTTCTCACTGTGTTTTCACCTGGGACGAGGGGGCTTTCTGGAGTCTCTTTCACACCACTATTAGTGTCACTCATGCCCCTACTCATCTCTCAAAGACCCAATATCCAAATGCCATCATATTGAACATACAAATTTGGGGGGACCCAAACTATTCATTCTATAGCAGATTTCATGAGAGTAAGTAGCCACTTATATTTCCTTTAACCTGAAAATTTCCTAAAGAAGGTTTAGATTCAGAAGCTGTTTGGTAGGTGAAAGGAAGTGATAAAGCAGCTTGGAATGGTTAGTTTTGGGAGGGTGAAGGAGAACATGCAAGAGAAGGTTTTTCTCACAGAAGATGCTGTCTCTTTCTTTAGATTTCAGAAGAACTAAGAACCTGTGGAAAGGGTGGGAAATCACGACGACTTTGAGATGATACAGTAAATGGTATAGACTTTGAATGGACAGATCAACTGATCTGATTTGGAGATGTGTAGTGAGATTTGCACCTAGCCTAGAATGTCTCTGTATCCAAGGTAATGCTGCGCCTCCCAGTCAAAGTCAAGTTGATGCTGACACAGTTTTCTGACATCATCCGGAGATGATCATCATCCAGCTTATTCAGAGAGGGCTTAGAAAATTTAGATCTAATACATTTTCCTTTATAAAAATGATCCAAGTCAGCTGTGTAGAGATGCTTATCATAGTCAGTGGGCAAACTGCTTGACTTTCTTTCAGTCATACAATGGGCCCAGTCCCTCAAAAGCCCCTGTGCCTGCCCTTTGTGTGAGAAGACATGTCTGGGACTCCTCCAGAGCACTAAGGTTTTGGAGAATGACTACCTACTTTGAATTGCATCAAATCTGGATGGAAAGATTCTTTATAGTCTACTCCCGAGTTGTTAAGCATCTTTATTCTTTCCATCCAATCCCTATACCATGTCTTCTACAAATCCAGGTAGAGCCCCTGAATAAGCAGCAAAGAATGACACACGTGGATGACACCTATAGATCAGGGGACATGAGGAAGGGGTTCGGCGTGGAAAGCAGAGGGGAGGAACACAACAGGGAGAGAGGGTGGCATGAGGGTGTGCAATCATAAAACCACCTCAGAGCTGTCGGAGGTGACATCTCTACTCCAAAAGATGACAACATGGAAAATGTCTCAAAGGCTAAGATCTCTCGCTGTATCTCAGAATTCATGTTTTAATTTCTGCTAGGACAGTCGAGTTCCTCTCCTCCTCAATATTCTCATTGTGCACTTTTGTGCTCTCTATTCAACTGATTTGTCTTATTAAACTTTTTTGGAGAACGCTAGAGATAAAGAGGTGAGAAAAAAATCAGTGTCTGTTATTTGGTCAGTGAGGTTTAAGAACAGCGGAAAATAAGGGCTTTGGAACTCTTGGCTGAACCTGAGTGGATCTGGAATGTACACTATGCAGGGTGGGGCAAAAGTGGGTTTACAGTTCTTACAGGAAATAATACAATAATTAATAAATCATACAAGAATAAAGTCTGTGTTTTGCATACTCACAACTGTAAACCTACTTTTGCCCCACGCTGTATGTGTAGTCCTGGAAGCGAAAAAACTACTTTGAAATCACCAGGGCTCTTAAAATCTAACTCGGATGACAGACATGTAAGCATAAAATGACTGGAAGAGAGGAAACAGTATTGACACCGAGTGTCAATGCCATGAACATACAAATTTGGGGGGACCCAAACTATTCATTCTATGGCAGTCAATACTCAGTGTCAATATATAATAGAAAAAGCTAAACAATGACTGCAAAAGAAGAGGAAAAGATCACTAGAACCAACTCAGGGAGGGCTCTGGGCCAAGGCAGAGCGGTGCTGAGCGCGATTTACAGCCTGGGAGGTTCAGAGAAAGGCATCAACCAGAGTGTGTGGGAGGGTGTGTCTGGGATGTGTAGGAGACACGGGCTGGGGACTTGAGTGGGAGGAGAGAAGGTGCTCACGGGCATGGAGTAGACTATGAAGAATCTTTACCTCCCAAGTTCATGCCATTCAAAGCAGGAAGTCATTGTTCACTATTGATTAACCCGATGAAGAATGAAAGTGAAGAAAGGTTGGAAGCAAGACTTCAGAATGGAATGGAATGAAAAGACAATACTTTAAGCATGAAACGATGAGCCTGGCCTTGCACAGAGAGGTAGTGACAGCTGGAGAGAAAACCCTTAGCTGCTGAAGACAACAGCCGGTACAGTGGATTTACTTCACAAAATGGAAATTCTAATAGCATCTAAATATTATTTCTTTTAAATCTGGGATTTGGCTGTGTCCATATTTTATACAGGCAAAACATTTGACCAGTTGACTAAGCTGTGGGACTATTTTTGTTATTCTTGTACTCAGTAATTCATTTTAAAACTGTCAGTAAAATTTCTGTGTTATGTTGCTTCTGATTTAGTGGGAAAGAATGTGCTATTTAAGTTTCCACAGTAGGAAGGGTAAAAAGAGAGACAAGAGACTGATCGTTGTTTATTTTAAATTCTGAAGTTTAGAAAACTAAGACTGGTGCCTTCATGATCAATGTTTCTAGTAAAAGCCTGTCTGGAAAGAAATGGAATGGAAATTTTGTCTTTTGAAAATCATCTCTGCTTTTTGTTCATTTTATTCATGACACCATCAAGTGAAGCTTTTCCTGAATGTCTGTTCTAGGGGTAGAGAAACTTCCAAAAAAAGAAGAAACACTTTCTCCCAGATAATTTCTTCCTTCTGGAAATTGCTTTACCATTTACTCAGGGAATTTTCTAATCCTGAGAACATAATTCATTTTAGCCTTGGAGATAAAGAATCTGCTTTGTATAGGCAATGACAACTAGCAGTTCATGCCAGATATCAACCTCTTTCAGGCAAGCCTTCACCAATGACTTTCAACCCATAGAATTGACCTTGAATGGGACTCCTGAACCCACAGAGGGAATGAAATAGGATCTTTTTGGTGTAATTGGCCAAGGAGAGGGAATGAGGGTGTATACGTCTCACATGTTTTCAGAACTTGTAATGGATTTCTAAGGGGTCATCTAGCATTTTTAGATTTAAATCCACAAATGTGTATGTGCTTGGTGGTTCATTATTATTAGTAATTATCTCCACCTTAGAAAGTTGCAATGACTTTCTGGGGCATAAGGTCAGGAATTTTTTCAGAAAAAGTCCAGAGGCTGTGTTGCTGTCTTGGGTTTCTCAAGATGTTTAATAACCAATGTTCAGAAGGCAAAGAAAGATCTATATTTAGGGTATGTTATTTCCTGGCGGGTTCAGTCTCTTTCATTTTGTCAGTTAAGAAGTCTGGTTACTAAGCCAAAATGTCTTTGCACTGCCCACTCAGTCAACTGCTACCCCTCTGCCACCATCTCTCCCCTTTTCTTCCATGGTGCTCGCTGACTCTTATTTCGTGACTTCATAAACTAAGTAAAAAGTTTCCCCTCTAATAATCCTAAAATGATCATTTCCTGAGCACCTGAATATTCAGCGTCTATCTTTCAGGATGAAAAAAGAGTTTCTCTGGAAAAGAGTCGTTCTGAACTGTATTGTGTTCCTCTCAAAATTCAAACTTTGAAGCCCTAACCCTCCATGTGATCCTATTTTGACATAGAGTCCTAAAGGCAGTTAAATAAGGTCAAAGGCAATTCTATAGGAGTGAAGTGTTTACGAGAAGAGGTTGAGATTCCAGAGATCATGCTCTCTTCACATGTGCACAGACAGGAGACGTGCCTTCTGCACGATAAGAAGAGAGTTCAATAGAAATCAATCTCAATGGCACCTTGATCTTGGACTTCTGGTCTCCAGATCTGTAGGAAAATAGATTTCTATTTTTTTAAGTCACCCAGTCTGTGATTATTCTGTATAGCAGCCTGAGCAAACTAGTAACAGCAGGGTGTTGCAAGAAGAAACTTCTAGGCAGAGAGAACAATGAGCTCTTGCAGAGACCCAGAATGGAGAAGGGCACGTAATCTTGACCTGGTGTGATCGGAGGGCAGAACATAGTACTTGAGGGGGATAGGCAGGTTGTGAGAATAGAGAAGTTAGTTCTAGGGAGACTGGGAAAGATCTTGTATTCTGAGCTGAGAACTTCATTCTACAGGCAATGAGGGAGCTATTAGATGATTTCCACAAGCTTTCAAATACTTTTTGTGACTGAAAATTCCAACATCTGCCAAGATTTATAGGCAATACATACCATTGGCTGCTTAGTAGGGAGGGAAGCAACAGCACCTCTTCTCAATCCCGTCCATTTTCTTGCCATTTGTGTTCAAAGCTTTACTGAGTGAACTCTGGTTCTATCCAGGTCTGTCACAACTCAGTCCTTTGTATCAATGTGAAAGTTCTTCAGGATTGCTGGAAGCTTGCCCTTCTCTTTTTTAGTGGGCTGGTTGGAGAACGACATACCAGACTGAACCTCAAACTAAATTTAGAAAGTGATAAACCAAATATGAGGAGCTGATAGGAAATTTGCTTAGGTTGGGAGTCAAATAAAAATGCACATATGTAGCTTCACAGTCATAACATGTCCAAATAGCCTAACGTGAATTCTGTGAGATGCACATTTTCCTTGCCACAAAAGTATGAAGTCTGTGATCACATAAAAATGGGGTAATTTAACGATGTCCGTATGTATAAGATTGCCTACCTCAGCCTCAAAGCACTGCTAGACAGATCCAATGATTCTTTTTGAATATGAAAATTTTTCCCTGTGTTTCAGAAGACTATCCAGTTTTTCTTTAGATTGTATTCCTGGATTTACCCATTTATTTACTAAATCACACATTAATACTTGTTAAGGGATGACCATCTTCCAGGCTGATGTGTTTGATGTTGGGATTTCAGCATTGAATGAGTCCAGGATCTTATAACGGGGCTGGGAAGTTGTACACTGAGTAAGTCATTGTAAGAATGATTTGCATTACTAAGGAATCAGGGTGGTAAGGAGGCATAAAACAGGTGGTCCTAAGTTAGCTAAGGGGCATCAGAAAAGCCTTGCTGAATAAAGTGGTATTTAAACTTTGACTTGAAAGAAGAGTGGGCATTAGGTAAAGGGCTAGCTACAAAGAGTCCAGAATGAATATCCTCCTAGAAATCTACTGTTAGTCGAAGTGCTTTCTGACATCGTATGAGAAACAGTGTCAAAGCCTTGTCCTTTGGAGCATCCATCCGTCTCTGCATCTTGGCTTCAATAAGTTTGTCTAGTGGTTTAGCTAAGTCTGTTGATTCAATATCGCATAGAGAGAACAAAGGGATGCAAATAGCTGGCGCGCTTGGCTCCTTCCCAGTTTTCTGTCTATGAAGAGGGATAAACCCGGGAAAGGCTAGTCAGGGAGAACGTGCTGGCAACAACTCTTGGCAGTCAAGGACTTTTGCAATCATTGGCAACTACGTTAAATAAGAGCATGCATGTAAACCAATTCACAATACCCTAATGACATCCAAATTATCGAACTAACATTTAAAAATTGGTGACACTCTGACCTCAAGAGAGTCGAACATCAAAGAGTGACAGTATTTGTTGGTGACAACACTATGGCCAACTCTTCATCCAGGTACCCTAGCGGCTCTAGATAACTTCTGAAAGGAAGAGAACGTGTCACAGTCAAAGTTTTTGTTTTTAATCTTTTAATTTTGACTTCTAAGGCAGTTTATTGTGTTAATAACAAAATGTTTAAGAACAGTTTTTATCTCTAATTCCTATTCTGACCCGGTTTTCACTGGTTTCCGTTCTCCTCTCCAATTATTCTAGTCCACTGTTTTTTCTTTCACGAGTTCCCTTCTCACTGGCTTTGCTCCATTTCTCTTAGACACGCTTTGTCCTCTCCTCCAGCACGCTGCTCTGTGGTCTGTGTCCATGCAGAAGGCATTGTCTTCCTTTCGTTTGCCACAAATATTCTGCTCTTTCAATGAATTTTCCAACAATACTGATTTTTTTCTTTATTATTTCTTTCCTTATTTTCTGGGCTTTTGGCTCTCCATTTGCATTGCCTTCATACTAACTCATTTGTTGGCTTTTGCTTTTGGGGCATACACAAGTATTTTTCTATTTTTTACCCCAGTCCCATATGCTACTTTATATGTTCAAACAAACTGATAGTTGTACCACAGGAAGAGAAAATACCAACTCTGCCCTCAATTAAGGCTGCTTAGAAATCATTGTGCTTTGGTGACTAGTGATTACTGGTCCATTATCACATTCATCAATTTGTATTTCAATATTATATATACTTACAGGTCTATACATATATATGCATAAGTAATCTTTTTCACACATCCATTATGTACTGGGAAATTTATAGATTTCTTCTTATCCATTACCACTGCTAAAAACAACAGGCTTTGAGGCTTTGAGTCATGCTCCTAACAGGAAACAGAGCCCAGAGGGGTTAAAACGCACTCCCAAGAGCAACAATGTCCTAAGTCCTAAGTCGCAAAGCCAGAATTCATACCATGCTATTCTGCCTTGAAGTCCAAATATCTTTCTCCCTCTGTTACTATTACTTATATCGTCATTGGCATTATGCTCAGTGATCATTCAGGTAACATGTGAGGAAATGCTTTCTGTAAGTGAAAAAATGCTATGTAAATGCTAGCCATAATATCAATACCTCACTGAAGAAAAATTATTTTTGACTTACAATTGATTTCACTAACACAAGCACATGTGTGTGGGTGAGCATCAAAGGAGCGGGAGGCTGAGTCCTCTCCCACGCTGGCCTATATACCCGTGTCTCCACGATGTTCACCAAAGGAAACGAAGAGGAGAGACCCCTGGGACTTGGAGTGTAACTCTTCCTCTTGGTGCTGCGCAACTTTTGGCTCCGCCTTCCTGCCATCTCTGCAGGCGAGGGCTGCAGGCATAATGTGCCAGAAGTTGTGTGTTTGGTGCACATGCACTTTTTCTATCTTTTTGATAATGTTCCCTCTTATTTTGGACTAAATTCTTTCTTAGATCTATTTGTTTGGCCCCCTATACCTTAGAACAGCCATACTATCTTTTCCCATGGAATTTATGAGTTCCTGCTCACCTGCTGCTTAACCGAACTATACTTCTCCCCCTGAAAGATGGCCTGAGGCCACCACGTCTCTGACTCTTAACTCAGTGTGGTTCCACAAACTTGGACATGACAGCAAGCAATGTGGTCGAAAATGAGTATATGTTGAAGGTTTTTAGACTATGTCCTAAATCACACCATCATCATTTGCCATCATTATCGTTATCATCATCTTTGTCTACATCATCATCATCACAATTACAGTTAATTTGGTGGGAGAACCTAAGCTGCGCTGGTCCCTTTTATATACATTATATCTCGTCCTTCCTGGACATGTAAAAATATGGGTATTATTAAACAGTTTATAAATGAGGAAACTAAGTTGAAATGTCATTCCCAAAGTCAACCACCTCAGCCATGGGGGAACCGAGATTCAAGCTCAGGATGCAACCCATGAGCAAGAGTCATTCCCTTGTCTGCATCCAAGTGGCTCAGTCCCCCCCCATTGCACCCCCATCACTCCCTCTCTCCTCTGTCCAATCAAAGGTGCAGACTCAGGTTATATAGTATTATATAGACACCCCATCAGTCTATACACATCTGTAGGTAACATTCACTAATCTGACCCCATCTTCCACCTTCTTCAGGCTCCCAAAGCTTTCCTTTGTCTCCTGGGAAACTCCCCAATATCCCCAAACTCTGCTATGAACTCAGACTCCTCTTCACTTTCTTACACCAACCAAAAGCTTACTGCCCCCGAGACCCCTGCTTCTTCCTCTGGGACCTTCCCAAGAAGAGGCTGTTTTTGCTCCCAGGCTGTTTTGAAATGCAGGTTTTATTATTATTCAAGGATGGTGGGACCAACAGTTCAGGCTACGACTTCCATTGAAAAAGTAGTTTGTTACTCATA
>CM052546.1:78848473-78895134 GCA_028533065.1 Trachops cirrhosus | reverse complement strand
CTGCACACAGGCAAGTTTGAGTATTTACATTAAACTCTGGGGTGGAGGGACTGCCCTGGGTTGTCTGGTACCTGGTCCTGGGGTGATTGGAGCAGGGGGATACGAGCCAGATTTGGGGGGGTGTTCTGGATTTGTTAGTTTGCATATAAAAGGAATACTTTGGGGCAAGTTGTCAAAATATGCCATTTGAAATGTGGTATTTTGAGTGCATACAAAAATACTTTTTTGAGGTAATTTTTATAGAATACAGAATATGTAATTAATTAGCTTCACTCCCAAATTAGAAAAATAAGGCACACATGTGTCTTCTGCTGTGATGGCTAAACTCTAATTTTACAATACAGGGTTGGGCAAAAGGAGGTTTACAGTGGTGAGTATGTGAAACACAGTTCATTCGTGTGTTACTGTTTATTAATTATTGTATTATTTTCCATATGAACAACTTTAAACCTACTTTTGTCCCACCCTGTATATTTCAGTTCCACAATTCTAAATATTCTCACATATTAAAAATAATTAAAATGAACATTCTAGAGGTAAAAAATTTAATCTACCAATTTTATGAAACATGAAACTGTATTTTTAAGAGTTTTGAAAACTTGCTCTTCATTTTGATCTGGTTCTAGGAGAAGCATTTTTTAGTTCTTATTTTTATGCTCAGGATTTTAATGAAGGTAACTTACTTTAATTTAGCAATAGATACCATCAGGTGGATAGAGAGAGAAATTCATATAGAGAAATGAAATAAAAGTGCCCAGCTGGTGTGGCTCAGTTGGTTGGAACTGTTGCATTCAGCAACCGTGAGAACAAATGCCAGAGACTTTTCAGGGTTTCAAAGATGTTGCTTTATTGGCCAAGTTTTACCTTCGCAGGGGCGAGCTCTCAAGGTGTCCAGAGACACAGTACCCACAAGGGCTGCAGACGAGAGTCTCGCTGAGCGCTTACAGCTAAGTCCTTATATATGGGCGGGCAAGCAAGCATTATACAGAAGCAGACGTGGCAGTTAGCTATTCGCTTACAAAGACTGCAGGCGGGAACAGGGTTGGGCATTGGCTCAACAGTGGTAGCTTTACAAACCAAACATGTTAGGTTGCATCTGTTTTACAATCCTTTGTTCTTGCACAAGGCGGGAGGGCAAGATGCTCGTTCAGTAACCTCCTGTACCCTGGGACCTAACCAGCTCCTGTTTTCTCATGGTCTAAGTTTTCCTTGCTCCTTACAGGAACATCATCCCATAAGCCTAATGCTATGGGTTCAATTCCTGGGCAGGGCACATGCCTGGGTTGTGGGTTCCATCCATGGTTGGGCCGCGCAGGAGAGGCATTGATTGATGCTTCTCTCTCACATTGATATTTCTTTCCCTCTCTCTCTCCCTCCCTTTCCATCTCTCAAAAGAAAGAAAAAGAAAGAGAGAGAGGAGAGAAAGGAAGAAAGCAAGAAAGAAAAAAGAAAGAAAGAAACTAGGTAAAGTAAGTGGATTAAAACATTTAAGGTAAAGTATTGGTGGTGGGTATGAGTATGAATTATATAGTGATTTGAATATTTCTATTTTAATCTTTCATAATATCAAAAAGTGAATTCCAATCAAGCTAATTAACAAGATGTACTTGATTATTAGCAGCAGTTTTCGTCATCTTCTGATTATGCCTGGTTCACATGTCATGGAATTAATTGTTTAACCCAATTCATGGATGACTAAACCTTGAGAGAATGTGTTTTCTAGTCAGTAGAAAAAAACTTAATGATATTGACTCTTGGTTCATTTGGTTCTATAGTTCCCTAGATTTTTCAAGAGGAATTATTTGCCCTAGGATTTGTGGGAAAGGAGAAACCATCATTGATTTGGAATTCATTGCATGTTAGATCCTGTGTTAGTGGCTTTGTGTATATTGCCTTGTTATTATACACAGCAATAGAGTTTGGTAAGGGGCTCACTATTTTATAGGTGAGAAATCTGCAACTCAGAAATTTTAAGCAAGTTATCCAAGATCACCAAGTAAGGTAGTGGCTGATTCAGGCTTAAATCCAGGTTTGTTTGACTGAGATCTATAGTCTTGAAAAATACATCTACACCTCAAGATTCTTATTAAATACTTCCTGTCACTTGATACAGAATCTTACAGCTAGTAGATCTTCAGAAATCATCTAGTAACAATCTCTTCAGTTTACAGAAGAGGAATCATGACAATCAGGTTAAGTGATGTATTCAGTCATATTGCTTCTTAGTGGCAGAGTAAGGAAAGATTTAAATGGCCATTCCACTGGGTCATAATGCTATTTGAATACGAAATGCAGAATTCGAGGTGTAAATTAAACCTCTCTTATTGTTTTGTTAAGTGCCACATTGAGTTTAAAATCAGCAAACCGTGTCTGCTATGGGATGACTCAATTTCTTACATCCATTTTAACTACTTGGCTTCCTACCCTGGGGTACATTTAGCCCCGTTTCTGCAAGCCCAGTTATCTCTATCCCGGCCTTGTGACAGGCATTATTCCTCTCAGGGGTGGAGAGAGAACGGCAGAAGAACAAGCAAGCAAATACAGTATGCTTTTTTCCAAGTTATGGCTTTTCTATGTAAACACAGATGAAGTACGCCCTGGCTGGTGTGGCTCGGTGGATTGAGTGCTCCCTGCAGACCTGGGTTTGATTGCCAGTTTGGGCACAGGCCTGGGTTGTGGGCCAGGTCCCTGGTGGGGGCGCGCCAGACAGGCAACCGAACCTTGGTGTTTCCTTCTTTCTCCCTCCCCTTCCCTCTCTAAAAGTAAATAAATAGATAAATAATAAACAGATGAAGTAATGTTATACAAAATAGTGTCAATAATATATTTCAAGTTTCCACGGAAATTATAATTTCCAATGGGCAAATTTAAACAAAGAAGAAATTGACAACATTGCCAGGTGGGAAAATTCAGGGACGCATTTCAAAGCAAACTCATGGTCAGTAGGTTACCAGGACCTCAACTATATGACAGACCAATTCTGGTATGTGTTTGACTACATCGGTCTTGATGGCAAACTCACTAAACTCTAAATCAAAATTCTATAAATATTGATCTCCTGCCAAGAAGACCTCTTAATACATGTGATATGTTGCAGTTTTGAAAAGGACAGGATGAAGGATAAAGGAACTCATAAAGAGAGACATCCAGAAAGAAATGGAACCAGTCAAATGTCTTCTTCCTTGTTTCCAAGTGCCAGAACTCCGCACTGGTGAGCACGATTCTTTACGACAGAGAGTTAGGAAACGGCCCGGCCCACAGATGAGTGACATTTGCTTCAGGATCCCATCGTGTGGTTACTCAACGTGAAGACTGGTGGAACGGGAGAGGAAATCGAGGAGGGTAAAGTGGGCTCCCAGGAGAAGGGAGTCAAGTAATAGTCTTATCACCTAAGAGGAGTGCAGGTGGCAATGCGTATGTAGTTCCACACTGGTTTATGGCCCCATTGCAAAGCTTAATTAATATTATCTATTTATTCCTTCTTCTGGATTCTGCTGTGTTCACAAGTTTACATGCCTATTTCAATGGTGAGAACCTTGTCTGAGTTGAGGGAGTATATTCTACACGTTAATTGATTGGGTTCTAGGGCAAGATGGGCTCAAATGCTCTTGCCATTCACTAAACTGTGTTATTGGCCAATGCACATAACTGTTCTATTCCTGTTCCCTCACCTGCATATACCTAAGGGGTTTTTAACAGGATTAATAAATTAATAGATGTATAACATTTAGAAGGGTGCATGGCACATAGTAATATGTAAGCCCTCAGGAATGGTAAGTTACTATTATTAATTTTAGGTCTTCATAAATGACAATGAATGACACAGTCATAACTATTACTATTTTTAATTTAATTAGATTTAATAAAAGCTACAATTTTTTACCAAATGATTATATCTGTTCGCACATCTCAGAAATGCATGCTTCAAGGATAAACCAAGGAGACCTCCAATAAATATCCCTTTGCAAACACATACCTAGCAACATGAAAAATATGTTGAATTTTCAGAGCAGAAAGAGACTTAACTACTAATTCTAAACAGATAAAGCATCTGTTCACCTTAGATAAGTCTCTTAACCTTTATAGGTCTTTCTTTTCCTCTTTGCAAAATAAAGATATTAGATTACATTATCTTTTCTTACTTAAAGAATCTAGGACTCTAAGAAAAAAGGTACAACTATAATAGTAATTGTTTTCCCGTTCTAATCTTGACACATGCCATTTGCAGGAGGATTTGACACATATTTGCATTCCTCTTTTGCAATTCATGTGCTTGAATTTTCCACCATTTAGTTTGAGATAAGAAACTGGTCATCAATTTAGTCAATGAATTTATTAAACATCTGCTTTGAGCAAGGCAACAGAACCTGGAACTTTATTGCAATTAAAACAATTTCTCTCTTCCATAAAATCAGTCAAATATGTAAGAGACACGTATAAACAAAAGTTCAAGTGTACAGATCCACAATAGAAGTCTACATGGAGTACAGTCGAAGCACAGAAGAATGAAACTGCATTTTGAGATAGCACTGGCAACTTACACAAAGAAAGTAAATGCTGTGCTTATTTTATCATTGTAGTTCCATCAGTGCTGATTGTAGTGTTTAACACCCCCCCAGCTTTATTGAGATCTAATTGACATAAACATTGTGTACATGTAAGGTATACAGATACACTTATATATTGCAAAATGATTATCACCATAGCTAACTAACACCTCCATCATATTACATAATCACTTTTTTGTGGTAAGAACATTAATGGCACTTTGATTATAAGCGAAAAACCCAGTAAGTATTCAACATATGCATTAATGGGTAATTTAGATATGTGGTTCATTGCACATACCCAAGCTTTCTTTTTTGTGTGTATTTTTAAAAATTGAATTTATTAGGGTCACATTGGTTAATAAAAGTATGTAGGTTTCAGGTGTACAATTCTATCATACATCATCTATATATTGTATTGTGTGTTCACCACCTCAAGTCAAGTTTCATTCCATCACCATTTATTCCCTCAGTATGCCCTTCTATCTCTCCCAACGCCCCTCCCCCCAGTAATTTCCAGACTGTTGTCTGTGTCTATGAGTTTTACTTTTCCTTTGCTTAATCTCCTCTTATCTGTAGATAACACATCACAGCAGCCTGCCAATTACAGTAAGGTTTTCTCATTTCCCTGCTATGCCACTGTCTATTCAGTTCACAAAAGGACCAATTGCTCATCAAGTTGCTGGTGTCTTGTCCTCAGTTTGCCTGATATTGACAAGCTACCAAATAAATGATCAGAGGACATATATGTTTTAGCAACATGCAGTTAAAGAAATATTTTATGCCATTCTATGCAAAAGAAGAATGAAAAAATCTTCCCCATTCTCAATAGAACATGTAAAGATGGTATAATTCTTTAAAGAGTGATGATACTTCAGTAAGGTGTATACTGAACACTGGATAATAAAATCATATACATCATTATTTCTCAAAAGCCAAGTGTTCCTGTTACAGAACAGAGCCAAGGGGGATGTATGATATACTATTATTGAAAGGACCCCCCACTAGGTTCACTATGCCTGCCACCAAGGGAAGGATGTCTCTCAATGCAGGAGATTTGTGAAAAAGAAAGGAGATATTTATTTAAAGCTATACAGGCTTAGAGTAGTGACTTAATGTCTTCATTAAGATATTAAAGTCCTTTAGGATACCCACAGATGCACACAGTCCTTCCTTCTCCCTCTGCCCTAATCTGGGGTACCGTATCTCAGGGAAAGAAGTAGAAGTCCATGATTCAGGCTCCCGGCACCATCAGCTGTCACCGCCATGATCTCCAGTTAATCCAAAGCCATGTGGCACCTTCCCATGGCCCACCAGCAAGAGTCCTTTCACCTCTTTTCTTTCAGGCAAAGTCTCTCCTGCTTCCTAAGTCATGTGGCAAAAGGGAGCACTGGGGTCCCCAGTCTGCCAAAGCCACGTGGTTCTCCCCTCACGTGGCTGCCGAGTCTGAATTTAAATCCCCACACCAATCTTCCTCTGTAGCTCCATTTCCGACTCCTCCTACAATCAGTTACACCTGCCAGCATTCCTGTATTCTTCCAGCTTTACTGGGCTGCCATTGTAAGTCTGGGCAGGTGTGGCCCCACGGCATGGAGCCAATCCTCTCCAAGCTCTCACGCAGGTACTATAACCAGGGGGAGCTGCCTCCCAGTTACATCTTGGGTGGAAGTCACTTCCATCCCTCGGGCTCAAAGTACGGTCACAGCTGTTTAACATATCTATGAAACCAGTTAAAGGTTATGCATATGTTAAATGACCATGCCTGAGGTTAGCCGCAAAGCTGTTGCTGTACAAAACAGCTCTCAATGGCCCTGCTCCATGTGTCCCATCCCCCAACTCAGACTTGTTGGGGGGAGAGGGGAGGACATCCTATATATTTTTCTAATATTTCCTGGACACCTTGAATTTTGGACCCCATTCCAAATCCCTACTTGGGGCCCGCCTCTGGGCTGCACCCTGCTACATTACCAGTACCTGCTAACTCTCTTTAATTTATTCTGTAATCTGTATTATAGAATGTGTATGGTTTGTGCTATTAACTTAATGGGACAAGATTATTTTTATCTCAAAGAAACGGTGTTAGAAAGTGAGAAACCCAATGCTGAGGATGGCAATATTGAGATTTTCTATATGTAATTAGCAAAAGCATCATTATTGAAACAATAAATGGACAGAAAAAAATTATTTTTTTCAGAGTTGTAAAACCAACCTATTCAAGTCCAAGCTCAGATACATTCCTATTACCTACAGTTAGAGTAGGCAAAACTGAGTCTCCCCTTTGAATTTACAATATTAATACACAGCTGCGGGGGGGGGAGTGAAAAGACCATCACAGGAAATAGGGAGAGGTCAGAGTTTTCCAGAGACCAGCAGCAGACTGTGTTTAGGAAAGTGAATTTGGAATAAGCCAAGGAGGGCATTTAACGTGTGAAGTACTAAGTAGACCATCAGTGAATTCAGATAAAACGTATCTGTTTCGCTTGGGGGGTGTACTGGGAGATACATTAGAGTGAGCATCTGGAAGTCAATTCACCAACAAGAAATGAATGAAATCATTTAAAGGTGCCAGTTTAGAGAGAAAGTCAAGCAATGGCACTGTTGGGAGGCAGGGGGAACGAAGCGATTCCTTTTCAGGAACAAAAGCGTTGATCATCTTCAGATGCGCACCTTGTAGATTTACTCCTAGTATCTTACTCAGCAGTAATTCTTTACTTCATATTTTAATTCAACGTTTATTGAGAAGTTCAAATGGGAGAACTTTTAATAATGGTCCATTGATTCTATTTTTAAAAATATGAGACACCTTACATTTTATTGAACCAAACCTGTATTTATTGGCACATACCCTTCCTTTCTCTCTCCATCATTATAATACTGAAGAAATAACCACATTTTAGTGTAAATAAAAGTGTATTCTAATGCCTGAAAAATCACTGTGTTTCATGTGTAATGGAAAAGGTGGCTGCTTTTGTGAGGTAAACCCACAACTACAGGATTGTGGGGATTTCCTGGGTGGTGAGGATGCTCCCTATCCCGTGCCTGCGCCCCATCCTTTTTCCCATTCCTCCACCCTTGCCTTGAGCCTGGTGTGGGCTTGCTAGCAACAGTGAGTACAGCAGATGGCAGCAAGTAGCTGCCGCACTCCGCAAACTTTGGTCAGCAGCTCCGTGCTGAGCCTGGTTGAACGGAGGCATTGATTTTTTTTTTTTTTTTTTTAGAGACCTTGCTCACCTCCACCTTTCTGCCCTTCTCAGTGATAAAGAAGCACTTCATTTTGCAGAAGCACAGTCGACTGGAGACAAGAAGCGAACTGTAGGCGCGCCTGAGTTGACCCAGCAAGGCGCGGCAGAGATGTTGTGGCAGATCTTCCTTGGCGCCCGTGAGCTGTTGAGCAATTCCTTGGACCCACATCTATAAAGGCTAATCCCAAGCCGAACAATGCTTGGAAACGTACTTCATCAACTGTGCAACTACCAGCTTTGCAAAGAGTTCAGTGGAGCTGCAGGTAGTCGAAAAGGCCTGGGACTCCCCCAGCACTCGGCCCAGAAGCCAAGAGAGAAACCTGATTTTACTACTTCGGCCTTGGCAGACCACAGGAGCGCTGTCTCAAGGCTAAGAACTGCTCTGAGCTCCTGCCTTTAAACTTGCCCTGTTTGGTTCAGTTCAGAAGCCTGGAATTTGTGAAGGTAAACAACTCTTATCCCGTGGATAAACTGGATGATGCAATTTAAAATACAGATGTATATTCTGTAGAAAGACAAACAGAACTGCCTGGACATTAATGGGCCCATTTATCTGTGTTGAAGCCAGTGAGTCATGAGCCTTGTCACTGATGTCGGCATCTGGGGACCTGTTTACGTTGGGATCTCAAGTGAACAACAGGAGCGCGGTGTGTGAGATGGGATAGTTGCTCTTACCTTTTGTGATTTATTAGAGGACTTGTATCCTTTCTTCTGTGTGCTAAACTCTAGAAGGTAAATCTGTTTTTTCATGCTACTCGGAATTTAACTGAACATTAGCCTGGCTTATTTTTTTTTTAATCACCAGTATGTACTTACCCTGATCATTCAGTTTTGTGATCAGATATTTCAAACTGGGATTATTTTAGGTTAAATGTTTTTCATGCAATCAGGCCTGTAAGAAATTAGGATTATGGATCCAACTTCTTGAGTTCAAGATTATTGAAGAAACTACATTACTGAGCAGAATCGCTTCTAGCTGGGTCCCTGACTTTAAGTTCAGACTTTTGTATGCAGTTAGCCTTAACCAACCTTGGTTTTCCATTTGCAGAAAAAGGGCAACCATTTTATCAAAAACTGAGCCTATGCATTTCCAAATATTGGGTTCAGAGAATGAACCCTGAATAGAGAAAAACTGGTTTTGAGAAAAGCACTCTCAAAGATATTTTCAAAAAAGCAAAGTTAAGTTGTTCGTAGTCACTTGAAGTCCTAGCAAAAGCTGGGAGAGAGAAAGAACGTTCCTTGGAGCCGCTTTTCTGCCCTGCCTCGTTAGCAGGATGAGCCATCTGGCGAAGTCTCTGGGTTCCCTCCAAGTATAACTGGTTAGGAAGGTGGGTAGTATTAGCTAAATAATCAACTTTCATCCACCCTCATAGACTAATTATGAAATGATATTCATATCAATTTTGCCACTTCACAATGTGAACCTAGTAACCAAAAAGAAAAAAAAAATCCGAGTCAACAAAAGATATTCCCTAACAGTCTTTGAAAATGTTTTAAAAGCACTCTGAAGACTTCAATTTTCAAACTTTGAATTTTATCCCAGTCCATTGTCTTCTGGCCCAACTATTAACAAATCATTTGCCCCAGGGGACCTGGTGGAAACTATGGGTGGCCCCAAGCTGGTATCTTTGCCTAAATCAAGCACGAACTTGGAAAATATTGCCAGGCCGTGGGCGTTGTGGTCAGTGATCTGAGCAAAGTCAGGAGAGATGAAGGGGCCTACATCTTTCTTTACTAAATGGAAGACAGCAGTTTTTCTTTCTGACCTCCCAGAGCTGGACGTCAAATCCTCTATAGATTTGGAAGTTTCACTGAAGTGAGTTATGAAAGCAGAAAACCCCTTAAGATAAGCCTGAAACAATCATTGTATCTGAGAATGGAGAGACGAAGACAGATAAGAACTTTCTAGAATCTATCAGCATAAAATCCCCAGAGAACATACAACTTATATGAATTCCCATGAGCCAGGGAAGCTGATAGTATTTGAGAGAAAAGGAGAACATATGACGAGTTTAAAAGCTTCCCAGAAACAGATAAGAATTAATAACAACAACAAAAAAAATCCTGTGACAACCGGGGCGGGCGGTCACCCTTCTGCTGGCCCTAAAATAGCAAGATGTGAGGCCAGCATGGATTTCTGCTTTTGTGAAAGTCACCCAGACATAGACAGGAATAAAATAGAAAGCACAAAATGTGAAACCATATGATCCCTTTACTCTGAATAGTTTAGAAAATAAAAAGAAATGCTGGTAGCTTCGACAAGAAGCAGAGGACTACAACTTCAATACTTTATATAAAACCCAGAGACTGGCTATGCTTGAAGACAGAAGTGATTCCAGCTACAGAGGTTCTTAACTATGTGGGAGAATCTGAAGAAAGCTAAGCATCCTCTTCACAGGAATATAAACTTGTGCATCTATGCCTGACTTGAACGCATAGATGCCTTCAGTCCATGAAGCTTCCCTGATGATATAATTCTCTTGCATATACAGGTTAATAACTCCTGCACACACCAGAGTCCTTCTTTTTTCAAAATGAGTTTTGCAAATCCTTGAGAAGATAGGGCGAGGCAGGGTTATTGGTGAGAGACAGTGATCAGCTGTGTCCTACAGAAACAGTAATGATGGACCATTTATTTCTATCTTGCCTTAAAGGAAAACAGGGTAAATAAAATAAGAGAAGACATGCATACCAAGAAGTGGGGAATTTCCAATGCTCGTCAATGCAAACTAGCACTTAAGCATTTGGACACTTTTCTTCTATCTCTACTTATTGGTAGCTTTGGTTTGAGTCATTAGGATCTCTAAGAGGCATTGCATGGTGGTGTCACTCTTCTTGTCTCTTCCCTAAGACAGTCACCTGTCATGTCACAAAACAGCATTTCCCAGGCATTAAGACATTATTTTCTCAATCGTTGTTTCCAGTGGGAGTGGTCTAGGTGTCTGGTCACATTCCAGAGGCAGGAGGGGGGAAAAAGCCCTTTTGAAGCCAAGTTCCAGTCACTTTAAGATTCTAATCTCAGGGGAAAGAGCACGAGGATTTACCACCGTGGTTCAGAGAAGAAGGAAGAGATGAGCATCACAGGCAGGAAGTCAGTGAACAAGAGGCAAAGGTATCGCAAGTTTATTCAGCAAATAGGAAACACGTGTGGTGCCTGGGGCGCTGATCCAGGGTTTCCTAGTTGCAAATTTCACGCAAAGCAGCAACAGCCTCAAGAACCTCCTAGTTTGTAACTGCCTTACTACTCAGCAGCACTCTTCTGCTTTTCTGCTATGACATGCCCCCTATTTAAAGCCAGAACATAGAGCTCTGGATGGTGTAGCTCAGTGGGTTGGAGCATAGTCCTATAAACTGAAAGGTTGCAGGTTTGATTCCTGGTCAGGGCACATACCTGGGTTGCAGGTTCGATCCCTGGTTGGGGCCTGTGTGACAGGCAACGGATCAAGGTTTCTCCCATCAAAGTTTCTCTCCCTCCCTTATCCCTCTCTAAAATCAATAATCAATAAGTGTGTCCTCAGGTGAGGATTAAAAAACAGGTGAGGATAAAAAATACAGATGAGTCAAAACCTCAGATGAGTCAAACCTCAGAACCAAATGGGGGTTGACTTTGCAGCCTGTGCATTCAATAGCAACCTCCAAAGCCTTGAAAATATAAAATAGTTGAAGCCTCATCTGTTATTAATAGAGTTCTTCTTTACATATTGGGCTCCTCAGAAGCAGAGGGAAATCTGCTAAAATGATCTGCTTAACCTGTTTAACACCAGGGTGTCGATGCCCCAAGCTTTTGACCCCAAATAGCTAAATACCAGTTGAATAGAAACACCACCATCTTTTTCTCACCCTGGCCCAAGTGGGGCTGTTTGACACAAGAATGGCCACTAGGCCTGAGCGCTTACCGTTTGCACACTGACAAATAGATTCAGCACAGCTCACGTAACAGCGATTTACGTGAGAATTGTGGGCACAGATTTCATGTGAAAACTACAGCCAGACAAGTTGTGTCTGTTTCCTCAGTACTTAGGTTAAAACCAAGGACAAAGGCTAGTTACATGGGAACATCATAGGTCTGGAGAGCTGTCACCTGAAATGACTTGCAAAATTAAAAAACCAAAAACCTCTTTTATTTGGCTGGAAATTGGAGAAAGCGTGGCCTACAGACCAATTCCAATACCTGTTCTGACAGCCAGCTGAGGCATTTCTCAGTCTTTTCTCCTGGTGCCAGCTAGAAATTGTAACAGACTTGAGGTTGTCAAAATTCCATCTATCGTGAGAGGTATAAAGGGCCCAAGTGCAAGGCGCTCGGTCTGAAGTCCAAGGGCCTGTACCGTGACACTGGAGGCTTTTCCATTTGTCTCATTGCAAAGTCAAACAGGGACGTCATTTTAGCCCTGGATGTCCCTTGTGTGAGAGAGGCTTCTTTGTCCCTGCCTTATTTCAAACGTGCGAAAGTGGTCAGCACTTACAAAACTTAGTGTCCTTTGGTGACCTGTCAAAACGACAATAAACTGTGACTGCTTTTTTAAAAAGGTGAATGAATGCTGCAGGTATCAACCAATGATGCCTTTGATTGCAAAGAGGAGTGATGTTTTCGATAAAAAAAATTATTCCTGTCATTCTTTCGTCTTCCAGTGAAGCTGTAAGCGTGAACGGCTTGTTTTCCTGGTCTGTCCCATGCTTGATTGTTACCAATGCTGTCCCAAAGCTCATTTCCACACAACAGGCTGTCCCAGCACATGGTTGATCTGTATACGGGACCATTTACATGGACGAGCAAATTGCATCCACAGTCATCACTGATTTCAGTTATCTCTAGGAGTGTAGGATCAAATTTTTACGTTCAGACTATAATTAAGAAATATTTCTAGAGTATATTTGTTACTTACTATAAAGGCATGTTATTAATCATATTATACAACGATTGAAGGAAGAATTGTGTTTTTAATTAAGGCAGTGGCTCTTAATTAAAAATGCCATCATATAGGCAATAAAAATCACACTGGTAGCATAAGAGAGAAAATGTCATTGGCTACTCCTTATAAGAATAGTTTTTCTGCCCTGGCTGGCGTAGCTCAGTGGATTGAGCGCGGGCTGCAAACAAAAGCATCGCAGGTTCGATTCCCAGTCAGGGCACATGCCTGGGTTGCAGGCCAGGTCCCCAGTGGGGACCACATGAGAGGCAACCACACATTGATGTTTCTCCCTCTCTCCTTCTCCCCCTCTTCCCCTCTCTAAAAGTAAATAAATAAAATCTTAAAAAATTAAAAAAAAGAATAGTTTTTCCTATATATAAAATTATATCACACTCATATTTTGATGAAAGTTTTTATAGAAATATAACACAGACAAAGCGCACAAATATTAATTCACGCGTGCATCTCAATGAACTTTAAAAAGTGAATGCACTTGTGAAATGAGGGCCCAGATCAAGACAGAATATTGACAACAACCCTGGTGCCTCCTCCATGTCATTTCACCTTATTATCTTACTGGGAAAGAGGAAACATTTCCTTTCTACCTTCATAGACCAATTTTGTCTCTTTTAAAACTTTGTGTAAATGAATTCTTCTTTCACTTAATACTTGTCTGTAAATTTGGCGATCTTGTTTGTGAATGACACACACACACACATATATTTTCATTGCTGTATAGTATTCCATTGCACACAATTTATGGGTTCTTGTTTTTGTTCTAGTTCTGAACAATTCAAAGTAAGGACACAATGAACATTTTTGTACCTAGGTGGGGAATTATTGGGTCATAGCATATACACAGATCCAGCCCTAGGAGATAAAAGTGATCACACCAATTTATAACCTTTCTATTCTCTTCAGCAGGTGTGATATTTTCCATATCCTTGCTCCATATCCTTGCCGATGCTCGACGTCAGTAGTTTCATTTTAGCATTCTTATAGGCGTGTAGTGGAATTGCCTCGAGGTTGCATTTACTTCTTGGTTCCATTTGCTTCCCCCTCATCTATAATAATGTAGAGAATATTTTCAAAATTGTCCATCTGGGTATCTTCTTTCATGAAGTGGCTGTTTAAATCTTTTCTCCATTCATCCATTGGATTGTCTGTTTTTTTCTTATTTTTTTGTAGAAGTTTATTATAGAAGCTGAGTATGAGCCCTTTAGAGGTATTACCCGTATCTTCCCCCACACGGTGGCTTGCCTTAACATTTTCTTAATGGTGTCTGTTGATGAACAGAAGTTTTTAATTTTAATAAACTCTAGTTATCGATCTCTTATAGGTCTTGGTATCAAGAAACATTTGGCTTTTACAAAAGTTTATATCCTTGATCGATCCACCTGGATTTGGCGTTTATATTATGTGAGATAGGAATAAAGTATACACCTGATTTGTTCAGCAGCACCTATTGGGAAGGCTAGTTTTCCTCTACGGCGTTGCGATGGCACTTTTTGCAAATCAGCTAATTGTGTATGAGCAGATCTGTTTCTGGACTCCCTGTACTATTACACTGGTCTCTGTATGTTTCTACCAATACCACACTGTTTTAATTACTATAGCTTTAAAATAATTCTCGATATCTGTTGGCATGTGTCCCGTCCTTCAGTTATGGTTTTTTCCTTTAAAACTGACTTAACTATCCTTGCCCTTTTCATTTGGGAATGAACTTTAAAGTCAGTTTGTCACTTTCCATATATGCCCCCCCCCCCGCAAAAAAAAAGTACAGGGATCTTGCAGAGATTATATTCAGTCTATAAACAAATCTGGGATCAATTTATGGTTTTCCGACAAGGATTGATTCATGTCTCCATGTACTTTGGCCTTTTAGACTTTCTGTCAGTTACATGTAGAAGACTCATTTATATTCAATTGTATTCCTAATTGCTAAGAACTGTTAAATTTACCAAGTGTTTTATTGAATCTTTGAGATGACTTTTCCCTTTTATTCTATTCATGAGGTAAATTACACTATTTTCTGAATATTTAACAACCTTTTAGTCCCGAATCAAGTGAACTCGGTCATGGTCTGTTATCCAGTCGATATGTTACTGGAATCAACTCACTACTTCGGTGACAATATTTTCTGTCTGTACATGGGAGAGACTGGCTTTCACTTTCCTTTCTTGTTTCTTGTCTTGATAAGTAAGGTTAGAGTGGTCTCTGAAAATGAGTTTGGAAGTGTGCCCACATTTCCTATGCTCTGGAGGATATTATTTCTTCCTTAAATATTAGCAGAATTTACCATGAGGACATCTCGGCCTAGATTTGGTTTTGTGGTTTATGTTTGTGTTTTCATGTGTATATACATAGAAAGGTTCATAATTATGGATTCAATTTTTATTAGGTAATACACAATTTAGAATTTGTTTTTTTCTGCTTTGGTTTTAGTAAATTGTTCTTTTTGTTTGAGGGATTTTGTCCATTTAACCACAACTCTCCAAATTTTGTCATAAGTTGCTCATTATATATCTTTTTATTATCCTCCTTAATATCTGTAGGAGGTTATGCTGGTATTTCGTGGGGGTATTTGATGGTACCAATCTTTCTAGTAGTTTATTTATCTTACTGGGTTGTTCAAAGAACCAACTTTTGGCTTTATTGATTTTCTCTAAATTATGTTTGCTATTTCACTGCTATTTTCCATTAGTGTTATTATTTAATTATTCTTTCTTTGGATTTGATTTGCTATCCTTGTCCTTGTGTATTTGATGAATTAATGACTAACTCCTTTTTAACATTTTTTCTGTTTTATCATAAGCATTTATATTTTCCTCTAGACCCTGCTTAACAACATCTCACAGGTTATATATTATTTTTCATTACCATTCATTTCAAATATTTTCTTACTCATTGATCTTCTAATTCCCAGCATGGGTCATTTAGAATGTATTGCCTAATTTCCAAATATTTATGGATTTTCTAGGGTTTTTTTTGTTTTGTTTTGTTTTTACCAGAGGACTCAATACTTGAAGTATTTACTGAAGCTCCTTCTCCCTGCCACACCCTAAACTCCCATTCCTTACTTCTGTCTTCCAACACTGCCAAGGTCTTTGCTTAGCTCCTGAACATCCCAGGGTTCCATTCCACATCTATGCACATGTTAAGCATCGACAAAAAAGTCAAGGAAAAAATTCATACAGAATTTGAAGTTCAAGTGTCTGAAATTCCATTTCCCTCCCTCTGAGATGTGATTCCATAAGAACCGGAGGCCTTGGAAGCAGTGCTCTCGGATCTCTGTCCGCCCTGCCCAGGCTCCGCTGCCCGGCAAGCCCACGCCCCGCTCTCCATTGGGCTGCCCGTGCGCATGTGCTCCCAGGAGAGAAGGCGAAGGTAAGCGTGATGCTCCGCTCAGTGTGCTTCTCCTGTCTCTGGGGCTTAGGCCTCTCGAGTCCTGGCTGCCTTAGTTGCTTACAGATATTTTCAAACAGCCGTTTTTATATTTTATCTAGTTTTACAGTAACTCCCAGTGAGACGCTTAGTCTCGTAGAAGCTACTATGCTGTGGCCAGAAACAAGTTTCTTTCTACCAAAGTGCGAACAATTTTAATATTGTTCAAAACATTCTACTTCCCCTGCTATCCGCTTTGGGAAGAATATGCTTCCCTTCCTCAGGCTGGCCTTAGGTTTGGCCTCATGATTCTCTCTGGCTATTGGGCTATTGGCAGGCATGATGCAAGCAGAGGTTTGAGATGTATTGCTTGATGCAGCAAACCCTCTTGCTCCTCCGCTGTGCAGTCAGAAGAACTTGCCTCGCTGGCCCACTGAGCTCGCACGGGCCTGCAGCTAATAGGAGAGCTGCCCCGCTGTGCCCCAGACCCAGCGGGCATTAGGCTCCGTGAAATAAATCAGTCAGAGAAAGACAAACACCGTATGATCTCACTCATATGTAGAATCTAAAGAACAAAATAAACAAAATACATAGACACAGAGGACAGACTGACAGTTGACAGAGGGGAGGGGCTTTCAGGGGCTGGTGACAAAGGTGAAGGGATGAAGCAGCTACAGAATGGGTACAGATGGGTAGCTACAGAATGGTCACAGAGATGGAGACCACAGCAGGGGAATGTGGCCAATAACGTCGTGATGACTCTGCATGGGGCCAGGTGGGTGCCTGAGGCATCAGGGGGACCACTCCATAAAGTATGTGAGTTTCTAACCACTTTGCTGTACATCTGAAACTGATATAGAATAATATTGAAAGTAAACTGCAACTGAAAAATAAGAAAGAAAGAGAAAGAGAGAGTGGAAGAAAGAAAGATTCCCAGCTACAGACTCAAGAAGCAGCTCAGTCACAAACAGCGGAGCCCTAGCCAACCAGCACCCTTGAAAATAAATCATTATGGTGGTTAAGATATTGATAATGTATGTAGCATTACTGACTCTAATTTAAGTAGTTTATAATTCCCTTAACCTACAGCAGAATCAGCTTCCTGTGAGCGTGCTATCACATTTGAAAGTGGGACAGTGGGACCATGGTAGTTTGATAACTCCCTACTCCATTTAACAATCCCCCTGCTGTCTCCCTCTCTATATATATACTGAAAAGCATTATCTATTTTTTTGCAAGTAGAATTTGAAGATACAAGCACACAGACTTTTTTAAAAAATTGAGATATGATTGACATATGACAGTGTGTAAGTTTACGGTGTAGAGCGTGTTGGCTTGGTGCACGCATATATTGCGATGCGACTACTATAGCAGCATCGGCTAACACCATTTCCATGTCACGTCTTTATCTGTTTTGTGTGTGTTGAGAGCAACGAAGGTCTAGTCTCTTAGCGACTGTGAAGTTTGGAATACAGCATGTGGACTATAAGCACTATGCTGTGCATTAGATCTCTAGACCTTATCTGCTAGTTCTAAGTGTGTACCCTTAAACCACATCTCCCCAGGTCTCCCCCACCCCTGCCCCTGGTAACCGTCATTCTAATCTCTGGTTTGCAAGTTTACAGTTGCTTTTACATTCCACATATATATAAGCTAACACAGATTTGTTCTCAGTTTTTAATCAGTTTTTTTTCTCAATAATAGGAAAGAGATTCAATGTATAAGGGCTTTTTGTTTTAGTTCTAAACAACCATTGGAAAATAAATGAGTTGGACAAATCAGCAGGACAGAGTTCAGTGTTACTGACTTTTAAATCTGATCAGAAGAGTTATTGTTCTAAACTGGTATGAAAACTGGTATTTCACATGCACAGAGATTAGTTACGTTAACATAAGCCCACGGGTCTGGAGAAATGCAAACCAAAATTTTGGATATATTCTCATGGCTTATATTGCATCTGAGAATTCCCTGACTTATCCGGAAATATTCAATTGTTTCTAATAAGTACAAATACTGAACTGCCTACACGCCAATGAAACCCAGTACACCATTAGCTTGGATCTGTTTATGTCGGGAAAGAAAAAGTCACATTATCACTACGAGGTTCTTTGGATAGGAAAGACTGAACGGTACCACAAGCATCACAACCATCTCCATTCGAAGTCTAAGTGTGCTGATCACGAACCCCCGAGGGAGGTTATTACTGACGATAGACTCAATGTTCCTCCATGGCATCTGACGCTTTCGCCAAAGCACAGGATCTGAAACACGAAACAGCGTGCCACAGGAATCCTGCAACAATGGACTTCATGAAAAAAAGATTCAAACAGTGAAACACAGGCCCACATAGTATTGTGTGAAGCAACTAAACACATTTAATAAACTGTCGATTTGTTTGAAAAATATTTGTTACAAATAATGAGTAGTGCTTTGAAAGTGAATTTCTAACCATTTATTACTAGGGATTCGGAAGAAGTGAGCACCGATGCATTCACTCGGGGGTCCGAACTCACTGCAGCCGAGGGCTAATGTCAAGCACAGAGTGGTCTTCTTGCCCTCTCTTTAGACCGGAGAGTGGAAACAGAGTTGGAGAGCCCCCCTTTTTTTTAATACTTTAGTCAACTCTTAATATTCCTCATTGCCAATGTTCTTAAAAACCTATTCTGGTTTATTTTGGGAGGGATGTAAATATAATACATGTTTATTGTACAGAAACATATATGAAACTATAATAAAACTAAAAATAATCAGCAATTTTACCATGTAATATCTGGGTATATATTTGAGTATGTAGGTGTGTATGTAATTTTAAAAAGAAATAGAGTTTATAGTGTATATATAGGTTTGTGCCCTGATTTTTACACTTAAAATCATATCATATCATGAAAACATTTAACATTTAACAAAATGTAATTTAACATTTTCTGGGGTTTTTAATGCTTTTTTGCTGTTTAATTTATATGTGTGTGTGTGTTTTTGTAACAAAGACCATTTATTTTTGTGGGGTTCTTTGTCTTGTCCACAGATTCTGTTCATAATAATCCTGAAGGCACCAAGGGTAGATTATTTTTTAAATGATTATTTCAACAAGGCATTTTCTTCCAGAAATACTTTTAATTTTGATTTGTAACTACATATGTAATAGTTATTTGGACTTAAATCATTTTTAATACATATTTCAAAATCTTTTAAGCCCTGATATTTCTATGTTTTAACTTCTTCACTGTTTTCAAGTATTTTTCAAGCATACCTTTACTATATTTGAAAATGTATTTCTGGTTCCCTCTCATATAAAAGTCAATTTGACTTGTAATGAAATTCTAAATCACAGCATTTTTTAATCCAACATTTATAAGTCTCTCCACTGCATAGAAAAGTTTGAGGTTAGTCTGATATATGTATGGACTTTCAAAGTAAACATTTGTTCTCTCTATTTGAATACTTTTAAGTACTTTTCTTTAACATTATCATTTTCAAACAGTTTGCCTCATTTTGTCTAGTGTGTTTCTCCTACCATTTATTTATTTTTGCTTAGAAATGTTGTCGGCCTTTCAGTCTACACACATGCACAGATTTTAATCGGGTCAGATGTTTTCCTTAAATACATTTTTGGGTGTTGCTTACAATTTTGGGAGTGTTTTCCTCAGGGATACACAAAATCTCAGATTATCTCTCTCTTCTCTGCCTCACACTATCTTCATTCTCATTATTTTCACATATTTTGTTTTCCTCTGCCTTCTGGAGAGGGAAAAGTTTGTTCTCCACGTCATTTTTCTCTGGCGTCTCATTTCAATTTTTCTCTGCCCAATGTGAATTATAAGTCAGAATGGGATGTGGAGTCTCTTGCCTCCTTCCTTTCTCCTCACCTAGACTACTTTTTAATCCTGCCCAGCACCTTTAATTTCAAATCCCTCTGACCTTATGGCTTTTGACTTCTGTTATATAAAGCTCTGTCTTCTAACCTCTTGCCAAACTATTCAGCGGTTTGCCAAAAACGTTTCCTGTATCTGGGTTAAATCATATTCAGCCGTTTGCTCTTTTATTGGCATTCTTCGAGAGGCTGAGAGTTCTGTTCCCCTGCCCTGCAGTATTTTATCACGTTCACCCTTCTTCCTTCATCCCAGGATGACAGCGAATCTCACCACTGCTCACTCAACAGCTGGCCTGGATTACTCTTGACTCGTTCCACTCGTGTCGACTCGGGTTGAATCCACTCTTTCCAGTTGTTGAGCAAAAGCAGGCTGATGTGCAAAGCCCCTCAACCAATTGCAAGAGTCTGGAAGGCTTTCCTCCATCTAGTCGCACTCAGCTGGCGTGAAGCTGGGTTTTCTCTCTCACTTGGGAGTCAACTCAGCTCTTTATGAAGTATACTCAGTTCTCAGCAAGTACACCTGTCGGTCTGCCTTTTCCTCTGTCTGTGTAGTGTGCTCTGCTGTGAGCACTTCCCCTCTAGGGCAACAACGCACCACTGCCTCCCCCCTCTTCCTCCTCCTGCTTCTTCCATTCTGGAGTCAGCCTCTGACTGGGTGCAGGAAAAGAACGGAGAGGAAAGGCACCGGGAGTACAAACCTGCCTTCAAGAGCAAAATACAAGCAAGTTGTCTTGTTTTTACAGAAAAAGTAGGGGCAAAACAGTTGGGGTAAGATGAATTGTTTCCCCACCTAATTTTGGGCAAGCAGTCTTGCTCTGTGTGGTGAAATAACACTGGCACCTGCATATTTTTAATGAGGCATTTTTTAAATTGATTGAATTCAGTAGATTTTTCACGCAGCAGAAATTTCATGCAGATTTATGTCTTTTCCACAGGCTGGTTTTCTTCTTTTCTTTGGTATCTTGGTGAGAGGTTCATTAGGAGAGGCTGGATTAGCAGCTGCTAACCGGATGCCCTTTTAACTTCGGGCCTCTCTTCGCGTCTTTAAGTGTGAATGTCTTTCCCAGAGCTTCCCTGACATGGCCCTGGCTCAGCTCTGAGGCATGCATCTCGGAGCGGTATAGCACTGGAGATGATACGACCAGTATCATTGTAAGAGATTCAGGCCAGCCTCCCACTCAAAACAAGTGTCCTCACACTCTGGCCCTTGAATATCAGATAACACAGACCACCATAATGCACAGTTCCTCTCCTGTCCGTTCCTGAATGTGGATCAACAGTGTTTGCTGTTGAGATCTCTTAGATATGTATTAGGGAAACTCTAGAATCTTTATTATGTGTTACCCATTGTATAAAGCATCCCACCATGTCGAACAATACCTATGTACTTGAACGAGGTGAAATTGATAGGAAATAGTTGTATTATTTATGACTTTGTTCATAGGGAGAGAAAACAATTTTTTTTGCTGAGTGTGTCCATTTGATCTTATTAGTAATCATAACTATCATTTAATGAATAAACATCACAATATTCCAAATAGCATTTAGTATCTAAATGGATTCAAATATAGTACTGTAATTTGGCCATCGTCATTCTGATAAACATTTGTTAATGAATAAATAAATGTAGAATTAAGGTTTTAGGAGTCCATGAATTTCATAAAATGGGGTGCAAATTTCTATGTGTATGTGAGTTTTTCTATCCAGAAGGTCCAGACTTTTCAGCAGATTCTCAAAGAGATTCATGAACACAAGTAAGTTAAAAACCATTTCTAGGGGCTTTAAAAAAAGATTTTATTTATTTATTTTTAAGAGAGGAAGAGGGGGAGAAAGAGAGAGAGAGAAACATCATTGTGTGGTTGTCTCTGGAGCACCCCCTACTGGGGACCTGTCCCACATCCTAGGCATGTACCCTGACTGGGAATCGAGCCATTGGCCCTCTGGCTGGTGCTCAATTCACTGAGCCATACCAGTCAGGCCCATTTTTAGGGGCTTTTAAAAAAATATTTTGATAGCAAGCTTTTTTAAAAATTTTGAAATGATGAATGTAATGCCAATAAAACAATAATTAAACTGTTATCAGGAAGTCCAGGAGGCTCATCTTACAAAATCATACCATACTATCACTAACCGGAGTTAATAACTTCCCGGCACATCAGCAGCCTTATCTGTAGAATGAGGAGTTTGGAATAGATGGATGAATTCTAAGATTTCTCCCAGCTATGAAATTTTAGGACAGTCATGAAGATTCATATACAAACTCTTTTTAAATAAATAAACAAATCACATGGTTAGAAAGTCCTTGCAACAAAAATGATTTTATTAACATAATCAATTAAATATTTAAATAGGAAATTAGGCTCTGTAAGTTCTTAGAATCTAATAAAATCAGTTGTTTCTCAATTTCAAGACTCTTAGTTAGAAAATCACTAACTGAAAAGTTAGACATTTGATTTCAGATGAAGTTACTTGATAAGTTTATATAGTCTACTGTTTAAATACTTTTCTGTTGTAATACTTTGTGATGTTCAGAAAGCTCAATGAGCAAAAGCAAACATCACTGTCGCCTATTGAGATGGAATAAGCAAACTAAGGATTAAAAAACTTGGATAAACACAATGGCTCAGATAATCTAAATATGTGGTCAAAAAATAAGAAAAACAACTCTATCTCCTCTCAAATACTTGTCATAATGCAGCAGCAGGACAATTAAAATGCGGTTGGAGATGAGTGGTATATAATTACTGTGAAGAGGAATGAGAGAAGCTGGCTGAGAAGCTGGACAAGCTTAAATACCACAGGAGATCTTGTTTATTTGCTCTGAGAAGCCGTCCAGGCCCTCTGTTAGCCAGGGCCCTAAAATAAGCCCATAAATATTTACTATCTTCTGGGCTCAACCACGGGACAAGTGACTGAAAATTACTCACTTCATTTGACTGGAGCTGGGACCACACAGCTGACATTTTCAGGCCATTCTGAATAATCAATCACATCATGAAGACATATTTTTAAAAATCAAGTGGATTTTTCAGTTTGCAGATCAAACCATTATTCCAGGGGCAATTGCTGGGCTCAGAATGGACGTCACCTGATGTGATGACAGAGGTGTTGATAACTCTTAGATATAGACATAGATATAGATTAGATATAGATATAGATATAGACATAGATATAGATACAGATATAAATAAAAATAGAGATATAGATACAGATATAGACATAGATACAGATACAGATGTTGATATAGATACAGCACAGACTTAGATATAGATACAGATATAGATGTAGATACAGATAAAGATACAGATATAGATACAGATATATACAGATATAGACATAGATTAGATATAATAATAGTTATAGATACAGATGCAGACATAGATATAGATACAGATTCAGATATAGATACAGACACAGATATAGATATAGACACAGATATAGATACAGATACAGACATACATATAGATATAGATACAGATACAGATACAGATATAGATACAGATATAGATATAGATACAGATTCAGATATAGATACAGACACAGATATAGATATAGATATAGATAGATTTCTCTAATGAATTGCCAGGAAATGAAGTAATTATGCTAAAGAGTGTTGCCAGAGACAAAGTTTGAGAAAAAAAGCCCAAAACAGATAGTATATCTTTAGACAAAAATATCGACATACATAAAATGGAGGTTTGTCTTGAGCCTCATAAATTGGTTAGTGTTTGATTATTAAGAAATAATTCATTTTCCCATTTATTATTAGGAAAATGATACTTAATAAATGCCTAGTGTGTGCTAGGCAATATGGAAGATGCCCTTTTGTATGCAAGCCTAAGACAGAGAAGCAAAGAATACTGGTTGAAAAGAGACAAATTATTTTAGGGGGTCATACTTGTTTACTGTAAAGTCACAGTTTATAAATTTTTAAAATGTACTTATTTTGGAGAAATTGGGAAGGGAGGGAGAAAGAGAGAGAGAAACATTGATGTGCAAGAGATACATTAGTTGGCTGCCTCTCACACCAGGGACCAGGCCCACAACTTAGGCGTGTGCCCTGACTGGGAATCAAACCAGCAGCCTTTCTGTTCTCAGGCTAGCACTCAATCTGCTAAGCCACACCAGCCAGGGCTAAAGCCACAATTTAAAATTACTTCAGATATGTACAAGCCAAAACTCTTCCCACTACATCATTTTACCAAATATTATCCAACATTCTATCCATTGATTCCACATGTTCACCCAAGAAAAAAAGATACCAAGAAGGGTTGCTGGTGGTTAACTGGGCTCAGATTTAAAAACAGAGCCTAGCGGACGTTTCTAAAGGCCTCTGATGCCCCACACTTTAGGGAAAAGCCTTCACTGAACCTGCTACCTATACTGCGTTCCTGCTGCCTGAGCCAAACCTTATAAAGGAGAATTGTACTTCATCCAATAAGACTGAGACTTTCCCAGCCCCAATCAGAGCTGTGCAGCTATATCACCATTGGAATCTTCACTGACCAATCAGAGCAGCTCCAGTCCAACCAATCAGGACAGTGCATTTTGGACCAATCAAACTGTGAGGATTCAGAGTCCTCATTTGGCTCAGGGAGCACACTTTCCCTTTTCACTGAGGACTGATGACTGCATTTCCCCAGCTGGAGCTGAAACACTGAAGATGTCTTGAGGGACCAGAGTGGACCTGGTGGAAGCAGAGTATGTGGAGCAGATCAAAGCTGGGAGATGGGAGTGCACCGAACCAGAGTAGAGCAGAGCTGTCTAGCTGGATACAGGTCTCACCTGAGGGCCACCTCCCCCAACAGCCACATCACAGCCATGATGTTTTATTGTTCAACTATAACACCATTGAGCTGTTCCACAGCCCTGCTGCATCTGAATTGAGCTGTTTGCATTGAATAAAGTGTCCTTCTTCATCACACTCTAAATTGGAAGTCCCTGTTGGTGTTGAATTAGTGTTAACAACCATCAGTTCACAAATAAAAATAATAAGCACTATAAAGTGTAACCTTTTATAGGAAGTAGTGGTACACAGGAATAACACTGCTGTCCTCAAAATTTTCATAAACCATGAAAGAGTATAAATCACACATTCACCTGAATTCAACAAATATCTTTATCATTCATCTTCTATTTTTAATACTGTGCTAGGCACAGAGGCATTGTGGTATTTAATAAAAACAAGATTTTGATATTCAATATAATAACATTCAGGATATATGTTATTCATTCACTGAAGAAAACTTTATTACAAACCTATCCTTCAAAGTTCACAATCCTAGTGGAAGAAGAAAGATAAATAATAGGCAAAAAAATAAATATAGCTGTAATTCCATTGTGGGAAATGCATCCTATAGTAAAATGAAGAATGAAAAGGAACCTCGCTTATATGAGCCTTATTAAGGAAGGGATGTAGGAAGGATACCTTGAGAACAGGGGCCGCTCCCACCCTGTGAATAATAAGTAACCACACATCCCAGCGGACAGGAGAGCAAGGGAAAAGCCTCCAAGGCAGGAAAGAACACGACAGTCCTGGGGACGGCAGGAAAGCCAGTGTGGCTGGGTCACAGTGGGCACGGACGGGGAGGGCCACCTGCAGCGAGGTGAATGGGCAAACTGCAGCCCTATGAGGCCTTTGAGAGGTGCAAGCCCACGAGAATGTAGAGAACAAGAGAGGAAGCAGGATCCAGAAAATACCGTGGATGAGCTGCTGTTATTTAAAATGAAATTTGAAGAAATGATACATTTTCAGTGGACTTGGTGGTGAATGTAAGAGACTGTGAATAAGACTGCAATGCAAGAAAAAGAACTTTTCACAATGGCATACAGTCACGGGCGATGCAAGCCTTTGTGCAGAGGGATGCGATGAATAAGTCTGTAATGGTGAGTTTAGGAGAGGTCTTACCTGCTGAGAGATTTATGAGCCCCAATCTTCAAGCAATAGGAAAGCTACTTAAGCTTTATAAACAGAGAGTAGGGTGATCAGAGGCAAGCGTTAAAAGATTAGTCTGAGAGAATGTGCAAGACAGCTAGTTGGTGGAGGGACCCGTGAGAAAGCCGATGCCATCAAGCAGGTGGGTCTAAACTGAGCCGATGGCAGGGAAGTTCTCATAGGGAAGATACAGAAACCAGTTTATTGTCCCTAGTCACTAGGTACTGCATCATAGCTTATTGCCCCCAACATCTAGAAACAATTGCAGAGAGAAATACTTTGCAGAATTGAGAGACGGTTTTAAGATGATGCATGCCATCCTTTGTCTGGTTGCTTTGAAATTCACCCCTTTATGGAAGCACACCAGACAGAAGATGGGATTCTGAACTCTATCACTTTGACCTCCGGCCCAATGGATGACACACCTCACTCTCCTCAGTGGTATCACCTAAAAATCCATAGCCCTGTGGCTCATTTATTGGGTTGATGTTAAAAGAATGTGACTGAAGGCACGATTCACTGTACCACCAGAGAAAGCCAAAGAGGTGGAGAGCTGTGCACGGGGCCACCCTTTCCCCAAAGTTTCCAGCCAGGTAAGTTATTGCTCCTGTGGAGGGAAGCTAGGAAGGAACATGAAAGGAAAATACCACTCCTTCCAGGAGGAGAGCTCCACTCCTTGTTAGAAATGTGAGGCTTGGAATTCGGCATCCACCAGGGAAATAGCAGCCAATGGGCCGGCCAACCCCTGGGAGATACAGAAGAATTAACCTGGCGGGGGGCGGAGGGAAGACTGGGGCCCTTCTGGGCATCGGAAACATGCTATGTTTAAAAACTAATTCTATTAAATGATATGTGTTGCGATACATTATTTTCAGATAAACCTTGTGAGTTTTGTATACTTAAAGAAATGTATACTTAAAGGCGTCATGGGAAAAGAAAGAAAAAGAAAATGACATCCCATAATTAAAAACAAAAATCATGCCTCATTTATCTGGTTGTTTTCTAAGTTCTACCTGAAATTGTGCCTTGGTAGATACTGTCTTTGTAAATTAAGAGAACAAGGCACAAAGAAGCAATTATGTATATATCCTAAAAAGAATCATTTATTATCAAATATTCTCCAATATTATCTTTGAGTTACTCATTGTCAGCAAATACTAGTTAAAAATGTAAATTATTTAGGCAAGTAAATGAATTATATTTAAAAAAAATAACCAGAGGTTTTTGAGTTCAAGGGGAAACTATTTGACAAGAGCTGAGATTTGTTTTCCCAGATCTAAATTGTTTGGAAAAATAAAACAATTTGAGACATGCAAACTTTCAGATGTCCAAATGTTTTCAACCTTATCTAATCAAAGGCGTTTATTGTCTTACTACAATATTCTATGGGGAAGCTTGGTCAGTCCTTCGATTAAGATGAAGGAAGGAATTGTAAAAATAAAGATAAATCTGAAAGGGAAAATGGAACTAGAGAGAATGAAAGTCTCGGGGAGAACGGCAGGCTCAGGCCACGAACTGAGACTCAGCAAGCCATACTCCCCACTGCAGGGCTAGGTGCCATCTTGCCTTTTTATTAAAAAAAATTTTTTTCCCCCAAGAACAAGAATGAGTGTATCTTTCTTTAGGAAACTATTTCAACCTTCATCTTACGGTTATATGTGACCTAGATACATTCATATTTTAAACAAGCAGATTCCATCTTGGCTAGCTGACCTGTTGTCTACAGAGTGTGTTATAAATTGCATCCTTTGCTATATTCTTTTTATTTTTAAGATTTTTTTTTTTAGACAGAGGGGAAAGGTGGGAGAAAGAGAGGGAGAGGAGAAACATTAATGTGTGGTTGCCTCTCAGGTGCCCCCTACTGGGGACCTGGCCCAAAACCCAGGCATGTGCCCTGACTAGGAATCGAACCAGTGACCCTTTGGTTCACAGGCCAGCACTCAATCCAGTGAGCTACACCAGCCAGGGCCCTTTGCTGTATTCTTGATTGAACTCTCTTTAGCCCTGGTCTGAGCATCCCTTAATTAGGAACCCCACCAGTCTATCTTTGTTGTCATTTCTATTGCTTGCCCTGCTTCATGCTTACAGTAGTCAACCCAGTTCCACTGGGCCATTCCTTAATGTTCATCCATTCAGGGCATTCTGGGGTTATATGTCTCATGAGTATAAACTGAGAAAAAATGCATAAATATCAACCGTGAGCCTTTAGAACCAGTAATAATAAATACCTTATTGTTGGGCTAATAAACTTGAACAGTGATTCTGAATGAATAGTATCAATAGAAATGTTTCTTTCTCCCCAAATCTCTCTCTCTAATTATAAAATAAAGTTTCTAGAAATTACAGGAGCTTTACATTGTGTGATTCACACTTGGAATGATATCTATGTCCAGAAATGACCTTATAAGTAGGCAAAAGAGCAAAGTCCTATGAATGAAAATTTTAGGAGTGTTTCAAATACTTGCTGCCTGTGGTAACCAGCTTCCAAATGACCTGATGACCCCTGATATTCACACCCTGTGTAGCTCCCTCCCGCGTTGTACTGAGGGCAGTCTATGTTCAATAGCATGCATGGATGCATGGTATGGCACTTCTGAAATTAGGTTATAAGACAAGGTCAAGACTTCATCTAGATTGTGCTGTCTCTCTCTTTCAGATCACTTGCTGCGGGGGGACCAGAAGCCCTGTATGAGGGCCCCTGTGGAGAGGCCCATGCAGAGACACGCTACGGCCTCCTGCCGACAGCCACGTGGGTGAGCTTGGAACTGGGTGCCCCGGTGCCACCCAAGCCCTCAGGCTACTGCAGCCCCAGGTGATATCTTTTTTTTTTTTTAAAGATTTTATTTATTTATTTTTATAGAGAGGGCAAGGGAGAGAGAGAAACATCAATTAGGTGCCTCTCACACCCCCCCAGCCCAGTCATGTGCCCCAACAGGGAATCGAACCAGCAGCCCTTTGGTTTGCAGATCGGCACTCAGTCCACTGAGCCACACCAGCCGGGGCCCCAGGTGACATCTTGACCACAACTACATGAGACACCCTGAGCCAAAACCATCCAGCTAAGCCACTCGTGGATTCCCGACTCTCAGAAACTGTAAGAGATGATAAATGTCTGCTGTTTGAAGCCTCTAAGTTTTGAAGTAATTTGTTATATAGCAACAGGTAATTAATATGCTACCCATGATTTGATTCACTGATTCAACACGTACCTGCTGACATCCACTGTCTTTCAGTCTCTGTGATGTGCACTTCAGAGGCATAATGAACTAAGGCAGCCGCCCTCAAGGAGCTAATAGAATCATGTGGAATGTGGACGCACAGATAGTTTTAATTCAAGTTGATGAGTGCAATGGAAAAGTTACATAAGAATGCACGCAAAAAGAGAGACTTAATTTACCCGGCAGAGTTTGGTAAAGCTTCACAGAATTGTTATATTTGAATCATGTCTTAAAGAACAAGTAAACGTTAGCCAACAGGGAAAAAAATACACATTCCAAAGAAGAAGCAGAAATGAGCCAAGTGTGGAATTCATGAGATAGCATGGTGTGTTCAGGGACTTGGGATCAGTTTCATGCTCTGGAGGGGAACCTTGGAAGCAGAAAATGGCAAGAAGTATCTAGTGGATGGGCAGACAAGATTACAAAGGGTTCTTGGAGTTTATCTGACAGATCTTGAGGACCAATATTTGTAAACACAAATGTATTTGTATTCAAAAACAAGTTTTAAACAAAACCAAAATGTCATCAAATTTACACTTGGCAACAGCATAGATGAAGGATGGATTTGAGGACAAAGGGCTGGAAGCAAGGACATTAGTTGGGATGCTGATCTTACAGTTGTCAGATAAGAGTTGACAGGGGCCTGAATTTGGCATTGGTGGCAAGGAGACAGAGGAGGACTAGCAGGGGTGTCCAATCCCTGGCCTGCATGCTGCATGCAGCCCAGGACGGCTATAAATGCGGCCCAACACAGAATCGTAAATTTACTTAAAGCCTTTTTTTGCTCATTAGTTTTCATTAGTGTTTGTGTATTGTGTTAGTGAATGTGTGGCCCAAGACAACGCTTCTTCTTCCAGTGTGGCCCAGAGACGCCCAAAGGTTGGACACCCTTGGTAGAGGATGGTCTGGAGAAAAGCAGAGGAGTAAAGAATAGATACTCACCCCCATAACTCCATAACTGGGTGATGTGATGAAACGTGATACCCCCAAAAGAGGAAATACATGCAGAAGAAGAAAGAGATTGTAGGGAAATGTATGAGTTCAGCTTGGGGTATGTTGAAATTGAAGCTGCTTCCCTTTTATATGAAGCATCGTGTCATTCGTATTAACATCTTGGTGTACAGTTAAAATCCCCCCAATAAGGAAGTGTAACATACCAATTCACACCAGGAGGCAGTGATGTGTAGAGCACTAAAAATCAGCAAACAGGCATGCATTTGAGTGACAGTCTATCATTAGTAAAAGAAGCTGGATCGTATACCAGTTCTGGAGGTATCTGGATATGGGGTGTGGGGCGGGGCATGGGGACTGTGATTCAGAGGGAACTGGGGAATGAAGGAGAATGGTGTTACACGCAGTGAGCCAAATCTGTGACTTAAAATAAAACCTGCCTGAATCGAGTTTCTTTTTTTTTCAAACGTGATATTATCAAGCATAATTGGATTGTTTCGAATGTTATTTCTAGAGTTTCCTTTTAAAATAAAATTATATTGGCCACGCAAAGCCTAGACTGGACCACCATCTGTTTTCTGCTCTCGTGGACTCTGCTGTCTGGGCATTTGCCTCTTAGAGGAAAGAGACAGGGAAAGCAAATGGCCTGGGATTGGGGAAAGAATATACAGTGGGATTTACTAAGGATGGCAGCGTCACCTAGCTCTTTCTCTTTTCATTTGGGAAGCTATTGCAAGAGGAGAAAGAAAATGTGAGAAAGGGGGAAAAGTTAAACCTTTTTTAGGTGTTTTTCTTCTATTGTCATTTAAAGCTCAACTGCCTGTAAGCTGTGTGTTATTAATCCTCTAACGGAAATGAAGAAACAGCGTTTTGGAGAAGCCTTTTGCCTAAAACTGCACAGGGCACTGCTTTCAACATCTATTTCCCCCTTACTGACTCCGGCAAGTCAGCTGTCAACACAGACAATGGTAACTGCGTGGACAGGTCTCCCTGCACTGGAAGGGAGCTGTGCTCCAACCCACGTGGGAAGGGCAGCGCAGAACTAGCGGGGCAAAGAAGAGCAAGGCTTTCTCCTCCCATTCTCCACGTATGAATAATCCCTCCTTTTAGAACTGAAGTCATGCCTATTCAACTTTTAATAATATTGTAAATGGAAGTATCCTCATTGCCCTTTTGATTTATGTCTAATCCTTGCTCATGTAGAGGGAAAGAGAGAAACAGAGACAGAGACATGGACAAGGAGAAAGTACAGTACTTGAGTAGTCCCATGCCACCCAGAAATTGCTATTGTTTAAAATTTGTACATACTTGTATGAGCTTTTTCCTAGACAAATGTGTGTGTGTATGGACACACACACAGAGACACACACAAGTGAGCTTTTCCCATAAGGACTTCCCCTCAATCTGTTTCCTCTTCCTTCGACAATACATTGCGTGAACATGTCAGTATGCGCACATCTACCAAATTCTTTGCAACTGTTCCACTGTATTCTATTATTCGGAAGTGTTTGCCAAATTTAAATAGCATTTCAAGAGCAAAAGAAAGCTAATAAATAGTGTAGCAACACGCAAACCTGCAACTACTCAATAGCGAGTTGGCTTAAGGACCAGACACTTTCAGATGAGATTTTACTGGAGGAGAAAAAAATAATAAAGACCTTAATTGGACCACCCATCCCTGGAGTCAGAGCTAGTCCCTGAGGTGCGCCTCAACCCAGCTTTTGGTGACCCCAGTCTTTACACTCCCACCCTGATACACTGTGTACCTCATGTTGCTCTGCTTCCCAACCCCATTCTGGGGTGTGCCCCTCCTAGACATGCGCAGTCCCGATGCCACCCCCTCCCAAAGTCCAGCTCCTCTATCCTGGGGTTCATGCCCTCTGTACCATGTTCCCTTACACACCAGAGCATCCTACAATGTTGCCTGCATAAGGAGAAACAGCCTGATTTGGATGAAAATCCAGTTGGGGATCATAGTGAGCCAATTATTTATCTTTTCTGATTGTATGATATAGTCACTGCTGTAGCAAATAATGTCATCTCTTTAGCGTGATCCTAGGGCCACCAAAAGAGGATTTTTCAAAAAGGTACTGATTTTTGACCATCTAAATAAATCTTGCAAGTTTGTTAAAAATTTCTTCTAGACATTTTCAAGTTAAATGTAACAAAAAAGAAAGGGAGGGAGGGAGGGAGGGAGGGAAAAGAGACAGAAAGAGGAAAAGAACAGGGGAAATAGAGCTCTACAGGATGTTATTTATATAGATCAGAGACCTGCTTATGAGGGACCGTGGTCCTAATCTGGCCCACTGCCTGTTTTATAAGTAAAGGTTCACTGAAATGCAGCCACACACGTTCATTTATGTGTTGTCTACGGCTGCTTTCACTCTATGATGGCAGAGTTGAGTAGTCGCAGCTGAAAATCATGAAATGTTTACTCTCTGGTCCTTTACTATATAGAAGGTTTGCTAGCCCCTGACATAAATCAATACTCAATAATGACTTCTGACAATTGGAATAATCTAACGAGTCCTCTCCTAGAGTTACAATTTGTTTTGTAGAGATAAGAACCCTTAGCTCTGTAGGGAGAACCCTTGGTAGTGAGCCAGGTCTCCCTCCTTGGAAACAGGGAGATGGTCCCCTGCCCCTCCGGTGATGTCACTCTACCAGGGGTATCCAACCTTTTGGCATCTCTGGGTCACACTGGAAAAAGAAGAGTTGTCTTGGGCCATGCATCCAATACACATACACTAATAAAAACTGAGCAAAATAAAGGTCTTAAGTAAATTTACGATTTTGTGCTGGGCCGCATTCATAGCCATTCTGGGCAGTGGGTTGGACACCCCTGTAAGGTCCTCAAATGCCTTTTTGCCTCCATCCATCCTCAGCACCACAGTTGCATTTGGAAAAAGCCATACCATGCAACTCAGAGAGTTCTCTCTCTACCCACCAGAAAGGCAGAAAAACAAAGCAAGCAAATAAATTAGAAAATGTGGGACGAGGGCAGATGACATCGGTATCTCCTCTGCCCTTCCGGTCTCTCGTCCCCACTGTGGTCCCCAGCGAGCAGCAGCCTGAGGTGTGGGAGAGGCAGGCCAGGAGCGAAAGCCTGACCACCTACAGATGTGCGTGTGTGCCAACCAGGACAAGGCTGCTGGAGAAAGGCCTTGAACTCGAAAGAGAGAGAATGTGTCTCCAGGGACAGAGAGCATCTGTGGGAAATTACAAATTTGAGATCATATGTATTTTAAGTGAGTAAGAAACTCAGCAGGAAGAGTCTTCAGCAGAATGAGAGAAGAGGATGTGTGTGTGCCCAGGCCAGTGAGTGTGTGAGAGAATGAAAAGGGCAAGGATGGTTACAGGTCCCAGAGTGGCACCATACGTGTGACCAATTGTCTGTGTGAAAGAACAGAGAACAAAGAGACGTGAAAGAAATGAGACGAGAGAAAAAATATGAATGAGATCAAGGTTCTTCCCAGCAAGAGAGAATTAGTATCCCTTTAGTGTAACTACATTGAATGTCAGTTCAATGCCACTAACAAGAAGTTCATTCTTAATTCAACAAAACTCCTCTGGACTGTAAAGGATACTAGAACTGGATCAATTGAGGTAAGTGAAATAATGCAGACTGGCAAAGCACATCAAGGACAAAGAAAAACCACTTGCCAAAGTATGCCGTCTTTGGACATTTTGTTGAGATCTCTATCCCATCAAGTATGATGTTGTAATTATCGATTTACCACTTATTTCACTGATCTACATCCCAGTGGTCTGTGTCTCCTGTACAATATTTGGTGTATAGTTATGCTCCTTAAGTATGATGTGCTGAATGAATGAATGAATGAATGAATGAAGAGTGAGTGAAGCAGGGTAGTTCTTGGCTGGAACTCACAATTCCAGCCTCCAGTCATCAGGTGATAAACCAAGACAGCTGCTCCTCGTTCCTTTCCACCCCAGTGCTTCCCGTAATGCTAAGCACATGCGAGAGAGCAAGAATCGTTATCCTCACCACCAATTAAAAACAATGACATGCACACAGTCCCAACTGGGATGCTTTGGAACATCACTCTCAGAACAGCAAAGTATTAGGACTGGCTCCCAATTACCCAGCTCCCAGGTTGTGAAAAAGAACATTCTCTCTTGGGATTTCAACCCAAGAGAGTTGGGCTTTGCTCAGATAAGACATAAGAGAGCTGACTATTCCCCAGCAACACCCAAGTCTGAACATCTATTTCTGCTGTACCTGAAGGATAGGTAATGAAAGGACAAAGCCAGCCCCATTTGCTATTGTGGCACCATTTGCCTAGCAGGCCTATGACCTTGTTAAACATGACTGCTGTTTCCCTCTTCTGAGCTTGTCCCCAGGACTGGAAATTACTGGAAGAAAGAACAGAACTAACCTGTCCCTACAGCCACAGGTGCAATATCACATCGGAACAAACTGCAGCCTCATGTTACAACCCTGAGAGCCCAGGGGCCACACAGCAGCAACCCCTGCCCCCCACTTTTTTAATCAAGTTATAACCCAACAAAAGCTCAAAGCCCCCCACCTCTCGAAGCTGGTATATCTCTCCATACCATGTCCCTTTCCTTTCTTGGAGAGGGGTGTGGAATAGAATAAAAGCTCTATTCTCTACACTTTCTCCTCTTTGTGAATTCTTTCACAGCTCAAGTCACCAAGCACCTTAACAGACAACACTTCCATTAAGTTGAACTATTCTCCAAAGGAAAGGGGACGTATACTTGCCCAGAGGAACATTATAACATAAAGACCCTTCCAGAAATCAGACTTGGGTGCAGACAGTGCACCTGAGAACTGTACAGTTATAAAGCTTCAAAACTGCTTAGCAAGGCGTGACCGGATGTTCTAGTTCCCTCAGGAGAGCCCCGGTTGATGCCAGTGGTCCAGCTATAATTGTCCCCTTTTACTCTAGAAAGTGAATCGTACAATCAACCTGCTCAGGAATTTACAGATGGGGAACTGCTGGCCAGAAGCAGTGAACAGACTTGCCCGAAGTCACACAGCTAATATATGCAGTGGTCCTTTAACGGGCATTTCTCAAATCAAAGAATGGTTTTCACTCCAAGTGGTAGCATAACCTTTCCTTTCTGCAGAGGTCTCAGAGGAAATCTTTCACATTCCTGTCATGAAATTCTTAAACTTCTTGAGTAAAAACTTAAGGAAAACACTTCCAAGAGAGTATTCTACTTCCTGAGGCTTGAGCTATAGAAGGATTTCTTCATTCATTAAGGAAATGCATATATCTGAGAGGAAACATCCTGATTTGACCTTGATATTGGCTCCCTCTCAAGTTAAACCATCCTGGTCATCCTGGAGTTGGTGGCTTTCAGCCTGGGTGCAGGCTGGAGTGAGCCTATTCCTGGTTTGGGCGAGGGACAGCCTTTCTTTTCTCTACCCTTGGGGTTCTTCTGGCTGGTCTAATAAAGAGACATGGGACAGATCAGCAAGAGACAATAACTAAATTTAATATGCATATATGTATGGGGACCCCACATACACCAGGGAGTCAGAGACCCCACGTACAGGAGGGGTTCAGAGAGAGAAGCAGGGATTGAAGTATGTAAGGCATCTTGAGCTAGGGACGGGTAATATAATGTGCCTGGGGCAGGGGTAGGGGTGCTTCAGAGGGTCATTGCAGGATGATAATAAGAATAGACATTTAGTAAACAGAAGTTTGCCCTGCCCTATAGACAGTAGTTGAAGGAGGGTGCAAAATTTCTCCTGATCCTAAAGCTAAAATTGCCTGTAGCTCCAAGTAATCTGCATGCCACTGAGGCACAGCTTGGGGTGGCCCATTTTGAACCCCCACAGTCCCCTCCTCTGAAACTTCCCTGAAATTTTCACATTAACCGTTTTATCATTAAACCAGTCCGTCTTGCTAAAGGTTTAGTTAAGTTACCGGTTGTGTCTTGTTGCAGTCACCGGCCAGCAGTGACCACAAACGTTGTAGATGCTCGCAAGTCACGAGAAAAACATACACACAGACTACCGAGTCCTGTGGAGGAATAGGGACGGCATGGCTACCCTCTCAAGGGGAGGGTGCCTCCGAGTGGCCTGGCCACTCTCTCAAAGGAGAGCTCCCCCAGCCTCCGCCTCAATAGGCTTTTATTAGGTAGTATTGGGTAAGTGGACAGATACAGAATGTGGATTCATCGTCTAGCAGAAAAGATCAAAAGAGGTAGATAATTTACATAGGGTTCAAAAGTCTCATGCTGGGTTTTGGGGCTGGTATCACCTAACAGGTACATGATTAGTCTAGTTTCCTGTCAGAGCCTACACATCTAAGAGCATCCCAGCAAGCAGGTCTCACAGGATTTTACATATCTTATGCCCCAGGTCTAATTTACCCCAGGTGTTCGGACTCTAGTCTGAGCCTCACCGCCCCTGCTATTTCCGCAGGCCCTGAGTCGGGCGGAGGAGACAAAGGCAGCCAGGAGACTTGGATTTCTCACATCTAACAAGGACTCAGGCTATTGTCAAAGCCGAGGGGGCAGAGGTGATGTCGATCACTCCCTCACTTCCACAGCCCCCTGAGTCTCTTCCCTGATGGCTTATTCCCACGTGATCATGTCTGTCTTAGGTCCATTCTTTCCAGAGAATGGTTGCCCGTCATTGACTATCTGACCAAGCTGAAGGGAATAGCAGAGCAGGCAGTGCCCATGTTCAGGGAAATAAGTTTTGTTTCCTTAGGTCTCCTGGTTCTCGGAGGTTTCTCACTCAGCCCCCCACGGAGGGGTTACGGCTCCTGAAACCAGGCAGGGCAGACATCACAGTGTCTCATTTTAGGACATGGTGATGCCAGTGGGTTCCCAAAGTTAAGTCTATGGTACAAGCAATTAGGTATTTGATTTAATAGGAAGCAAAAGAAAAACAAAGGTTAATGATTGGAGCAGACTCTGATCTCAGTTTCTGAGTTCCAATGGCAGGCAGTCAAGAAGGGTTCTAGATGTCAGTCTGGAATTATCTCCAGGTGGAGCGGGAGCAGGCTGTTACAGTCCCATAGTCTCCTGGGCTGCAGTTTGAATGTCTCTGGCGATCTTTCTGCAACAGGCGCGAAGATGGCCCCTAGATGCACTGCTGTGACTCATCTGAAGTCTGCATCGCGTCGTCCGACTGGAGCTGGCATGGTCTTGGAAAAGGGCGGTTTTAGTTCTCAGTGATCCCAAGTCAAAGGACGGGAAAATGAACATGTCAGTTTCGAGGTATTGCAGCCAAATATTTAAGAAAACTAAGAACATTCAGCATCCAGTTTACAGGTAAAAAAAAATTTAAATACTTAAAATCTAATGAATAGCACTAGAATCTAATATTCACAAATGTATATTATGGTTTTCACCGAAACAGTTTTTCTCTCTAAAAGCACTCCCATTTTTACTAAAGATAGCCAAATTAAGACTCACTTATTTGTAAAATAAGTCTAGTTTTGACTCGTAAACTTGGCTTGGTAATTTGTGTAGGACCAGCAAGAATAATAACCACATAAGCTCCTTTATATGTGTTTTACTGGAATTTTTCATAAAGAATCATCAGACGGAACTTAAAAAAGGCCTCTCTGGGCTCAGAAACCAAGTCACATGCTTGCTATCAGGCTCCATCTGCAACCCCTCTAGATCTGGGGTAACTCCTTTCTTCTTGAGGTGCCCGATGTATCCTGAGGTTCTTCCTTTGCATCTCCCAGGAAGCAACCTTTGTCCTTTACACAGAAATCCTGCTGTGAGCCAGTAAGTTAGGTACCAGGCCATTTCCCCAATGGCTCTTATTGGCTTAATTCCTTAGTTCTTAATTCCTTAAGCTTTGTGCTCATATCTGCATCTCTGCCTGTCTCTCTCAAATATGAATTCCAGTCAAAGCCTTGGTAAAAATCCAGGTTCTATTTATGCCCTGTTATAAAGAGAACCAATTTTTATTGAACTTATGGACACAAACACATTGCTATAAAAATAAAAATAGTCCTTGTGAGTTTCTAAATTCTGGAGGGATCAGGTTGAGAGAAAAATACGTTTCCATTCTGCTTGTAAAGGTACAACGTACCAAATGTCTCTAAGTCATAGTTTAAGAGAAAGAAAAATTCCTTATATCCCAAAGACAAAAGATTTTCAAATCAGCAACATTTCAGATTAAAAGTCATCAAATTGCAGCATTGCAGTCCTTCTCATCAGTTCTTTTAGTCCTGGGTAATTAACCTTGTACAGCTTAAATCCAGTTTTTCTATGAGTTCTCCAGAGCTTGCCTGTTAATTCAGGGAGATAGGGTCAGTGATAAGTCGAAGAAGTTTGCAAGGTTGTCTGTCAAGATTTGCATTATTCGCTCAGTGAAGCGGGTTCCCCAATCACTGGAGACTTTGGAAGATATACCCCAAGCAGGAAGCACATGTTGTAATAGATATTTTTGTCACTGTAAAGGCATAGAGTGCCTGTGGCAGGAGAAAGCTTCCATGCACCCAGAAAACACAGATACAACAAGAACATATTGATAACCTAAACTAAGTGGCAGGTGAATGAAGTCCAGCTCAAAAGAACTAGGGCGGATGAAGGAATGCAGCAACTGAAAAACGCCAGGAGCGGGAGAAATCAAGCGGCGGTCTTGGGTTTCCTGTAGCTCGGATCAGTCGTGTAATTTACAGCCACTGTTTACGCATCTTAATTTCTCTGATTCAGGAGCAGATGGTTCCCATGTTATAAGGACGTCAGAATGGCAAAAATCTGGCAATAGGGGTCGTTTTTGCAAAAACAGAATGAATTTGAGCCACACGTGCCAGTTTTGACAATAGACATCTTATGCCAGGACGTCTCAGATTTTCGGGAATTTCACACAATTTCGGTTATACAAAGACACTTACACAACATACACTTATACAAAGACAACATAATGAAGACTCAGTGTTACTTTTTTCTTCGACAATACTTTCCATGTAATTTTCACACACCAAAAGAAGCCTAATTAACTTAATATTTCTCTTTTGTAAGAAGAGGAAACTGACCATTTGAGATGTTCCAGAGGTCCTTCCAGAATACCCGTAAGTTTTCCCAGCTCAAAACTCTATTTATAACTTAAATTTTGGGAAGTTGGTTGAAATATGTTAAAGGCTTTTACTTTCGGCTAAATAGAATCATAAGTCACTGTGAAACAACCAAAGTGACAATAGAAGATTTCAAACACAAATATAGAACTTTACATAATTTTTAGCAAAACTTGGTCTCTATTATGGGCGGCATCAGTCTTCTTAAGTCATTGAGGACCTGATTAAGACAACATAAAACACAGAAAATTACTTTGATAAAGTAAAGTCTTTGCTTTCTCATCAGGAAATGTTTCCTCACTGTCAGGGGCAGAATAGTCCTTTTAGCAGAGAGAGAAAACCAAACTCTAATTTGGCATCAGCTTACTTTTGCTCTTTAAACTTACTTGATTAAATTTATTGGGATGCAGCTCGACCTCACATAAAATTTCCTTTCTCAGAATCTCTTTTTTAAAATAAACTTCCTACAGTTTTCCGTGTCTTTTTTAGAACACACTCTAGTTGTTCTCTCATTCATTCAGAAATGATCGTGGCAAAATCACTTCCCTTCCCTTAACACAAACACCTCCGTGTACCTCATACCTTTTTTTAGCCAAAACTTATCTTATTCTTCTGCACGAAGTTGTTTTCCTATTATTTATAAGTGCTGCAGCTTTCATTACTTTTCTGCGTTCTTTTCATCTAATTGTAGTCTGAGTCAGAAATTCACCAATGACTTTTGGTTCATGAATGCCCATATCAGGAGTTCTGGAAATATCTCTTTTTCTATCCCCTGACCATTCTATCCACTCAAGAAAAAAATGCTTTGGGTTGCAGTAAGAGGTCAAGCCAAGGATCCTGGTTCTGTTACCAGTTTTGACTTGATTTAACAGGCCTGACATTTGCCCCAAATGATTGTAAGTCAAGTTTCTCATTGTAATCTCGACCCTCCAGTCTTTTAAATTTCTTCATGCTGGGGTAAATACGGTCGCCTGGAGTGCCCTGCCCTTCAATGGTGAAGGACAACAGGGTCAATTTCGCTCCTTCAACCTATGGTAGCACCGTACTAAAACCTTTGTTTTAACCCCTTGAATGTCCTTTCATATTTATTCTAATATTTTATTCTCTAGTTGGATTAACCATAAATGAAGCTAGCCCTCGTTTCTGTCAGCTTTATTTTGGGGTTTCCAACCTGACAGTTATGCCAAGCCAAATTCTTAGCACATAAAATTATAAAATTTCAGATTGTCTTTAAGTAAGATTTTGCTTTTCCCCCCCATTTTTCTCCTTAAGTGAAGTGCAGGATGATTGTATATCCAATGTCCTGATTTTTTTTACATGCCTGCAAATGTCTGAAGGCAAATAGGAAGGGGTCTGAGTGAACTTTGATTTTTGTTTATGCATAATTTTTGTTCTTCCATCTTATTAAGGGAATCTTAATGACCAGCTACTATAACAATATGCAAGCCCTGTAAAACAATTCTTTCTTTCCAATTTAGAAATTCCTTTTCCAATTAAAAACATCCTTTATCTGGCCTTGACAGCAGAATCTATAGCAACTCAAACCAATACGATGTACTCAAGAGGCATCCCCAAGGGAAAATGAAAAAAAATCCCACAGTTAGCCTAAGAAAGATAGAGATATGCCTTTAAAAACAGCTGTTCCATAGGGATGTAAATTCGAGCGTAGGGAATATAGTCAATAACATTGTAATAACTATGTATGGTGTCAGGTAGGTACTGGAAATATCAGGGGGAACACTTTGTAAAGTACATGATTGTCTAACCACTATGCCGTATACCTGACACTAATACAAAATAATATTGAGTATAAACTGTAATTTCAAAAAAAATTTAAATAGAAAAAAAATTTTAAATTAAGGAAAATAAGACAGCTGTTCCAAAACTCAGAGGCTCATGGGCTGTCCGCCCTTGAACAGAGTAAGATTTCAGATTCCCTAAGTTTGGATCCACAGCCTATTTGGTTTCCCACCAGATGCATAAGCATCCTCCAGCTGGTGGAGACAATAGACCGTCTCCGGGAAGAATAGCACAGACACAGAAAATGCCTTTGAGAGCTCGTCATGGTGGATGGAGAGCAAGGTGCACCTTGGCAGGTGCATGCTCTGGGTGGTGGAGGCCAAAGAGAAAATATTCTCAGTGGTCATGAGGCTGAGCTCTCGGGACACATAACAAGATGAAAGGGAAGAGATCAGACAGATACAGAAAAAAGAAAAAAGAAAAAAGAAAACCCATGAGCACTCATACCAAGTAACCAAGAGTCAGGAACCCAAGAAACTCATTTCACAAATACTTCCTGCTGCCAATCTAAATTTAGAACAGAGAAAAAGATTCTAACCACTTTTGCTTCCACTGGATTTTGCAAACAGAGATCTTAGGATGTGCTAACTTGGGAAAACTCTTTACCTTCGGCCAGCCTATGTCAGAAGCCTCCTCATTTGCAGCAGCCTCGTGTGGAAGAGAGGGGTCCAGCCAGTGAGTCTATCCTGCTCACAGCGCCAGCTGCGGGGGAGGAACACACTTTCCCCTCCGGGTCCTTCTGGCTGGTCGAATAGTCAAATGGATGCGAGAGAGATTAGCCAGAGGAAAGAACCCAATTTAATACATACATAGGCATGAGAACTCCACATACGTGAGAGAATGAGAACCCCACACGCAGGAGAGACAAAGAGGCAAGCATGGAACTTTAGTCTCCTCCGGTAAACACGCACCTCGATTCAGATGATCAGCGTGAATTCTCAGCTCAACCTCCCTCCTGAGCACTTTGTAAACTGCCTGTGAGAAATACCTCCTGGGTGACTCATGGTCACTTCAAACCCCTCATTCCCAGTGTTACTATTCTGAAATGTTATTTTTCTCAATCTGATTTTTATCTTGACTTTCCAATTTTAATTAATACTGCCTTAATCATCCCCCTTATTGTGGCCAGTAAAGAACCATCTTTGATTCCTATATTTCTCACATTTTCAGTCTCAGTTTTCTTATCTCTTCTATGGTGATCTATCTTTTAATTACCCAGTTTGTTGCTTTCTTCCTCTTCTTTCCTACGACTGCATCCTGGTTTGTGTCTCATTACTTTTTGTATGATAGGCGATCACTACAATTTTTGCTTTGATTGGGTTACTTACTAAGTAAAATGCCTTTAATAATTTCCCATTGTCTATATGATGAAAATCAAATAAATGAATACATGAATGAGTGAATACATTCATGAAAGAATGAAACTCTTAGCCTGGTGCACCAAATTGTGGCTGTTGCTGCACTGGCCAGTCCAGGAAGCTTGTTTGATTTCTCCCATTATTATGTGGTTGGACTAGGGTGGCCATGTGACTGAAGCCAAATAAGATTAGAGCCCAGTCCCTTTGTTTCTTTTTTTTTTTAAGATTTTACTTATTTATTTATTTTTAGAGAGAGGATGAAGGAGGGAGAAAAAGAGGAAGAGGAAAATCAACATGTGGCTGCCTCTCGTGCACCCCCTACTGGGGGGAACCTGGCCTGCACCCCAGGTGTGTGCCCTGACTGGGGATTGAATCAGCAACCCCTTGCTTTGCAGGCTGGCACTCAACCCACTGAGCCACACCAGCCAGGACCCTTTATTTCTTTATTTAAGGAAGGAGAAGAGGCAACTTTGCCTCTAAAAGAGCAGTAAAAGAGGAATGCATAGTTGGGGCTACCCGCAGCCATTGCTTTTAACTCTGATTTGCAAAAATTTGTATTATAGAAGAAAATGCAATTAAACAAAGGAAGTAAAAAAAATTGGAATTGGAGTCCTAGAGCCACTGAATCCATGTTACACCCTCTTGGCTCCTGTATTTTTCTCTTGTTTCTTTAAAGTGCTGTAGGGTGTTTCCAAAGTGCTGTAGGGTGTTTCCAATCTAAAGGAAGATTCTTCTTTCCCTGCTCCCCTCACATACACCTTATTTTCCGTGAGTTTGGAGTTTTGTGGTTGTTGTTTTGTATTGTTTCCTGTTTTCCTGAAGGGCTGTAAGCCATTACTTAATTTACTTTATATTTAGTCACTTATAAACTAGTGAATCCTGATTAATTCCATTCCTGACTTTCCTAGTGACCCTCACCCACCTTGCAAGTATTTGCCCTGTTTCTTCCCAACATGAAAGCTCTACTTTGGGTAAACAGGCCTGCATGGATCCTGGGGCACCCTCGTAGTCCGCCAGCTCTGTCTGTCCTTTGTTGTTCTACCTTCCTGGAATGTTCTTAGGCCACACTTCTTCTAGGCCACCAACCAAAACCCTGCACATACTTCAAGAGTGAGTTCAAATTTCACCCCTTCTGAAGCCTTTCCAGCTCAACTGAGCCAGAAATAATCACTCCGTGTTGAACTCCATAGCCTATATAAGTTCTGCTATAAGTTCTGTATGCTAGGTAATTACACAGAATTCTCTGTAGTATCCCTTTGCATTTTTTTCAGAATTCTTATCAGGGTTTTGTGCACAGAAGTGTTCAATGAATTTTTTCTTGGACAAATCAATACCCTTAAGGCATAAGTGATCGGTCTTTCTGGGACCTAATGAAACTTTTTCAGCATGAACATATCTATGAAAGATGACATACTTCTAGAAATGAGGTTAAAAAGTCAGTAAGATTTATTGAAAATTCACTTAGAGCACTACCATTCCACCTGATACACATGTCCGTTTGCACACACACACACGTACACAGCGGGCACAAATATACTTCCTTTCTGGGGATAATGAGTACATGTGGATATAGGAAAACTGCAGCATTGCCATGGGGGAATGTGGCATATTTTAATATAGAACACTGCATTTAAATATATAGACACGTGTGATAGTACCCACACAGTTCAAGGCATCTTACCAGACATCTGGAATCAGCGAACCCACAAGCTTGCAGGTGAGACGCAGAGACTTCAGCTTTGAAGGTGGACATACATGCTTGTAGCTGGCTTTTGTTTCTACACCGGGCACATCCATTTAGGGATTTTTAAAAATGTGCTTCCAGAAGTAATTTCTGGAACCCTTTGGGAATCGTTTCGCCTTTCCTTGTATTCAAGTGGATCCACATGGTTCTAACACCTCTTGCAAAATATGAACTAACACCAAACTCCACATGGCCATGAGTTAGGGAGCAGTTTTCTTGCTTTGACGGTGGAGATAAAATTAAGGAAACAGACTGTGGGCAGAGAGAAGGCAAAGCGTTGGATACGGCAGTAGCCACAGCTGGTCAATTAAATAAAAAAGGCCATGGGGGATAAGACTGGACAAAGCTGGCCTTTTGTCACTTAATGTGCTATATCTGGAAGGTACGTTGTCCAGGTCTCTCTGTCCAAGTTTGCGAAGATGCTGACAACGTGTTGTCCCAGACCCGGTAAGGAAAAACCCCTGGCTTTGCCCCAAACCCATTGCATACTTTCCATTTTTTTAAAAAGCAGCCAAACACATTTTCCAACAGGGACACTTCAAAGCAGGTGCTGATTCATCAGTCTGTTCATTCAGCACATACTCACTGAGCACCTAGTATGTGCCAGACACTAGGACAGATGCTCAGGGAAATGAAAACAAATAAGATATGACTGCTCTCCAAACTTGATCATAGCCTGAAAGGCTAGGGATATAAATGAACAGTAAATTACAACATAACAAAAGAATAATAACATCAGTAAAGACAGAGCGTAGCAATTACTAAAAATATAACAAGTGCCAGGCATAGTGTTCACCTCACTTACACATTACTTGATTCTTACAAGGCCCTATGAGTTCAATTATTACTGTGACTTTACAGATGTGAAAACTGGGGCTTGAAGAAGTTAAGCAACTTGGTGAACATCAGAGAGACAGTTAATTCTAGATCCAGGATTTGAATCCAAGTTCATCTGCCTCTAAGGCTTATGATCTTAAATACTAGGTTAAAGGAAGCACAGAAGAAAAAAGTTATAGACTTTCTAGATCCTGGAAATCAAAGGGAATCTGCTTAGAATCAGAGGAAGCCAGGGTGGGATCATTGCTGTGACCCTCCTTCTGAGAAGCCACGTGGGGTGAGCCTTGTGACAAGGGGCTGGTGTGGTCAGAACACAGGGTGTGGAAGTGGCGTGAGTCCTTAGGCCGGCACAGGCAGGCCTCCCACAAGCAGTCTCCCTCTGTGAAAACAGAGATCGTGTTCTGAAAGCCCCACAGGTCGGAGGATTAGCCACAGCTCCCTCTCGCCCACCCATCCTGCTCCTCAGCCCCGCACAGACTGGGAGCGAAGAGGAGAGCAGCCTGCTCTGGAGTTAATGCTGAGATAGGAGTCTACAGAACACACGCGAAGCCTTGGGTTACCGCTCCGACCAATGTGACAGAAGGATTTGGGATATATTCTCCTGGTATTTTGTACCTAGACCCTCAATCCCTAATATCTCTTTGACTGTAGGCCCCCAAACAGACTCTCTTTAGTCTTCAATCCCCTGTTAAAGCTCATTTCTTCTAAAAACTCATCCATGGCACTAAGAGAGAGAAAAACCCTCTCCAAAATGATGGTTTCCATTGCTGAAAACAGAAGGGAAAGATAAAGAAAACAAAGAGCAAAAAGATCTAGATTTTCACAATCCCCATGCCTCATTTTGGATACTTGATTGCAACATTTGTTGTTTAAAAGTAAAAACAAACAAACAAACCCTTACTGAAACCTGGTTTCTATGTGTGATTCCAAAGGCAGTGGACTTTAAGGAACTCATTTAGTTTTTCTGAATATCAATGGATTTATACACAAGTTTGAGATAAGACTCAACCTGTTACTCTATTAGAAAATCAAGTTACAAAATGTATGTGAAGTGATTTGGAAAAAATGAATATAAATGCCAGTTGTATTCATTTCTCATACTGCAGAAGACCAGAAACAGCAGCTAAGTACATTGCCCATATACTAGCTCTCTTCTTTGTAGGTCTAAAGTTCAAGTGGGCTTGTCTGGGCACTATGTGCTCAAGGCCAGAATGAAGGCGTTGGTTGAGCTGGGTACTCATCAGGAGGTACTGGAAAAGAATTTATTGCCAAACTCTTCCAGATTTTGGCAGAATTCAGGTTCTTGCAGTCTTTATGCTGAAGTCCCTGTGTCCTTGCTGGCTGGCTGGCTGCCAGCCAAGGACCATCCTTAGTTCCTTGCAGCTGCCCACATTCCTCCTCCTGTCACCTCTTCCCTCTTCAAAGTCAGCCATGAGGTCAGGTTCTCACACTTTGAAACTCTCTGACGTCCTCTTCTGCCCTCTTTTCTGTTCTGCTTTTCCACTGTTAGCCAGAGAAAGCCCTCTGCTTTTAAAGCCTTATTTCCTTAGACCAGGCCCACTGGAAAACCTTCCCACCTGAAGGTCAGCTCTGTTCTAAAGAGTGGTATATAGAAGCATAAAAACGGAAGTGGAAGTTCACCGTATTCACAGATCCCCGGGATTACTGCATGGAGTTGTGGAGGGAGGGAGACCTCTTTTTTTTTCTCTCAAATATGTTTTATTGATTATGCTATTACAGTTGTCCTATTATCCCCCCTTCATTCCTCTCCACCCTGCACACCCTCTCCCACCCACATTCCCCCCTTCAGTTCATGTCCATGTGTC
>CM052546.1:78795993-78847973 GCA_028533065.1 Trachops cirrhosus | reverse complement strand
ACTTCTTTCCAGCCCCTTCTTGTCTGTAAGGTCTCTTTTGAGAAATCAGCTGACAATCTGATGGGAACTCCTTTGTAGGTTACTATCCCCTTATCTCTTGCTGCTTCTAGGATTCTCTCCTTCATTTTTACCTTGGCTAGTGGGAGACCTCTTTATAATTCTGCCTACCATGTGGAGGTATCAGACTCAGAAAGAAAAAAAGTATGGGCTATCTGGTTAAATACAAATTTTAAGAAAATGACAAATAACTTTTGGATACATACATATACTAAACATTTTTGTTGTTTTTGTGAAATTTAAGTTTAATATGGGCATTCCATATTACACCTGCAACCCTAACAAACATAACACACACACACACACACTATTATCACCCTTTGTTTGCCTCATTATGCCAAAACAGCAAGATTCCATACACGCAGATACAATCACTTAATATTACAGCTCTTGGCTGGGAGACAAATTATGTTCTAATGAATCTACTCGCATACAGAAACTGCTCTAGTTGATATCTACTAGTCCAAATTATTATTATTATATTTAAACATAAAGGGAAGAAAATAGAACACATTTGATGGATGATTTTATATCAAGCACCAAACTAGGCATATAAATAGGAGAGAGGAGAAAGAGACAGAATTATAGGCATATGTTTTGTTTTATGCCTCAAAACACAACTACTACAGAATAACTATATTAATCAGATGCCCTACTCCCATTTCTCAACTGTATTAATTATAGCTCTTTATTTTCTGTATCTGTGAGGCTTTGAAATTTGAGGCCTCGACTGGACCTCCCGGGACTAGTCAATTCCTAGAGATAGAAAACAATTCTGTGGTATTTCATATTTTTAAAAAAATGTGACACACATCTCATCAGTGAAGCCCAGTGGACCCCTCCCAGCCCTATACTGCCCCCTCCCAGGAAGTAATCACCATCCACAGGTTGCTGTTGTCAGTTCTCAGACTCTGGCCCAAGACCTACAGCAGCAGCATAACCTGGGAACTCACAAAAAATGCAAGTTCTCGAGTTCTGGCTCCAGACCTTGCCCCAGACCTCCCAAAACAGACATTCTGAGGTGGGCCCCAGAAATCTGTTTTGACAAGTTCTCCAGGTGACTTAGATGCACATTAAAGTCTGAGAATCACTGGTGCAAAAAAAGAAAAAGAAAACAATTCTGCCCTTCAGCATGCCTTTTATATGCAAACCAACCGATCCAGAGCCTATACCCCAACCACCTCCTCTATCAGGCCACTGTCCACCTGCCCTAATCACCCACCGCCAGGTAGCAGACAGCTGGACCCCAGAGCCCACTGAAATTATTCAAACTAGTCAATCCTAAATGCTTAGCTTGTTGTGCCCATTCTTTCCCAAAGAAACTACAGTAAAGGCCCACATTCTTCCCTCACTCTCGACCTTATTCAGTGTTTCCCCATATGCGTGGCATCCCGTGCCTCCTATTTCTAGAGATCAGTGAGTTTAAATAATTTCCCTCTTCAGGACACTCATTTCTGGGTCTACATGCCTTACAATGTCTGATCATAATAAATCCCAGGTACCCTTAAAACCAAACATTAGTGAAATGCCTACTTTGCGCATATTACGTTGAAGTCACTGGATTGTAGAAGGGATGGAAAATCCCAAGCATGAATGAGAGTCCAGCGTGGCTCTCACAGGTGCTGGTGTTCAGGATGGAGGAAGTACTCCGCCCTCATGGAGCCCTGGGAAGTGAACGGCCTGGGTGGCGAGACAGCCTTCTTCTGCCCTTTCCTCTCCTTCTGAATTTGCATTTTCTACCTCTATCTTTTCTTTTCTTTTAGTAGGGTTCTAGAATAGTGCCTGGCAAATCATAGGTGCTCATATATGGTGAGCCGAAGCTTATTTCTCCCATGTTCATTCTCATTCTCTTCCAAGACTTAGAATATTGAGAGTGGCTAGTATTTATTGAGTACATATTATATACCACAGACTATACAGCTGGTGTTACCTGAGTTTTCTTGCTTCATCCTTACAACAGCCTTGAAGCGAAGACACTGCTGCTGGTACCTCTTTACAGATAATAAAAACAGGATTAGAAAGATTGGGGAACTGACACCAAGTTAGCAACTCAACAAAGGACAAGCCAGGGATCAAATTCAAGTCTACTCCCTAAACCTCCAAAGTCTACTGCTGCACAGAAGACAATGGTGAGAGCAGGGATATACTGTTTACTTTAATCCCGGAGTGGAATAGATCCCCTGCTCCAAATGAGCACGTGACACCACGAGAATCCTTCACCCTATTCATTGAGACGCAGGACAGAGATAGCTGGGCTTATAGCTACTCAAGACTTGCTGATGGAGAGGCCAGCAAACAGAGTCATTGGGGAAATCTGGCAAGACAGAAACTGTTTCTTAACCAGCCACATGTGGCCGCATTTGCCCCATGGGTCAGGCACATGTGTGGCACAGGGGCCTGAACTAGAGGGATTGAGTTTCAGGCTTTAAAAGGAGTTGGTGGACATTTGGTGCAGGCAAACAGGAGCAAGCTGTCTTCTTGAGACACCCCCACCCCTCCGTGTTTTTATTATTCAATTACTATCGTAAAAACACCTCCTCCTCTGCCTTCCTGCCCTAATTGAAATAACAGCATAATTCATGCAATTGCCAAATACCAAAGGCTGTAAGGCATGTTTCTATATATGAAAAAGCTTTCAGACAGAGATGACAGAAAGAAGAGGGGCTGAGGAATATCAGAGCATCCAATATACAAGGACATCGGTTTAGAACTTGGAATTTTTTGCCACTCACTGTGCAAACTTGAATAAACCAGTTTACAGCTTGAGTTCCTATGTTCATCCTCTGATGGGAAATTTTCTCTTAGTCCTTTAACGTGCTTCAAAGTTTGCCTCCCTAAATGATAATATATAGTTTTCACATCCACAACACCTAGCATGGACCGAACTGTGTTCCTTCCCCGAAATTCTTATGTTGAAGTCCTAGCCCCAGGTACTTGAGAATATGAGTATACTTAGGGTAGGGTGTTTAAAGAGGTAATTAAATTAAAATCAGGTCATTAAGGTAGGCCGACCTTAATCCAATCTGATGGGTGTCTTTACAAGAAGAGGAGGTTAGGACACAGAGACACACAACGGTTAAAAACATGAAGACACAGCATATGCAAAGCACTTGAGAAGTAAAAACTGACGCTATAAGGTCATTGCTAAAATGCTTTATATTGCAGTAGGGAAGATGGATGCATCTACGTGTAATACCGGCTTTTATGTGTATATTTAACTGCAACGTGATGCAAATGGACATATTGATGAGAGCATGCTCCAACGGCATAGACCACAGAGCAGTAGCGAACTCAGACTGTGATGACAGAGAAGAATTAACAGAGGAAGTGATGGTGGCACAGGCCTTGTTGAATGAGGAGGATCCAGACAGGGAAAAAATTGGAAGGAGGGCACACCTGGGCTAAGGGAAGAGGGGGAAGAAAGGGCAGAAGCCATGAGCAAGCCTATCTGTGAGGAGGTGGAATTGCTTGGAGGAGGTGGAGGACAGAATGTGTGTGTGTGTGGCCAGGATGTGTCCGGCAAGTGAGCTGGAAAAGCGAACTAGGGTCATATTGGGAAGAACTTTGAGTGTAGTATTACGGAAATCCATACCTCATCTCGCAGGCAATGAGGGATTCATGCAGTACGTGAAGCCACAGCCGTGAGGTTTTTATACTTGTCTTTTTGAAAGCTCCGTCAGAGCCTATTCTGGAGAACAGACAGCATCTCTGGTTTTCTGCCTGAATCCCACTGATTCTATCTAAATAAGGTCATGAATGCCAACATAAACTTACCTTGTGTATGTGACTAAATGCATTCTTCTAAAGAAAGGATCTATACCGACATTGCCCAATAAGATGTAACGTGAACCACATGTATAATTTTAATTTTCTAGTAGCCACGTAAAAAAGAAAACAGGTGAAATTAATTTTTATTAAAATTGAATAATTTATTGAACCCAATATATCCAAAGTATTGTCATTTCACATCATCAATGTAAAAAATGATGGTATTATTTGCATTTTTTAACATGAAGTCTTTGTTTTTGGTTTTTTTAAAGATTGCATTTATTTTTTTTACAGAGAGGGGAAGGGAGGGAGAAAGAGAGGGAGAGAAACATCAATGTGTGGTTGCCTCTTGAGTACCCCCTACTGAGGCCCTGGTCTGCAACCCAGGCATGTGCCCTGACTGGGAACCGAACTGACGACCCTTTGGTTCACAGCCCTGTACTCAATCCACTGAGCTACACCAGCCAGGGCTGATATGAAGCCTTTGACATCAAGTGCATACCTTAAACGTATAGTACATCTTTACCCACTTGAATTGTCTAGCCACAATTCAAGTGCTCTGTAACCACATGTGGCTGGAGGGTACTGTATTAGAGAGTGCAGGTCTATATATTTCAATTAACTCCCAAAGTGGTCCATGGCCTACCAGGAGATGAAGAACTACCTGTGGACAAACAATGGGGCCACATACTAAACCTGACAGGCCCAGGGGAGGCCTGCATACATGGCAGGCCTTACAAACCCGGAGACCAAAGTGACCACACAGGGAGGTCTGAACATAAAAATTCCCAACAAAAAGTAGATCATGGTGGGTAGTCATCTCACAGGCCTATAGCTTCCTTGACATAGGTCAATCTCTAAATTAGAACTTGTCTATTGGCTTTGTGCATCTAAGATAACATACCTCCGAAATGTCAGAGTAATCTAGTCCAGATCCCTCGAAGGCACAACCGCCAGCACCAGAGCATGGACCGCAGCGTTATCTTGTTTTCCACATACCATCTCCATGTGCTGTAAATGTTAACTAGCCGGCACCTCCCATTGTGAAGGACATACGTGTCTCCCCAGTTATTTTTTATCCAGTCTCAGAGATTCCCCCACTTTGCTTCCTCCTGCCTCCCTCATCTACCATCAGTGAATTTCATGTAACCCCCCTCATGTCGCCTCCTTTGATTCTAATGTATAAAGTAAGTTGCAAAACTGTCATCTTCCAAAGCATTTTCTCAATTGACTGAGATTTTGCTGCCCGGCAATACTTGTCAGTTTATCTCAAAGAAAGTCTTGTAAGACTTTTTCTTGGGCTGGATATTCCTTTGTTGACACACTGAAATGGGAGAGAGAAGGGGCAGAAAAAAAAAGTCATTTCCAAAGTTCAGGAAAGAGATAAAGAGGGTCTGAGCTTCACCACAGGACTCGACCATCAGCTACTCAGAGGACGGGCTGAGGCAGAGCAGGCAGAGGTGACGTAGCACTTCCAGTTTGGGTGACCGGATGTGTGGAGATGCCATTCCTATCCCTCCCCTAATACAGCCTCTGCAGCTTTGTCAGAATCGCCTTCTGAACGTCAAGTGTGATCTTGCCATGCTCATCTGCTCTAGCGTCTGCTACCTCACTCCCCTGTCCCCCACCAGGTATCCACGCCTGGACCTCCCTCCTGGGGCTCCTCCACATCCCCCCCTCCCAAAGTAAGGTCCTACCGAGCCTGCTAAGGACCTTCGTGCCTATGCGCACCCTCAACCATGTCTGGTTCACACCAGCAGAATAAGAACAACTCTAGGAATTTGCCTGTTTTCCAAAGTCCACCCAGGAATAAGCATGGGTTCCCTCAGCCCACAGGGGATGCAGCCCTGGGAGGGAATTGGGGTGTCTGCTCAGGACCCATTCTAAGGGATACTGAACAATTTCTAATTCCATTGCTTTTCCTCACACTGTCCCGTTTCCTTGGCTCTGAGATTGTTTCACTCCGCTCCAGCTGGATAAACTTCTTACATTTGTATGAATTATTCCAACTGTGTTGTTTGTGGCTAGGCCTGACTGTAAGTCTCTCGGTTTATGGGGAACAATTTAGGTTTCTGCCTGTTGCCTTGCATAAATAATGGCACCTACTTTCACAATCGAAAGCGTCCTGCTTTAGAAGGTTGAAGGACTGTTTTGAAACTGGACAGCTCAGCGCTGAATAAATTCTTCCTCTCCTCCTGTTACAAATCTGCCCTAAGGCAGGGGCGGCTCTTGCAGAATCAGTATTCACGGGAGAGCACACTGACTACGTTTTCAAAGCTCTCTTACTGCAGAAGATGGTTCTCCGTCATAATTACCTAGTATTGATATTAAACCAATAGCCCGCTCTATGCTTAATGGAGAAATACTAAAGCTTCTACTCATTACCATTAAAATCAGGAGGAAACAATCAAATCTGTTGATTGACATCAAGGTTACTATGTGGGTTCCCATAGCCAATAGGATGAGCACCAGTACTTTGTTAGTTATGGGCTGATTATTTTTATAAAATATGATTTATATATAAAACACACCTAACATGTGCACAAAAATCTAATCTAATATAAATAGGAGGTTTAGTATTATTCACTAACAGTATTCTCACTTTATACTGATGCAATGAAATGCATTTCACCTACGTTAAGTATCCTTAATATTACTTAAAGTTAACATACAATAATAGATTACTCTTATCAAATCAAAATGTTAAATTTTAAATTTCATAATTCAAATAATAAATAAAGGAAAATACAATCAAAATTGACTTTATCTCTGGATGGAAAATAGGTTTCAGATTGTAAAACAATGAAAGAAATAACAAACATGATGTAGTAACAACATAGTTTAAACTCGTACACTACATTCTCTAAACAGCCTAGGTAAATGTACGGGGAAGCAATATACTGGGAAAAGTATTTGTGATAAACCGGGCAAAGGATTAAGTTCATTATTATATAACGAGCTACGGCGTGGATTCGGGGAAAATGCTAAGATTTTGAAAGGGAAAGGAGTAGAACTTGCACAAATAGTTCACAGAATAGCAAACACAGATGGCTGGCTGTAAGAGACCTCGGAGAAGAGGCAGCGCAAATGAAAGCACCTCATTCGGGCGGTCTGCCCAGGGTCTTCCCATCGGTGGGTGTCGGGGGTGACTCTGAACCCAGTGGCCTCACCTGTCCCCCACACTCTAGAGAGGTCACCATGCTCCGCTGCCTTTCCGACGGCAAGAGTGAGTGGCACAAGGCAACTGTAAGCAAATAAATTGGTAACACACTTGATAATTTAAAACACTAACACCCCCTAATTGCCCTGTCATTCCCATTACAAACAGGAAAGAACAACCAACCAACAAGTAACAACAAAGTGCCATTCAGACAGATGAGAAAAACTGTCGCTCCGATGGCCGAGACTGCTAAAAAGCAACTGGCAGTCTCACACATTACGAAATACCAGCGTGTGGAAAGAAGTTTTCGAGCCATTTGGGGTGTATGAATAGTCTTTGACAGCAGTATTGTGTACTATAGACATTCTTTGAATTTATCACATGTTTCTGAAAACCCACTCGAATGCCAAGCGTGGAAGCTGACCAGTAGAAAAATAAGTTTTAAGGGCAGTTGTTCTCAGATTCGAAAGTGGCTGAGATTCTCCTGAGGAATGTACTTAAACGCCGTTTCTGGATCCAGCCCGTGCTCCTGGTCCAGGCAGAGGAATTTGCATTCTTGAAAGCACCTCAGGACACGCTGATGGGAACAATTCGCAGGCCACGCAGTAGGGGAGAGTTCTAAGGGCGGATTTCTGTTACCACGTTGCTAAAACCCTTACAATACCCCTAATTTCACCTCACTTTTTAGACACCATCTTCCACAACCTGTTTTTCGCTTTTCGCACATTTCTTAATTTTTTGTTTTCATTATTGAACACACAACCCGATAAAAGCTGGAGGATAATGAGTGAGGGTCAAAATAAAGGCCAACATTTGTCACTTTGGCTATATTGAAGAATTTTCATTTTCTACCTCCTGTATCAGCATTCATTTTTTTCATTTTGCATTATTTTGTAAAATAAGCAGGATCAAGAGAAAATATTTAAATTATTTACACATACTTCCTATCATAGAGACAAATAAAAGTTCCCATTAAAGGTGCCGGGGCCTGGGAAATGCCAGAAACTTCTTTTCTGAACCAAGGAGATGCGCAGTGGAACCAGGGCTCAGGGTTGTGGAGACGGAAAGCATCGATCAGACTCAGGTGCTTTAGGTGAATAGCTTAGGGTTGCACACTCAGCTCGGCTCTGTCCGAAATCTTTTCTGAGAAGCGTTGGTCTCCAATAAATCAGTGAACAGATAAATAAGTGTTCAGTTAAAGAAGATATTGCCAGAACTGAAGAGTTTGAAATATCTGCCAGTTAATGTAATAAAATTCCAAATTTAGCTTTTAATAGACTAAGGGTGTCAATAGGAGGAAATTAGTGTTATTTAAAAGTTGGGTGGAGGAAACGAGCAAAAAAGAAACAAAACAAAGAGAAAAGAACTCATGGTCAAGGAAGACAGTGTGGTGATTGTTGGGGGGGTGTAGGTGGAAGAGGGTATGGGGGTAAATGGTAATGGAAAAATACAATAAAAATACATTTTTAAACACAAATGTTTAAAAAAAACTTGAATATACAAAAATCTAGGACCACCACTCATAACTTATCTTTAAAATAGTCAGAATATAAAGATATTTACACACAGTGAAATGTTTAATAAATTTACTTACAATAGCAAATCTCTGAAAATAATTTAAATGTCCAATAAAAACAGTTGATTAAATGTATCTAAAAGCTTATGTAATCAGAATATTATGTGACTATAATATAGGACCATAATATGATTTCACTAAAATGTACAGATATACTATTAAATTTAAAAACAATATGGATATTTAATACATAGTTTGATCTCAAGCAAAACATGAATAGGTAGAAAAGAGAATACGAAAAAGTGGGAGGTGGGATTATAACAGATACACATTCTTTTAACTGTGTATTTCTATATCCTAATGTGCTGTACAATTAGGATGCATTAACTTTGCATTCATGTGAGCTTGGCATACCGTATTATGTTCATCTCAGGTGTACAACACAGTGAATTTACATTTATATATCTTATGACATGAATACCACATGAAGTCTATGACACCTGTCTCCAAACAAAGCCATCACACCGTCATTGGCTATATTTCCCTTCATCGTTTTTACCCATTTATCCACGCCTCTACCCGCTGGCAGCCACCCGTTTATTCTTCGTTTCTATGGGTCTACTGTTGTTCTGTTTGTTTGCTCATTTGTTTTGATTTTTTAATTCCATATATAATTGAAATCACTCATTACTTGCCATTCTCTATCTAAATTATTTCACTTAGCGTAATACTCCCTAGGTCCATCATTTTTGTTGCAAATGACAGGATTTCATTTCTCTTGTTACTGAGTAATCATTACCATTCAACTATACCCAATTATATAATTGAATATATGTTCAATTATATAATTAAGTAATTATATGATTGCATAATTATTCAATTATATGTATATTTCTTCTTTATTCATTCATCTAGTAATGGACACCTAGGTTGCTTCTATATCTTGGCTATTGCAAATAATGCTGCAATGAACATAGGGGTGCATGTATCTTTATGAATTAGCGTCTTTGTTTTCTTTAGTTAAATACCCAGAAACAGTTATGATGGGTCATATGGTAGATCTATTTTTAGTTTTTTGAGGAATCTCTATGCTGTTTTCTGTAGTGGCTGCACCAATTTGCAGTCCCACCAACAGCACCCAAGGGTTCCTTTTTCTCCATGTCCCGGCCAACACTTGTTTGTCGACTTTTTCATAACAACCATTCTAAGTGGGGTGAGGTGGTACCTCATTGTGGTTTAGCTTTGCATTTTCCTGGATGATTAGTGATGTTGAGTATCTTTTACATGTCTGTTGGACTTCTATATGTCTTCTTTGGAGAAATGTCTCTTCATATTCGTTTTTCTTAGATTGTTAAATTTTTTTTTGATTTTGAGTTCCATGAGGGTTTTTTATATTTTGAATATTAATCCCTTATTGAATATATCATTTGTGATTATATCCTCTCATTTGACTTTTATGTTGTCTTTTCATTTTGTTGATGTTTCCTTTGCTGTGAGGAAGGTTTTTAGTTTGATGAAGTCCCATTTGTTTATTTTTGCTGTTGTTTCCCTTGTTCAAGGAGCCATTTCCAAAAAGATATTATTAAGACTGATGTTAAATAGTTTATCACATACATTTTTATCTAGGACTTTATGGTTTCAGGTCTTATACTGAAGTATTTAATCCATTGAATTTTTGTATAAGGTGTAATAGAGGGATACATTTTTTTAAATGTATCTGTTCAGTTTTTCCAACACTACTTGTTTAAGAGATTTATTTTCTCCATTGAATATTCTAGCTCCTTTGTCATAGATTAATTAGACATTTAATTGAGGGCTTATTTCTGGACTCTCTATTCTATTTCACTGATCTATGTGTCTGTTTTGATGCCAGTATCATACTGTTTTGATTATTATAGCTTTGTAGTATAGTTTGAAATCCAGGAAATTGATACCTCCAAGTTTGTTCTTTCTAAATATTGTTTTGGCAATTCATGGTCTTTTGTGATTCCATACACATTTTTAGGATTATTTGTTCTAGTTCTGAGAACAATGCTATTGGTAATTTGATAGGGATAGTATTGAATCTTTAAATTGCTTTGTGTAGTGTAGACATTTTAAGAACATTTCTTCCAGTCCATGAGCATGATATATTCTTCAATTTATTTGTTCCTTCTTTTATTTCTTTTTTTTTAATGTCTTATAGTTTTATTAGTACAGGTATTTCACTTCTTTGGTTAAATTCAACCTTCTCAATACAATTGTAAATTGAATTTTTTTTTAATTTTCTCCTCTGATCATTCATTATCAGTGTATAGAAATGTGATGGATACTGCATATTAATTTTATTCTGATACGTTGCTAAATTAATTTATTACTTTAATTAATTTATGGCAGATTTTTTAGAACTTTCTATAATTGTATCATGTCATCTGCAAATTGGGACAGTTTACTTCCTTCATTCAAACTTAGATGCCTTTTATTTCTTTTTAATGTCTGATTGCTGTGCCTAAGACTTCCAGTACCATGTTGAGTAATAGTGGTGAGAGTAGGTATCCTTGTCTTCTTCCTAATCTTAGAGGAAAAGCTTTCAGATTTCCACCATTGACTATGTTATTTGTGGGTTTGTCATATGTAGCCTTGATCATGTTGAAGTAAGTTTCGCTTATATGCATTTTATGGAGAGTTTTCATCAGAAATGGATGTTGAATTTTGTCAAGTGCTATTTTTGCATCTACTGAGATAATCATATGATTTTTATCCTTAGTTTTATTGATGTGATATATCACATTGTTTTGTGAATATCATACCATCTCTACTTTCCTGTTATAAATTCCACTTGATCATGACATACAACCTTTTTAATGTATTGTTGAATTCAGTTGCCAGTAGGTTGTTGAGAATGTTTGCATCTACATTCAACAGGAATAAGTATTGGCTTATAAATCTCTCTCTCTCTCTCGGTAGCATCATTGTCTGGCTTTAGTATCAGGGTAATGCTGGCCTCATCAAATGAATTTGAAAGCATTTTTTCCTCTTCAATTTTAGGGAATATTTCAGATATGATTGGTATTCATTGTTCTTTGAATATTTGGTAAAATTCACCTGTGAAGCTGTCTGGTTTTTGGCTTATGCTCACTGGGGAGTTTTCTGACTCTTGCATCAATTTCATTGCTAGTAATCAGTCTGTTTAGGTTTTCTGCTTTTTTCTGGTTTAGCCTTAGAAGATTGTACAGAAATTTCTAGAAATCTATTCATTTCTTCTACGTTATCCAATTTGTTGGCATATAGTTCTTCATAGTATTTTTGTAACAATCCTTTGTTTTCTGATTTTAATTACTTGGACTTTTTTTAAATGAGTCTGGCTTTAGGTTTTTTCATTTTCTTTATCTTTTTGAAGAACCAACTCTTAGTTTCATTGATTTATTTCTCTCTATATATTTTTAAGTTTCTATTTTGTTTCTGATCTTTATTATTTCCTTCTACTTACTTTGGTTTTCTTCTCTATTTCCTCTAGAGGTAAAATGAGATTGTTTGAGATTTGTCGTGTTTCTTGAAGTAAGCCTTTGTAGTTATGAATTTGGCACTTAGAACTGCTTTTGCTACATTGCATACATTTTGGAAAGTTGCATTTTCATTTTGATTTGTCTGTAAGTAGTTTGTGATTTCTTGTTTGATTTTCTTGTTGATCTATTGGTTGTTTAGTGGCATGCTGTTTAATCTTTCCAGGTATTTGTGTCTTTTGCCAATTTTTTTCCTATAGTTTATTTCTAGCTTCATGTCATTGTGGTCACAAAATATGCTCGATACACTTTCTTTTTTCTTTTAACATTCAATATTATTCTGCCATTATTTTGATTAGTTTCAGGTGTACAGCTAGGTGGGTACAGGAAATATTGAGGATGTTAGTTCTTGCTCTTAATTTAACCCAGTGCAAGTGGAGATTCGGTAGGAGTCATTTGGAAATGCAGCCATTCAAGAAGAGAGCAGAGGACCAAGGTACTTGGGCCTATGATGGGATTTACATAAATGCCTTTGGGTCTTGCACTAACCTCTGCTCTATCTTGCATCTTCTCTAGGGGTCATTGCCAGTACACACAGACACACGCGTACACAATTTAATTAAATTGAAGAATCTTCTCTATAACGTAGTACCAAAGAACAGACCCTGACTTCAAAGCTACTCACTACTGACTTCAAAGGGTGCTTCTAGTAGTTTTGGTTTCTTTACCTGCACAAGGTCAATTTCTGTTGCCTAAGTTAGAGGTTAATGTTACTTATCAATCTGATTAACTTTATTAACTCCTAATATGCTGACACTTGGGTACTGAAGTGTAATTGATACATTTTTATGGCAAGCCACATGTATTTCTTCAATATTCATGAACTTCTGAATTCATGAGGCCAACAGAACATAATCCTATTGTTACCAAATCCCCATAGATCTGTGACTCCGTGACCCTGGCTACGAAATAACTGTTGATGAGAGAGTCCCCACAAAAGCACCAGCTGGGGAGGAGCAGGACAGCCCTGCAGTCCTTATGGGGCCGAGTCCGTTCTGAGGCTGGCCAGCTGTCCCCATGTCACTGATCCCGCAGGGAGATATGTCACATTCGGAAGTTTGTGTGGGGCAGCCTAAGATTCACACGAATACAAGACAGAGGTCACATGCTGTTCTGCACTAACTTTTGTTCCCTTCCAAATATATCAGGGATGCCCGACTCAGGTCTTTTCCGACTGGAAGGTGTGGGGGGAGAACAGAAGCCACGGCAAGACTGTTTTCCTTTTCTCTGGCTCCGGACAGGACAGGGGTGATCAGATCTACTTTGTAAATAGCCTGGACCAGAGTTTAAGAAATAGTACTATTTTATATTGCCATTCTTAACAGAAATGCTTAAAAGTGGAAATTTTTTATTATTTATAAGCATAACTGGTGGAAATACTCTCCTCAGAGTATTTATATTCTGCCTGTTTCTCCCGAAACGGTGGAGAGATGCAATCAGCGGATGTTGTTCATCAGTTTGCCAATTTGTCTACAAAACAGAATATACTTGAGGAATGGCATTTATTATAACAATGGCACAGGCGACCTTTTGTTCATTTGAGAAAGTTATTTGTACATGTACTTCCAAGAACTCTGCTAGATACCGCCATAGGTGCCTTTCAAAAATGCTCTGTTCATTTATAAGAGGAGGCATTACTGATATCTTTAAAAATAAGGAAATGTGGAACCTGAGACAGAAGAGGTTTCCAGACACTCTGTCTTAATTGTGAAGCTAATCTATCATCCACTGTGGTACCAATGATGTTTTCCAGCGAGTCTCCAATCAAGTGGAAGCAAGGGACTATGTTCACTGAGAACCAGAAGACAAAGGGAGACTTTCTATTGATATAATGTGGATTATGAAAAGGGGGAATGCCTGACCCACTGGATAGGGAGTGGTGAAGGAGAACTGGCATGAGGCTGAATCTAGAAGGACTGGCGTGAGATTTCAAGGTGGGACACCACTTCAGGAAATAAAAACTGCTTGTGGAAAACTATGGAGGCAGAGACACAAAACAGTGTGTGCCGCTGCTCAAAACTTTGCTTATATTTGGCTAATTCTTACACAAAGTTGGGTGATAAACATTAGCATTTCCATCTTACAGTTGTGGAAACTGACTTCTGGAAGAAGGCTGATATGTCATTAAGGTTGGCAAGATTTGGAGCAAGATTCCTCTACAACCCTTCCTCGGGGGGCATACGTCTATTTAGAGAACTTGCCTAAAAGAAAGGGGTGGAGCAAGATTGGGCTCCTTCCACTGTTCCAGGCCTCCATGCTTGTCAACCCAATGTGTCCTGTGGCACCATGAATTGGGAAATAAGCTTTAGCAGCAGTCACCAAGTGACTGATTCCCGGGTGCATACGGGACTTACACCAGAAAGATCAAGCACGGAAGGGAGAACTAGGCACCAAACCTGAAGCATTGTTTTTTAATGGGAATTTTATTACATAGCATTCACAATAGTACAATATCCAGTCTAAGTAAAACAAGTAGGCATTTGTCTATTGACAAACATGCTGGGTCGTATCTATGCAGAAGAGTTCTGTTCTGTGAAAAGTGACCTTGGAAATGTCTATTATTAGTCAGCTGTGTTATGTTATGTTACAGTCACTAAGTGACCACAAAAAGTCTCAGTGGCTTATGACAACTAAGGTTTATTCTCACCCTCATGCTTGTCTCCGCTTCATACTATCCTTATTCAGGGACCCAAGGACCTTGCTTGTCTTCTGGAAAATAAAAAAGAAAGTGGTAGATCATGTAATAGCTCTCAAGTTTTGTTTTGGAAGTATGCATGTAATTTTGGACGTATTCTAATAGCCCGAGGAGCCAAATTGCCACACCTTAGTCAGGAGAGAGAGCGTATATAACATCCTCTTATGCGTGGGTCTGGGAAGTCTGGGAAAGAAGTATTTCGGACGATATGATCAACCACTATTAATCACTTAATTCAAGCAGAATTTCTATTGTACTAAACAAGCTGGAACTCCTTCTGTAGAATTATATTCCAAACCAATTTATAATCTTCACAAGGAAGTCATCCTTCTATTAATAAACTAATTAATCAATCATTTATTTTTTAATATTTATAAAATAACATTCAATTTGCCTATCCTGAGTGCCAGTAATCTATGCAGAGAGCTAGTAATATACCAGGTATAGTGGTAGGCAATGGATACAGTCAAGAGACTCATCATATAACGTTGCCTTAATCTGTTCTAAAATGAAAAGAGCCAGCTAGGCCTCTCCCTGCAGGCCATAGCTCTGAATGCCTACGCTGTGGATGCTGATGGCAATCCCAGAGAGAACACTCGTGAGTCCGTTTGACCAGCATAGACTTCCCCTCCCCAATCAAATAATGACTAGTGAATGCAGCAGGCCCTGCTAGCCACAGCATATTAAATGCCTGATCTGTTGAGCTTGGGTCCCTCATCTTACTATGTCTTTTCTCTAGACCAGGCACTGGGTAATACCTCTGAAGCAAAATCTAATGTAACCCTCCTACAACTCTACATTGCAGGTAATTTTAGTCCATATATATACTTTCAATTATAGATAGATAGTCTGGCAGAAGTAACATCTGCTTGAGTGTGGTTGATAGAGTAATAATATGGGTGTAATAAAGTTATAGTTTTAATTTGAACGTTTCACCTAAAATGTCATATGGTGTGCTTGAGTGTGATAGTGTTGTTATAGAATTACACACTTAGGATTTTGTAATGAAAGATTTTGTGATTAAAGTGGGTCACTATTTGTGCTGGACCCTGTATATATATAAAACCTGAAACACAAGAAGAAAAGCAGAAATTCCCAAATAGTAAGTGGCTCAGGATTCAAAGCCAACATTGCTATTGAAGGCCATGTACCAAATGACAGGGCAGTTGTGCCCATCACCTGAAACTCAGCCTGAGGCTCAGCTTCAGACTTCCCATGTTATGGGAGCTGCTTCCATATTCCATTGTTCCTCATTCAGTCTCCTTCCCAGGGAGGAACAATTCACACAATTTCCCTAAAGCATTGGGAGAATCAGGGCAAGAATGCATGGAGAAACAAGAGAAAAACAAGTGGAGCCCATGGAGGCTAAGAAAGATTGAACGACTGGACTTCATCTTCTCTTGCATGAGAATTTTATAGGTGACCATTCTAAGCATGACCATAACTAGGATATTCGCTGTTCTCTGATTTTCTAACTCTTTAAGCTTATGCCATTGCTATCAATTGCCAACTATGAAATGTAGATAGATAGATAGATAGATAGATAGATAGATAGATAGATAATAGATAGATAGATAGATAGATAGATAGATATAGGTAGGTAGATAGATGATAGATAGATGATAGATAGATAGATAGATAGATAGATAGATAGATAGATAGACAGATAATGAGTCAATCCTAGGTCAGGATACTCAAAAGAGGAAATCTGCTTGAGATCAGCCTCCATGATCTCTACATGGATGGGAGACTGGATGACTTTGAGTCTAGTCTGGTATCTGTTGCCATGGGAGCAAATGTGTGTGATGCACATACACTCATCTATGGAACTATCTATGTCTGCTTCCTTAGCAGGTTGGGGAAAGAGCTATGGGAGTGGCTGGCACCGTAATGGGAGTGCCCTGGCTATTACCTCAGCTCCATTTGTCATTATTAAATCTTATTTTAGCCATGTCCTGTATTCACTGCCTACCCTATATCATAACCATAGTTAGGTCAAAGGTGGTTCTATCTTCCCTTCACTCTGATTCTGCCCTCTTCACCTCTTCCCATCCATATCTCAGACCTGAGAGTACAGTGCAGAGGTCTTGCTGACATCTAATAAGCATGAACTAATGAATCAAAAAACCCAAGCCACCTGATCCCTGGGTCTTAAGGGAAAATATAGGGCTTGAGCTGAATATGTGGTCATTCCCTTTCCTATTAATTTCCCCAGCTCCTCTGTGAGTTATGCTCTGTCTGCTCCAGCGGGATGACACACACATGACAGATGGCACTCTCGTGGCCAAGGAGTTTATTCTGCACCACAGCGAGGCTACATTTTTTCCTATAAAACTCTTATAAATCAATGTTATGTATTTTGGGCAGGGATATTGTGACACAAAAGAGATAAATACTATTTCATACATGTAAATAATTGAAATTTGTGGATAGTAAGAGTATAGATTTATATATATCAGTAAACCATAAATACATATATCATTTGGGGATTTTGATATAAGTATACACCAGTAATAAACAAAGCTTATTTTGGCTTTTTATAAGATAAAGATTTTTATCTGACAGAAAACTATATATATTTAAATTAAATTTTTTTAATTTCATGTGTCGAAGTCATTTTAATAGCTTGAAATGGAAACTGCTATGATAATCTAAGGCAAATGATTGTAGCTATAATAGAACTAAACAAGCATAAATAGATTTATCAATAAATTGATAAGTTAAAAGAATACTAAGATAAATATGGAAATAACCAGGGAAAGAATATCTGCATGACAATGGCAATGAGCCTAAGTTGGAAAGAAAATAAATAAATACTTACAGAAAAGACCAAGACTGTGATACTTATGGTACTAGAAATGCAGCTAGCCTTCAGCACACTAGTTTTGTGGAAATCTTGTATTTTTGAATAGTAGAAAATATGGTGACCTTTAAACTTTTTCTTTCATATTTTGAAAGGGTTTTCCTTATTATAAATGATACATATTCATCATAGAACATATGTATGTATACATGTCACAGTGAAGTTAAATGACCATCTATAATCATCTTCAGTCCAGAAAAGTATTTATATCACAAACATAGATTTAATTGTTACTTAATAAACTGAAAATCATTCAGGATTCGCTCATTTCCTTATTAAAATGAAAAGCATTCAATTAAATTACAAATTCTTTTATACTGTTATAAGGGCCTATAATAAAACCAAGCCCTGGATCATCTTGTCTGGCATTTTTAGCAATTCTTAAATAATCTCTTTAAGTGATTGTGAACCCTTCTCGTGACCACTTCTGTGTCAGGGACATCATCAGTTTGCTGGGAAATCTCTTCAATTGCTCGAATGTTCTTAATTATGGGAAGTCCTCCGGATCCTCAGTTTTGTCCACCTCCTTTAACTCTCCCTGGAATAATAGCACTGGGTTTGGAACTCATTTCGAGTTTCCCCCATCCTTTAGCACCCTAACCATAACTACATCATGCTACTTTACTACACAAACTTTATCTATAAAATTAGGCTGATAATATTTACCCTATCTTCTTCCTAGGGTTGTTTAAAGATTCAACTTAGAAAAGGACAATGCAACTGAAGCATATATGGATGGTAAACATATTTCCTCTTCCACATTTAATATTTGAAAAGTGTTATCATCTCCACCCCAAGTCCCTTCTGAAAGACAAACTGCCCAATTCTCTCCACCATCTCTTATCAATTACAGTATCTGGATCCTTGTCTTATCTACTCCTTTGGATACACACCCATTTACAAAGGTCTTCTGTAAAAAGTACCACGCTGAATGAGACAGGATGATTCTGATGTAGCTGAATGTGGGGATAAAAATAGGATTGTTCTGCCACTGATTCGCAGGGCAGGCCATGATTATGCATGCTGCGATTCGAACATTTTTCTTACTACCACCATTGACGTTATTGTGAAGGGGTAACTGAACTACAGTGTTTGGAAAAAAAACTTTTAAAAAGTAACAAAATAATCAAAAGGATAACGGTAGAAGAATACATTCTAATGTTCATTTTCTCCTTAATCACACAACTGATTGAGTACCAGAGATAACTCCTTACTCATCCAGTTTTGCTCTTCATTAACTGGAGGAAAGAGGGCTTGAATTATTGCTTTAAATGAAGTTTAAGATTTATCTGTGGCTTTAAATTACCCACGATTTTAGTTACACTGTCTCTCTAATGATATAAAGAGCTATAATGAGCCCCCAAAATAATAAGATGAAAATATATCCACCTGCTTGTTTTCATCACTTTTTTTTCCTAGAAAGGCAATTCTAAGAAAGTGCAAATTACTGACCTTTTAACTGAACATATAACCTGTCCTGGAATAAGGTGTAAAATGAATATTTATCACTTTGGTCAGATGAGTTCATGAATTTTAGGTCTCTCAGAATCTGCTTGTATTAACATCACTTTTTTGGGGGGAGTTGAATAGTTTGTATAGAAAGGTAATCTCAAAAAAAGATAAGAAGGAAAACAGTCACCCAACCTCCCAGCTCTGTTTGCTATTCACCTTCATAACCTAAGGCAAGTCACTTTATCATTCTCTAACTCTGTTTCTCTACCTGGAAAAGCTACGTCTTCTTTCTTTCTAAGACTGTTGAGACCTTTACAGGAAATGCACTCCACACATGCAAGGATTTATGAGCATGTTATTTTTTTAACTGCTTACCTAAAAAAAGGGGATGGATTGGAATTGTTAAAATACTAAGGATATGCCATTTGAGGTGGGATTTTGCTTGGCAGAAACCAACAGCCAAATGTGGTTTTGTTTTGCATTTCTTCTGTCAATTTCAGTTGCTTTCAGGTTGGCCCATTCTGAAAATAGGTTTCATTTCAGAATTCCTGGAATGTGCCGAAGTAAGAAAAACAGGCAGGTAGTCTGGTGATAACACATTTCAAAAACGAGTTATTTTTGTCCTGCGATTTTGGGACAAAATATATGATGAGCTGAACTGGAACCAGAATATCAAATACCAAATAACATACAAACAGAAAATATTGGGGAAATTTTGTTTGAGTGAAAAATCTAAGTAGAGATCAATCAGTGATTGCAGAAGCAATGACTTCTTGTCAAGAATAACTGTCATTAAAATTTCCATAGGCACCAGTGAAAATGATTTGGGGGGAATGACTAAAGAAGGATCTGTTTTATAAAACACAGGGAAACGTTATTTTATTCCCAATTTTCCCAGCCAAGTTTGTAGGATGGAAGATTTCTCTCCGGCTCTTTCTCTGAGGGGCCAATAGTCTCTATTGACATATACAGACTAAAAATTTTAACCCAGGAAACTTTATCAGTCTTCTTTGGCTAATGAATCACACTAAGAGAGTCTTAGTGTTCAGACTACCAATGGGGAGAAGACCCAAAAAATGATGAAAAGAGGAAGCTCACAGGCACCACGGGAGCCTTCTGATATTAACACCCGGAGCCCACGCAGCCCAAGGATTGGTCTGACGTCATTGTTCCCGGTTCTCTGGATGCTGGAGTCTGAATTGCATTAGAGACCTCTGCATTCAATAAACAAAAATAGGAATATGACGACCAAAGCGCTGTTTGGAACAGAAAACAAACTCAGGCAATGAGTGTTTTCCACTGAATTCATTCAAGATTTTATTAGTTGAGCTCTAACTTAGGTTATAAGACTCAGCTTGCTTTTAATTTCACTGGCCTCAGTTATTCAAAACAATAGGAGCAGAGGGAGGGGGATAGACAGAGACAGAGAGAGAGAGAGTGCAGACTGTCACACACATGCTTGGTACATTCTTCACATTGCAAACCCATCAACAAAAGAAGGAAGAAGATCTGAGGCAAATGAGTGGTTTTTGCGGATTGAGGGGATGGAGAATATCTCTACATAAACAAGAAGCTCTGGATTGGAAGTCTGCTTAAAAAAAAAAAAGGTTACAGCTGACCACAAGGTTGTAAATCCACAGACTGGAAGGAGGAAAAGAGAAACATTGCAAGCGACTGAAGTGTGTGTGGCTGCAATGTTTGTGGGTTAGATGAGAAACAAGCGCTGAGTGAAACGGAGAAGGGGGGTGGCTGGTGTGATTTGTTTGGTGTTCAGAGCCAATAGAAATCCCAGACTGTGATAATATCCCCGTGCAGCGCCGAGAGAGGAGTCACAGCTGAGTCTGCGGCTGGGTTTCTTGTGCAGGCGCTGCCGCCGACCGCCCGGGGCTGCACACGCCAGCGCGCGGCGCTTCTGCGCTTCTGCTGGGGTCCGGCTGTCGCGGGCTGTAGCACCCAGAGAAAGAGGGACGGGGAGAGACAGAGAGAAGGGACCCGAGGAGGCGGCTTCCATCACGTCATTGCAGGTATGAGCTTGCCGCGACTAATCTGACACAGGCACGGTTTCTGATTTCTACCTTCACAAGACACTTACAAGTAATTGACATTGTTCCCTTGCCGGTCCGAATGGAAAGTGCTGAGGGAATGTGTCGCCAGAGTCCGAAAATTCAGCCTGTTTGCCTTGCGTTTTGAGACTACGAGATTTATTGAGCTTTTGAATTATCCGTGGGTGTAAAGCAAGGACCTTCAAACTTGACCGTACTCTCTTGGTTTTCCTTTTTGTTTTTTAAATAACCTCAGTACCTGCATGCTGTCATGCTCTCCATTTATACCTCCTGGCGACCTCCTTTATCGTTACACCTATAGCAAGGCGAACACCACGCGATTGTTAGAAAGCAGCTTTGAACATTTCCCACCTACCTACCAGGTGAATATCCTCCCCTTAAGCAAGGGAACAACGGTGGATGTGAGCATGGCTTTGATCTTTAAAGCTTAAGGCCAGGGTGGAGGAGGCTTATGAGTGACATATCACTGTATTGCTATGCTATCTATGCTTAAAGCAGAAGAGGAGAAAAGGGAGAGAGATTTTTTAAATGTAATTGTCAGGGACCCTCGCTGTGTACCTGGTTTATTTTTACATTGCCTTAGGAGTTCAAAATGCAGTTGTAATTTTTCATCGGCAGGCTGGGTGAGTTCCAGGACCTCATGTGTAACTACACTGGAAAGTCACGAATTGGAATCCTGTCATAAATATACCTGTAAGGAAATGTTAGTTTGGGGGTTGATTTTTGTTTGATCCTAAACTTGGTAGACATCTGGCCATTTCTTTCTTTTCCTTTCTTGATTCCTTTTATTTTTGAGACACCGGTTTTATTATTTTTAAAATCTATCTCCTGAGATTTTACCATGTTTGGTTTTGAATTTTGAAGATGGTTATATAACTTTTTGTTCCCCCCTGTTGATTACTTGTGATTAAATTAACATCGCTTAATGAGTTCAGTCTTTCCCTTGGAAAAGCCAGAGGGGACTGAGTGAGGGCTCAGTTCAAAGATTGGTCTTGCTTTGGGCGATCCTCAAGTACTGGTGTATAACTGCTCTGAATTTCTATAGGCAGAGCTTTCCCTGCAGTGAAGAGCAGACACAGATCGGGACTCAAGTTAACGACAGCAGGACACCGCAGCAGGTGCAGGCACAATAGAATATGTTATTTTAAGTCTAAATAGCATCCTGTCGGTGGATTCGTAGTAGGTCGTATCCAAACCATCCCGGATAACTCACAATCAGTCCTGCAGTCACGCCTGGTTTACTGGGCGGTCTTATCCCAAGGCACGTGCCTCACCAAGAAAGATAAGGAAGTTCTAAGAAAGGTATTTGTTTTCCATATCACAGTGGAGAGCATTTACATTGCTCCGGTTTTAATCTGGTTCAAACCGATGAACACGTTCTTCTATCATTAAGGGGAATTCATGCTTACCTATACCGTGGAGGAATGATATAAATAGTATAAACTATCTACAATTTTGCCCATTCCCAGATTTGAATGTTTTAACAAGGTGATTTTGGAAGCACCTCAAAGAATAGATATGGCAACTAAATACTATATTTAGGAGAGAGCATTTTGATTTTGTAGATGAATATTTCTCTCTTTTTACACCACAAGGAACTTTATGTAAAGAATTTATCTATTCAAATAAGTACATATTAATTGAACCAACTAAATTCTATTTGTAGTTAATAGGGTAGCTTTGTATTACTGTAAACATTCATCAATTTGCTATTAATATAATATCTGCAGTAAATGGAGACCCACTTCCCTCTTACCATTCAAACTCTAAAACGATGTTTGGGCGTGTTGGTAGCAGCTGAGTGAATGAGAGGCTGAATACACAGACTTTGTCTGGACTGAGAGCTATCAATGGATTTTTAAAGATAAATACAAACAATGCTTTGATTACTCATTGTTTTGTGCTATCATTCTTCACTGAGAGAGGAAATCAAACATTCTTGCCCCGTGGTCCTGGCACAGCCAACCAGAGCTTTGGACTCCCTCAAGTTATAAGTCTGCTAACGTCTGAATCAGGTGCATGCTCTTAAGTCTCTTTAAAGCAAGCACCTCTCCCTTAGCCCTCTTCTTCTAAAGCAAAGGAATGGAATTAGACTTTGAGTTGTCATTGATATGGAGAGGACGGGCCTGCCTGGGTCAAGGACACACACGGAGAGACTGCAGAGACACAGGTGCAGGAAAAGATTAGACCAGCCTCCTGTTGGATTTGGGTGTGACCACAGCTAGCATGCCAGGTGGCAGGCATTTTCTCGGTGTCGGGGACCTTTAAGTGCTTAGGAGAAAATTATTTAAACTGGGACTGTGGCCCTATAGCTCAGGGGTTAGAGCACTGGTCTTGTAAACTGGGGAAATGTGCCGAGTATTGGACTTGGAACAAGCCACAGAAGAAACCGATAAAGGAGACATGTTGATTTGAAGGGGAAAGTATGCAATTATAAGTTAAGCCTCTGGTGCCAGCTGCTTCTGTAGTTGTATATGTATTTCCACCACAGCATTCTGGGTTTTGTTTGCTTGTTTGTTTTTATAAATTGGACATGCTGACCTATGGTGGGTAGAATCAATTATGATCACATGTCAGGCTAAAACAGGGTCCTCAAACCACGAATCTAAATGCAGGTATTTCCTATTGACACCACTTCTCGTTGGGGAGACGTCTTTGGTTGGCCTGCTCAGTCACGGGGCCCGGCTGGGGTGGAGCACTCTGCTCCGCAGAGCAGAGTCCCAGAGCCATGTGACAGTGAGGAAATAAACAGTGACAGGGTGAAATGACAGGTATATGAAGTGAGAGGATACAAAGATTGGCATCCTTTAACATAAATCCAGGAGCCAAAGGAATAAAAGTTTATTTCCTCAAATAAACTCCAAGTATAAACTTATGGTAAGACTTTCTGAGAATTGGCATTTACAGTAAGAACTGGCATTTGAAAGCAATTCTCATGCATACACACGTATCTCATGCAGGTGTGGGCTGAAAATAAATTCCTTCGACGTGCAGTGAACAGTCCTATATATATACAGGCCAGGAGAGGGCAGTATGCAAACTCTGAAAAAAAACGATGCCTCCTCTTGACCAGCGGGAGACTTCAGTCTCCAAATGGCTACAAAAATACATCCCTAACTTTATGCACCTTCCTCCCTCTGGAAGCAGAGTCTGGAGTTATTAAGGAATCCACCACTCAGAAAGGTGTGTTTTTATTTTCTACCTCCAGATGTGGTATCGCCTGGCAAAATAAGGAAATCAGCCTTTTTAACAGAGAACTCAACTTCCCTTTCTTTTAATTATCTTTATTCTTTGAAGCTACTCAAACAGTCTTTATTTTTTTAATTTTTAAATTTATTTTAGAGAGGAAAGGAAGGGGGAAGGGAGAGAGACAGACAGAAACATCAATTTGTTGTTTCACTCATTTATGCATTTATTGGTTGATTGTTGTACGTGCCCTGACTGGAAATAAAACCCACAACCTTGGTGTATTGAGATGACGCTCCTAACCACTGAGCTACCCGGGCAGGGCCACTCAGCGATCTTTTATCTTTACTCTGCCAGGAATTGGGTGGGAGAAAGGGAAGCAGGATTCAGAGAAAAGAGGGAAAGAAAGAGTGGGGTTTCTTGAGTTCGTCCTCCAGGGAAAATGTTTATGAGCTGCTTTGTGAATAGACTTAGTTTTCATTTTCAGCATGTCTTAAATGTAAGTTCCGGGCCACACGGATACATGTTGAGCACTGACAGTCAATAGGACCTCCAGCATCTGAGCAGAAGAGCTGGAGTAGCTTCTCTTAGTGGTATCAAGGATCTAACACATGTGCTCACAAATAAGAACTATATGTCTACCTCCCAGAGGTTGAGAGGTGGTCAGAGCTAGTCCATCACAAACTTAGCCCAACCTTTTTTGTTAAGGTGTCTCCTTGCACTGCCGGTACCATTACAGATCCATCCTATTCTAAAGTCATACTATAAACGAGACTAGAGGAAAGAAATAATCACTCTCGAAGTGGGCCGTGACTGGCAGTGGTATTTCTGTATGATTAATCCTAATTTAGCTGGGTTGGCGGTTTTACCCTGAGGACACCCTGTCTCTTCCGCCACCTTTGATTCGAATGTCGCACAAGTCGCTACTAATCAGGAGGGCCTGAGGGGAAAGCTCAGAGAGGGGCTTTGAAAATGCCTGAGTGCCGGAGTAAAATCATCCTGGGTGAAAAGCTAAGAGAGAGAAGGGACGCTGTCTGGGGATAAGCACCTTGGGGAAGGGCAGGCATGGCAGCTGGGTCAGGAGAGACTGCTTACGAGGCTCCTGGAGCCATGGATCCTGGAAGGACCCCGGGCTGCCCACCACGGGCTCAGGAGTCTGCGCACACATGTGTGAGGCCTAGGATACTGGGATCGCCACTTCTCTGTGGTGCCACTGTACTCCGCTAGGGGATGTGATGTCCTTGAATCTAAGCAAAGAGTTTTCTCAAGGACAAAGTAAATATTTCTTGGCACTGGGAGAAGAAGGGAGGTTATTGTGTTGTCTTCCCCATTCTCAGCCAGATTAGCCTCTGCTGCTCTCTATTTACTGTCTGGCCCTTTGTAGGGCCGTGGGGTTGGGAAGCTTGGGTGCAAGGGGAAGATTCATCCAGGGTCACTATGGAACGAGACACAATACTGCAGTAGCAAGGTGTTCGCTAATAAGAAAGGGAGAAATAAATCCTGGAGGCTGAGATGGGGGGCTGGTAATAAGATTGATCCCCAAAGTCTGAGTCCAAGAATCTCCATCATTGTTTTTCAGTTTTTAGCATGGCACTTCCCAGATGAGCGCTAGGTTCCATCTCTCTTTTCTAGATTACTTTCCAATAAAGAAATCTCATGGCTCATGGGGAATTCTCTTCGAAGGCCTTAACCTGTTGAGAGGCAAAGCACAATAAGTAAATCATGGTATTCAGCAGATATGATGACCTTCACAGGAAGGCATACTTGAGGATATGTTACACTAAGAAAACCTTTCTGAATTATGAGCACAAGGGCATTGGAAACAAAGGAAATATATGCTTTATAGAAAAACTCTCCTGAAGGAGAGTTTCTGAAGGACATGACTCCAAGAACACAAATATTCCCAAACATGACTTTCATCTAATGGATTAGTAGCAGTCCTGTGCTAAAATTATTTTCTCCTATAACTTATTTAAACAGTGGGAGAGGGTAAAAAAAGAATGCATTGAGCAGAGGAACATTTGACTAGCTCATGTGCAATGCTGAGTTGACTTTGTCTAGTACAAACATTGTCTGCATTAAAAATATTATTCAACCTGGCCCTGCAGCCGTGGCTCCAAAGGCTGGGGGAAGCTAATCTTATCATCTATGGAAACCGGCCACCTCGCTCTGCTTTTATGCAATAATATCACAAACCCTGGGTAATGCAGTACACTTTCTAATTATAGCAGCAGCATTTGAGGAAAGCTGATAGATAGGCGATATCGTCCCTACAGTTAATAAAAATCAAGCAGCTCTCTAATGAGATTCCCTGCCAAGTGCTTTTACTGGGAATCTAAATTTCATCGGGTTTTCAAGCAATATTTCATTTTCCCTTTTTAATTATTTTAAAAATTAAGACTCATTTAACATTTTTTGAATCCTTGACATGTGCTAGGTTATACTAGACGTGTGCATGCATATTATCTACTTTAATCTTCACCCCAATCCTAGGAGTTTATCTTCTGCAAGTTTTACTGTTTAAGAGAATTGATTGTAACCATAACATCTTATAACAATTGATTCATATGGGCCTGCATTCAGCAGGCACCTAATGAGTTTCTTCCTATAACCACAGCAGCGGCAGCAGCAACAATAACGTATTATGGTTGTTATTACTAGTATGGCTCTTTGTATCATATTTTCATACACATAGTTGCTTTTAATTCCCATATAAATTAGTTACATGTGCAAAAATTAAAAACATCTTTCCATGGCACTGTCTTGTCACTGAATGATTGAGATTACATGTATGGAAATAATCTTGATTGATTATCACTTGATTTAGGTTCAGATCCACAGGATTATCTCACTTGGTAGGGTATACACAGATGAAAAATATTCACCCCAAAGCCCACTGCCTGAGAGAAGAGCAGACCTGTGTCAAAATAGTGCTGGGCTAAGGTCGTGCTCATGTCTCGGGGCCGCATTGTCTAGCCTGCAGGACATCCCTCCCCTCCATCACTCCTCACGAACTATCTGGAGCAATACAGCAGTGGGGAGCTTCAGACATGCATATCCAAGACTTCAAATTGACAAGTGATATGGAAAACATAATTAAGAAATCTCTCTTCTGTGAACTCAGAGAATGTCAACTTTGGAGGGAGCAGACTTTTTTGACCTAGGGTTATCTGGTGTAATGAAAACTTACTAACCTAAGAGGTTAACGGATCTGGGTTTGCACCTGTTCCTGTTTTTCACACTTGAAGCGTGACCTTAGGGACAGGCTACAATCCCTGGAGTTCACTCTTTACCAGGAGCAGGCTGAGTGGAAGTCGTTCATTGTATTTCATTCTAGCCTTAACCATCGGTTCTACGTGCTTCCTTCTGTGACAATAGCTGACGTGACCTGAAGGATGACTATTTGCTAAATATTTTGTAGGTATCATCTAATTTTATAAAAACCCTAATATTACTATTATCATCCCCGCTTTAGAGATACCAAAGGCTTAGAGAGATTAAGAACTTTCAAAACTTCGCTGTAGAGAACTGTGTTTCAAACCCTCTTTCCACATTTCCCATGGTATGTGGTGCCTTCATTCACTTATTCAGAAATATGTATTGAGAAGATACTGTGTTCAAGGCGCTGTGCAAGGTTATAGGGTATAATAGTGAAGAGCTCAAAACTAGTGAGAAGGACCAAGAATAACTTAGTAATAGAATAGTGTTTGCTGAGTATTATAGTACAGGGTGCTCTAGAAATCTGTGTTATTTTTGTCTTGTTGACAGAGCCATTTCACAATATAAGTCATTACAACAGCACAGATCCATTCTTTCCATCATTTCAGGTATTTTCCCCTCTAGTATAGCATGGTTTTAGTTTTCCTTGTATGATTATTTTTATAATGTGTTTATATGTTTCACAAAATTTTAGCTCTCTTTAGGAAATAGTCCATTTCTTTTTTTTAAAGATTTTATTTATTTATTTTTAGACAGAGGGGAAAGGAGGGAGAAAGAGAGGGAGAGAAACATCAGTGGTGGTTGCCTCTTGTGCGCCCCCTACTGGGAACCAGGCCCAAAACCCAAGCATGTGCCCTGACTGTTGGTTTGCAGGCCGGTACTCAATCCACTGAGCTACACCAGTCAGGGTGAATCCATTTCTTTTTCACATAAAAAATATTCCCAGCACAGAATTGGTGCTTAATTATTGGCAGTTCTATCAAGATCCAACTACATCTCATTTAGCTATAGCTAATTTAGAGCTAAGATCAGATGCTGTCCTTACCTGCTGAAAGGCATGTGTCTTGTGTAAGTTAAATGAGATGCTCAGTCATTTGTCCTGGAAAAATGCTTTTCTTTTAGCCTTGTGTTACTGATCCCTTGTGTTATCCATCCCTGTTTAAAACAACAACTTCAGTAAGAAAATGAACTGTCCTTTAAAAAAAATCAAATAAATTGCTTCTTTTTTAAAAAAAAAGATTTTATTTATTTATAGAGAGAGGAGAATGGAGGGAGAGAGAGCGGGAGGGAAACATCAATGCGCAAGGGATAAATCGATTGGCTGTCCCCCAACTGGGGACCTGCATGTGCCCTGAACAGGAATCAAACTGGTGACCTTCAGTCCATGTGAAGATGCCCAACTCACTGAGCCACACCAATCAGGGCGATAATAATAATAATCATTGACCTCTTTTCCCTTAGATTGTCAAATTTTAAAAAAATGACAATAGCCAACACAATAGCCAGCCGGTGTGAATGAATCAATATTATACCAATTTTTCTTGTGAGATTGGCAAAAAAATATGTTTTGGTGTGCTGCAGAATTTTAGTAATTAGGTTATGTGTGCCATGAGATGAAAAAAGCTTGAAAATCACAGCTCCATGGGTTGCAAAAAGTAGATTAAAAACAATCTCTATGATGGAAGTTTTTTGCTTGCTTGTTTGTTTTTAACCTTGGGAGAGTCTATGAGAATTCATGGGAATCTATCAATGTAGATGGGAAAAATAATTGCATCTTTACTTTCATGACTTTGTAACTGAAACATCACATTCCCTTTAGTTATGAATGTGAACAACAAACCACGGTAATATTAGCAGAATTGTGGCTTTGTCACCAATAGAAATCAGAGCTACTTTCCTATCCCATTACAGTCAATACAGATGTCTCACCATATCACTTACAGGGATCACTACTCCAAACTTATGGTAGTTATTGTACCTGCTTCTAGATCTTATTATTATTATGTTATAGAGAAGACCATGTAATGCCATGTTATAATTTTGTTTTCAAATGTATTGATATATTTACCTATTTCTGTGTAATATACATACGTAGTGTATGTAGTTTCCTATGTAACGTTATGTATTTCTGAATTTAGAAACATTTTGTTCTGAGAATGAGATCCTTGGCTTCATTAGACCCAAAGGGGTATATGGGAATGTAAAAAACAAAAATGTAAGATGTGAAAAAAAAGCACTCTATACGGTTGTAAATTTGGATTGTGAGGTCCATCCAGAAAAAGTCCAACCATTGTTAATATAACGAGACAGGTTTGTGCAACATCGCTGTAACCTGGCAGCCAAGGACAGTGGACTGGAGTGCGCATGCGTGAACTATGACAACTTCACTGTACTAGTCAGTGGGGGTGGTAGACCCCACTGAGTGAGCACGTGTACTGTGTGGCCATCGCATTCAAAACGACTGAGTCAGTAGGACAATGAATCTGCATCAAATTTTGCATTAAGCTTGAACATTCCTCCACAGAAACTATCCAAGTGATTTAGAAGGCTGCGGCTATGGGCAACTGGTGATTGGCAGCTTCATCAGGACAATGCGCCTGCCCAAGCATCATGTTTCATGCAGAGTTTCTTTGTAAAACATCAGATCACCCAGGTGACTCAGTCCCCCTACAGCCCAGATTTGGTGCCCTGCAACTTCTGGCTTTTCCCAAAACTAAAATCACCTTTGAAAGGGAAGAGATTTCAGACTGTGGACGAGGCAGCTTATGGCCATTGGGAGAACTGTGTGAGGTCTAAGGTGCCTACTTTGAAGGGGTCTGAGGTGTCATAGTCCTATGTACCATGTTTCCTGTCTGTTGTATCTTCTTCAACAAACATCTCTATTTTCTATAGTACATGGCTGGATACTTTCTGGACAGACCTCGTATCAGACGGTGACTTTTCTATCACCTGAAGTTGCCGTAACTGAAATGTCCCACCGTGTGAGCCGAGAAAACTTGAGCTGGTGGGTGTGTGTGTGCTGGATGGAATTTAACTGAGGGGAGTCGTACATCAGACGTGGAGCTGGGCCTTGATAATACCACCTAACACCGAGGCTTAGCATGGCTGAGACAAAGAGATGAGGAAAAGTCCATCTCTTTCCTCAACTTGAATATGTGAGGGTCTCAACCACCTGGTTTCCTTCAAAAGGGAAGAGCTCCCAGGGGCATAATTCATGCTGCATATCGTTGTGTTTGTAACCGGGATGGTCTCAAACATCAGTGATTACTTGTTAGATGAACAAATTGGATGGCTAAGGGTCAGAGTTGATGATCAGATGTGGCTGGTACCTTGAAAATTCAGAGCCTGTCTTCTTTTCTTCGTGGGATTTCTAATCATAGTTTCATACTGCATTGGGGTGTTCTTTCCATGTTCTTTTTTCCTCTGCTGTACGTGACATAATCAAGGGACCACGATTATTTCCATCTTTATGTTTCTCGTACCAGATGCTTCATGTTTGGCAAAGGAATGAATCAATGAATGAATGCCCCTATAGAGTCATTATTGTTGCAGAACCAATGGCCCCATTTTTAAAATAAATTAAGGAAGAAAATGAGAACAAATACTTCTGATTGTACTGTATGTTAGTGCCTTTGCAGGATGGGCTCAGGGAGAACCTTAATTCTATGTCATACAGTTAAATTCTTGGCCACAGAGTAAACAAACAAAAACCTCAGAAAGAATCCTGTTAATGGTAAAGCGAGCAACTTCTTCCCCGACTCCATGGAAGTGTTGACAGCAAATACCTTTCAGGATTTCTGGGACCTTGGCAGGCTCTCATAGTTTCTAGGGAGGTAAAGTGTTTTATTTGGGACTTAGCTGAGGAGGAGTGAAGGTCTCCTTGTTAGAGGATGCCAAGGGTTCCTGCAAGGGTGTGCTTCATCCCCCTCTGGTTACAAAACTTGTTCTGGAGGGCTTTGCGCATGCTGGGAGAGTTTGGAGGGGGACAATGAAGGATTTATTATGCACTTACTATGCATTCCAGGGAGTTGAACCTCCAAGGTTTCACTGAGTTTTTATAACAGCTTCTTGAGGTGAGTGCTGTTGTGCACATTTTACCAACCAAGAACGAAGGCACATTGAACTTCGTTTCCTAACTTCATTTGAACTTCAAATTGAACTTCATTTCCTAATGACATAAAGTGAATTTCCTAAGTTCACAGAGCCATGAAGTCATTAAGTAAGCCTTAAACCAGGGGTTTAAGAGTGCAAAATAAAATTCACTACCTTTTCACTACCACGAAGTTCTAAAACACTGCCTCTTCCTTCAGTAAGTTTGGTTCTATTGCCTCACATTTTTTTAGGTTTCATATTAGAGATTCATAGAGATAAGAATCCAAGCAGACTGTGTTGGTTGAATAATAAAATACAGAAGCGGTGGCCACTAGGTTTGGAGCATAAACTTTGGAGTCAGTTAAATCTGGCTCCATTCTTAACTATGTGGGACTATTACTTAGCATCAATCCTCATCTCAAATTGTATAGTATTGTGATAAGGATTACATTCTATAATGCTTTTAACCCAGGCACAAAAATATAATTATTACTAATTTTTTTTGCAGAATTTTCATAGTGGATTTGGGCAAAAAAGCAAAGGTCTTTAGAATGAGTACCTGTGAAAATTTGGTGAAAGAACAGCTCATTATGGTGTATACTTTGGAACTGGGAGCTCACATCCAATTTTGCAAACTGAGATAAATCAATGAAGGGGTTTGGATTTTAACTTTATTTTTTTAATGAAAATAATGATGATTTGGAGGAAGAGCTGAACACTCGATAGAACTATTGATTCATTTGACAAATCTTTATGGAGCAAGAGCTAGAAAATGGCAGACTATCAAAGGATAGACTGTATTTTCAAGGATCTTGTAGCTATTGGGGAAGACAAGGCATGCATGTCAACAATAGGGACACAAGATAGAACCTTGCAGACTTGGTAAAGATCTGGACAAATCGGCTGCCATTGGTGCTGGAGGAGTGAGATGACACTTCCGATGAAGAATTCTCAATGATCCAGTGAGGCCTGGGAAAACCACACTGTGTCACCTTTCATCATTTCCTTTCTGTTTTCTCCACCCCATGACATCTGTCATATATTTAATGCCTCCGAACTCACAGAGTTTTAGAGACCACAAGCTAGTTGGTTGTGGAAGTAGACCTGGAACCCAGGTTTCCTGGCTTCCTGCCTATTCCTCTTTCTACTGCAGCATGCTCTCCAATGACCCTCCAGAAGTAGGCTGAGTCAACAGTACGTGAAGTGTTGTAAGACAGATTTCACAAAAGTCCAAGGTGCAGCCTACAGGCTATGAGCAAAGGTTGGGGAGAAGTCATTTCGCTTTGGGGACTGGCAGTGGAAGGATTTTGTAGAAATGCAGTTGAGTTTGTTATCATTGTGTAATTTGAATGAATTTTTGTCCTGCTCTCTGCTCTACTAAATATTTGACCTCCAGAGTCTGAGCTCCCCAGGGCTGAGACCCATTAAAGTAGTTCCAAACATTATAGAAGTTCAGCAACGCCTTCAGCTCAAGTGATGAAGGAATGGAAAATGACATAAAGTCAGAGGAATGGAAAAGTAGTCTTTGATGCTCCTTCCCAGGTTCCTGAGTGCTAGTATGCATTTTGTCTTCCTGAAGCAACAGCAGGGACATTAACTTCCCTCTGTTTGGGCTAAGGGTGGATCTTCTTTGTGATATATATATATATACATATATATGTATATGTGTATATATATATATATATTTCAGGTTTTTCTCCATCTCCAACACTAGTGCCTTTACTAGTCCAAATTCCCCAGTGGGACAGGTTTATTTGGTCATGCTTAGAATTACTTTAATGAACAAATGCACTCTCTGGACAGGGCTCAGTGAAGGAAGGGGGCTTGTGTTGGAGTCTATCCAGAATGGTCACCCTTCTACCTGTCAGGGAAAAACTTCCTGCTCTTCGTAGCCAGGCCACGTTGGCCCTGTGCTCCTCTGCCTGCACACACCTTTATTTCTGGAACCAGACATGCACACATGCAGACATCCATGTGGGAGAGACTCGTCAATAATTACTAGGCGCCTCCCTCACTCACTCTGTATGGAATGAATGAATGAATGAATGAATGAATGAATGAGGTGCAGTAGTTCTTATCCATAGTGCTCCTGTGCAACAATGAGCATCAGCAACAGATGGACTGTTGTCGTGGGGGAAGGATTGTTCCTTGCAAAGTCAAGCAGATGTTTGTCTCCAGGAGTGACAGCAGCAGGGAGCAGGACAGAGATCAAGTGGGGTGTGACCAAGACAGAAAAGCCACGTTCCCTGTGTATTCCACTTATGTTTGCCATCCTACTCCAGTTGAGTTTACGTGCCATTGACCTTGAGTAATTGAACTTCGGAAGATATGACAACTAACCCTAATAAAAAGTTCTTTTCATCCAAATTTGGAATAAAAATTGTGAACTCTGTTCTTGGGGTCAAATGAGATGGCATTGCCGATGACTGAAGTCTGAGTAGGCATCATGTGGATTTGTACAACGGGAAGATAATAATCCTCAATGGTAAAAATACCTTTGGTCTTCATACAGGTGGTATACACACACATGTTTCTGTCAGGTGGTTTTGCTATAATGATTATTCTTAGGCTAATAGAAAGAAAAATTTCCTTTTATAGTGGTGGTACATTTTCCCAGATTATCAGTGTCACCTGTAAAATGCCACAACTTCAGAAACTCACAAAGATCAAAGGCAGAGAGGCCGGTGGAGACTTCAGGCTCACCACACCAGAACAATAGTTTGGCTGCCAGGAAGCCCCTTTACTGACAACAAAACGGCGTACGTTCGTGATGACCAAACTGCACCGTGAAAATTGATAGGCAGTCCTAATTCTTGCATTAGATATTCCTGTTGTTTCTTGATGGCAGTAAAATTCAAATTGTCTCCATATGATTAAAACATGGGCCAATTGAGGTTTGGAGCTGTTTAGTCAATATTAACTGCTATGGTGTTTAACTGATTTGCTGTTTCAAGTGACAGCCAGAACTATCAAATAAACCCAAAAATATTTATTAGGGAGGCTTCTGAATATATAGGCTGCGGCTCATTACACAGGCTCAATAATCTCACTAAAGGAGGAGGAAAAAAAGTTTTCCATCAGCGTAAACCCTCTCAGTAGCTGGCATAGAAGAGGTGCATGTAAAATGTTTTGGGAGTGCATAAAAAAAGAATAACTTAGAGCATGTGGATTTGAAAGTAAGGATCTGTAATTGTTTAAATATAACAAAGTCACAGATAATGCTAGCAAATCGGCTGTCACTTTAGGTGTTTATCTTTATTTTGTCAGAATTCTTATTTATATATATTCAACAGATACTCACTCAGCATTGACACTGTGCCCCACATCGGATATATTTAAAAAGACTAAGTTATGGTCCCGTCCACCGGCAGCTAGCTCCCAGTCCACTCGAAGAAACAATAGAATTCGACAGCAAGGGCTACCTCTGAGCAAAGTCAAGTGGGAACAGGGCAACGTGAATCACTAGTCTTGCTTGGGAGGGGTTGTTAGGCACGCAGTCTTGGAAGAGATGAGGTGCTCGTTATACTTAGCCCTTTGCAACTTTCACACATCATCTGCTTAGTGGTTTTGGTTTGGTTTTGTTTTTTGCCCTTGTGACAATACAATAAGTCATCTGTGCACCTTTTTCCTGGTTCCTTCAAGTATGAATAAATGCATAGAGTTTGTGGCATCCGAACTATCCAGCCGGTTTGCCCGCCTGTGGTTCAGGAGTCTCCTTTGGCACGCTGCCCTCTGAATGCTCTGGCTTCTGGGTTTTGCTGCACACCAGAGGCAGTGGTCGGATTCCTGGCTTTTTCCGAAAGGATTATAACCATAACCATAAAACAAGGATTACTGGAATCCGAGGAAGCCACAGTCAGGTGTAGTCCTTTGGAAAAACATCGCCCGAAGGAGGCGGTGGGCCTCAGTAGAGCAGTAACTGTGTTTCTGGTTCCCTATCTGCCGCTGGCTGGATTTCAGTTTGTGCACGAAAATGGCAGACAGGCTTGCCGTTTCCAGCCTTTATTTACTTGTGCGCTGGCCAGAACACAGGATGGAGAAAGTGCACATCAAAAGGTCAGATAGTTTTCTTTTTTCTTTTTTTTCTTCTCCCCCAAGTACGCACAAGGAGATAACCAAATGTTTGTTTTTCTATTGGAGCATAAGTTTGGGTACAGCTACGTGACTGGAGGCAGCTAACCTGGAATCCTATTTCATAACAGAGGCTTACCTGGAGTGTGTTGTCAACTGTTCTCCGCAGCTGAGATGACATTAAAAATAGACCCAGTCACAATGTGACATCAGGCGGGTGCACACCGATGACCTGTGTTAAGCAGTAATTGGGGGAAGAAAAGGTTAAGTGACTTTTCTACCGTGTTGTATTGCCTTAGCTTTCCTCTGGAAAAAATAGAATGGATCACTCAAACATGGACGAAGTGTTCCCTGCAAAATAAATGTCATTGTGCAAAATGATAGATCAGATTCAGGATTCTACCTTATGTTTAAACAGAAAGGCTTTCCCTCTCCCAAATGAAATCAGAATGCCAATGTCACAATCATAATGACAGCAAGAATAATGTCTGTCATTCACCAAGCCCACACCGTGGCAGAACAACCTAATTATATCTGTTATGCATGGAGGTTATGTTACAAGGTTGCCAGCGGATGTCTGAAAGCACAGATAGCACCAAAACCTCTCCATATACCATTTTTTCCTATACACACATGCCTATGGTAAAGCTTAATTTATAAGTTAAGCAAGGTAAGAGATTAACAACTAATAATAAAATATGATAATTATGATCCTGTACTGTAATAAAAGTTGGGTGAATATGATTTCTCTCTCACTCAGAATACCTCATTGAACTGTACTATGGGGCACAGATTTTTCCCGTCGAAGGGATGATTCACACCCCAGGCGGGACGGAGTGGGGATGGTTTGAGATGTCATCACGCCACTCAGAATGACACACAATTTAAAACTTATGAATTGTTTATTTCTGGAATTTTCCATTTGATATTTTCAGACTGTGGCCGACCACAGATAACTGAAATTGCAGAAAGCAAAGCCGCAGAGAAGGGGGATCCATTGCATTAGTAGCCACGCCTTATTTAGGACTTCCTGTATTCTAAGTCCTGGAGTGAGTCTCTTCTGTGCATTTAAAGCCTTAATCACAGTCCTGAGAAAGCTCTGTTATCTCTGTTCTGCAGAAGCCTGAGAGGCGAGGTATTTCCCTTTGAGCAAAAGTTACACCTTCTATCCACTGCCAAAGCTCTAACTCATAATCTTCATGCTGGACTGTGACCCAGGCACATTATTAGGTGTTTTACAAAAACAATCATATTTAGTTTTTAAAGCAGCTTAGAGTCAGGTCTCATTATGCCTTTCGTACAAATGAACACCCAGACCACACTGCCAAAGCGAGAAGTCAGGATTCCTACCCAGCTCGGCCTGACTCCAAAGCCCGTGTTTTCCATCCACTCCAGTGTTGCCTCCAGACGTGTTCTAAGACGCTCTCCTCACCTCCAGGTCGCCTTCCCAGTGGGCTCTCTGGTGCCTGAAATTCCCTTCATAGGGAGTAACACCTCCTATTTCACAATTTGGAATATGAGTTGGAAAGAAAAATATTGATGGGATATTTGAAGACTTACCCAAAGAGCCCTGGGTTACCGAGACCGGGGCACAGGGGCACAGGGCGTGGGGCGCCAGAAGAAAGGGTACATGGGGTAGGGACAGGGGCACGGTACCAAGACAGCCAGAAAAGTTCAGAAAAGGAGCCTAAGAGGTCATGAAGAAAACATGTCCTTTATCATTTTGCTAAGGGCTAGATCAGTGCACCACATTGTCTGCTACTGGAAGAAGAAGAAGAAGGGGAGGGGGAGGGGAGGACAAAGAGAAGGAGGAAAAAGACTCTGGACTAGGGTTTCCCTTTAAATTTCACTACAAGATTTCCTGAAAATATTACTTACAAGTAGATATGAGGTCAAAGAGCTTATATGACCTTAACTTGGGGTTTTTTTTAAGTCTTGCCCTTAAATTTTCTTTGGGTTTATTTATTTTTTTTAAATACTTGATTCTTTTTTTAAAAAATTTTTATTTATTTATTTTTAGAGAGGGGAAGGGAAGGAGAAGGAGAGAGAAACATCAATGTGTGGTTGCCTCTCATGTGGTCCCCGCTGGGGACCTGGCCCGCAACCCAGGCATGTGCCCTGACTGGGAATCGAACCTGTGATGCTTTGGTTCACAGCCCGTGCTCAATCCACTGAGCTTTGCCAGCCAGGGCCTCGTTTTGGGTTTATTAATAAATTCTACAACGTTCTACCCACATGGGCTTGTCCCACAGCATTCGACACGGCAGAAAGTTTCTTGGTTTAATTTTTCTATCCAATATTCTCCCTATTTTATTTCAAGAAAATAAAAGAGTAAAGAATGACCCAATTTTCACCCATTGAATCTTTTATCAGTGATTAATTGCATATGTTCTCTGTATGAACGACTTCCGACTCCACGCAGCAGCGGACTGATGGCCCCACATAGCATCGAATGTGGTATTGCCTTGCAGGATGAGCACTGTCATTTCTGGGAATACTGCTGATGAGACTCCTCTAAAAACTAAGATGACCATAAAATTTACAGCCCCAAACAGGATGTTTTTCAGAGTGAAAGAGGGTGCTGTTAATAAGGATGCTTGAACAACAGGCAGAAGCTGGGCCGTTGCTTGATAAACAGGGCCTGAGAAAGACTGTCCTGGTCTCTACGGGAGTATGAGGTTTTATGATACCACAGCCCTGTGTGAAGCACATTTGTCATCTGACACTGAGCACAACCACAGCCATTTATTTTCAAGCATTGAGGACCTACTGTGTGCCAGGACTAAGCTAGGCACTACTAAGGATTCACTCTTACAGTCCAGTGGGGGGAAAAAGATACATAGATGACTTATGTTAGTAATAGTAACAATGCTAACCTACATTTACTGAGAACTTGCCATATGATACACTGCTGCTTGATTTTTGCTCACCATCTCCTTTAACCCTCACCTAATCCTATGAACTAGGTCGTATAAATACGCTGGGTTTTCAGATCAGGATACGGAGACTCAGTGAGGTGAATGTGTCCAAGAACTCTCAATATATAACGGGGTGGAAATAGGGTTCAGGCCTCAGTGTGTTCAGGTTCCAAACCTGAGCTCACAGCCACCATACTGGCCTGCTTTCCAGCATAGGACGCTAAGACTTAGGTCATGGTAGAGATCACAGCCAAGTGATGGTGGGCCACAAAGAAACATCTTACCTTTTCTGGGGGTGCGTGGGGAGCACAAAAGGAGGGGAAACATCACAAAAGAGGTGACCCTGGAGCTGGGCCTTGAAGAACAACTAGAATTGCATCAAGGAGCAGAGGGGTGGGATGGAAACTTCTCGGGCAAAGTGCTTGGCCAGGTGAGCAAGTTTCTCCGCAAACAACAGTGTGCAAAGGGCAGCCAGCACCTGTGCCGTGAAAGTGCTCGTGTCTGCCATGCAGGGCGGGAGAGGGCCCACAGCCACAGCCTTTGGGAGGCCCCTCGGTCTCTGATTGCATGCAGAGCTGTCTTAGGTTCACGGTCACAGCCAGAACTGGATGCGGAACCTCAGCCTACACCCTGCCCTGGGCTCTTTTGTTCACGTGGTAAATTGACTCTGAAGACAGTGCTGTCCATAAGAAGTTTGTATCACACAGGAGGATTTTTATAAACTCTGCATGTTCAGCACTAAGTCAAGAGCAGAAAGACTTAAGCAGACTCTGTCAGATGACATCAAAGGTTGAAATTCCACCGAAGTGAATTTTGGCAATAACTAAAATGTACTGTTTTCACTGCTACTTTTTTAAGTTTCAACTTTTGTTCTTAGGGGAAAATATAATAAAATTTCCGAAAGTAGTATTTCTTTTCCTGCCCTATCAAACATGGTGGACTGAAGGTATGGAAGCTCTCCTTCATAAAATCAGTCATCCTGAAGAATATCAATTTCCTCCTCTAAGTTCTCATGTTTTTATTGAGATACAAACTTATTTACATTTATTTAATAAGTGCCTATGGAATGCTTGCCTTGTGCCAGCTCCTATTACAGATGCTTCCCGATGGAGCACGTCATCCTTATGTGGCATTTCTCACCCATGGGCTCTGTGTTCAGTCACATGAGGGCACCATGCCTTTCTTCCCTGCTGGGGTGTTGTTCTCACTCCTAACCCTTACCATGGGGAACTTGCTTCATGAGCAGTGGCAAACCAAATAACTAAGGTTAAGAAAATTAAGTGCAAAATAAAAATAAGTACACAAGTTTCTGGGGAAGATGTAGAGGAGGATGTAGAGGAGGGTCTTCTGGAAAAAATGTGTGGGGTTTTGTGCATGGAGTTTGCACCACCCGCTTTTGGTTATTCAGAGATCATCTTGGCTTGGTTTTCAGTTCTTGACTGTGTCCAAAGATGTCAGATCAATGATAATCAATGAAGAGCTATGTTAATGGTGCAAGAAATACAGACTTTTAATGTCCATTCAGAACCTAGTATGCTGATATTCTATAGAGCCCTGGACAATTAATTTAGATATGTTCTCTGGGTTATTCTAACTCTGAAGTGAGGAGAATGAGTTTTAATATGTTATGGAGCTATGGTAGCAAAAAAGATGTTTGAGGTTGAAGTTCAACATGGTAAAAAAATAGAACTTCCAAAAGTATATCCAAAAGGCAGCATTGAGTATCTCTTTGTGTCTACTGGCCCAATAAAAATGGTTGTAAGACAAATAATTTCTTTCCAATATGAACTTGGCTTAAGAATCAACTGTGGCTCACAGTTCTAATTGTGTTTCACTGTAGAAATCATGAGATGTGTTGATTAGCGTTATTTTATTTGCCTTCCATGTGAAACTTAACTTTAGAAGTGCTCTCAAATAAAAACTACTTATTTTTATACATAAGCTCTAGTTCAATGTACTTCTGGTTCCAAAGCCAGAAAGGAGTATCTCTCAGCTGTAGCCTCAGCCTTTATAATTCTTGCACTTTCAGCCTGGAGTAGAGACTCCAAACTCAGACTTTTATATCCTTGGAACAAGCCTGTAAAATTTTATAGCCAATTGTAGAACCGTGGTCTGAAAAAGCTATTTGAACATTTTAAATATGAACTTTACCATACGGTAGAATTAAGAGTCATTTATTTTCTATCAAAAGCATCATAAACAGCTCCATACCTCGTAGTAAATCAGGAAACCAGATTGCCAGGGAAGGTACTGGGCCTACTAGTTTGGCTGCTGGAGCTGTTTCAAAAGCTGCTGGATGACCTCCAAAGGCCCCTTCCACTTCAAAAAACTCCCTCTCTTTTCAGCAAGTCATGACTTATGACCAGGTCTTGGGCAACTCAATCCATGGCCATCTGTGAAAGAGCAATCCATTTCCAGATCATTAGGAAAATTACCAAGCCTAGCACTTAGTTGAAATAATGGCCAGAAAAATGTTGGAGGTGGGAGATGTGGGGAAGAAGGAACAAATGTCCTGAGAGGAAATTCCACCTAGAAACAATGCACCAACTCACAGAAGTGAGTAAGGAATGCCAGAATTGTAAGATACTCTGCATACTGCACAGTTGTTCCCAAGTTCTCGGTACACATCCCCGTACTCAGATGCTGAGTAACGTACGTAGGTGTATCTTTTACCAGCATCATCCCAGTTTTCTAACAACATTGATTGTACTTCATTCAACTTACTCATTCAATAAGTATTTTGGAGCTTCTTACATGTGTTACTCTCTCTGCCAGGTTCTGGGTATACCTTAAAGGACCATGACTGTATGAACTTACTTACTTCCAGTGGCAGAGAGTGAAAAGTAAAATAAATAATAAAGAATTGTGTTAGCTTCTAGGTGGGAAATAGCATGAGTGTTGCTTTAGATTGGGTGGGCAGGGCAATTTCCCTTGAGGAACTGTGGGTTAAGAAGAAGACAGTTGTATGAGGCTGGGAGAAGAGGAAGAGCAAAATCTCTGGGCCACTGAAGAGCAGGACCAGTGTTTTCTTGAAAGTTCTAGAGGCAATTGTGCTCAGAGTCGAGTGTGAAAGTGACAGTGGCACAATTTCAGGTGTAAAAGCAGGCAGGAGCTCCATACTATCCAGTGCCATAACCTTAGTGAGAGCTCTGATGTTATTCTACATGCGTTTTATTCTGTATTAAAAGAGTGGCAGATTTCATCACAATGAAGAGTACTTAATGACAAAGGAAAGTATCTTCAGATAAATTTTCTTCAAACACTGATGTAGTTTGGACACACTCCTGCTCACAGATCCACTGTTTACCAAATAAAATGGAAACTCCCAGGTGTCAAGGGGAGGGTCCTTCATGGTGTAACTTTAAACACATCTCTTCCGTCTCCCACCATGTGCTCCGAGAGCGTTACCCCACTCCGCTCAACATGGCCTGAACATGTATTGCATGCTCCTTCGCTCTGCTGCCCCTTTCTCCTCCCCCGACTCCCACCCTGACATCTACCTGTTGAAATCCTACCCATCCTTCCAGATCCAGCTTGAAGGACACCTGTTCCATGAAGCCTTCCCTTTGCCCTCTGCCAGAGTTTATCTTTCCGTCCTCCATCCTCCCAAAGGACTTTTCCACCTCTCTTAGAGTGCTTACTACACACTGCCTTGACTATGTTTACGTACATCACTCTTCCCCATGAGTCCAACCTGCTGAAGTTCAGCTAAATGGCAGTTATAAGTTTTGGATCCTTTTTAGTGCCTAGTAGAGACAATTCACCCTTAGGTGACAAAGAAAGTGGAAGAGATGCTGGGCAAGTGACACAAAGACAAAAAGTGGAGACCAAGATTGAGAATGAAACATAGTTATTAAATAATTATTCTTTCAAAGTACTTCCAGTATACTATGTTTATGACTTAGGTTTCCTACAATTAATTCAGGCAATATATTCATCCCACATCAGCCTCATGTTTGACACATACGTGCTGTTTGGTAGAGGTGCAATTGTCTAGTATGAAAACATAGGTCTGCTACTGGTTCTTCTTCTGATTTGTTGTGTGACCTTGTACAAAAATGGCTTAACCTCGAAGGGTCTACAATTTTTCTATATGAAAAATAAATGTGGCCTTATTTTTTTGCTCTGCTTTTAAGTGCTCTGCTCTTCTGTGAATGCATAAAATGGCATATGGATACAACGGGAGAACAGTACTCCCTTTGGTGAGTAGGCAAATTCCTCACATGACCTCTGCAACAACACATAGGCCACGCCTTCAGAAGCTCTGCTGTTGAAGTGACCCTAACAGGTGCTTATGTTTGGGTATCCCCAGATGCAGACACTGAGCCAAGGATTCAAGGGCAACCAGTGTCTTGAGAAGTGCAAAAAACAAGGGTGTGACCGAAGTGATGGGGAGGAGAAGGCAGTCAATAAAAGGTGTGTTCTAAGCCAGAAACCACAGTGGGCAAGCGGTTCTTAATCCAGTAGGGCAACATGGAAAAATGATGTAAACACACACCTCAGAATCATCCCTGCCTATAGGTGAAAGAGCTGAGATCTTGTATTAATACCCCCACACCTGTCCATCATTGGTTAAGGATTCCTGTGGGTAGTGAAGTCCACGTGGTAGTTGGACAGTGGTCTTCCATTACAGAGGGAGGTGCTAGCCCCTGAGAGCCAGGCTGGGGTGCACGGAAATGTTAGGGGGACTGGGAGAATATGGTGGAGCTCTGACAGGTGCTACTCCATCAGGCCCCATGTCAGGTCAAAGATTAGAATTATATGATCAAAGTAGTTTCAAAATGAAGATCATATCCAGCATAGGTAAGGTATTTTTTACACAATAAAAAAAAAGAAAATTAAGCACTTTGCCATCCAGCTAGACTCATTATAATATATTTGATATATTACATAATACATAATATAATGAGATGCCACTCACTATATTTCAATGTAATCTAACCTTAGGATCTATAAATTATATTACATCTATGCAATGCAGCATATTGCAGCTAAAAATAATGTGTTAAAGCTGATTTATTTCTATGGAAAGATGCTCATGAAAGTGAAAACACAAGGCATAAAAACTCTGAAAAAAGCATAAGTATGTAAGTATGCAGAGAAGTCTATTAGGAAGTATTTATATATACCATGTCAATTTTATCAGTGGTTATCTTTGGGTGATGTGTTTCTCACTGATTTTAATTTCTGATTATCTCTATTTTCTCATTTTTCTCTAATGTGTATGGCTTAGAAAGACTTAACTTCAGAATAGGGAAAAATAATCAGCCCCGAGAGTAGGATCAGTCAAATAATTAAACAGACTGGAGAGTACAATCAATTTAATCATGAAATATCTATAATACAGGTCATATATGTTTCCAGAATTCTCCACTGATTGCTTTGGTAATTGATGTATATTATGACCTTTCTTCACTTTGCTCTCTGATATTCTGGTTCAATTCACTTTCACTAGAAGAACAGGATTGGTTAGAATTCTACTTTGAAACGTAGTATCTTTACCAGAGGCATCTTATGTTGGTTAAAGCCCTGAAATCAACACTGTTAAGCTTCACTTTTGAGAGCCATCTTATTTATCATGAACTCAATGTTCTCTCAGACCTCTTTGAAGGAAACAACCAAAATAGGAGGGTGAAAGCTGACTGACCCCAATTCTGCATCCTCTGGAAAGTTACCGTGAGTGTGTGGACTTGGGGTATTTGTTGTTGTCTTTCGGGATCCAGAGCCTGGTTCCTATGTTTCTCCTCCTTCCTTCCGCACCAGCCGTCGGCACGGGGAATCACCTCTGCTGACAAGCCTAGTCCCAGACAATTCCTGTGCTTGGAGAGCTTACTGAACACAGAAGGGCTTGTCTGAGAGGGAGAACTATGCTTTAAGGTCAGCTGGTGAGTCCTGGCCAGGTTGCTCAGTGGGTTGGAGCATCATCTCTATCATGGGTGTGATCCCTGGTCAGGGCATATACCTAGGTGGCGGGTTCGATCCCAGAGGGGAGGTGACCTATCGATGTCTCTCTCTCTCTCTCTCAAAACGAATAAGGACATATCCTTGTGAGGATTTAAAAAAAAAAAATTAAGTCAGCCAGTGAAGAAGTTTCTATTCCTCACAGAGAAGGAGTCGGGATCCATTTCGGTTCAGCGGTGATCAGGAGAACCTCAGATTAATGACCTAAAATAAAAATGGACTTGGATTTTTGCTAGTAATGGATTTCTAGTCCAAAGAGCTTCACGGGTATTAATAGCACACCAGTTCTTGGCAGATGATAATCATTAGTGAGCAAGGATCTCTCTCCTCCCGAGATGACTTAGCTTTGTCACTATGTAGTCATCTTTGTGTTAATGTTGTGTGGGGGCAGGCAGAAATTTTCCTGAAGCCTGCTCATGAAGTGTAACCGTTTCCAGGGGAAGCCGCAGAGAGGCTTTATTCCGCCAACTGTGCGTGGTTTTTTTGTTTTGTTTGTTTGTTTCTTTGTTTTTAATGTGGGTTCTGAATTAAATATAGTCAAATTCTTTCAAAGCTTATTTTTAGGGCCCAAGTGGGAAAACTGTTCTGAGAAGGAGCTCATTAGCTGCAAAAACTTTTTAAAATTAAATCGATTGCGGTGACATTGGTTAATAAAATTATATAGATTTCAAGCATAGAATTCTGATACATCATCTGCATATTGCATTGTGTGTTCACCATCTAAAGTCAGATCTTCTGTCCGCTATGTATTTGACCCCCTTTACCCTTTGCTACCTCCTTCCTTCTGCTAACCACCATACCGTTGTCTGTGTAGAGTTGTTTTTCTTGTGTGTTCATTTGTTGTTTTCCATTTTTTATCCCCCATATGCAATTCTTTTCAAAAGTGCAAGCTTCCTCCCTGCTAGCCCTCTTAGGTTCAGTCTTCTTCAAACCAAGGACTGGCCTTATTCATGGGTAGATTAGGTTACCATGTATCCGTTGCAAAACTTTTAAGGGGCCTCCACCAGCTAGGAACTTCATTCTTTTTCTTTAATCCCTAAACTGCAGTCTCTGTTAAGTACATTTCCCCTGGCTGAAAGAAGAGTATTAGTCTATCTAATGCCAGCCACGCACCTAAGATTTTAACCCTTTGCTCGCAGCTGAGTTGCAGATGACAACAACAGTTAAGGACGAAGCATGAAAGGCAGCCCTCACGCCCTGCAAGGCAGGGCCCAGAGAGTGAGTGCCCCCTTAAGCTTGGCACCCAGGCCACACATTTGCTTCACCCTCGTCCTGGCCCTGACATAGATCATGTTTGCGTAGCAGACAAAGACCTTTCACCTAGATAGTCCGATTTCATTCTCACTGCAACCGTATGAATTCAAGCAAGTCTGACGGCTTCGCCCCAAAGTAGTAAGGAGCCTACATTTTCAGGTGAAGGTCTTACAGGTGATAGATGGACTGGAGCCTTGAGCTTGTTTTAATGCCATACTCTTTCTACTAAACCATGTTCTTTTTTTACCACACAGAAGGGACACTACAAAATGGAAGGGGTTGGAAGGACAGGAGCAGGGCGGGCATGAGGAGCCACGCAGGAATTACTGCTGATCCTCATTCCAGTCCCCTGTGGCCAGGGGATAGCCACGCCTCTAAAGCACTCAACTGGCGGAGAGCAGCTTCCGAAACAGACAGGACACGGAAGAATCAAACGGAGACGAGCAAGGTGAAGGGAGGAGGAGGAGGAAGGAAAGGAATGGAAGAAGGTGGTTTAGAAACTGGACTTGATATGGAGCCTATCTGGCCACCAGAGCGAAAATACAGAAGGCAAAGCAGGGCCCGCTGTACGAATGGAGTACTTGCCTCAGCGAAGGCGCTGATTCCAGATGCACGTGGGACCAGCACGCGCCCGAATGCCCGTAGCAGCAAGGTCTGACAAAACAGGAGAACTGGCGATTTCTCATTCATTCTTTGTCACATCTTTTCATTTTTCCTAAATCATGTCTGCATAGTTATGTGGTTGGATACTTCGGCTAAACATATTCTTATTTTCTTTTGCCTCATTTCCTGCATGAGATTAACGAACGCGTCCTACAGCCTATGCCAGATAAGCAACTTTTTCTTCAATTAAGGATTATTTCCAAAGTTTCACATTCCAGAAATTGTGCTTTCAAACACTTATTCAATGTAATTATAGATTATGAGGCAGTGTGCAAGTAGATACAGGAAATTATATTTTTTAGGGCTCACCCAGGCAAAACAAAATCCTAAAATCCCATAAATGAAGATTGTCATCACTGTCGAAATAAGAAGGTGTGGTGAGGAGGAAAAATAAAATACAAGAGGTTTTAATGGAGCAAATCTAATGTGAAAAAAACATCAGCACTGGAATCCAGAGACAGTTATCTGAGAATTAGATTTTCCTAGATTTTATTAGCCCTGTGGAATTCAAGAGCTGCATATTTTAAAGTATATAGCTCTTGAATTCCAAAGGGAAAATATATATATATGTGGTCTTTGGATCAAAGAGAAGAAAAATGTAGAACAGATTTCTTAATAAAGTTTTATTCAAATCAGGCAATAAGAATCCAATATTTTTAATTGTTGTGATGAATTATACCAGTGGTTTTCAAGTGTGGTTCCCTGACCAGCATCATCAGCATTTCCTGAAAACCTGTTACAATAGAAAGCCGAATTCTCAGCTTCCGGCCCCCACCTGTTGAATCAGAGATTCTGTGGGTAGGGCTCAGCAATCTGTGCTTTTTAAATTTTTTTTGTCCTTACCAGAGGACATTTTTTTTGTTGCTTTTTAGAAAGAGAAGAAGGGGAGGGAGAGAGAGACAGAGACATTGATGTGAAAGAGAAACATTGATTGGTTTCCTCTTGTGGGTTCCCAACCAGGGGTAAAACCTGCAACCTAGATATGTGCCCTGACCCGGGTTGGAACCGGCAACCTTTTGGTGTATGGGGGTGGGGGATGATGCTCAGCCAACTGAGCCACACTGGCCAGGGCAGCGATCTGTGCTTTAATGAACTTTGGATGGTTCTGCAGCTTGAGAACCACAACACAAAAGAATCTCCTTGTCAACTCCAAATAGAAATCTGCTAAAGAGCACTAAATTATTAATATAAATACTTTAGTGTTGGAGCAACACCAACATCAAATATCTGTTCTTAGTAATGTATTCTGTAATTAACAATTCCTTTACAAATCAAAGGGAGAAAGCTGTGTATTGAAAATTTGAACCTATATTCAGAAAACAGCTACTTTTATATCTAAATTGATAGAAATACCAAAGCTAAATTCCAACAGCAGAGAAAGTTTAATTTTTAGATAAAAGAATACTTCATACTAAGAAAAATTTTCCTGAATTCTAAAGTGCTTAAATTCAGAAAATATTGTATTTTGATAAAATACAAATTAATAATACAGTTGTTATTTATTACATAAATATCACTTATCATAAATTCAAACCATTTTTTTTTCAGTATGCTCAGGACAGAAATTTAACAAAATCATAATTTATCTATTCATGCTCCATTCTTGTGTACATATTGCTGTGAAATAGTTTAACATCGATGTGGACTTTTTGTACCATTTTCAAGCTGTGGTGCTTTCAGCATCCTGGAGAGAATGCTGCATTTCTGGAGGCACACCCCGCTGGGATGTCTTTGCACATCACGGAGGGCATTACACACGGGTGGTTGAATCTAGCTAACTGTGCTTACAGCCGCTCCCTCACACTGCCACAGGTAAGGGGGTAGTCTCAAGATAGAGGTGGACTTGGGGGCAAAGTGGCATCTGTATCATTCCCCAAGCACATCTCCCATCCTTGAAGTTCTGTGTTATTGCTCACGTCCTCCCCTTCCCCAGAAATGGTCTTCGGCTTTACTTGTCAATTGAGAGTCTAACCACACTTTCAAGTCCAAATGATATGTCATGACATTGTGTGCCAACTGATTTTGCTGACCCAAACAAAATGATTTGAAACGCCCTTTGCATTTCATCCACTCACGTGATATTCACCTTATAGTTACTCAGATAGAGATGTCTACACTCTTATGACACTTTGATTTCTTTGAGGAACTTGTCTTAGCTATTTCTGCATTCTCCTACCTATCACAGTGCCTTGCACATGAAAATAAGAACGCTTGCTCACCCGTTCCAGTATATATCCTGCATTCACTATAAATCTCGTTCCATCCTCCTGTTTACCCTGTGAAGTAGGCACAATTATTATTTCCTTGTTCTACATAAAGAACTTGAGAGAAAGATCGAGAAAGTGTTTTTGTTTGATGTCATTCTGGGTCTTCTGATTCCAAATCTGTGCTCCTTCCGAGGCACATCTGTCTTCAAAACTTTTGTCAAATTAATTGATAAATTACAAAAATAAATTAATCAATCTCCAAGGGAGTCAGGGACCCTACTGCCAAGTTGACATTACAGCCTTCCATTGCTTCTCCACAACTTTCTAGACTTGTCTACAAATCTCCAAGCTGCTCCTAGACAGCGGTGGTGACAGGGAGAGTGAGTATGGGATCACTGCCGCCATGTAGCATCTGACACCTGTGGCCTGGACCGCTCATCTCCCCTCCCCTGAAAGTGTCTGAAGGGAAAGGAGAAGAATCTTCTCGTCTAGAAAGTACCAAGTAGCAGGTGAATCCCTACTGAGTGTAAACATTTTTCCCTTCCAATCCCAATCCTTCTCATGGGACTACACACGTTATTTTTTATAGTCTGGAGGACATTACCCCAGTCATCAATGACCTATCATTCCATCAAAATAATGTGACTTGGGGATCTCAGCCGAGAACTGTGAACTAGCTCTCCAACTAGGACAGGAAGGAGCTGAGAAGAGTATACAGGCGGACTGATACAGAAAGTTCTCACAGGAGATACACCCCTTCCCCCGCCCCCCACCCACCTCTTGTTGAGCTTATTTGGAAATGCAGATGCCCAATCTCTGCCCTGGGGCTTCTGATTCATTCAGGTCCACAGAAGAGTCTTGAAATCTGCTTTTTAAGTAAACTCACAGGCGATTCTAATAAAAATGATTCATAGATCACAATTTGAACAAAAAAGAGATACAATGTGCCTCTGTGAGTCTGGCCTGGGGGCCTTTTGTGTGATCCTTCTACCCTGCTGTTTCCTCCCAAGACCCTTTTATAGATGATGATCTTATTAACTCTCATCAGCGCCCTTCAAGTTTGCCGTGTGTTTGGCTGGGGCCCGTCAGAATTTATGGTGCAGCATCTGTTAAGAATTCCAGTTTCATTTATTTTATCATCAGTGAAACTGAGGCCTCAGAGCCTGGGTGGAGGCAGGTTGGAAACAAATCAAAACAAAATAATTGACTGAGAATTGACCTACTAATTAGAAGCATTGTTCAGAAAGCTTCTAGGAGACCGAACAGTGGAGTAGCAGGTGCTTCTATACCCATGCTTTACATGATCGAACTGAGGAAGGAGAATTTCCTTGCCAACAGGCATGGAGTGTAGGAGCCTCAAAGACAAGAGTAAGCTGGTCTTCTCCGCCCCGAGTCTTCAGGCAACACCTCTGGCTTCCAACCCTTTGCATTTAATGTCCCGTATCTGTAAAGTTTACTGAATTGCTCTCAAGGAATGTTGCCGTTGAATTCTTGAATATTTTTTTCTTTAGAAAGTAACTGATGTACTTAGTTGGATTATTCTAAAAATGGAAATTTGCTCACATGTAATTAGTCTGTGCCCGATTCATTGTCATTGTGAATTCCCATAAATCTACTGGCTAACGTTATAAAACACGTTATACAGAATATACACGAAGGTAACCCTAAGTCTATGACTTTAAAACTGCTAATATTGTTAACTAGTTGATTTCACAGTTCGTGAATTGATCAAACTTGACATTAAGACTAATCCCAAACCATAATTTCTCCAAGAAATATGTTTCATGATGCTCTGGTTTTCAAGTCAGGACCAAAACCCTGTTCAAGATCATCTGGGTAAATAGTAGACCCATTTCCCATCATCACTTGTGTTTGTGCGCATAAAAACTTCGTTTTTTAAATGCAGTGTCCAAGTGGCAGGAACCGAAACTGAAAAAAAAGCCTTCGCTTCTCAAGGGTGGCACGACATATTTGTGTGCGTCATTGTTGGAGAAAGTTGTGTTTATAGTCAAGAAGAGGAATCTAAATTAGGAACACACTAAGATTTCCTCTTTTTTTTCTATTTTTTTTTCTGGTATGACATATGACAGAAGAAACATGTTTTTAATTTTAGAACCTCTCTTTGTTGAAACAAGTTGCGACAACATCACTTTCATAGCCAACTCAATTCCATGTTCATTTTCTGGAAGGGAAATTCTATTGGTTTTGATATTGACACTGCCAGGAAGGTCTTTTTTTTTTTTATTTTTCTTTTTAAAGATATTTATTTGTTTTTAGAGAGAGCGGAAAGGAGGGAGAAAGAGAGGGAGAGAAACATCAGTGTGTGGGTGCCCCTTGGGCACCCCCTACTGGGGACCTGGCCACAACCCAGGCGTGTGCCCTGACTGGGAATTGAACTGGCAACCCTTTTGTTTGCAGCCTGGCACTCAATCCGCTGAGCCACACCAGCCAGGGCTTGAATATTATTAAAGTGCAGTTAAAGAAGAGATCTTGCCTTTGCATAACTTTGTAAAGGAAAAATAAGAAAGATCTGCTCTAAACTAAAGACTTATTTGTGGTGCCTACTGTAAATATGGAAAAAGAATAATTCATCTGGAAAATCTGTGTAAATGTTTCAAATATGAATCTCATTGATCTGCTTATTAGTTAAGTACTGAAACTGAGCAAGGAGAACCATGTGGCATTTTACTAAGAAATATACATCAGAAACAAAAAAAAATCTTTCCAAGTAAATTTTTATTATGTATTGCTTTCAGCAATATTGTGTTTTAAAATAAAAAATATATTGTAAATGAATGTAAAAGGAAATGGCAGAGCTTAATAACCCCAATTCATAAAGTTTAATTTAAACTCAGAGTGTAAAATCATTGAGTCTAACTTAATTCCAAATGGGGTAACTGAAATTTAAAGAAGACATTGTAATAATTTTTGAGGCATTCTCCTTTGGGTCCATATATTTAGTTGTTTATACTCCAAAGAGTTAAGTTAAAAAATTTGTAAAGGCTTCTGAATATTTTAATTAGAGTTCTATCTTTGACTCCCCGCCACCCCGCCCGCCCCCATCTCCCGTTTCTACTACAATACGAACTAGGTCAACCAGGGATGTTTGGCTGCCTGTGGGACTATGGATTCATTGTGTGGTTTCATGGTTTCTTTAAAAAAAGTTTTGTGACCAAACCCGACCAAACCAAATCAAAACTGCGGTCCTGCAGGATTTGCGGCTTGCCTGAAACGCGAACAGGAACTGTGGACTGCTGAGGCTGTCACGTGACCAGCCGTCCTAAAGGTTTCAG